>OU565276.1:9322544-9947544 GCA_913789895.3 Seladonia tumulorum
GCGAAACGATAGCAAGAAAAAGTACTGTATAGAATATCGCTTCAAATCATATTTATAGTATTTGTCGTTCATTAATTTTTATTTCACGAATATATGTATTTTTCTTGCCAAGAGATATCAAATACTTGCTTTCGAATATTATTTTTACAAAAATATTACATTATCTACTTCCAAACAATTTCAAAAACTTGTAAACACATTATTGAGTTTATTGTTACGACAAGAACTATACGTCCCTCTAATTTTTTAAAATATCTATTCAACTAATTTTCATTTCTCTATCACCGACAGAATTGTCCAATATTTTTGACCTAGACAAGTTCATATTTTATTGAAAATAATTTTGCGGTTTAGAAAATTCCTCGTTTTTAGAAATTATTTTATGTCTACGTAGAGCTGAACCAAGTCCGTATTTTGTTAAAAATATTTTTATATTTTACAGGATTCTATGAAAATTGTAACTAATATAACTTTGGGTCACATGTCGAAAAAGATTGTTTTTGATTGTGTAAAGTGTCTCGTTCATCTGACCTGTGCAGAGCGAAGGAAGTGGTGTCATCCCATTATCCTTAGAAACGTCTGCAGCCCCAGATGTATACACGTATAATGCCTAGCGTCTATTCAGAAACAATGCTAAAATCCAAGGTGTAATGTCTGGCAACAATCGTTCCATTCTCTCCCCGTATCTGTACTTTCCTTGATTACACGACAGGCTTTAAGATCCTGCCAAGAACCGGCACACATACACATCTCGGCTTTCATTTCGAGAGACAGCGGCGTAACGCGGGTAAATCGACATCAAATGTCAAGACCGCAATCCTTTTGATCGAATTTTTGCCTAGCGAGATTACAGAGAACCTTCGAGCAATCTTTCAAGATCCAGTCACTGTTACAAACTTAAAATGAAACTAGAACCACGCTTCCTTTCCGAGTAAAATATGTGCCTGCAGTTTCTACAGCAGGCTTTTATGCAGATTGATATTTTTAAGGATTCGTTCATACTTTATGCTGAGGCTTGTGTTATATTCATATTTATTCTTTGTTTTCGAAATTAAATTAACTGCGAAGAATTATAAAATTATTATTTCAGTTTATTCGTAGCACTTTTTATATTTTGTTTGCATCAATTTTTCTGCATCTTATAGTAAGCGGCCCAAAAAGCATTTTCCCACATTTCAGCTTTCATTCTCAATCCGAGCTCGTTTCTGAACGATAACTGGTTTACTCTTCCCTCTTGCGGTGGTTATCATACTTCACCCTGCATCCTCTAAGTGGCGTTGCTAAATTGTTTCCTTTTTTTCGCGTTTCCTCTCGTGTGTTCTTTCAACGAGAGATGCCAGGGGCGTGTATGTTTGTTTATCCTCGGTGTGTACCCTATTATTAGGGGCCGGTGCTGCTCGAAAACCGAATGGCCCATGCGGATATTTGGGCCCGGAGAGACGATCGTGTCTCCCCTCTCTCTCTCTCTCCCCACTCTCTTTCTCTCAAGTCTCTCCGACCGAGGCGTTCGGCTCTCCTTCTTCTTGGCCCGTTGTTCTCTCCCCGGGTTTCGCGTAGTCCCAGACGGAAAGGAGGATGGCCGAATAAATTTCGGGACGCAGCCTGTTCCCTGCTCAGCTCCGCTCGGCGGGGGCCTTGTGCCTATCTAGATCCTGATTTAGACTCCACCGCATTTTAATTTATCGCTGGCGATCGTGCCGATTACAGGAACGCCTATTCCCGAGAGAAAAAGAGACCCCCTCGCATCGTCTCCTACAGTCAACTAGTGGAAAGGCATATTTACGCCATCCTTCTGCAGGGTGACCGATAGTTTCTCGCCTCGATGTCTTCGGATTGATGTCCAAAAGACATCGTTATCTTGAGGACACTGCTCGACGAGGAAAGTATGCATTTTAAAAAATTGAATTATTAGAGCGTAAGAAAAACTGTACTGTATATCAAAAATGATATAAAAGCTGGTGATATTTCAAAAGGATTTTTATAAAACGATGAATTCTTCTTCCTTTTTATCAAATATGAAATAATAAGCTTTGTGCTTCTATGTGAAAATTATAAAGAAACAGCATGACTAAGCATTGGAACACTTTTTAATACCCCTCTATAGTAACAATGAAGCCAGCGATAGGGAAATATTTTCCACGTAGTGCATACGAATAACTGCAATGACAGGGGCAGGGGGGTTCGTTATAGTTAAACTAATACTGTGTTCATAAGTATACGTCCGCCAGCATGTACGCCCCCTTTCTTTTTCACGCCGTTTTCGTGGGACTCGTGGGACTCCATGTGGGAGCCACAATGCACCGCTGATGACATATCCTGCAGGTCCAGTCGATTGAATACTGTCTGTTTGCGCAGACGACACGTGACACAACGCCGCGCGTTAGGGACGTGGTCCCGTGCTCTTGCGCCCCGCGTTATTTGTTTAATTTAACGGCATTGTGCCGCGCGGTGTTTTCGCCAGTTTACGCTCGATTTATCGCGGCGCCCGTGACCATCTCCTGCATTTTTAACGTGGGAGAAAATGCTGTCGGGTCACTTAGGCGTGTATCTACTCGAGCACACGTCTCCGGTGTGGTCCGACCACCGTGCGAAAATCACCGCGTGTTTTTACGAGCTTCACCAGCGGCGTGACAAACGTTGCCATTCATGCGTGCGTTCGCGCGCACGCTTTCCATATTGTGTCGATACGCATTCACGGTAATGAGTCGCTAACTCCGGAATTGCGCGCGCGAGATGCGCAATCT
Organism: Seladonia tumulorum; assembly: GCA_913789895.3. Taxonomy (NCBI): domain Eukaryota; kingdom Metazoa; phylum Arthropoda; class Insecta; order Hymenoptera; family Halictidae; genus Seladonia; species Seladonia tumulorum. The sequence continues at coordinate 9,325,289 of OU565276.1, forward strand.
TTCTTTCAATAGCTGGTATTGGTTTTCCCATGGTTCGATGTGTTCTATGGATTGGCCGGAAGTTATGGGCTTTTCAATTCTTCGGTGCGAATTTAATGCTTGGATTACTCGTACACTTTATTTTGATTAATCTGTTTACTGCGGCGATATTTAGCTTAATACTAAAACAGTGGCGGAATAATGACGGATTTCAAATTGTTTATTCTCCAATTATTGGCATTATAAAGAGGTTTTGTGCAATGTCTCGATAATTACAATCTTGTTGCGGATTTTATACATTTATGACAAAATTGAGCATACGATACACAAAACAGCGGAAACATTAGCAGGAATAACGAGCACTGTTATGTTACTTCCGGTTCATTAAAATGATTACGAGAAGAATTACATTTTCATTTAATCCTTGCTTGTCGTAATTGATGCAAACCATTTTTACTTTGCATAAAGATACGCAGGCTACCAATTAGTCAGTTTTAGTGCTCGGTTATTCTAGTGTTAAAGCCATAAGCGTTCTGCTATGGAATATCCGCATAGCAAGCGTTGTAAGTGGCTGAAATAACTCGCAATAGAATTATTGTTACAGTGAAAGTGAAAATTCCATTGTTTTAAATAAGAAAGCATCGCAACGTTTATAAGATATTTAAAATTTAATTATTTTCGTCTAATGAATATATACATTTATACACACATGTGCATTTACCGACCTGCAGGAATTTGTCTTCAACGCGGCACAGTTTTTCAACTATTTATGCGACATCTCGCGGTATCAATCAAAATTAAAAGAATTCAAAGCAAAATTTTCATAGCAGCATCTAAATAGTTACTTTTTATTCACATAATTGTAAATTCTAGACACGAATTAATTTTCTCGTATCGTCTAAATTGAAAAAGATGTATCGTAATCTGTTTTAAACCATACTTCGTTTGTGCTAATACGCCCAAATACGCGAACTGTCGGTGACGTAGGGCACGACAACGAAATGGTACTTGATACGAAGCACCGACGAGATATATTTAAAGACTGCCAGCACCGACGAGATATACTTAAAGACAGCCAGCCCCTGTGTTAAACTGCGGGCCCCAAAGTGGGTGCTGAGTGGGTGCTGGGAGCGGTCGGTAACGGCCCCAATGCCGAGATACTCTCATCGGTTGTTGAACTAAGAACGTGGAACTATCACTGATCGCAAATACCAATATCACTAAACATGCCGCGCTCACTACCTAAATACATTTGCTCGTGAAGTACGAAAGAAACGTCAGTGACATAGGCAATTAGTAAACATAGAATGCTGACATAATGCATTCTGTAATTGCTTGGAAAATAATTATTTTTTATTATATAATTTCATTACACTCTTATTGCCTTCTCATTTTCCATATTGTTCACCATTGTAATCATTGTTTTATAATCGATACTTTATAGGTGTAATTAATTAATTTGGAAATTATTGCGATATTTATAAAATAATGATTATTCAACAAAATATATTCTGTAGTAATTACAGAATAAAAAAAAAAGAATAAATACATACACAAGTAATGACAAAATTCAATCGTTCTTATTTTGATCCGTAGTAAAAAACAGAAAATTAATGTTTTTACTTATTTATCCGATAATACCACTTCTAATGCTCGATTGCACTGACTGCAATTATTCAAGTAGAGGTAGTAACAAAGAAAAATTGTTCAGTAATGAAACTAATTTTTGACGGCTCCTATCCGTATAATGCTATTTGGAGACAGTATACACAGATTCTTATATGTTGCAATGCATGTTGTTTTTTTCTCCGTTTACCGATTTCGATGAAATTTTCAGTATGTGTACCATAGATGTACAAGACACATATTTTAAATTTTCATTTGGGATTCAAATAAAAAAGTTTTAAAAAGTGCGTTTTCTGGTTTTTTATGTAATTCTTACCAATTGCAATTTTTGAAAATCTGTTTTACACGTCATTTAGTAAATCAATGCTTTTAATTGCTAAAAGAAAAGTCAAAAAGTAAAAGTATTCTAATTTAATGCACAGACAACATGTGCAGTATTCGGACTGTACGTGGATTGTACGCAGACTGTCCGCGTAAATAAAATCATATAAAATTACAGTAATTGTTCATAAAAGGTTACATCTCGCCGATTTTGGTAAAAGTTAAATATATTGTAAAACTCAACATTCTGAACAACTTTTTCCTATATATGGTGCCGCTGCTCGGCATTAGTTTCTGAGATATTCTCAAAATCTCTTACTGCTACTAGAATGGATTCTGCACACTCTTCTGCATATTAGAAGGCATGATTAACACATATAAGTTACTTTCTTATTAACGAATATGTAGAATCACATACAAGATCTCAAGGAGAAGGTATAATTAAAATTGGTTGGGATTAGGTCGTGTGTGGTGGGGGGAAGGGGACGATTACGCTGACATTGTTTCACATTTCACATGTGGATTTTTGCATAGAAAAATACTTAAAGAAGTTTTAATCCCAACCTATTTGAATTGTACGTTCTCCTTGACATTTTGTACTACGAGGAAGTGTATGCAGAATCCGTTCTAGCTGCAGCACCAGATTATAGAATATCTCAGAAGCTAATGCCGAGCAGCGGCATTAGAATAATGACTTTGACAACATACTTCAAAGTCATCAAAATCGGTGTGATGTACCCTTTTCTGTATTTTTATTGGAGACAGTATTATTGCTATTTGTCCGCACTGTGCGACGCCGTGAAAACTGAGCAGTCGAACTCGAGACAAGAAGATCTCTCCGGGTCTCTTTCTTTTGTATACGCTGTCCTTCTTTGCGTCCGAAACTTTAATCGTTCATTACACAAGTAATTATCATTGGAATCATATCATATTTAGTATCGTTTTCAATAAAAAAATTCTACGAATATGTTGGTGGAAGTCCCATAAAAAAATAATGTATAATAAAAAAGTTAACTTTTTGATTTAAAGACCTGAGTTCACGCCAGTCTTTGATCTTTTCCGAACGCTTCGACTCGCCGCGTCTCTTTCTTTCGCATACATTGTCCTTCTTTGCGTTCGAAACTTTATTCGTTCATTAGACAAGTAAATGTCATCGGAATTATGTCATATTTGGTATCATTTTCCTTAGAAAAATCCCACGAATGTGTTGGTGAAAGTTCTATAGAAAAATAATTAATAATAAAAAAGTTTATTTTTTTATTTAAAGGCCGAAGCTCAAGCTAGTCTTTCATCTTTTCCGAATGCTTCGACTCGCCGGTTCTCTTTCTGTCGCATACGCTGTCCTTCTTTGCGTCCGAAACTTTAATCGTTCATTAGACAAGTAATTATGATCGGAATTATATCATATTTGGTATCATTTTCATTACAAAAATGTCACAAATTTGCTTGTGAAAAAGCCATAAGAAATAATGAAAAATAAACAGGTTCTTTTGTTTGATTGGTGGTGATGTCACACCGATATATTCAATGCAACACGACATATAATGTTACACTCTTCGGCGACAGAGGCAGTCGAGCTCCACTGTCCTCTTCTCCGTTCGGCACGGGATCCCAGAAATCATTTCTTGAAAGCTAAATTCTGACCGGACCCGGGTGTGCAGAGCCTACAATAATCTTATTTTTTTTGTCAAATTTTGATTTTCTATTTAAACTAGTTTGTTATTGAAACTCATTAATAGTTTTAATTAGTACTTGAAATGTTTTTAATGATATTGAAATATTGGAATATTACAATTTGGAATATTTCGCCTGACAATTTAGACAAAAATGCCCTTCAACATATTTGAACGGCCGTTGCGCCATTCGATTTTCGGTCAATTTTTCCCAATTAATTGCATGTAGAAATATAGAAAAAATCTGACGAATTACGGTTATTTATATTCATATTTCAGGATTTTTGTCGATTTTTCGGTTGAAAATCATATTTATAAAAAATGAAAGACACGTAAGAATTCCACAAATGCAGGTTCTTTTATAGAAATTGAAAAAGGACATCGATCCTATTTTTAAATTAAACCAAAAATGAAATGATTCAAAATTTGAAAGGTTTGGAAAGAACTGCGATTTATAAGTGTCTAAAGTTTTATTCGATCCCTGTTTTGGTCATTGGGCGATGCAACTACATACATTGTAACGCTCGCGTCGGTCTTTGACTGCTCTGACCTCGTTACAGCATTTGAACGCGACTCCGAAAATTATTGGAAATCAAATAAACTACCGAATAAAGACAAAGATGAAAATGAACACTTTTTTTTATTCAACACTAAATATTTATTTGTTTATTCGTCGAATAAACTTATTACGTGTGGAATAGAGATAACATAATTATTTTTATTTGCCGCGTGACAAATAATTTTTTTATCTTTTATTCGTTATTTTAAATATCTATTTCAACAAAAATTTGCCCATCTTTGCTCCTACAATTACATTATTTTATATTATATTAGTTTTTCCGTGTGATTCTCTCTGAAACTCTTTATTATTCGGAATAGTATGTCAAATGAACGTTATTCTGGTTTTCAACATATTTCTGTTCCCACGGATCGATTCTTGGAACAATTAACTGTAAAAAAAGTGTAAGGAAATAATGCTTGTTTATGCAATATTTTTAAATTACAAATTGTGCTATCGTTAAATTATGCTTTAATACTTTCTTACGTAAAATATTTCTAGGAATTTTTTGTCCTTGATATTAGTTTTACTTTTAATATTTTATGTCTTAAAAAGCAACACTAAAAAAATATCTGTTTAATTCGAATACGTTCGTCGGAGAATGTAATAAATAATCGATATGGTTCCGTGATGATTCACCTTCTCGCCGACGAGAATTTCCTTAGTGGTCTTCTGCACCGACGAAATACCGTAGTTGGCCTTCTGTTTCTTACTCCAGCCAAAATCTATTCTAGAGGGCGGTAGAAGACACCGTATTTTTCGTGAGACACGTTCTCCCGTAAGGCTGGCTGTCTTTAAGTATATCTCGTCGGTGACTGCCAGCACAGACGAATACCTCGTCGGTGGTGATAGTTCCACGTTCTTAGTTCCACAACCGATGAGATCGGCATTGGGGCCGTTACAGACCGCTCCCAGCAACCACTCAGGACTCATTTTGAGGCTCGCAGTTTAACACGGGGGCTGGTATTTAGTCTGGGAGCGTATATCTCGTCTGTGTACGAAGCCAGAGAGGAAATGAGAGTGCTCACGCCTGGAGTTTTAGTGTCCCCACTTTTTCTGCATCATCTTTTAGCCTAGAACAGAACCTGCATCATCGTTTTAACTTGTATTAGAATTTACATCCTCATTTCCTTTCAAACGAAGCCATATTGGTCTATCCCTATACCTCATCTGTGATAATAGTATTGTAACAAAAAGAGAATAGGTGAACGTTATGTGGAAATAAGGAATAATCAAATCAGAGAGGAAATGAGAGTGTTCACGCCCGAGGTTTTAGTGTCCCCGGTATAGTACTGCCCTCTAGTCTAATTTTTAGTCTCGACCAGAACCTGCATCAGAGAGGAAATGAGAGTGCTCACGCCCGAGGTTTTAGCACAGACGAGGTATAGGAGTATCACCCAATGTATTTTTCTATCTCACGCTCGCGGGGCTCTAGAGCTGTCTAGAGCCCCCTTACCATTCTGTGTCATATAACTATCATCTTTTATCTATCATCTTTTATCTTTTATCTATCATCTTTTATCTATCATCTTTTATCTTTTATCTATCATCTTTTATCTTTTATCTATCATCTATCATCTATCATCTTTTATCTTTTATCTATCATCTTTTATCTTTTATCTTTTATCTTTTATCTATCATCTTTTATCTTTTATCTATCATCTTTTATCTTTTATCTTTTATCTATCATCTTTTATCTTTTATCTATCATCTTTTATCTTTTATCTTTTATCTTTTATCTATCATCTTTTATCTTTTATCTATCATCTTTTATCTTTTATCTTTTATCTATCATCTTTTATCTTTTATCTTTTATCTATCATCTTTTATCTTTTATCTTTTATCTTTTATCTATCATCTTTTATCTTTTATCTATCATCTTTTATCTATCATCTATCATCTTTTATCTTTTATCTATCATCTTTTATCTTTTATCTTTTATCTTTTATCTATCATCTTTTATCTTTTGTCTATCATCTTTTATCTATCATCTTTTATCTTTTATCTATCATCTTTTATCTTTTATCTTTTATCTATCATCTTTTATCTTTTATCTTTTATCTATCATCTTTTATCTTTTATCTTTTATCTTTTATCTATCATCTATCATCTTTTATCTTTTATCTTTTATCTTTTATCTGTGGGATTGGAAGGTTTAGGTGGAAATCAAGTTCGTATGTAAGATGAACAAAGAAAACTATAGTTTATTAAGAACTAAAGGTACTAAGCTAAACTAAGCTAAACTAAACTAAACTATATCAAACAAGCCTACTCTGTATCACGCTGTTCTACACTGTGCAGTTCGATCTGCTCGCTTTGGCTTTCGGAACCACTCTGTGCGTTTTTCCTTCATCAAGGGTCTCGGTGCCCATCGTTCTTTTCTTTCTCTCCCGCGATATACCTGAGTCATAAACGCAACGGTTTTTCGGTTCTGCAGGCCATAGCCGCTCGCCTGCGAACCATTTGTGTCCCAAATGATCAGGCTATAAAGTACTTAAACCTAGACGCTCATATCCTAATGCTAACCTATTTATTTACACCCCACACATCTATCATCTTTTATCTTTTATCTATCATCTATCATCTTTTATCTTTTATCTTTTATCTTTTATCTATCATCTTTTATCTATCATCTTTTATCTTTTATCTATCATCTTTTATCTTTTATCTTTTATCTATCATCTTTTATCTTTTATCTTTTATCTTTTATCTTTTATCTATCATCTTTTATCTTTTATCTATCATCTTTTATCTTTTATCTATCATCTTTTATCTTTTATCTTTTATCTATCATCTTTTATCTTTTATCTTTTATCTTTTATCTATCATCTTTTATCTATCATCTTTTATCTTTTATCTATCATCTTTTATCTTTTATCTTTTATCTATCATCTTTTATCTATCATCTTTTATCTTTTATCTTTTATCTTTTATCTATCATCTTTTATCTTTTATCTTTTATCTATCATCTTTTATCTTTTATCTTTTATCTTTTATCTTTTATCTATCATCTTTTATCTTTTATCTATCATCTTTTATCTTTTATCTATCATCTTTTATCTTTTATCTTTTATCTTTTATCTATCATCTTTTATCTTTTATCTTTTATCTATCATCTTTTATCTTTTATCTTTTATCTTTTATCTTTTATCTTTTATCTTTTATCTTTTATCTTTTATCTTTTATCTTTTATCTTTCATCTATCATCTTTTATCTGTTATGTAGTCTGCGATTTCTCGGCTCATTACTGGCCAAAAGTATCGGACGATTATCCGGTGTAACGTACGTTGTGCTCCATAATGACCCGCAGTGGCATCGTCGTGGTATGCTCGGAGAATCTGGTCTCACACCGATATACCCGATAGTGTCATGTTACACTCTTCGGCTGCGACGGCTCTCGAGATTCGCTGTCAGCACCACCGTACAACATTGTATTTCAAATGGGACGCTCGGCGAGAACCTCCGATGTCGTATGGAAGGCAGTAAAAAGTACCGCGATTGTGTTCAACCTTATTACATACATTTTATTATTTATAAGTAGTTAGTTATTGTTATTTATTATTTAAACAATTTTTATATAAATACATTTTTATAATATTTCTGTATTCATTATTTGAATTATTATTTCAATAATAATTTATTGTTAAAACAATTGTTTAAACAAATAAATTTTTATAATGTATAGAAATTTGTTTCTATAAAAAAATTATTTTCTCATATACTAGTCTGTTTTAGCCTTATCGTTCGTGAACAGCTATCGTGCCGTCGTCGCGTCGCGCCACTAGACAACGCGTCCGTGACAATGTTGTTTACATCTGCCAAATAAACTCCTTTTTTTTCAAGGTTTCTGAACATTACGAACGTTAAATTGAGTAGCATGAGAAGAATAGAAAAAGTCAGGACGTGCAGGTCGTAGGAAGTGTAGGCGTAGGTCATTGGATTTGTCTTGATAAATGTCGACATAATACAGGAAAACATAGGGTAGCATTTGAAAAACTAAAATCGACTTAAAAATTTTCCGCACAACCTACCCTGCAAAAAAATAACGTACACCGTATTATGTCCCTCTTCGTATCAAACAAGTTATTTCTAAACTTTTTTTTACAGGTGTGGTCTTTCACGAGATATTTCAATTCTTTTAGATAAATGAAATACCCTGTATATTGGATTTCAAGTCATTGTAATCATAATCATTTGTATAATTCTTTTATGCAACTACTTTGGCAAGATCAAAAAATAAAAACTACTTGTTTCACATTTTTCATAGAATTCAACTGATCTTTGTTTATGGAAATGTCGCACGAAGCAGTTTCTAATGCATGGTAATGTCGCATAAAGGTTTGGTTGCAATATAGTTCTGATTCGCGCCACAGGCTAAATAAAAATTAAACGGATTCTGATTGGTGCTAAAAGATGATGCAGGTTCTGTTCCAGGCTAAAAGATGATGCAGGTTCTGTTCCAGGCTAAAAGATGATGCAGAAAAAGTGGGGTCACTAAAACCCCGTGCGTGAGCACTCTCATTTCCTCTCTGATCAAATTAGAAATTGCAAAGAAAATTACTCTTAAAGTATCAATAATCTATTTTATTAACACTTTATATTTTTTAATCCACTATTATACAATAAATAAATAAATAAATATTATAAATACAACAACATAACTTAACAAAATGTAAATTCAATGACTAAAATTACAATGTGTAAAGCATGTAGTTAAGTACAGATTCGTTTAAATACATAACTGTGTAATAGAAATTGTGGAAATAGGTTCTTTTTCGACTGAAATGATGATTGCAAAAAATAACATGTAAAAAATAATATTGCTTATGCCGAAATTTTTTAAATTCTGGTTGTAACAGTTACCGTCTCTGTCCATTACTGTACATTAAATTGAAAAACAATTAAAGTGAAAAACAATTTTTAAGTCGCCAAAAATCCTTCTCGCATTAGTTTATTCGGAAAAGAACCTAATTCCAAAATTTCATCTAATTCGGAGTATGGACGTTTTTTCCCGAAGTTTAACCGTCTAGTCTGTGCAAAAAGGAAAGAAGCTTTACAATAAAGTAAATTCAACACGCGAGAAAATTTTCGTGCACAAAGTTGACTTTACCGATGTATGATAAAGCGAATGGTGAATCGCTCAACTGCATATAATAAATACTATTTAATATAAATTACGAAACACCGAAACGCTGTAGAAAATTATAAATCAATTCGAGCAATAATTACAAAATTCTGAAAAATACTGTCCCAGGAATATCGACTGACATCACAATTACGAAAGACTACTTTTTGTGAAACACACTTCGACATTTTACCATATTTCCTGGTTTAGTTTTCTTCTGGACAATTCTTCTGATCAGTGCGAATGAAATATGCCCTACTTATGCCATTTTTATCTATCACTTGATATGCTTTCTCCAAAACAGAAACCGGTGGCTTTGGTTCTCTCGTCAGGATCCAAGCGTTCCGTACACTGAAATGCAAAGCAATTCATATTATTCAACGGAAACTTTATTAAAATAATAATTGACATCATTCATCCATTATTTATTACCATTTCAACACTAATATAAAGATATTGTTTTGCTATATTATTGTAGCCAGATTAAAACTTTGCTAATACCATATAATGCCAGCAAATATAATTACTAATATAATTATTGATATAATTATGTTATATTGATTATTACTACTACACTGCGGACGTTTATATCAATTTATAATTTTAATAACGAATCTATACGTATGAAAATCAGGTAAAAATGTATATATTTTAATAACGATTTTATTAAAGTAAAGTAGAATGAAAATATTGGTGTAAAGTGATTAACAGTATCAAACTTTAATTACACCAAATTTTCAGAATTTTCTGCTATTCATTTGAAGAATATAAATCGTCTATTAATTCAGAAGAAACACAAATCATCTATTATTTAATTCTGAAGAAATGTGTAAATATTTTAAGAAGATTATGGTTGCAGTAGCTAAACGTATGTTTACCTGAATACACCAAAGTTCGAGCAGCTCCATACTACGGCGTATGAACTATAGTCAGTATCGAGAATCCAATAAGGAGCATCCAGCGGCAAAGGAAGAGAAGGGAATGTCACGATTATCTTAGGGTCGTCTGTCCTGCCAATTAGCTTTCCGACTCCTTCGATACTTGAGGAGACTCCGGTCCTATGGCGACCATAAAAATGTTAATTCGTTTATTTTAATTCGGTAAGGGTCCCAATTACTATGGGGGTACCAATCACTGTACCTACATTAATTATATTTATTTTTAAAGCATAATGCATATTAAGAAAGAAATGTTAAATTTTCTCAATTAAAATCAGTTAATGTTATATATCTTTTTAAATCTTCATTATGCTTTATATTTAATATAGGCACAGTGATTGGCGCATCCTCAGTAATTGGGTCCGTTTCCCCACCACTGGAACTTTGAAATGGTACTGTTCGGGAGAGCAAAAAATTTCACAAGAGCATAAGCGTTTCGAAAGCATGAACCAATGCTACTTACAGGGCAGATATCTGTTTATTCAAGATCTTAATAGATCCGTTTTCACCTTCGCTGTAATTAGCGGTCACGCATTTCCCGCCGAATTCGAACAGAGCAAAGTACCTTTCCGCCTCGTACCATTTCCCGGTATACTGGAAAAAAACACAGGATTAGAGCTGTCGTGTTTACAGAAATTATGCGGCGAAAATGATCGCGAAAGAATTTCAGCACGCCCCCGAAGAAAGTTCGAGCGAATTTCCTCGGAAGCGCTGTCGCGTGCGACGCATTACGTCGGATATATCACTATACATCCCATCGAGGACAACTTTCTAAGTGCAGGTTGCATTGCCTGATAAGTAAGTCAATAACACAGGCAGGAACGGAAGAAATCTATTCTAATTTCCAACAATTAAGCTCGGACGACTATACTCACGCTACTCATGCTGAAATTCGACATAGTTTCCAAATTGGGACAGGTGCCTAAAAATGGCACCTGGGCTGTTGCCCCGGACACCACAATCAACAGTAGACACGCTCGGAACATTTTTTTGCCTGGAAATGAACAAACAAATTTCAGTTGTTCAATATTAATCATTTACTACATGTACATCTATATACCAAGAATTATTTCACTTCAGTAATTAATTGATTTTGGATCTGAATATAAAATAAAAATTGTATTCATCAATTGTAAGAAACTGAGTGCAAAATAGAAACTGTTTGCATTGACTATAAGAAACCGAGTGCAAAATAAAAATTGTTTGCATTCACTATAAGTGATAAAGAGCAAAATAAAAATTGTTTCTATTGACTATAAGGGATAAAGAGCAAAAAAAAAATTGTTCGCATTGATTATAAGACAGAGTGCAAAATAAAAATTGTCTGCGTCAATTATGAGAAGTAGAGATTCAATAAAAATTGTATGTTTTCTTTAAACAGTTTTAATGAGCTTTCTGTATTTCACTTTTTGTTCTGAATGCATAAAATGCAATAGTAATTAACTTGGAAACGAGAGACCTTGATGGCTTCCAACATATTTAAAAAATACAATTGCAGTTAACGCCATGAAATGTTGTAATACATAATACATTTAAAATATATGTATTATAACTTTAAAGTATTTGTTTTGAACATTATTTTTGTGGTCAGTGATAGACGTCCATATATTTAAATTGTTATTTAGAAGAAAACAAGATCTAGAAGTGGTCCACACAGAAAGATTTATTGTTCGACAGTAAATTTCTGGTTGTTTCAGCGAAGATTCTCAATTCACTGTATAAAAATGTGACAGCAGTTTCTGCGAAAACGCCTTTCGAAAGAACAGTTAGCTCTCGGTCCGCAAAACTGCAGCAACGATGCAGTTATCATGGCATTGCATGGTCACCGTTATTTATGGATGTTGCCGGGTAAAAAATTGAAGACGTTGTCGAAGCGTATCATTCCCGACGGTAATAATATCCTAGGATCGTAAACATCTTTTTGCTCGATGTTCTAAAAATAATAAACTCCATATCCGGTCGTCACTATGCGATTATGTCTTAATTACCGACAAACAAGCCGTTAGGAAGTATTTCAACATTTACGATTACCGGTACAAATCTTACACTGTCGTTAAAACTTTTATCAACATGATATTGTTTCATTAATCAAGGTAAAAGCTACAGAGCTGTCCAATTAACAAAAGATAAACTCTCCGTTCATAGTTCGGCACAAAACGTTAAACATTCTACTATATAACGGTGCATTGTTAGGCATTTACATAATTAAATAACCCAGTTTATTAATTTATGTTGCCGCGAGTACCTGGAACTGCTATACTTGATACTCTATAGTGATGACAGCTATACTGACACTTGTTAATCTCTATCATAACGGTACATAGTTAGGCATTCAAATAACTAACTTAGCTAACTAAACAGCTCAATTTGCTAACTGATATTCCGCAAATACCTATGACTGCTGTATTTGATAAAACAGCTCAATTTGCTAACTGATATTCTGCAAATGACTGCTATATTTGACACAATACTTGATGCTGTTGATTCCTATTATAACGGTGCATTGTCCGACATTTAAATGATCAAGTTAACTAATTAAACAGCTCAAATTGCTAGCTTATGTTCCACAAATGACTGTTTGTGCGCGCATGGATCGACAGCTCCGATGCTCGTCAAGAGAAAATATTTCGGTCTAACGTATTCCGCCCATTGTCACACTTTTTCCGACAACGTTGAGAGGCTCATTAGAATGGGAATTCATTAGCGACGTTGTTCTCGGCGCGCATTAGCATTCGTGAGCCGGTTATGATTCTGTCGCGCGAACCAGGGCCGTGTGCCGAAGAAAAGTCGCGGCGAATTGCAAATCGAATGTAAATGATAATGGAAGACGTACCGGATTGTTGTAATCGTTGTTGCACTCGGAATGCTGGTTCGTGAAACTGGTACAGGGTCGACTGTTACACTTCTCACGCGATGAACCGTCCGCCGGTGACTGGTCTCTTCCCGTTCCGTACACCGTCCACTTACGAACTCTTGAAGGCTGACTGGATGCGTTCGAAAAATTGTCTGTCAGTTAGTGGGTCGCTAACGGTACATTTCAAGTTCAAAAAACCTTGGTCTCCGATTCGGATTGTCCGTGGACCAGTCTCCCAACCTCCCACCGAACCGACGCCGCGTCACGCAAACCTCCTACGAATTTCGAAAATTGCTACCTGCTTTTTATCTGAGCGGCGCACCTGACTTATATACCGAGCCAAAATCAATCGCTCGCTTATCAACCGAAGGATTGATTTTAACTCGTTTCCGAACTGGAAATTGATTGATATATGTATTTGTGATTTTTGCCGCGGTTCAGCAGTAAAAATGATTGGTTATGAGATTAAAAGGAATAATAAATTAATTTATGTGGCCACGCATATTGCTGTAATTGAAGGTAAAAGGAACAACGGGATATGAACATATTTCTGGTGAAATAACAATTAATCCGTTCGCGTGTGCCGTTGCGTTGGAAGATACACGAAGCTGTGGGAAGTTTTTCACTTTGTAAATTGGGGTCAAAAAATTTACGGGAAGAATTGTTTACGCTTCGTTTGTTTGTAGAAAAATTTTTAAGTCGTTCAGGCCTTCTTGCAACATGCCAGGAAGATACAGTAGCTCGTTCATTGACACTTGCCTTTTTACGATGCGCGAGGTATTCATGCTATCGGCTTTTTATGGTTTTATTAACTTGTACGGCCGGTGATAGGATGAGTCAGATTTTTTTATTGCGATGAACCGTTAGCCATGCGAAATCGTTTACTATCGAAATGGCCGATCCAGAACTAATTTGTTTCGGATTTTAACAATTTTTAAACTGTTTCGAACCTTGAATTATTATCGTTCTTCTTTTAAATTACGCTAACTTGCTTCGCTTCGTCATTACTCTGTCGAATTCCAAAAAGAAGCCCTCAGGTTCAGTTATTAAATCAGTTCGGTTACGTTTTAATTAATTAGAGTGATTCATTTAACACAGGAGGATTAGAATCGACGTTGGATAAGAGGATATTGATTTCTATGTGTGATATAGTCTTCTATAAATTATATATTATCCATGAAAGATTATTTATCCACTATATTCTGACTTTTCTACATTTCCTTATCCCTGAATAAATTTTTCAAGATTTTACTGTTCACAAAATGTTCACGATAATAAAGTAATTAATATGTTTATTATACAGTATACTCACAGAATTAGGTGTATTTACGTGCACACTGAACAAAGCGGTATGTTATTTTAATACTTACCGGCAATTTTCCCAACAACCTTTTTAAAACAAAGGCCCAATGTTTGATAATTCGTCGATAAGTCTTAAATTATTCATAAAATTTTTAGAATAAACAAATCAAATTTTTAGTAGGAACTTCCGAACTTCTGAAATTAATATTTGAGCCATTGAAAAGTCTATTTTGCAATAAGCGTCAGGGAAGTGTTAAATCGGACTCGTGACAAGCTGTTCGTATCAACATTTTCTGTAACAATTTATTCAACTTTTCTTTTGTTTCTCACATTTGTACATGATCGAAGAAAAAAGTGTTCAAGCCTACCCCACCCCACCATTCATGAAAGTGATAAAACGTGAAGGAACGATGAATAATGATCGTGATTCTCGGGCGAGACTGGTTTCCCGGAGAAAAACCGCTACGAGCTCGAGGCTACTAAACTAATCGCAATACGATCTACACGCGTTTGTCATCAATGGGATGAATCGAAGCTCGATCGATGATACTGATTCTTTAGGCGGGGGTCTTCTCCGCTGCCTTGACCTTCTCCGGGGCTTTTTCGTTCTCAGGTTCACTGGCCTCTTTTTTCTCCGATGTTTTCGCGCTGTCCGATTGCAAATCCCCTTTTGCAGCATTCGCGACAACCAGAATCTGCTCGGGGACTGTCTTCACCGGGATCTTCTTCAGGTTTTCGACAGCTGGTACCACCAGAGGTTCCTTGTCCTTTTTAGCGGCCTGTTCAGCGATCAATGCTGGGGAGTCCGGTACTATGGCGGACCTATGGTTCTCTTCATTTTTCTGCGGTTCTTCCGCCGATGCTACTTCCGGTTTCGCTGTTGTTGCAGCCAAATAGGCGCAGTCATCTTGGTCCGTTTTCACGAAGAACGTCCTTGAGATCTTGTACTTGTCCAGCACCGAGTAAGCCTGGTTCAGATGAAATTGTGTTTTAGGGTCGTTGAACTTGTGGGAAAATTGTAAGTAGTGGATTTTTCGGGACTTTTTCCAAGTGTATACAAAGGGCATGGTCTTAAACTTTGTCTAATATGGCCCACAAATATAATAATATAATAGTAGTAAATTAACAAAAATGGTCTTGGAGTATTTTTATGTTGAATCAGAAAAAACTAGATTCTTGCAAGTTTAGCAGACTAGTGATAAGTAGACTATGGATTTTATGCAATTGTAACCAAAATGAGTAGGTGTAATTCAAAACAGAAGAAAGATTAAAAGATCTCAGCAATGTCGATATAATATTTTTAACATATAAGAATTATTAATGAGCAAAATAAATTCTTTCTTAGCTCCTATAGATTGCAATTGATGCATAAAAATTTTATTTTTCATAAAGATCCGCAGACAACATGTTTACCTGCCAGGGTGTATTGAAAATTGTGACTTTCTAAATATATTTGACTTCATGCATTTATATTTGGGCATGAATATATTTATTTGCCCAGGTATGTGAAAAGTATACGAATAGATTTATTTGCCCAAGTATATGAAAAGTTATAATTCTCTGGTCCATGTAGTAAGAAATATTTGATGCACCAAAAGTATTGATTACAATGAATGGTTCGTTTGAAAAATTACCTTCTGTAACGTTGTACCCGGAGCGATCCTATCTCTCGTCATGACCCAAGCATTCTGAGTGTGGAATGGTCCGATGCCAGAACAGCTCCATAAAACTGCATAGGAATCATAGTCCGTTTCGAGCACGGAGTATTTCGTTTCTGGGGTCAACGGTATCGTGTATTTCACGACCAGCTTTCCCTCCTCGGCTTTCGAAGCAGCTTTCTTGATTTCTCCCTCGACAACCCTCTTGATACCAGTGCTAAACGGTATGAACAAAAGCATTTGTAGACCACGAGTTATTCAATAGATATTCATACGACATACAGTGACTCCCACTAATATTTGAACGCTTTTAAAAATCGGATAACTTTGTCAACATTGGACTATACTACTTGAATTTTTTTGAGAACTTAGAACAATTGGATCGCTATATACTGTGAAAAAAATTTTTGTTTAAAATTGCAATTGATCAAAATTACAAGGAAAGTATTAAATCCTTGAAAATTTACCGTGTCGAATCAAGTCCTTGACAGTTTACTGTATTGAATGTTATATCGAGTCCTCGTAAAATAAACCTCATGCTTCTATACTCTGTCTTATAAGTGGACTGCGGATCTTTGTGGAAAATAAAAATTGTCTGCATCGATTACAAACAATGTAAATCCAGCAGAATGTTACTCCTTTGCTTGTTAATTATACTAGACCAGAAATAGTATACATTTGAAAATGACATGACATTTGAAATTATAGGAAAATTCAAAAAATTTCAAATGTCAATACATCGTTTCTCATCTGTTAAGAAAATATTACAATTGAGTTGGATAAAATTTGAAATTGTAGGAAAATTAGAAAAATTTCTTATCTACTAAATTTTTCATTATAAAAGCATAAAGATCCGCAGTCTACTTATAAGATACATAAAATTTTGGTTGTACTTACAATCTGTTCGTGACTTCATTGCTGACACGGAATTTACCATCAGGAGCAAGGGTATAGTTGGCCATGACACAACGTGATACTACTTCCGTCAGTTGGAAGTACCTCTCAGCTTCGAACCAGACACCCAAAAACTGCAATAAAAATTCGAGAAGCAATTAATGATGATGTGACGATTTCTAATTTTTAATTTCGAAGTTTGAAGTTTCACTTGAATTTTATGTCGCGTTCTGTCAAAACCAGTGAAATCAGAACGTTTAGAAAAAGAAGAACAAAATAAAAATGAAAATGAGAACTATGAATTAAAGACAAAATAAAAATAAAAACAAGAACGAAATAAAAATAAAAATAAGAACAAATTATTTACAAAAAAAAATAATACATTACAGTACCAGAGCACAAGCTACAAATATAGACTCTAACATTCTGTCAAAGCCCAAGTTACCAACAAAATTGAATTGTTTATAAAAAGAAGGTCGAACACAGTATCAGAGCACAAGCTACGTTGGGAAAAAGTCTCGCATACAGTCAAAGCAGAATTTACGTCACCAATAAAATTAAAACGATTACACAAAAATGACTACTGTACAGTATCAGGCAAATAAAATGGTCGCGTCCGGTTAAACGGCCTGAACCTCTCCACGAAGAAAACCAGTAACGACTAATACCAATAAAACCAGAATGTTTACAATTAATGAACCTAGTTGTTAATAGGTGTCGGTGCAGCATACCTTGCTCATGTCGAAGTTCGCCATGGGCACATACTCCGGGCAGAAGCCGAGACTGGGCACCTGGGCATTGGCCAGGGCCAGTGTCGTTAGAACCAAAACAATTTTCCCGATCATGTCTTCGCTCGATCTACCGTGGATCTTGCCCGAAGCTCTTGCCTTATATACAATAACCGGTGAGTGTAAGAGCGTTGACCGGCCACTACCCCCTCCTTGATTTTTTACCTACACGTGAATATCCTTACGGTACTCTTCGTGGCCCCAGAATCTGGTCAACGGGCGATGGTCATTGGTCAATGTTGCCGGCGACTTCTTGCCAACAAGTTCACAGCCGAGGTTGCGGGGCTCCGTTGACCGAGCACACAGACTCCATTATGCAATTCCATCGGCCAACGGGACTTTTCGAACGATGAAGACGAATCCTCCGTAGCGGCGGATTGGTGTCACTCAGTTTGATGGGATGCCAAGATTCCCCGGGTTATATATGGCAATTGTAACGGGCCACCGTGTGTGTGTGTGTCTATCACTCACGGGGTCACAGGTTGTACCCGCGTTTCTGTTTTCTAAAATTTCACCGTAGTCTCCACCATAAACTGGAACGTTTCGCGTTGCGTTTCTTCGAGCATTGTCCTTTCCCGATTTTATTTTGAACAACCGACGACGAATTTTAGCGGGACTGTTCATTTTTTGTTGGTTATGGCAGCCATTATCGGATTCAAATCTTTACATAGCAATTTTTCTTTCAGGTATTTTTCATTCACCGTTAATCTTCTTTTCGGACTCGACATAAACGGATAATAATTGCAAATGGCCGCTGAAAAAGTTTTGCAGCTGTCATAATTTAAAATTATAGTGCATAGCATGGTACTTAGGGTAAGGGACCCAGTTACTGTGGGGATATCAATTACTGTGTGCCTATATTAATTACACTTATTTTTAAAGCATAGTAAATATTAACGAAAGAGATGTATAATCGTAACAACATATATTAACTGATTTTAATGAATAAAATCATTATGCTCTGGAAACAAGTTTAATTAATACAGGCACAGTAATTGGGTCCCTTACCCTATAGTTTGTTTGTGGCAGTACCTTTTTTTTTAATTTTTTTCAATTCAATTTGTCTCATTGGAATCCACTAGTTTAATGGATAAAAAGTATACAAACTTGTACAAAATTTATACTGCATAGAAAAATGTTTCTCAACTTTTATATGCACTAGCCTGGTACTAAAAAAGTGCACAAGTTTGTATAAAATGTATATTATATAAAAATAAATGTCTGAACTGTCACATGCACTAACCGAATAATTGATGCAGGTAACATTTCTGTGCCCGCTCTATAAATTCTGTAGTGTTAAAAAAAATGGCTGAAAACGGTCTTAAAATGTTCGATGTGATTTTATCGAAACGTGGAGACGCATGGTGGTCTCTTACAGTTTCAGTCCCCGTAGTAGTTTTCGTTTCGAAACCCTGTTTTCGGTTTGTTTACGACCGGTGTGGGATTAGAGTGCATCATCGTCGGCCATCTTGGAATGCACGATTGTGAAACTTACACCTCGGATGGCGTTATTCCTCTTCCTGTAGCAGCCGCCATTCATGAAGCCGGTTTCTAGCAACCTCGACCTTTAGCAGCCGTGCATTTATGTTCACAAATGTAACAGGTAGATGGCAAATGTATCGCCGAGTTCTCCGCGGAGTAAGACTATTACTTGTCGCCGTTGCAATTATGCAATCGACACTGTCGCCGAATGCGCTTAGCATATACTCCGGGACGGTCTGTGAAACGCGGGGACCACCAACCGATAACGGGTTCCCTGTCGCATTTTTCTTTTTCGATGAAATCGTCGAAGACGTCGGACCGTTAGTTTCGAGCAGCCACTTCGACTAGCTATGTTGCATTAACTATAGGAACACGAGCAACGACCACAAAGGATGTACTGTCACGAATTTATAGCGTTTCATCTATCGGGTGTTTCCTAAAAATGAGAATTTCTCTTTTCATTTTGTCTTGGGATTACTCGATGTCCGTGGAGATTACTTGAAAAATGACACACGTACGTTACCATTTGATAAATTATATTTTACAATGTTGAGAAATATTGTGTTTAATTGTGACGTTGGTGACATTCGATTGCTTTGTAAAATTGTTTTTTTTTTTTATTTGGATTATTCGATATCCGTAGAAATTATTTGTAAAATGACTCATTTATGTTACAATTTGATGAATTAATGATATTGAGAAATATTGTGTTTAATTGTGACGTTCCAGGTATTATTAATTGCTTTGTAAAATTGTTTTTTTTTTTTTAATTTGGATTGTCTTTATATGCATAGAAGTCATTCAATAAGTGAAACATATCAACGTGTTATTTTAAAACATTATTTAAAATCGTGGAGCATTATTGGTATTGTTCTAAAATACAGTTTAATTGTGACGTTACAAATCAATATAGTATACATCTATTTTTGGACATTTCTAATATTTTATCTGTCTATCTTTATTGGATTTTTTTGTAAATTATTGTTTTTGGATTACTTTGTATATGTATGTCGCTTAATGAGTGACATATTTAATTATTTTACTTCGTTGAATTATTTAAAATGTTGAGAAATACCTGTTCTAAAATAGTTTAATTGTGATCGCACATCAATATAACACAAGTCAGTAAAATAAGTAGTTAATTTAACACATTTCAGTATTATGTTTCTGAAATACTTGCTTTTTAAGGATACTATTTGAAGGAAAATTGTTCAGTTTATTTTTAACATATTATAATCAAAGAAAAGTCTATGAAAGTCACGTGGGCATGACGAACTGAAAAACAAACAAATTATGTTTAACTGTATACAATTAGGCGTCCTAATCCTGCGCAATAATTATTAAACGACACTTTTTTGTGTCCTCTCCGAAAATAAAATTTTGTACCAGCATTTTTAATTTGGTTTCTTATTCATTATCAAAATGATGCCATAGTAAGAATACTTTGACTATCTATTTTACATTCTAAAATATCAACAAAGCACGTGTTCTCTATACCAAAAAAAAAACTAATTTCATAACAAACATTTAAAAGTGACTAAATTTCCAAAGTTAAATGACTCTGTGATATTATATTTTTTAAATTTATCTTTTCAAATTCATTTTCAACCGTTCCAACATTTTAAAAATTTATGCTTTCAAATTCATTTTCAACCGTTCCGAAAACGTCTAACATACAAAAAGAAAATGAAATTCTTATTTCTCGAACGTCTCCAGTCAAAATTCTCCAATTTTCCTGCAAACGAATCAACAACCCACCAAGAATTCACTTCCCGTTTATAAATAAGCCCCGCTGTAAAAATCGAAAGGACCTTCAGAATCCGAGGACCGAAAATGTCCTGTCCGATCGTCTCGAACGTCCGTCAACGCGGTTAATTAACTATTTAGAGAGAGGGAAACTTGTCCAGCAAGAAAAGGGAAAGGATACGGCCACAGGCCGGGTGGTTTCAAGCGGTTGATGCGTCATCCTAACTCGTGCGTTGTTTGAATTAATTTATTTTTTGTAAACCTATGAACACTAAGAAAGCACGCGGAAACGGTCTCCGCTCGGAAGATGCTTAAAATCTACGAAACTCTGGCCAAATGTCCGAAGGACGGAACGCATGGGAATCAACAACAACGTGCGGAGACAATAATTGTGACGCGCCGACGAAAAGCGAGTTCTCTATTAAAAAAAAAAAAACCTAAAATTGCTAAAATTTCGAAAATGGGAACGGCTCGGGCGATCGAATGCATGTAAAAATCGAATATGCGTGCAAAACAGAGAATCTCGTCAGTCGACACGAGTTCCACGATCGAAAAAAGAAAACAAGGAAACAATTGCTCCATTTTTCCACAACAATTTGCAACAATTCGCACTGTAGCAGGACCTCGCGAGCCGCTCGTTTTTTCGCGAGAAATGGCCGAAAATCGCATTCTCCCCCGTTCGATCCGGATGGGTGACGATCATTTTGCGGAATATTTGTTTCCAAAAGAAAAAAAAAAAGAAAAAAAAACAAAAGACGATTGCGTCCTTCTTCGACATCTGGCCGGGAGCGGGCGCGTACGCGCGATAAACGTAACTAATGAACGGTAAAATAATTTGTATACGTAACCCTAGTGCACTTACGACTCCAGAAGAGGGGGGGGGTTTGACGAGAGGGGGCTTTTGGATCCGGGATTTCCAGGAGAAAGGGGTCGAAGAGAGAAACAAAAATAAAAAAAAAAAAACAAAAAAAGGTGAGAATGAAACGACGTTCGGTCGTTAAAAGTTATTCTGGCGGCTCGCAGATTCAAAAAAAGGATCGGTTTCCGCTCGCTTTTTCCGCGCACGGAGCCGCGCGGATTGCGCTCGTGCCATTCGCCGAGGCGTCGCACGCTAAATAATAATTATCTTTATCTTTATTATCATTTAGTATCACATTGCGTTCACTGTTTTGTGCTGGCCGTTTTTTGTCTGGCTTAATGAGAGCGCACACCACCCCTCGAACCTCTTTTTACCATCCTTGTTTTTTTTACCGTGGATTGTGAAAAGGAAGGACGAGAAAAGTCGTTTGTATTTTTCTTTTTTCTTTTTTTCATTCGGTCAACAATCGTAATTAACATCGTTTCGCGCGGGGACTCTCCTTAAACAACGAATTTCTGCTTCTCGACGGAGTTTGTCGGGGGTGGAATGTATACGTTCCCGGCGGTGAAGGTGTTAAAAAGAGGTTGAGGCCCTTCTTCAAGGCACCTTAGGTAATAATACCTACCTAAAAAAGAGAAATGACGTCCTGCGCCAACGAGACAGAGAAAGAGAAAGAGAAAGAGAAAGAGAGAGAAAGAGAGAGAAGAAAAAAAAACTGTTCATTAGAACGTAAAGAGGAATTAAAGAAACAAAAAGCTACTACATTAAAATGGATTCTCTATCTAGACCCTAACGAAACTTGGTATTAATTCGAGTGATACTTCAAAAACATTTCTCTACTACGTGAATCGATTAACGTTTCATTCAATTCCTAAGCGAGCTCGTATTCGTCATCTTACACGTGTACGTATACTTAAGCCTATGAACACATGAAATCACTGCCCAATCGACCAATTTGGACCCATTTGACAAGGCACTCGAGTCGCTGAGATACCGAAATAGACAACATGCTTCTCCTTTTTTTCGAACGAACAGAGTTCCGGGAAAGGACAATTATGCCGGGAATACAAAGAGAAAGAAGGGAGGGGAGGATCGACCGATGGAAGACGAGGATTTTTTTGTTTTGTTTTCTTTTGGAAGAACATTAGCAACGTTTATTCGAGCCGTTTCCGAAAAAAAATTGTTGATCGCCTTTCTCCCAGAAGATCGCGACTCGCCGATAATGTTCCTCTTCAGCGGGGTGATCGGAGGGCGAACGCCGATACCCGGAGGGGGGAGGGGGTATCGTAATCGAAAACACGAATTTTGAGATAATCGATTCGAGGCGATTGACGGGGCAGGTCACCTAATATCTACCTAAGACAGAAGTCGGTGGAAAATCGGTTGGTCCCTTTGCAAAGTGTAAAATAAATAAAATCGTTATCCGTCCGCTTTGTTTCCTACTATTAACATTAATCGTTATTTACATGTGAGATTGTAAGTTCGTGTGGTTGTGTGTGTGTGTGTATGTATGTATGCATGTATTTATGTGTGTTTCTTCGTGTGTGTGCGTGTGTGTTGCGCGCGCGCTGAGGTAAACGAGACGTCCTCTTGTCAGTATCGGGAAACGTTGTGAAGCAAAACGGCGAGGAGATGCACCTGCGTGCACAGATGCATAGCGAGTTGCAGTCGTAGTCGCATTGTCCGATTCCTAAAAATTTTCCGTCTCATTCTCGCCCTCGCCCTTCGCAACGTTTCCGCGCTGGAGACCGTCAACATACCCGACACACTTCCGCCTGACGTCCGACTGTCGGAAATATGTTATTTGGTCAGAGTTACTGGTCATCGCTTCTTACAATAATGGTGGTCGATCGTCGCATCGACATTACGAATCGATCACTCTCCGATCCGCGACGCTCTACCCTCGAAGGCCCTTTCCCTTTGTGCTGTTTCCTCTTGAAGAAACCACAATTTTTTCAAACAATTACTTTCCGTCGAGTGCACAGCCAGAAGCATTCTAATTCGCCCGCATTTTCATTTCATCCTAACACTCTCCCCCTACCCCTTATTCCGTCCGATTTAATAACCCTTTCGTTACGCGACGACCCGTGTACAGTGAATTCTCCGTTAGGAGTCACTCGCGCCGTTCTGATGACTGACTCTTAGCGAGTTTCGCACCTACTAGTCATCGGAATTCACTGTATCGAGTGCCGAGTGTGTGTGCACACTTTTTGGTGTCATGTTCGAAAGGGTTAACGGGCAGAAAAACGAGAATGGTTCTTCTCGCGAGGAAACAACACTGTTTCTCTCCAAACATTTGCGAAAAATGTTGTACAGTGCTGTAAAATATGTGCTACAGCATATGTTTTTTGTCGTTTCGAGAACGTTTGGAGGGCGTTGACAGCGCGTCGGAGGGCTGTCTCCGTGGGCGGGACGCGTAAATGCCTTCGCATCTCGAGATCAAATATCCAGACCAACGATTCTCACGTTTAAAAGCAACAATAAAAGAGAAATGCTGAGTCGAGGAGCGAAAATACTGGAAATGGCTAGCTTGTAAAATTTCTTCTTTCTTTTTTTTTTGTTTTTCTTTCGAAGGCACTCGTGCTTTGTGGTGTGTGGTCCGGACAACGATTCGAGGTCTCGAATCGATCGATCGACCGTGTTGTGCGCGCGTCCGAGAGCTCCGTCCCCGATCCGGATCACCAGGTGTACGACAGCCCCCGTTAACATTGTCGCTAGTCGTGCAGGTTCTTGCTGAGCAGCAGGTTATTGTGCGGCCCCGACAGATGCCTGATCAGCTCCTGCAGGCTGTCGAAGCTCAACGAGCAGAAACAACAGGTGAACGTGTTGTCGGGCGCCGCGATCACGCCCCTGTGCACCGAGCATAAGTGCTTCAGTAGGTGGGCTTTCTGCTTGAACATCGCTACGCAAAGTCTACACGCGAACGGCTTCTCGCCGGTATGCACTCGCAGGTGAGTTTTCAAGTTCCACGACATCCCGAACTGTTTGCCACAATAACTGCACCGATACTCGCGGACCGGCGTTGATTTAGGCGGGTCGTCCGACGGGGGAGGGGGCGGGGCTCTGGCCGGCGGCAACGCCCACGAGCCCCAAGGTGGCTCCAGGACCGCCACTGACGCTGGATCCGCGCTCGGGGGCCGGTGCGACGCTCCCGGTGGTGTCACGGATCTGTCCTGCTGAAAATATCACATAAACAATCAGACTCGAGTGGTTTACATCGTGATCTTAATATAACTACATGGTTTCTGTTCAAAGTCTTTTCGTCTAGGGGGATTTCTACTGTTGGGAGTGAAGAAGTTGGCCCAGGCTGTGATTGGTCACACGATTTTGCTACAATTGATAGGATTTTATTCAGAGTGCAGTAATTAAGGTAAAGGCACCAGTAGTTGACCATTTTATAGAAAAACATACAAAATAAGGTTTGAAATGTTCTTATTATTTTGAAAGGTGCCTTTACCTTAGGTGACGAATTTAAGTGTACACTGTTGGGAGCTTGGGTAGAGTATTTAGGAGGTGTTTAAGCATGTACTGTTAGGACCTCGAAAGTTTTTGGACGTGTACTGTTGGGAGCTCGGAAGTTGGTTTAGTCAGTGAATAGTCGCAACACGATGTTCCTCCAACTACATGGATTTGATTTAACGTTTAAGGCGGGTCTTTTAAACATATACTGTTGGGATTTCGGATGTTGGTTCAACTTTATGATTGGTTTATGATTCAATAAAATGGTTTCAGTACCGTTAGGTGGATTTAATTAAAAATATAGCATTTGGGGAAGATTTCGAACATAGAACTCAAACTCGGGAGCTTGATTCACCCCTTTTAAATTCAAACAAAGCTATTGTTCTTTTATTGCCAATTTTTAAGGGTTTAGTCTTCTGTTCGTCATTTCTACAGTCGAATCGGTCTCTAATCATCTAATCGGTAGTCTAATTTAGCTAAGCGCCACGCAAAAAATCAGTACCAGGTACGGTGGTGCTGAGACGCTGAGAGGATGCGGCGCTTGCAACCGCCTCGGCGTCTCGAATCCAGGATTGAAAGGTACGAAAGCCGGATTCTGAGCGGGTGCGTTGTGAAATCCCGGCCTTCGTTTCCGATGGGGAGTGACAACATACGCCTCCGCAGGTGGGATAGGTATTTCTTCTGGTTTCCGCTTTCCTGGTTCTAAGCCTAACGCGAGTCGAGCCGTCAGTTGTCTCCTCTTCTCCTCGATCTCCTCTAGAGATTCTCGCCTCTCCAACAACTGTTTTTCTGGCCTGTTGACAACCAATTCAATTAGACCCGTCAATCCCATCCAGCCACAATCTACGATCTAAACCTGGGGTCTCAAACTGTCAGCGAGCAGCCCTGATGATTCCTTTTCGGAAACTCAAGGTTTGAATCTTGAAGGTCGAGCAACAAAAGAGCCTTCACTTTTTTGGTTTATGCTTTGTTATACATCTGACCGATTGGCCCTTCGCTGCGTTTGAGATCCCAGACCTAACGGAAGCACCAGGGGATCCGAGGACTCCTGATGAGCAATTCCTACCTAGGTACAATGTCGTGGGAGCTTTCGCTGGTGGTGGAGGTTCCGGAATTTAGACTGAGGTTCACAGGGTCGGAGCTATCCCTTCTTCGGGGCGGCTCTATACTGCTCTCCCTGTTCTCCGTGAGCATGGCTTCACCTTCAATGCCCTCCACGTCGACTTCCGGTTCCTCCTCGCAGCCCTCGGTTTTGATGAGCACCGAGCAGCAGTCCGCAGGGTTGTTGGACTGTCTGAAATGTCAGATAACAATGATATGTATTTTATTTTTTTTTTCTTCGAGAATCCGATCACCAGCAATCATCAAATTATCCCGGTATCTGTCGGTCGCATCTGGGAACTTGGTACAGAAATGTTGAAAGCGGGGGTTTAGAGGCGTGAAGGACTGACATTAGGCGAATCGATCCGTTGCGTAAGCCACCGCCCGCTTTCTGCCGGCGCGAAAGATCAGGCCAGAAGTTGGAATTAATCTTAATAGTTTCCTATCCGAGAAATTGCGGTATCTGCCGCAGCGATCATTGTGACATTTCACGAACGCTTTCGCATCGGTTAGGCGTCTACCAACCTGCCGTCGTACTGCGACTCGTAACTCGAGCTTTCCTGGCCCTCCGAGGGCTGGGGGGTGGGTATCCTTTCGGGGTCCGAGTTGTTGGAGGTCTGGGGCTGGTTTGGCTCGAACAGCTCCGACTTGATTTGCAGAAGCTCGAACAGCTCCCTCAGAGGCGTCAGCTCCGTCGACTGAAAGGGAAACAGTTACTATTGTAGGAGGCGGTCGCGAAAAGGAGAGTTTGCGAACACTATCGATCCCAAATATCACCTCGATGTCTTTAATAGTTTAGAAGGTATATCAAAATGTCACTAAATTTCACGTTTTCGACCACTGTTCGCGCAAATCAAACGGAACTGTACTGTAGAAACTGTATTTTTACAGTAATGTCAAGATGTTGATATTAATTATTTTCAAAACTAAACTATTACCAACATATTCGTGAAATTTTTTAAATGATGCCAAACACACTTTGAATCGTATTCACGTGTCTAATACACACGATAATGGGAAATTCAGACATTGGTTCGGATAATCGAGGTTCTGCCGTGTCGTGGATTACTCAGGTAAATATAATCCAAACTGTGTCGTGTTTGGTATCATTTTAACCAGAAAAATGTCAGGAATATTTAGGTAAAAGTTTCATTCAAAAATAATAAAAAACTTGAGAGTCACCGAATTAGTATTGTCTCATGGATACATCTAATCTTCTGAGAGCTTCTAGGCTCCTGAGGGGTACAAGCAGCTGGGATAAATTTTTCAAAAAATATTGTGTTCGTCTTTCTCTCACGTACATCGAGACATTACTGTGTACGAACGACCTTGGGGACGGGATAATCGTCGTAACGCGCGATCTTACCGGTATGAGAGCTTCTCCATTATAGAGGAATTCCAGCAGATGAGTCAGCTGGGTTTTCCGGACCCCAGACAAGTGGACCACGTGGTCCAAGGCGGGGTTGCGAAGGAGACCAGCCAATAGGGGACTAGCTGCTGCCAAAACGACGCGGTGGGCCTTGACGACGGACCCATCGTCACAGGCCAACGTCACGTCCACGTGACGGTCCCCGGTGTACCAAGCTCCGACCTCCGCGGCCAAGGTCGCTGGATGCTTCCCATAATGAAGTGTTAGGAGACCGTCAGTATACATCGTCTGGAAACATATAAACAATCGCTTAGAAAAGCAATTAAAGTCCCCCGCACGATCATTCTCGGTAGCTAAAAACTTGAAGAAGCGATCAAAGACCCCGGTACGATTATTCGCGGCAATTCAGAACAGATGAGTCTTCGGGATGATACAGTAAGGAGCAAAACTGAACCAATAACCACAAGTTTTGTATAAATCATTAGTTATTATTAGGAATATAGAAGAACGACAAGAAATCAACATTATAATTGTTTTTGTCATAGTTGGAAGTAACTTAAGAAATTTGCTGCGTTAGGCTTGGTGTCTTATCGGCTCGGAGAAAAATGCGAGCAGATTTCCGTGGAAATTCTGTGTCGCAACGAAAGCGAAACGAACGAAACATGTGTGACGTCCTTAACCCAATAATGCGGTCTTGTCGGTCCGCGTCATGCAAAGACAGCTTCGTTACACTAATTTCATCCTTCCGTGCCCCGCCTATGCTAGAAACGGCGGAAGGCGGTGACGTGTCGCAAGATTATGTTTCTCACGTTTCTCTGACATTCGCTTAGCTTTCTGCTAAGGACTTGAATTCTGGCTAATGATAGCTCGTCCGTGTAATTAAGCCACGAAATTGCTCGCTCGTGGAACTCACTTTTCTAGAAATATTTCCAGGACGACATTCAGTCCGTGCGACATTCTAGAAAATTATCTAACGTACTATATTAAATCGTCGTAAAATCATTTTTCTAGAAGCTTCCCGGCCGAGTGAAATGATTGATCGACGGATTCAATTGATCGATTCTTGTTAATTATGGAAAATATCAATTCACCGGAAAAGACGTGTACACGTTTGCGATTGCGAGAATTCTATGCGAACTATCGGCTGCTATATTTGGAATTCATTATCCGAGTTTCCTTCTTCATTAACTGTGAAAGCACCGAACGCTAAAAGTAACTGGTTCGGAACGTCGTAAAAATAGCAGGAGTACGTTCATTAAGATTTCACGCGGTCTTTAATATTGTAATGTACGCGCGCGCGCGCGCGTAAACTCATTTCGGTGTTCTGCTGCATTTTTACGATTTCGATAACTGCAAAACAAATACCGGCATCGACATCATGCACAAGTAATAAATTATTTTGAAATCCAAAACAAACTTTGCAGTAAATTCAAGTTTTTATTTCTTAATTTATTAGATAATCTTCGTCATTATCAAAGACAGTTTGCCATCTTTCAATCCCTCTTATATAGAAATCAAGGGTTCGTCAAGCAAAATATGACTCAAGGTGCCTCCTTGCATCTTTTACAGAATGTTTTATTTCTTAAATAATACTCCAGAGATCTGAAAAGATGGGGGAAGTTGCAAATCTCGAGGAAACGATGCGCTTGTCTAGTAATTAACCTAGCGGTTCAAATTGCATCGGCTACTCGGAAAAATGAAACGATCAGTTTTTATCTTTCTGGGAAGAGAAACCCATCTTTGCCACCATTTTGCATGCATCTTAGAAAAATGTATTCATCGATTCGTTAAGAAACGTTTATTTCGTTCTTGAAAACGTCGGAGTCCTTGAAAACATTTATTTAGTTCTTTAGAAATCTCTAATTTGTAATTTCTTGAAGCTAATTTATATGTATGCAAAGAGTGTTCCAATTTCATATTGTTACATTGTGAAATTATTGTAACTTATTTGCAGACTGCGGATCTGTATGCAAAGTAAAAAAAAGGTTTGCATTCATTGCAAGACACAGAAGCGAAACAAAAATTTGTTCTTCTTTCAGTTAGTTTATTAAGCTTATACGTTGATATCTTTACATTTTTTTAAATATTTCCATCGCTTTAAATTGTGTTTACCCATTTTTGTCATAAACGCGTCAAATCCGCAGTCTACTTATTTGCTAGTGTACTATAATAAGCACTGCGTAAATTATCAATGAATATAGTCCTGTTGTTTGTGCAAGGGAAACTATACAGCCGCTTTCAGTGCTCGATAGTTGAATAAATGTCACTTGACATTATTTTTCATTAACCTTCCGTGCTCGTGTCTGTACGACCTTATGAAGGGCGTGTAAATCTTTATTTTTCTTACGACGTTGGCTATAAATGTTACGCAGATAAAAGAATAAATTGTAGAATAAAAGATTGCTGTTCTGATAATTTACGAGTGCTACAGTTAATCAATGGGCTGCGAATTTTCTGCATTTCTGATTTAGTTTTGAAAAAGTTAAAGTTATTAGGAGGAAAAATAAATTTCTATGAAATTCCCGTTTCCCACAATTGTTATTTAGCATAAGGATCCGTCCGGTCCATTAATCAATTAGCGAGGAAAGCTTTATGCAATCGACGGTCGTTCCATATGCAGCAGGCAGATAGAATCGCTGGCTGGAAGAATATAATAAAAAGCGATCTCGTTAACGATCCTCGCATCTCGGAAAAACCCTGACGGATCGCGGCGATCATCCGCGAGACTTCCGGTTGGAGGACTCGGTATAAAACGTCGAAGATCGCCGACGTGAGTCATGGCGGCCGGTTGTGGTGCAATTTGATTCGCGATTAGAAAATAACGCGGTAAACGCGACCGTCGCGGAATAAATTACGGCGTTCGCCGGAGGCGTCGCTAACAAATTGTGCACGGTGCACAATATGATTTATTTATAACAAATCCCCGTGCACGTGTCGCGCTCTATAAGTGCCGGTGACGCAACGATAAACAAGACCCGAAGCATTCCTACCCGGAGCTCTCGGGGCTTTACCGTTTTAATAAATTTGACATCCGATACACGCAGTCGATCGAGAATCGAACGGCCCGCTCTCGTTCGTTCGTTCGTTCGTTCGCTCGCTCGCTTTGCTCGTTTCCATCGTGTCTCCAAGGGAACCACGGGAGAGAAAGTTTGATTTCACGCTGTACTCCCAAGGAGCAGAAGTATAATTAATATTATGAAACCAATGCCGTAAGCATCGACGCGTTCCGCAATGTCAAACGTGTTCCAGGCACAATGAGTTTCACGATCGGGACTCATGATCGCGAGCGAAACTTTCGCTCCCTTTTTTATTCTCCCTTTCTCTCTCTCTCTCTCTCTCTCTCTCTCTCTCTCTCTCTCCCTGTCTCCCGCGAGTTGTCGCTGCCGGCGCGAGAAGATTTATCGGTAGATGCAAAGCCTCCCAAAGAGATCCCATAATCGTCGGCGAATTATTATCGGGAGCAACCAGACCGTGAAGCGGTTCGACTGCGAATCAACGGATTATAAAACGCCCGCGAATCGCCTGCCATCATTAACACGCGCGCGCGCGCGCACACACGATGCCGGTGTGTGACACAACAACGAGATACTCATCAGCGTAACCTTCGATGAGTGATTCGATCGAATTGGAAAGGAAGACCTTGAGTAAAAGTCACGAGGAGGACGCGGATTCCTGCCGTTTACGCGGCCATTAGCGGACACCACTTTCTTTCAATGGCTATTTAGTTAACGAGAAATAGACTTTTACAAATTTTAACCCTTTGCACTCGAACAAAACTCCAAAACAAAACATATTTCTCCCAACCCAGAATATTTCCCTTTTATATTTTTTCATGTTATACATAAAATGGTGCAATTTACTCTTACAGTACTAAAATGTTTAGTAATTTATCAAATACGAACAAGTAAGTATTATACAGGGGCATCCGTTTTTAAACGGCGAAACGTCAACCAGCTATAGAGGGCCCCAAATGGAACAACTTTCACCCCTAACACTTTTTTTGATTCGGTCTTGATTTTTAGATAATTGCAAAAACCTGTCATTTTTTGCGTTCACTTAAGATTAAATATATTAGGACTGCAATTAT
This sequence comes from Seladonia tumulorum, assembly GCA_913789895.3. Classification (NCBI taxonomy): domain Eukaryota; kingdom Metazoa; phylum Arthropoda; class Insecta; order Hymenoptera; family Halictidae; genus Seladonia; species Seladonia tumulorum. Next base: position 9,357,109 of record OU565276.1, read on the forward strand.
GTATCTTGATGATTTTTCCTTTGTTTGGTTTAAAATAAATAGGGGCATCTTTTTTATTAAGTCAACTTTTTTGTATGACCTTCGGATCTTGGTTTTAAATACATCTTTTGGGTACGTATTGTTTAAAATATTTTCAAGAAATCAAGGCCGAATCAAAAAAAGTGTTAGGGGTGAAAGTTGTTCCATTTGGGGCCCCTGTATAGCTGGTTGACGTTTGGCCGTCTAAAAACGGATGACCCTGTATATTTGTCTTTTATTTGGAGAAAGAAATATTCTTTGATATGTCCACTCTCTAATCATTCTAGAATTAGTTGCATATCAGGGAATAAAAGAACAGATGCATGTTGGAATTGTAGGAATAATTATACAGCAATTTTTAGTTGCTCCAATTGTTGTTGTTCTCGAAACGGTTGCATATCTTCTATTTAAGAAAAATAAACTTTTATCCTTTTCGATAAATGTTGTCAACAAAAAAAGTTGCAGCTGAAAAATGGCAGTTCGAGCTGCTATCATCGCCAATTGAAAACAATTACGTTCGTGTTGTGAAAATCGCTGTCGATCTTCCCAACACCTAGCAGTCTAGACGGTTTCAAACAAAATGATTTTTCAATTAATTTCCATAACAATTTGCCGATGCCTGAGAACAAAAATTACAACTGAAAGGAGGCAGTTTCAAACTCCTGCCATTGCCAATTGAAAAGAATTATGATTTTCCATATGAAAAATATCCATCTGACGTCCAAGTCTTGACAACAATGGATTCCAAAAAACTTGATTTTTCAATCAATCTTCATAAAAATTTATTTACTTCTATAACAAAAATTAGAACTGAAAGAAGGTGGTTTCAAGCTACCACCATTGCCAATTGAAAAGAATTATGATTTTCCACACGATAAATGTCCATCTGACGTCCAAGTGTTCAGAACAATAGATTCCAAAGAACTCAATTTTCCAATCAACCTCCATAAATATTTACCAACTTGTACAACAAAAATTAGAACTGAAAGAATATAATTTTACATTCATCGAGTTCAACTGCCCGACCAAATTAATTTTTCGAATAATTTTCCCGAGCATTGTTCAACAGCTAAAGTTCAAAGAATGTACAGTGTAATCGACGAACAAAGGGAATCGACGTCGATCTTTTCATAGCGCGCGTGCATTCAGGCTGGATGTTCGCGCATAGTGAATGCTCGAAGTTAATGAAAAAGTAGAGACACACACGAGTGAAAGAGAAAGGCAAATAGCTTTGAGAATTACGAAAGTTGCTTCACAGCGATAGACACTCCTGTTACGGGCAGCAAAAGTTAGGCGTATCCAAGGTCAATAGCTTTCTTCTGCCAACGATCATTTCTGGCCACGTGACCGACTGGCTGTTACGTAAAAGCTTTTTCCTCGGTTAGGTCTTAGTTAGATATCGCACCGCACGGGTATCGCTTAAAACTATATTTAGAAACAATATAATAATGGTGTCTTACGAGGGACATATTGAAGATCGAAGTATACCGATGTTAGACGCTTTGATATCAGGTCGATGGAAATAAAATGGCCGCTTTCTATAACAAAAATGTCACGTGTGTTTATTTGTTTTTGTTCTGCTCTGATCCAGAGTAAACGTTACAGAATGAAAGATTATCGAATGAGGATTATTTTGATTGGTATGAGTGCTGCATCGAGAATGGTGAAGTTGTGTCAATATGGCTGCGTGTTCATAGCACTTCCTCTTCGACAATACCTCAGACGCGACTCGTCCCCGCTGCTCGAGAAAAACGAACACTTTCCCATAGTCGTTTCACCCACACTATCTCCACTCCGTAAGATCCCACACCCCATTTAACGTTCGCGGAACTGTGTCCTTAGATCATGCTATTATTTAAGTAACAGCTGCTTTTCCGATAGACTCATAGATTACGATACGTGTCAATTTCTATCGCGACAATCTTGAATTTTTGTAAATTTCGCACCGCAAATAAACCACACTCACACACTCACGCGCGAGCTGTCTTAAATGGAGAGACTGTCAATGCAGCGCACTGCATGCGAGCACCGATGCAATTCATCGAAAACCACACACACACACACATACACGCGTGAATTGACTGTTACGATAACTGTTTCTTGCCAGCCTTTTTCGCCAAAAATGGCGTTCCAGCAAAGCCGTTGCTCGCGTCCCTGTTCGATAATTTTGTTATCGCTGAAGAGAAACGCCGTGGAAGAATTTCAAGCTGCAATAAGCGCATTCGGCCACGGGGAACGTAATGGCGAGCGTGAAAACTTTATGAAAGAACGGCCGTCTACGTTCCGCCATCGCTGTCTCTCACCCAGATGCGTTGACCCACTCACTACTTTAAAGAAAATCAGGATACATAATGCGGCCGCAATAGGAGTACTAGTTTATGATGTCATTCATAGTAGGAGAGATGATATTAAGTGACCAATTGACTTTGATCCGACTATAGAATTCGCGTGTGCGACACTTGGGCGAACACGGCCGAAGAAATTCCGACTTTTCATACTGTTCGCGCAAATAATCTGGAAAATTGCGAGCTGTGAATTTGGACAGAGGATTTTACAACGCGTGAACAATGGATCCACGAGATTAGCTGTGCTCATTTCATCGAGTTGTTGCTCTTGTTCTGGAACAGCGACTTTAAATCAATCACACTCTTTTGTTTTCAATTATTTCTTTATGATCGTTGCATTGGTACATTCGTGACATTTTTCCGGTTGAAACGAGTCCAAACACGATACAATTCGGACAACGTATGCTCGTTTAATTCGCGTTATAGTGGCACCTCGATTATCCGAACCGATGATATTTGAATTTATCATTATCTATTTTACATGCAAGTTGGATACACCTCTTTCAGTCGAAAGCAATTCATATACAACATTCACATACATTTATTGTATAAATAGGTAAATTTTTAATCTAGTACTGTGGTTAGGTAACTGCATTAGTTCGGATAATGGAGGTTCTACTGTATTGCGTATTAAACGAACAAATATTGTCCGAATTGGGTCATGTTTGGACTCATTTTAACCGGAAAAATGTCAGGGATGTGTTGGTAGGAGTTTCATAAAAAAAATCACTAAAAGCAAATTAGTATTGTGACAGAAAAAGAAAATAGTGAATCTTCGGTGCCAAAGTTTCACCAAATACGGAATCATTGCTTAAAGTGGATTCTATATGAAAATGAGTAACACAGTAAGAGTGAAATAATTGAATAAACAAAGTATTCAAGGTTTTCGAGCGCGCCTTTCAGTTCCAGAAGATGGTGGAGACAGTTCGAGAAAGAGTTAAAGGAAAGAAGGTCCTCGGCGGGTAATTATGGCAGAACGTCGGGCCGGCGGTTTCTCACGAAGAAAATCGCTGAATAAGGAAATCGTTGCTGATACATCTGCGCCGGTGTTGCTGCTGTTAACAAGCACGGCCTGAAGTTCAGGGTCAATCGCCGGCCGACCGGCTGCATTACGTCCACGCTTACGCTTACGTTCGTCTTTCTTCTTCTATTTGGGCCTTGAAGACCTGCCGGGCGGGGTCTCGGTGCCGTTCGAGCCTAGTGGGAGCAAGGCTCTGCATCGATAAGTGCCCGGCAAAGTGGGGACTAACAGGGCCCCGCGGACTTTGGTCCGGTTTTACCGACCGGGGCCGCGTCTTCGAGGATTTGACAGTGCTGCGCTCTCACCGACGAAACCGCTCCTCCCGACGCTCGAAAGCTGTCGGTAAATAACCGTAAATCCCTGTCCGCTCGTTGGCCGATAAACGTCGAGTGACGAGGCGACGGGGTATTCAAATATTTGAAATTTAAAATTAGAGCGAACGGTCGATTCCCGGTTCAGAATAACCTGTAACGCTTCCGTTATCGCGTTTCCCTGCCGGTTCAATGATCCTCGGGTGCAATCGAAATTTGCTTGCGAGAAAATAGCGTCGCTTTAGCCCTTTGCACTCGGCGCCATTTTCATTGTGAACCTAAATTTGTCTTCCGTCTTAGAATACTTTAAATGTTTAGTAATCTATTAAATTAGGATAGTAAGTTGGATGACACTAGGAATAAATGAACTAGTAACATACTAAGTACAAATTTTGTAACGTAACAAATATATTGTAATATTTTTTGTAATTTCTTTAAAATAATGCCACAAGCATTTCTCAACAGTAGTGCTTCAGAATCGCCACTCGAGTGCTAAGGGTTAATCTTCGTAGCAATTTTTAAAATTTTCCATGATGTTATTAACAATGTTATAGTTGTTCGATTTCATGTCCCAAATTCGATATTTTAGTCAGTTTAACTCTTACATCAATTTCTAAAATTTTCTGCGAACTTCGATGAGGTTATAGTCTAGAATTTTCTGCAATGATGACAATCGAGTTTGTTCATCTAGAATCTCCAACAATTACGTTATTCAGCATGACGAAGGGACAAGTCTGTACCTATGATTAGCAAACTGTAAATATTTATGCAATTTTAAAATTTTCTGCGAACTTCGATGAGTCGTTGAATTTTAAATTAATTTATGATTGTCAAAGAAGTAGGAATCTAGAGCAATTTTCATATTCGTCGACAAGAACAAGCAACAAATTTTAAAGACTAAACTAAATTACTAGGTATTTAGGTAGCCAAATAAGAATTTTAACAAAATGGATATTCTTGAATCTTTCTAAGATTTTGTCCATTTTATTGGCTCGATTATTACATTGAGATAGAAAATTATAATTTTTTAATTGTCTGTGTTACAGTTGTCTAATTTTTCCAACGTGACAATACGGTGGTAATGTGTCCCAGGGAAGGCAGAGCTTTTATACAATATAAAAATTTTATGCATTTATACCAAGAGAGCGAGTGGACGAACTTTAAAACAGTAAAAGGATTAAAATTAATTCTGTTGAAATTATTAAAGAAAGAATGGCAATTTTATTCAGTTTCTGTATCTGACAATTGATGTAGACAATTTTCACATAAACCTAGTCCAATGCTCTAATAACCTTTAGCACTCGAATGGCGACTGTAAGGCGTCACTAAAAATTGCTGTTTCATTATACAAAATATTTTTCACATTATTAAATTTGTTCGTATTTAATAAATTACTAAACACTTCAGTATGTAGGAGTAAATTGCAACGTTTTCGTATGTATAACATGAAGATAACTATATAATATATAGAAAGGAAATACTCTCGGTTGGAAGAAATATTTTGTTTTGGAGTTAAAATAGTTTCGAGTGCAAAGGATTTAATAAAGATCCGTAGTCCAATGCCTAAGCTTTAGAAACATTTTCGCGTTAAAAAGACTTTACAGAAAGTGCAACAACTGCCAACTACTTTCCAATTACTTTTCATGTATGCTTCCAAGAAAAATGGAAATCTTGAAAATCCTCCTCGAAAAATGCGAGTTCTATGGATCCTCGGTGCGATGATAAACTGGCGATCGAAGTATCGATCGGGATGTCGGCCGAGAGCTGGCATTTGCTCAGGAAAAAGGAGGATGAAGATACAATGGGAACTGGTGCATCGAGTTCGCGAGGTCGGGATAAGATAAGATAAGAGGAGAAAGTTGGTGGAATTCGTAAATTTGGTTACGCGAGCTCATTGTGGACGACGAGGCACCGCTTATCTTTCCGTCTGTGTGCGATATAATGCACACACGGCTAGCGCAGAGCGATTCCGTGTGCATGTGCAATATGTGCATTCGGTTCGGGCCGCGTGCAGGCGCGCGCGCGCGCTCACTCGGGGGTACTACATTCGCACAGGCCTCGGCGCAACGATGCGCAGTACCATGTACACGCGGGCATTATAATCTTCTATCCGGATGGCGGACGTTACGATCTACCATTGAATCGAACAATGGCGAAACTGGGTTACGCAAATGTCGAGGCTGGAAATTGAAGCGCGAGACAACCGAGGGGGCGCTTCGGGGGGTGTGCTGGGGAGGGGAGGTTCTGGGCGGGGGGATCGAGGAGGGGTGAGGGGGGCACCGGAAAAAAAGATCGAGCACCTAGCATGAAATCCCGAGGCCTCGATCAGAGGAGACGCCCGTCTGACGCGCACGGCAACGTTACTTTCCGCGGTTGAATAACACCCTCTCGACACGTCTGCTGCACCGGTGCAACAGACGCAACGCATCATCAAATTTATGACGTCCCGATTCAGCCTACGGAAAAGTGAATCGCGGCCGCGATGCAACGCGATGCACTCCTCGCGAGCGCAACAAGATCCCACAGAAAAATAATTGACACCGGCAACCATCAGTTTTGTTCACCGGTTTTAGGAGTTGCGTTTTATGCAGCTTTGATGCAACATATTGCTTTTGCGGGCTTAGAACAGAATTCAACATTCGAAATATAGCAGTAGAAATGCTAGTAGCTCGTACGTAGATAATAGATCTTTGTGCAAAATAGAAATTTTCTACCCGAGTTGCAACGACCTCGAGTGAAATTGAAATATATTTCCGATCTTAATATGTTTAACAGGTTGACAATAATATTACAGTATTTTTAATTTATATTCTCCCAATGTTTCTGCTATCTAAAATGACAACTCATTTTTTGTCATAAATGCGTTAAATACACTGTTCTACCAACGTGTTGTCGTTCAAGTGAATATTCAAAATGGCTATTAATTGGTTACTTCGAATTTTTAATGTGATTAATATTTTTGTACTTAACCCTCTACGGGCCCGTGTAACATTCGGGTCATATCGACATTTTACCAAATAATTTCAGTTTTTTCACAGTTTTGTCTCTGAGATAACCAATAATTGATGACGGATAGCAGCACCATCAACTTGAAATATCAAAGTGAATGTCTTGCAAGTTGGCTGCAAATAGAAACCAAAACAAAACAAAATTTGGCTCATACAGGGTTAAATATAATAAAAAAGAAAAAGTTTAGTGATAAAGACCTTTTCATGTTTCCTTATGATGCTTAAATAGCGGAATCATTAACAGCGTTCGGTCGAAAGGTAGCACGTTATCTGGCACGGCGTTTAACCACGCTGATAATCGGTTTCGGGTACGACACGGCCGATAATCGTACCTCGACGAAAGAAAGCAATTGCGAGATCGCTGAAAACCGATTTACGTGAAAGTGTATCACGAATCGGCGCTTGCAGTGAGTTGTCGAATATCGTACACGGTTTAGCAAAGGTAAATTAATCCGTGGAATTCCTTGTCAACCGATCGTCCGGTACGATTCACGAAAATAATGAAGCCGTTCGGTATTTATCGTACCGAGAGACATAGAGAGAGAGAGAGGGAGAGAGAGAGAGGGAGAGAGAGAGAGAGAGAGAGAGAGAGCAGATCGTGACGGCGCGGATTAAGGCGAGGCGGCTCAAACCCTTCAAACCAGCCGGAGAGGATTGAGCAACGCGGAGAGAGAACTCGTTACGAGGCCTGTAATGGGGTCCGGGCGTTTCCGCTCCATTTTTTGTGGGCCCAATTACGTTTCGCCAGTCTCAATAGGCCATGTTTCGCGGTCTCATCGGGCCTCTCGCGTATACATACGCCTCTGCGAGCCTCGAAAACCATTCGCTCGGAACGTCGGCGAGCTGAAAGGTGCAGCGCTATCACTACGTGGTGCATCTTCTTATGCAACGCGTGAAAACGTGATCACATTGATTACCAGAAACAGGGGCCACGTTGGAATTTTACAGGTTTCAACCGGTGCTAGGCAAAATAGTATTTGAAATAGAAAATAGTGCTTGGAATTTGGAACAGAAAATCATGTGCAAAGGTAAAAATAGATTTTATGTAGTTAAACATTTTTTTTGGAAAGTGTTTACAATCAGATCACTCTTAACGCGAGAACTACCGAGCCTTAAACGAGGCTGATGTATAATATTCTTTATGATAACAGCAGGATTGAATTTATTCAGATTTGATAGGATTTTTTTATATCATGCAAAAAGGTTTTCCAGTAAATATTTCTATAACTTCACGAATTGTAAAACAATTTTTAATCCGTCATTTTGTTAAGTACCTCGTTTTGAACTATCATGTTAAGAAACGTGCTTCATGCTTCTATCAATCTAATACCACTTCCAAAACAGTGCTTGGCACAATAGCATTTGAAAAAAAAAATTTTTGACATATTATTTAAAAATATTTACAATATTTGCTATTTAAAAATACTATTTAAAGATAGGATTCCCCATCTGGAAAATAGTGAAACTTATTTTGTAGGACTGTGTAAGATAGTGTTTCAAACAGTTGATATTAGTAACTTATACTTTTCCGATATTTTGTTGCGCGTAATGTTATTACGACATTGTCGTCTGTTCACGAACATGTTACATGTTCTTAATTAAGCTCCAAATTTGTTAACTGTTATAGTTTCTTATGTTAAAAATTATAATTTATAATATTCACTATAACGCGGGGTATCCGAACACTTTTGATTAAAAATTGCTATATAATGGTAATATAAAATATCTATTGTAGAATCACATAAAATTTCCAGAAAAAATTCCCATTGGTCGCAATTAATTTCTCCGTTCGCCGCAACCGACTTCCGAAGCTCGTTTGACAATCGGCTCGAAATCGGTCGTCATTTTCCCCGGCTCGTTCGTGGCTCGTTAATTCTTCATCAGCGAGCCGGCTCGGCCAGCGTGTGTTCATAGATTTTCGAAACGAAAACGCATAACCGCCGGTCCGAGGGCAGGGTTATGACACCCCGTGAAACCCGTGACTCACACCTTTCCCCGATTTCGAATCGCTATTTTCCAGCCGGTCTCTCACGCTCTCCCACTTACGCATCGCTCTGTCGACTGTGACGTGCTCTCTCCACCACTCTCTCTCTCTCTCTCTCACTCTCTCTCCCTCTCTCTCTCTATTCCCCGGTTTTCAGCTTGGTTCTTACGAAAATCCGAGCGTGAATTACGAAAAGCAATAACGCGGGAAATGAACGAAAACCGGGGAAAGAACGGATCGGTCTGTGCCTCGAGAGCTGCGAAATCGTTTGGAAACGATCGCGCCAGCAGTGGTGCCAACCGTCCTGGAACAAGTATAATTTCGCCCAGGATAATTTCCCGGAACGAATCGGAATCGGATCAGATCGGTTTCGTTTCGTGTGTTCTCCTTCGCGTTCGCGTTTCCGCGATTCTGAAATGCTTTCATAATGAGCGAGAACAATAACGGGCGACGCGTTCTGGGACCGAGCCGTGGGGATCGGTAACTGCTTCGGTGTTTGCGAGCTGCTCCGAGCTGCCCGGGGAACCTGTTATTATCCTATCCACTTGTCCGTAGCAGCAATTAAGCCAGGAATCGGTTCGCACAGGGCGACATGCGACATCGGACGTGCGCGCGAAAAATAACGGCGCGGTCAGGAGAGGAGAGGACTCCACTCTCTCGGGCTCTCTCGGGCTCTCTCGGGCTCTCGTCGGGAAACGACGAAGTTCCCTCGGCCGATCGGCGGTCGTCGAGTCACCGGATACATTTCGTTCAAGGCCAGAAAGTAAAAAGCCTTTTCAGCTGCACTTACGTACCAACCTAGCTGATTCTAACTGGTACGTGGCCGCGCACACTCGCGCACAGGTATATACCAGTCGCGTGTACACGACACACGTCGCATGGCCTTGTATGTATACGCGCGAAGGCGTCTCTCTCTCCCTCTCTCTCCCCCCATCACACTCTCTCTCTCTTTTTATCTATCTCTCCTCTCTTCGCTCTTTCTCTATTTTTCTGCTTCTCTTTCCCTCTAGCTCTCCCTCTCTCTTTCTCTCTCTCTCTCCGCTCTCTTCTCGCCTCTCTTCGTATCTCTCGTTTCTCGAGGCGAGTCCGTGAAGCGGCTAGTTACATGATCCATTCATTATATAAGAACAATCGCCTCCTCTAATAGATGCTCCATCATTGTGGATCTGAAGGGCATGCTCGCTCCGCGCCTGCGCCGTGCACCTCCACGGGACTCTGTGGGACCTGGCCGTGCCAGGCTCCTCCTGCAGGCCTGCCAAAATTAGGGGAACATATTATGACACTTGCGAACTGGCCCAAATGGCCTCAGAGTCTCGGCAGTTACGAGAACAAAGTTGTAACAACCGTTACAATTGCGAGAGATATGTATTCATATAGTTATATGGGTATGGATCAGAACCAAAGCTTTTCCTAACAAAAAAGAAAGTTTATAGAAAAATGTTAAACTTGTTGCGACAGCATTGAAAAATATTTGAATCACGGCACTTAATAAAACGTCTCCAGGCTTTAATTAGCAGAATTAAGATAGGTCAGCTAGCATTGACACACTCGTGCACGCTAAATAATCATGAGCCACCTATTTGCGAACAATGCAAGGTATCAATTGCTACGAAACGTATATTCGATTACCCAGTTTGTCACATTCTTAACAAATTTTGTTTTGTAGTTGGTATACACAAAATTCTACCGAAAGTTACAAACTAGTGATTGTAGAAAAACATTGAAAAGTAAGAGACAGTATACAATAATTAATACTAACGCAACTGTTCGAATACATAGAGCTCGTACTAATGTAGTAGTACAGTACCACGAAATACTTTATTATTTCAGTTTAAATACATATTGAAAATGTATAAATAATACACTAGATTAATAATTTTCCGAAATGTGAAAGTGACGTTAAAAATTGAACGAAACAAAATTTCCAAAATCAACGACACTAGGTTTCCTCGGTTTCTCTCATACTCTTCGATTGAAAATTCTGAAAAAAATCAGGCATACTTCAGCTACCAGAATGCACATCTACGAATTTTTTCCGAATTTTTAGCTTTGAAACCGAATTTTAAAAAATAAAACGAATTTTGTAGAAGTTACGGGACACTGAGATTATATTTTTCCAGTTTTAACATCTCGTTATGGTTGTTAACATACAATTTTTCTCGAACTGCTATTACAAAAGGAATAAATAAAATCCCAAGAGGAGCAACAAAATCGAAAATACGTGCGTCGCCGAATCCGCTCCAGTTTTTGCGTAGCCGCGAACCGAGAAAGTGTTCCGCGTTGAATATTTCTTTTCTCCAGGCTGATTGCCTTTTTTCAGGACGCCGGGGCGATAAACATGATGTCAGACGTAATATTGAACGTCTGACACTTTTATTCGGTTGCATAACCAGAAGGACAAGCGAGCTCGGCTCGGCGAAGCCGCAGGATCGCACGGAAAACACGGAAACACGGCGAGGAAGCTATATCGCGCGCGCATTCCGATGAAAATACAGACAAAAAAAAAAAGAACCTGAAAAAAGCAACATTTCTGCGTGGACTTTGGCAACGTTGCTCTCTCGAACCTCGACGATCGTCCTTTCTCCCCTAACGTCGACTATAATGTGTTTGCCAGTACACTCGTGCGCACAGCCTCGGTTTTCACGTGCGTGCACGTGAAGAGCACGAATCTCTCTGGGCGCAAAAACCGTTTGACGGCTTCTTTCGAGCGCATAATCTGGACACATACTTTGCATCGTATCGATGCCCATAATTATTAGGGGGTCCATAAGTAATCAATTATTTGCAAAGAATTTGTTTTGCCTCTAGTTCTGTACCGGTCGTTGAAGAGGAAACACGTATTCTTTTAGTTTTCGGTAAAGCAGCCTGTGTTCAAAATATTCTAAAAAGTATAATTTTCTTTTACAACCCTGTAATAAAATGGTGGCGTCCCTTCCGAGGATTATATTCGTAATTGCATACTTTTTCATTTTCATGCGGGATTTAATGTATAACAAGAAACAAAAATTTGCGATGTTTATGGAGATGTATCGAAGGTCAAACTGTAAAATTGCAAATTGACAATGCTTGGCACCATACAGCGAAACTCACTCAGGAAAAAATGAAAGAATTGCAATATGGGAAGTTTTACCGCTTCAAACTAAATTGTTTCAGTATATTATAACAGAGAAACAAATGCTGGCAGGATAAACGAACGCTGCAAGCTTGAATATTTACAATGCCAAAATTGACTACGAAAATTGTTTGTACGCGACGTTTATTTTTGTCGCCTTCTGTTCCAACGATTCCTTCGCGATACATTTCTGTATATTTTAGCATAACATTTGAAATTTTACATACAATTTGGAGAATTGAACGTAACAGTTTTCCGCGAGCAATTGGGTGAGTCATATCAGCGTTAAGTTGAATAGACCTGACTCTGGAAAGTCAAAAACTTTTTTTCGCAGTCTTTTGCAATAGTTCTCCCGAGAAAAACGATAGAACCAGATAAGTGAGAACGATGACGCAGTAATTCGTATACTTTAAATGCCCATAAATAATGATCCCAATGCAAAAAGTTGAACAGTTCTTCTGAGAAAAATTTCTAGAAATCTGTGAAACTATAGCAATAATAGTAGCACAGTGCTTTCTCAATATACATATGTTCACAACACGGGTCTACCCAGGGACATATATCGAATAGAAGATATTATTGCTTGATAAATTGTCAAGCGTAGAAAGCCACTCGAGCTTTAGGGTCACTCAGGGGATATTCCCCGCGGAAGTGAGGGATAGTTTTGAGACATTTATCGCTTAGATGTCTGGGACATATATCGAGAAAAGACTGCAATAATAATAATTTTCTGATGGGGTAACCTCTTGACGCAGAACCAGTGTACCAGTCAGAGTTCTGCTAATTCAATTACATTGCATTTCAATTACACAATTGAATTACATTGTATTTCAACTATATAGTAATTCAACTACATTGTATAACTGAATTACATAATTATTTTAATCAGATGTGTAATTGAAATACAATATAATTAAAATACAGCTCTCCAAATTATAACCGTAATTACGAAGTACATTGTAATTTAACCGAACGAATATCTGAATTATAAATTACAACATGACTGAATTACAATGTAATTCAGCCCAATTACTTTGTAATTATAATTCTTGGAGTAATTCAATTGTAACTCTGCACAACTCTGGTACCAGTGAACTACGAGGGGTCAAAGTATTTGGAGCAAGTAGATTCTAAAAGCCGATCGAAATGGTGGGGGGAAGGGAGGGGAAAATGGGATCGTTGTGATTAGTATTACGCGAAAGTGCGCGTCACCGCGAGATTTCGATCCGTTCAATGTCAAAGCATCTTCTGTTGAACCTTTTCATTACGCATCGGCAGATGCACCGCGGTTCTCCGATGGCTCTCGCGAGTTAGTCATCGACTGGCGGAGATCCGATCGCGCATGCAGCTGTTTGAGGACTATTAAACGGATGACCTTTCACTACCTAGAAGATCTACATACACCTACGTGCGCCGCTGCCGCGAGTATATAGCATATATACGCGGGGCCGCGAGAGATACTCGCGTGCATTCATGTTACACAATCACGATCGTTCTTCTCGCTCTCCACAGCTTCCCCCCTTTTCCTCTTTCCCTCGTTTCCACTATTTCACCGCGTCCTCTCCCTCGAAAAGCGTAAAGTCGAGGGGACACACACGCGCGCGCAACAGCATGATCGCCGTTCCACCGTTTTGGCTTCGAAGGGCAAACTCACCGACGCGACTCGCTCGCCGCTACTCGCACAGCTCTAAACGACACTCGACGATTTTATAGGTGTTTTTACTCATTCCCGCCGTACGCGACATTTAAACTCTTCCAATAGAGGGACGGGTAAAATTCACCGCTACGCCACGAGGAAGCGAGTCCAAAGCCGCGGCGTGGTGCCAACGCGGCAAAAAATCCATTTCATAAATTTTCGATTTTTGTGAAAAAAAATTATTTTTGTCAAGCCTAATAGCGAGTGCATGATGTGCCAAAGCCGAATTTTTTAGAAAAAATTTTTTTACGGAGATATACGCATGGTAACCTTTTCTTCTCTCCCGGAAATTCATCAGTTTTCAGTGCGATAGTTATGTAATTACTACATAATATAGTTGAATACTTAGGGATCTACAAATTATATGGTTTATTACAAATAGCCTAAACTATTAACTGGTAAAAAAAAAATTTTCGAAAAAAGTTGTCTCTCTACAAATTTTCAAACGAATTGACAGTTTCGTTTTCACAGATTTTCTGCCGCTTTTTGACCATTTGGCACCAAAAATAAAAATGTTTAAATTACAAGTAATTTTTTAAAAGTCTCCAATTTACCGCTTCATTGTTAATTAAATCCATTTTTCAGAAAACCTAACTCAGGGCCGTGCTATCATAAAGTAAATGGTTAAAACTGGTCGGGCTGGTAAAGACAGCTAAATTTTGCATAATTTTTTACAGAAGTTCACCTTTTCATTTTATATATCCACAGAACGTGTTTCTTAAATTTTCAATATAGGCCGACATACAAAAATTCTAACTAACTACTCCTAGTATTTGTAATTCTGACCGATTGCAATTTTCAAAAATCTTGTTCCCTCGACTAATCTTAATATCCAATTCTGAACATTGTCCAATATTGAACCAGTTATAGTCCTTTCAAACGTGTCCGAGTATTACTGTCATTCGCCGTAGGTCGTCCAACGATGCGTCATCTAAAAGCGACTTGAAGATCTATCTTAAGATGTTCGTGCATTAATTTCGGTCCTCGACCATCGTAAATAGAGTTCGATATATTCTAGCGCTAATAAAATTCGGAAACCGGTCGAATCGGCCAAAGTTTCGCCAAAACCGTCGAAGCCCGTTGCTCCGAAATGTCGTTCGCAATAGCGCGACAAGTGCGGCATACTTATTGCGCTCGTAGAACGGAATCCTACCCGAACCCATTGAAATGCGTCGATACGCGCGTCTTTTTCTTCCAGAAACGAGCGTCGGACGCGCGCCGCTTCTTTTATTTGGTCGTGCGTGCACTCTCGCTACCTTGCGATCGCCTTGCAGGTATATTTTAATAAAGCCAAGATCGCTGCTTTTGGCTCGGCCTTGCCGCCGCGTTCAAATGAGTCAGACGGAAACGAGAAACGTCGAGCGATGACCAACGGCACTCGAGAACTAGGCTCCTCTCGTTTCCCATGCAATCGTCCACTCAACTTTCTCGAAAATAGATCGATGGACACGTTGATCCCCCTTTTTTCATCCATCGATCGAAGCGCCTGCAACCGCAAAATTACTGTCTGTTGTTCAACGTTCGCCATTGCTACAATTGCTATTATGCAACCTCCGTTTTACCAGGAAGACATCCCGTTTACCAGCTTCAAAACTTGGGAATTTTGTGCCCCAAAAATGTGCTTCCTTGAATGATGCGATTCCCAAGGTCATTTGAAGCAACTTTTCCCTTTGCAAAAATCTTCTTCGCAGCTTCGTTGAGGAGATATCGACGAAAAACGCAGACCAATCACAGCGCGGGTACAGCGGACTGATTCAACGTCACGCTCAGCCGGACCTCCCACCGCGGCGCAGGGCCCCGCCCACAGGCGCGCTTCGATTGGTCCGTGTTTTTCGTTAATATCTCCTGAACGAAGCCGCGGAGAAGAATTTCGCAAAGGAAAAAGTTGTTTGAAATGACCTCGGGAATCCCCCTGTTCAAGGAAGTACATTTTTGGGGACATAAATTGTTCTTAAAGAAAATTCAATGGAAAAGTTCCTGTAAATGTCAATTAATGGTGAATAATACAAAAAATTTTCGATGAATGAAGTTCGAGGCAAGGGGCCAAGAGAATAATTCCCTTCCCTCTTTATCATCTCTGCCGATCATTATAGGTCCCGTGTTTTTCGTTTGACGTCAACGGAGCAGAAACAAATGGTGTATTCTCATAACAGTGTCGCGTTCAGTCGGTCGTGTGCGTGCGTCGCGCGCATTTAAACCGGCGCTCTTTAAACTCGACGAGACTTTCATCGGCGCGCAGCCTAACCGGCATGCAGTCCGATACAATTGCAACGCACCGCAGCCTTGAATAATTATTCCCGATGTCTCGTTGTCGATCGGAAACGAGCGAGCCCCCGGTCGCGTTGCATCGTCGTCGTCCCCTCGTCGTTTTAAAACAACGAACGAAAAATCATTAGAATCGCGCGCGAAACTGACGGGATCGCCGCGTCGATCCAAACCGTTGCTCGGTTATTCATTTGTTTATTCACGCTTGGTCGGTCGTGACGGGACCATAGCCGGAGTTAACGACGACTTCCGACACGTTACGTCGACTTTTCGAAATGTTACGCAACAACCCGCGTTCCGGCTGATCGTGCGCTACCTGTGGATCCACGCTGCTAGCGCCACTGTTCCACGGATCCATCGATCCTCCTTGCACTTGCGATTAGCCGTCCGCGTTTCCTACACCGCATCGGTGAGCGAAATTGTCGGACACTCTATCAATTGAACGGGAATATTTTAATTGGTGTGTTGAAAAAGAAACTCGACTCGGAATTGATGGAATTTGACAAATAAGGGTACAGAGAAACGATTAGCAAAGCCAAATAAATCTTTGTACTGTGATTTCTCGATATATGACGCTGAGGCCTGGACGATAAACGTCGCGGAGTTGTCCCCACTACCGCGGGCTACCGTGATGGGGCGCTCGAAACTCGAGAGGCCTCGGACGCCTAGGAGAATAAACATAACATTGTGTTGATGACATATATTGAGTATTCACTGCACCTTTGCAAAGTAAACTAACAGAGTCTCTGTATTTTTCGGTGCCTTATGGTTTCGTTCACTGGTGTATGTATTCTCAGGTTCTTCAATGAAATTCATAGGATCCGACGGTGGAAAATTGTTCTGGATATGGTATGATAATCACATTTTGAGTTTATGCATTCCCAGCGCAACTGTGTCAAACTCAATAAACGTCATAGTACACAGATAACAGACAGTACCTTTGCAATTACGAGGTTACGAAAACGAGGTTACCCCAGCATTTTTCACAGAAAATGTTAAACAAAAACAAAATTTTGAATTAGACATTTTAGATTTTCCTCCGCCAATATTACCTATGATTAAAAATTTCCCAAAGTAAGTTTGACCAAGAGAATTGAACCTGAGCACAAGATCCTTTCAGACAAAATATCAACTTCTTTAAAGATTTATTAACATTTAATTTGTTTGCTGGTCGATGACAGAAGTTCTCACAGAAAGTTGCTCGTAGAAATTTTGTGTCTCAATTGCGTCTGCGAGTCTATACTCGCCAACAGGTTAATGAGCACGCCGTATTAACATAGTATTTAAAAAACAAATACGAAACATTGCGTCTGCTCGAAATGCGGGTCACGCGAGCGAAATACTTAAAACGAAACTTTTTCCTTATTTTTGGCGCCGCGCGAACTTTCGCCGTAAAAGCCAACATTGTGAAACGCGCAATTAATCACCGAACTGTTGCATTCACACGAGAATTATTTCTCTGCATGCTAAGATCGGGTGTGCTCATACGTCGAGCGATAACCATAATTGCGGCGCATTTATTCAGAAACGCAGACTTAACATCTGACTGAAATTTAGGAGACTTTTTGACAACA
Source organism: Seladonia tumulorum (assembly GCA_913789895.3). NCBI lineage: Eukaryota > Metazoa > Arthropoda > Insecta > Hymenoptera > Halictidae > Seladonia > Seladonia tumulorum. The sequence goes on from OU565276.1 coordinate 9,374,443, forward strand.
GTTTACGGAAGACCTTGATATACTAATTAAACTCGTTTAAATTTCAAGTCCCCGTGTGCTATCTTGCCCAGTTATTTGTAATGTAAAACCAAGTGCCTATTTGCGATAGCTTGTTTGCCAACAACCATTAAAGTTTAAAACAAAGAATACATTTCTCTTTTCAGAGCTATTATACTACATAATTTCCTGATAAACTGACCTACAATTTCTCGAGTGAACACACGCCATTCCAAAAATTTCTAATTCCCCTCAATTTTTCAGATAGGCGAAACCTGTGGAAAATTATTCGAATTTATTCCAAACGCTGTCAATTAATAAATTTGTGGAATCGTTAGGTGCACGAATAAATTTTAGACTGTATAGGTAACTGACTTTCTATTTACCACTAAACCTACCATGCATTAACAGTATCTGATAAATATTGCCTTATAAAAATGGCAATTTATTAAGATTGTCCGTAATTTTCAATATAATAAATGTTTGGACAAGGAAATTTATTCCACTATTTTTCATGAATGAATTTCTATAGTTTCAATAATTGTGAAATATAAAACCGGTTATTTTGACCGTTTATTGTTAAAAAGTAGCATACAATTGATACAACATCATCGTACGAGAAACAACGGGACCATTTGTTATGTGATCTTTTGTATTCGCAACAGTCGATTCAATCACACTTTTTTACATTGTAAATCACAGTGTACATACCTCCTTTCAAAGCAGACTAAATTTTTCCCCGAACAGCATTCCTTTCAATTAACAATGAGATGCAGAACAAGGTTTGACGTTGCTTATCGCGCTACGCCGTGTACAATAGTGTTTTGCGTGCTTACATTGTCAACGGCGTTCAATTACATAATGTCTTTCCATTTTTGCGTGCATTTACGTGAATGTGGCATATAAAACATCGGAAAGCTATTCATTGATTTTAACAGTAAACGTACCAAGCAATAAATGTAACAGGTACATGACAAGATAAAAACGACAAGATTTAATTTATTTAGACTTTGCGCGGTTCTTAGTGCAATGCGAGCTCTACTAAAGATATTTATTGCTCACGAAAGCATCTTTATAATTTCAAAAATTGTCAAATAAAAAATCTAAAACCGGTCATTTGACCGGTGGCGGTACATTTAGTGTTAAAAAAATTTTTATTTTTTTTATTAAAATAATTATGATTGATATAGGCACAGTAATCAGTACCCCCACAGTTGGGTCCCTATTTACTTGTAGGCATTTAAAACTGAATAATCAAAATGTCCTAAAGAAGTTAGAGAAGCTACACAGCAATTGTCGTGCGAATTGTTTAAATTCGAGGAATTTTGTTAGGGTCACGAGAGACCCCAGTATATCTGCACGGAGATAAATGACGGTCGATCCGTCGTCTTCAAGAATATCTTTTCACGGGCTGGAAAGCCGGTCACCTTGCTTTCCTTGGAGAAACAATGGCGCCCCTCGACGAGCCGTAGACTTTTCGGACACGGTGTACGCTTCTGTTCCGCAGCTGCGCAACACACGCACCCATACAGATCCAGGTGACGACCAACACGGCCGCAAACGCACACGCGTCCGCGACAAGTCCCCACCCACAATGTGAGATCATTGCGATTACGTAAGTGTCCAGTCCACGCTGTGGACGCGCATAAAAGTGTATCGTATAGCACTGCACATGCCGCTCTAGTGGACGCCAGATCGCTCGGTCGCTCCGGATAACCGTGTTACGCTAAAATGCCGATTCCTTCCTTCCTTTTCCATTTTTTCCGACGCAGAGAATCTCGTGTCACGCGTTCACTTAACCCTTTGCACTTCACTGACCCCTCCAATACAAATTCCCACATTCCTAAATGTCCTTCAAGGGGCAGTGTCAAAAATGATGTTGAATTTATCACACTTCTTTTCAAATCACCGAAGAAAGAATAAAGTTTAGGTAATATGCAATCTAATGCAATTTAATTCAATTTAACTCATTTTTCCAATTTTCTACTTCGGTGGGGGGAATAAGGATACACATACCGATTGAGAATCAACTCGATCTTTTTTTTTTTAGTCTACCCTGAGATTTTGAGTAATCTATGTCAATAAAATTCGAGTTTTAAACGTATACAGTAGAACCTCGCTTAGTTGCATCCTCGTGCGTTGCTTACTAGCGACTCCCCCCACACGGTGTTCAAGGTCCTGGGTCTCGTGGTGGGGGTTGTGATGACTATACTGCGGAATTTATTCGTTTAAACTCATTCATTTAAATTTATTTAATGCAAATTAATTCAGTTTAATTCAACTTTCCAATTTTCTATTCCAGTGGAAGAAATAACAATAAGCATACTCTGATTGAGAATCAATTTAATTTCTTTGGTTTACTCCACCCTGAGATTTTGAGTAATTTATGTCAATAAAATTCGAGTGTTAAACGTATACGGTAGAACCTCGCTAGTTGAACCACACCACGCGGTGTTGAAGGTCCTGGGACTCGTGGTGGGTGTTGTGATGACTATACTGCAGAATTTATTCAAATTGCAATAGACCCAAAGAAAATACTTTGTGCCAACTTTGAACCCTGTACGTCGACATGGGGGGTAGTAATGGAGTGACAATGAAAATCAGGTTTTTCCATAATTTCTCTCATCCTCTTCAATTGAAAATTCTGAAAGAAATCAGGCATACTTTGGCTACCAGAGTGCACATTCACGAATTTTTTTCTGAATTTTTAGCTTCGAAACCGAATTTTAAAAAATAAAAGAAATTTCGTAATGCCGATTCATTTTATCTGTTTTACTTAAAATTTACATGATCTCCGATTTTTCTTGCAAACCGATAAATAACAGAATATTCGCTGTAAATCAAGCCACTATATCATACTGCGTTTCGGTGCTTCAAACTTTAATTTTGCAACAACTTCTTCCTAAAAATAATGGTGTTCACTGTTGGCTACTTGTTCGTTGCACAACCTCGATATTTGTACGAAAACAGATTTTAAATATCACCATTTGTTATTAACCCTGAGCACTGGAATGACGACTGTAAGGCGCCACTAAAAATTGTTTATATTCAATAAATTAGTAAAAACTTCAGTATTGTACGAGTAAATTGTACCATTTTCGTATGTATAACATGAAAAGAAATGTATAGAAGGGAAATATTCTAGGTCGGAAGAAATGTTTCGTTTTGGAGTTAAAATAGCTTTGATTATAAAATTAGGGATTTAAAATTTGGGAAAATTTTGAGATTATAAAATGTAGTACAAAGCGGGCTCGCGTTATAACAATTAACCCCGGATAAGGTGAAAATCCTGAAAGAATAATTTTGCCCAGTGGCGTCAATAGCGATCGAAAACCGGTGTGCGTTCGCGTGGATCCGGTGAGTGTTTTCGTTGATGGTTGCGAGTTGAATGGAACACCAAACGAGAATAATTGGGATGTTGCCGGCCGCTTTCGGGTAGGGCAAACCGAGACGAAATTTGGTATCTGGGTCGGTCGTTCCGCGACGCCGACGTAACAAGCTTTGGGGATGATTAGCGTGTCACGAGAGGGAGACGATTACGAGATCGTTTGACAGTAACAATGGCGAAAGAGAAATTACGGCTGTCGGCCGAGTGTGCCGGCACTGAGGGACACGAAAGCGGGTGTATAAGCGTTCAATTGCTTCGGGAAGCCCCGATGTATCGTTTCAACAAATTTCGCGGTGGCCAACGACGACGTCCGTGCCAATTGAAAATAATCAGAGAAATTCCGTTCCCGTTCATTTCGCAAAATTACCGTTCGGTGGGTTCTCACTTTTAAACGGTTAACAGTGTAAATCACACTTTGAACATGAAGGATTATGCCTGGCGAGCAACAGGTTGCCGACGTTCAGCTTGCACGGTGAAATAATTAAAACTAATTGTTTTTTACGTCGTGCAAATTGAACGAATTTCCGACCAAAGTGGTCGCCAGCTGGCCAAGAAATGGCGCGTGTCTAGTAAACTTAACGAATAATTTGAATTAGTCTAACAGCCAGAGAGTGATGTCACTTTTAGCTGCTACGGAAATAAGTATTATTATTAGAATGCGGATCTTTATGCAAAATAAAAATTTTCTACCTGAATTTCAACAGACTGGGTGATGTAAAAATTTATTTTTTTTCTTAATATGTCTGATAGGTCAAAAATAATGTAACAGTATTTTAAAACTTTTCTAATATTTTTACCGTTTTAAAATACGCCATTTTTTTGTCATAAATGCATAAAATCCACAGTCTAATTATTATTGTCGCAGGGGTATTTATTTTATGTTGCGTTTAAACATTATGATAATATTATTATGACAAGACAATATTATTTTTGAGATTACAGCAAATATGATGGAAATGATTTTTGTTCAGCAATGAACTAATTTTGAGAACGAAGATTACAGAAGGTTTGGTGACATATTGATCACGAATAACTATGAAAAATATTCTGTTGTATCTACAACTCTTATGTTTTATATTATTGTAATAAACAGTGACAGCTAATCTACAATCATTATTTTCTCAACATTATATTTCAATGAAAAGAAATGTTTCCAACTTTCTAAATAGAATATACAGCTTTCTCAGTCCTTTATACCATTTTTTGGATTTCAATAGCACCAAAAAATAATTCTAATTTTATACAGAAGAAATAGCAAATAAACGGACTTGTTCAATGCAGTGTCGCCAGATCAAGACTTGTCCCCCCACTCTAGTTTCCTCTTCCACGTCACGTGACGCATTTCGTCTCTGTCATGCGCACTCCAGTACTGGCAGAGAGAGGGGGTAACTTTATCCCCTCAGTTCGTGGTCCCTCCCCTCATCTGGTTTAACCGTTAAGCCGAGTTTCGAATCAGACCAGCATCATAGAGGCGTATTATTTCATAAGATCGAGATTAATTAACGATTCAGCTGGAGCGATGGAAAGCGTTTGATACGGGAGCGAAAGAATCGTGTATCGATCGTGAGTAATAACGGCGACAAACGGGTACGTCTCGCATAAAATACGGGCACAACAATCGGCGTAGAGTCATGGCCTTTAATGAGGCGTGCTATACCCTTTCGTCACAACGGGCAAACGACAATTCAACCGGCGATTGCACCAACAACTTATTATTGCAAAATGTATACGTGGTTATGCTAAAAGCCGGGAGAGAGACTCCTCGGCCGCACGTGGAACGTTTCGAACGATTCCCGATAAGCCTTATCGGCTCGGCGCTATTTGTAACATTGTTTTAGTCAAACAAAATAACAAAAGCGTAATTTCTTCCTTACTAATGTTTCGAACTTGAAGGTTGGCGATAATATCGACGAAGGTCGATAGTTTACATATCGTTGTCCGAAGAATCGTTTTAGGTTAGGGCATGAAAGAATTAAAGGAAATGTTCTTCGAAAGTCTTAGTTCGAATAGAACTTAATGAAATGTGAGAATACAAAATGTTCGAATAAAAATGTTCAACTGCAGAAGCGGATATTTTGTTTGTCGATATTAAAAAATGTTCTTAATAGTTTCAGTATATATTTAACTATAATCACAGTTGAATTCCAGTTCTTGTAGAACTTTTTCGTAATGAATGTCTTAAAACAATGTTGTACAGCTTGTGTCCATGGAACATTAAATGCTAAAATCAAATAACATTGAAATAAATATTATTTCACAGATTTTAAATATCTGCTCCGTAAAAACACTTTTTAAAGAAGCTCGTAGTACCAACATTTCTCAAAGTAATTCAATTACTCTGTAATTATAATTCCTGGAGTAATTCAATTGTAAATCTGTACAAGTCTGTCCGACGGTTATTGTTGCAGCCTAGCTGATGCAAAATTTAATTTTGTACACGTTGAACGGTGTTCACCGTAAGCCGTTGAGCAACTACGAGCTCTAACCGTACAAACGGTTACGCGCCCCGTATTACCGTTAATGTTTTCGGAAACTCTTTCTCTCCTCAAAATTGGGACACTTTCACTGTCGCATGAAAGACTCGGCACCTCGGCACCGGCCATATTTCATTCAGGCTGCGAAGGAAGGTTACAATGACGGCTGTCGGCAGGTCACCACTTTCAATTACGCTATCCTCTTCGTTTTGCATAGCTTTGTTACGGCTGCCTCGACGAGAGGAATATACATTCCGTGTGCCAGAAGAGAAACGATCATCTGTCGACGCTTAAATTCACCGTCCAAACAACGCCGCTTCGCATGAGAGCCACGTAGTATTGCACACGAAATATTCGATTTTTCGCAGAAACTTTAAACAAACGTCTCGAAACTTTTTCTAAATAAACTTGCTTAATATTTTCTATTATTTTATTATCTTTTTATATCTCAACAGGCACCGATGACTGAATTATTCTAACCAATTTTGTAAATTACCGATGGGAATTCTCTTCAAAATTCCGCCATTTGGTCCAGAATTTTCCCCATGTCCCCTGTACAATATTCCAACGAATTATTTGTATAAATTAAGGATTGAAATTGAAACAGCCAATGAATTAAAATCAATACGTATAGCTGCATTTTTATGTGAAATAAAAATGTTCTATGTCACGTTTTTGAAGTCGAAATAGCATAGAAATTAATTTTTTCTTTATATTTGAGTCTGAAATGGTGCAACGATACTCTCGGATTTTTTTTTATGTATTCACAAGAGATATATAACAATTTCTCGTTCGACTAAAAATATGATCAGTGCTTCCACGCTTTGGAATAATTTGCAGGATTAAATTTGGTCCAATTTTTATTTAAAAACGAACAAAACGTGTCCGTATGTGCCATTCAGTATCCCCGAAGAGGTTAAAACCAGTGTCAGAGTGAAAATTCACGCGAGAATTTCCGAAACAATGGCGATGATGGAACGTTCAATTCTTTTTCCGTTGTCAAGTGAAAACAAATATTCCGTTCGATTATTGTTCGTTTCAACGGTCGCGAAAAGACGTTAATTTTGCTGAAAAATCGTCCGGTATCGCGTTAGCAGAGGTACTAAATAAATCGTCGCCGATTCAAGGCCAGCCCAACCAGCGAAACAATTCTTTCGTTACACATGGCATACATTTTCTTTCCTATATTCTCTCTTTTTTTTCTATCTTCTTTTTTTTTCTCTCTCTATCTCTCTCTCTCGTACGGCGCACGTAGAGAGCAACTAGGTAGCAAAAGAGTAGGCCAAGCGAGCGAGAAGCAGGCGAGTTCTGAAGGGGCCTCGAGTATACGCGATAGATGAAAGTGAAAGGGAAGGTAGAAAGGGTTGGCGGACGTATATACTCGTAGCCGCTGTTACTCGGCATGTACTCGGCCGCGGGGGCCCAAGATTTACAATCGTCAGCAGCCAGAACGGGCCCAGAAACCGAGGAAAATACCACCAGCCAGTCCAGAGTAGACTGCACGAACAGGCAAATTACGATAGCGACCATGATAACGCCGTTGTGTCATCCACCGATCGAATTCTATGCCGAATTCCGCCATTTCTTTGCCCCACCATTTTTCCTCCGCTAAAACGCACGCCATTCATACTATTATATTACAAACGACGACTGAATTCGCACAATCTCTCGTATAAATTACCAATTACGCCATTCATACTGTTATATTACAAACGATGATTGAATTCTCACAATCTCTCATACTAATTGAAACTTTCATCGAAATTCCGCCATTTCTCTGAATTTATCCCACGTGTTATATCCTTTATACGATATTTCAGAGTTTTTCAATTTGGCGAATTAACCACTGAAACCCTCTCCTCGAAATTCCACAAAATTTTTCTAGAATTTTTTTTCACAAAAATGTGCATACCATTTGTGTGCTATTATAGTTGGTCGAGTTATATTTTAGGCACCTCTGTCAATCAACGACTGATGTTCCATAAATTCTCTTCGATATTGCAGAGGATAAATGAATTTTATTAAAGCCACTTGTTTTTGACCACTAAATTCCTGATTCTCGAGAGATTATTATCAATATTTGAACTGTGATAATTTCGTTACAAAATTAGTACAGTAACGGACTCATTTTATAGCTCTAAGTCACTATTTTAACAGATGACCATTCATTTTTTTTCTAGGATATGTGTGCATGATATTTGTGCAGTTGAAAAACTGTTTTGGTCGATAATGCAACAAACTAAATTACGTAAACTAAATTAAGTATGAACTAAACTAAATAAAGCATCAAAAAATTTGTTTTCCTCCTCAATTTCCGCCTTTACAACTATAACACAAAATTCCCCGAAGAAAATAAAATATTACATAAAATTCGCTGAAGCAAATTAAGTAACAACCAGACTGTGTGGATTTTACGCATTTGTGGCAAAAAAAAGAGTAGATCAAATGTAAAATAGAAAATATATCTAAAGAAATCACTCCCGCGTCTTAAGATTAACTTAGAAAGTTTTTATTTTGCATAAAAGTCCACAGACCGGTGATAACACATTATTCACAGAAAATGGGAAAAGTTAAAACTGAAAATTCAGCGAGTTAGACGGTGGAAAATAATTTTTTGAAAATTGATTTCAGCGACGTCGAAGATCGAAAACACTACTGTTCAGTGTGCGTTTATTTTCGCATAAGTTTCGCCGTAATTTTTCTCGAATGAAAGCGGTTAGCAACGCAGAGAGACGACAGTGCACGCGTCCTTAATTGATTCTTCGGTCGACCAGAAAGAGATTGCAATGTTTTTCCGGCGATCGCGTGGGCGTGAATTCTTCCTGCGCAATTCGAACGATCTTTGCGATAATTTTCTAGCGGAGACCACAAACCGCGGAAATATACAGAGGAAAATGGTATCGCGATGATTCCATCGATAGAGCGTGACTGGCGTCGCCTACGCGACCTAAGTAAGTACATACATATATGTGTAACACCGCTTGAAACCGTTGCCGTTTGTTTCGGCTTTCATTGCAATTTCGCGGGAACTCGCTTTCTACGCCATTCTTATCAAAATTGTCTGGAATTTATTTTTAGCCGCAGATAATCCGTGACTCGTTTAAAATTGTTCTAGAAAGTTGTATACGATAATGTTTCTAACGTTTCATTACTAGGTTTTCACTGATTACAGTGTTTATGTAGCATTGACAGATAAAATTTATTTTACAACAGTTCACACGGAGGAAGAGTTTATCTGAATGATAATAAAATCGTGCAATCGTGTGGAAGAACCAAAGCGGAGGAAGTGAAGTGAAGTTTTTCTATCTTTGTAAGGTTTCGTTGCAAAAAGCGAGACCATGGGAAAGTAGATTAAAATGATTATGGTTGGGCAATCGTTTTTAAAAGCCCGATTTGATTGGGTTTTATGCACCGCGCGTTGCACAAACCCGTACGTTCTGCAGTTTGTTAATATTCGTAGAGAGTGTGGATACAAAACTCGAAAGAATTGCAAAAGTACACACAAATTATTGCCCGTGCATACAATTTCATTTAATTGGGCTTCTACGGACATTTTTATGCAATATTTGAAATTATTTAAAAAAGTCAGTAAAATTCAATTATTTTAATATCAACTTCACTCTGCACTACTTCGCAGTGCACAAACACTTTCGTTTCCCGAAATTCGCACACGTGACGAGCGCATACGTATTTACGGCCAGCTATCAGCGTGCGCTCGCGACAACGTGATGCAACGAAGTTTCCGCAAAAACATCGAAAGCGTTCGCGAATCTAGCGTCCACTTCAAGGCCGCGCGGCGAGGCGTGCGTGAAATCGCCGCCAAATCTGGGCGTGTTTCGCAAATCTCCGAATGCGAAAAAATGCGAGCGACACTCCATTGAAAGATAATCGGAAATATTTCATAATCGGACGTACGTGACGCGTCGGTTGGATTCTCGCCGCCTTCTCAAAACCGAAGTATTCGAGATTGCGACAGGCGCGTGGCCGGGCACTCGTGGAAACACGGTAACGCCTCGATACATGTCCAAACTTCGGGATCAAACTGTCACTTATATAGTGTACAGACATAAAAACTGATTGCTAGCATGAAAAAGAAAGGGCAGCCAGCAACTCCATATCAGTGTATTGCTAATTTTGTCGCAAAACATTTTCGTTTTTAACTATTCTTTTTTTTTATAAAACTTCTACTGTCATATTTGCGACATTATCCCGATTAAAATGAGTACAAACACGACATACTTTGGATCACGCATGCTCGTTAAATCCACGATACAGTAGAATCTCGATTATCCGAACTAGGAACATTGTTACCCAGCTGCAGTATTAGATTAAAGCGTTACTGACTTAAATTATTTATTAACACTATTTATTTAAGTTATTTAAGTATTTGGACTCATTTTAATTGGGATAAAAAAATAATTTTCATATTGTTTTAGAATAAACTGTTTAGATCCAGATATCGTTGTTTCGGATAATCGAGGTTCCACAGAACCGTGTACTGAACGAGTAAATCTGATCCGAATTGTATCGTGTTTGGGCTCATTTTAAACAGAAAAACGTCGCAAAGACGTGGGTAAAAGATTCATGGAAAAATAATTAGAAATAAGAGAGTTTTGTTATTGGATCAGTATTGTCTCACCGACACATTTGATCCCGTGTCAGGTTAAGCGTCTCAGGGATCGAGTTGGGAGATAAATGCAGAGATACCGGTGCGCATCTCTTCCCCGTAGATCGAGACATTACAGGATATCGATTGGAGCGTTTCTCGCGAGGAGCATCTCGAGTTTTCATCGATTGACCGTCGAAAAATGGCGTCCGAGAGACACGGCCCGGCGAACACGCGGAACCGTGTTTCGCACAATCGACAGAACTTCATCGCGCGACGTAATCGTATCTGCCAATTCGGCGAGACGACCGGCTCGAGTGAAAGTGCGCGCTATGGCGGCGCGGCGCACCGAACATATTTTCCCCTAACGTCTTGAACCATTAAAATCGCGCGCGGCCGAGTTTTATCGGGATCCAACGACCGGCGACCAATTTTTATTTCACTCGGAAAACAACGCGGACTCGGCTTCTGTTCTTGCATACCGGCGTTAAACAATCTCGGGACCCGCGGGCCTTGAGAAACCACCGATGAATTATTTCAACCACTCCTGACCGAGGATAGCAACAAACAATTGTTTTTCAACCCCTTGTACTATAATATCCGGTCAGGCTGCGACGAAGACCGAATTTGCTAAATATGCCAGCGATTCCCTTTACGTTGAAAGGAAATTCCATTTTGTTGCAATCAATTTTTAGCCATTGGAGAACACGTGGGTGTGCAATAAATATAAATTTTTTTTCCTAGTAAATTATTTTATAGAAGCAGTTTAAATGTCTTTATAGTATATCCTTGGGATTTGACAAAAAATTTCACGTCCATTTATTTTTCCAATTGAGAGGAAACTCCAATTTGTTGCAATCAATATACAGCCATTGGAGAACACATATTAAAATTTTCAGTAACATATTAAAGAAAATCTTTTTCATGCGGTGGAGAGATGTGAAAGTGCTTTCGAAATAAAAGAAATAATTAAATTACATATTGAAGCATTTAAAAAAAATTTAATTTCTCATTTTAAACGTGGAGAAATTTTCAAAATGCACATGATTCAATACTGCTCGTCCAAAACGCGCATCTTCTTGTGATGAGGACATTACATGGGTGTTATAATGGCAACACCTTTGACATTTATATACCGCATAAAAGAAAATCGCACAAAAAAAAATCGTAAAACACAAATCGCACAAAAGAAAATTCGCATAGAAAAGGACCGCACAAAAAAACAGGTTTGAAGAATTCAATTTCAATTTCAATTTCACTTTCAAGAATTACATTTCTACGACTGACGAACATCCGCTGTTGATCGTTAATAAAGTAGAAAGTATTTGTTCAAAAAAATTGCCGGTTTCCAATTAATAATTTGGTAGATCGATCGCTGGTAGCATTGCCAGCGGGTTCGTTCATTTCTCGCCGCTTGTGTACGTAACCCTATTACATCGAGCATCCTGAAGTTTAAGTGCACTTGTCCTTACTCTACTTAGCGACTTGAAGGCTAACGATAACTGCAGATAAGAGGCCAGATATTTGTTTCCAGCAACCTAATAGCGCCGGAGATAGAACCTCAAAATTCCTCCAAAAAAACACCTCCGAAACTCAAAAAGCACCGGTCTAAAATTTCCAAAAGTATAACCGACTCGAACAAATTAGCCTAATTATAATCAAAAACTTCCAAACGACGGTGAACTACCCTAAATGACTGACTACGCGAACGATCCTACTATTAAAAAGTAAACTTTTAATGGCTACTTTGAGTCTGTGTTCTTTTATTTTCCTATCCTACTTCACGTCGAACCATGACTGTCAATATTATGAACCCCTTACGCTACAATATCTGTGGATCTTTATGCAAAATAAGATTTTTATACATCAATTGCAATCTACAGGAGCCGCGTAAATATTTATTTTGCTCATTAATCATTTTAACGTGTTAAAAATTGTATGTCGACATTGTTGAACTGTTTTGAATTACACCGACTAATTTTTGTCATAAATTAATTTCCTTCGTGTCGAAATAAAATGCTATTTCGTTGTAATGGAGGACATATACACAGATATAAATTTTCTTCCTCATAGGGGTCAGGGGTTGACACATATGCACCAGACGAACGATGCTTAATATTGGTCTAATTTCTCTTCAAATGAATGGTACAGTGAATACTTGATATATGTCAACAACACGGGGTATACTCTGCGGTATACGAATGAATTTAATCGATAATCATTACCGGAGGTTGAAATCACAAGTTGTTAGAAAATATAAAAAAGACTTGAAAAAAATTCCGTAATGGACGGAGCAATGAATGAAGAATTGTAAACCTTCTTGCAAAGGAGAGACACACAGCTTCTCAGCATTTCATAAAATTATTGGAATTGAAATCTCACATAATTTCGCATTAGACGACTTAACAACTAAGCGCCCATATAGAAAGGGTGGTACTTATGTGATCATTAAAATGCAGATTTGGGATCGGCGTACCTTGTTCGACGGTGCGACGACCATGGCCAATGGCGCGGGCCTTAGCCAATAATTAAGATCCGAAAACAGAAACGCCGGCCGTGGAACGAGACTCCAAGAACTTCCTCTCTCTTCGCGGCGCGAATCGCACGCGCGGTTTCCCACGGTGCGAGATAAGCCCGTCAGAGATAAAGAGAGGCGAGAGAGGAACCGACGCGACGGGGAGAGATGGCGAAGAGGAAACGAGGTAAAAAGGAGTAGGAAAAAAGGAAAGAGAAATAATAAGCGCGGTCGACAGAACGAGAGAGAAAGAGAAAGAGAGAGATAGAGAGAAAGAGAGAAGGGAGGGAGACGGAAAGAAAGAGGAGCGGGAGAAAAGAAGAAGGGGGAGGGAAAGAGAGAAAACGGCGAGGACGATGTGGGAAAAGAGGAAGCTAATCAGAAGCGGAAGTACGCTCCGGCGAGGCCCGAGGCCTTGAGAAGCATAGTCAGCCGCGCAGCTTTTAGCTCTCTTAATTGCAACTTCATTTAACGTACCCTACACATCGGGACAACCGGCCAATCCGAGCTCTTCGCGCCGCGAAACCGCGTCTTAATAACCGTCTTATCGTCCGACACGAGAGAGAGAGAGAGAGAGAGAGAGAGAGAGAGAGAGAGGAGAAAGAGAGAAGGGAGAGCACCAAGACCGCAGCCAGACCGTGGAAGGTGAAAATGTCCGAGACACCGTGCAGAAACCCGCAGAAAACCCGACGCTCTTTTAAACGCCCCGTCACCGTCAAGGGTATCAAGCCAGATCGTCGTGGATCGTCTCGGATCCGTCATGGATCATTCCACTTCCTCGCTACCGAAGCAGCTGCGCGAATTATTGCCACCGAGCCTAAAAGCAAACTTAGATTTTTCGCTTTGGATGTATCTTTCTTTTTGGTCTTGTACCCACGAACTTTTTTTTTATTAATTTATTAAAATGGCTAAGCACAATTTAAAGCAGTGCACACATTAAAAATATTTCAGGGCACCAGAGCGCATTGTTTTCAGCTTACTAAAATACCGAAAAGAAATAAGAAATTTTTACGTCGCCCCTGTGTCTTGCGATCGATACAAATATTTTTTATTTTGCATAAAGATCCGCAGTCTAGTTATTACATTTCTCTTCGTTACTTTACCTTACATTACTTTGCAAGTAGTTACAGGCACATTTATACTCTATTTCTTAGGTTTAAGTGGGTTAAAAAGCGGATGACGTCAATTCGTTTAGGAAAATAATTTGTGCAAAATTTGGAAGCCATCTTGATATCATGTAAAAACGTACCAATTAATCAGCGCACAATCTGCGATGCAGATTAAAATTTTTACCGGTTCGTATTGTTTAAATTTACAATTTAGAGTACGTTCGAATCACGGGGAAGGGGGACAGATTATTTATCAAGAATTTTGACCTTGAGCAGGTCCGCTGAGCAATAAATTTTCTTGTAACGACAATTTACAGCTTCTCGGAAAGTTTCGAGTTATGAATCCTCAGGCGAAAATGATCGCTTTAATGTGCTTCAATGCTCTTTAATTCCAGAGAAATGCTAAACGACTGGTAATTTCTGTGAATATTAATTGCATTGAATTCTATAACCAATCTCACACTCGATCTGACGCAACTAGCATGGATAATTGAGTATTACGTTGAGCGAAAACAGCAATTACTTGGCATACCTGAAGTAGCTGTTTTTGTTCATGCACGGTGTGCCGTTAGTTGCATGTGATCTTTTCGTTTAATAATTAAACAGAAGGATACTCTTCTTTCCAAACTTTCGAGAAATTCGAGATGATCGGAGTAGGGTAAAGGACCCAATTACTGTGTCTATATTAATTACACTTATTTTTAAAATATCATGAATATTAATGAAAAAAATGTAATATCTCCATTTTAATATTCGGTATGCTTTAAAAATATATTTAATTAATATAGGCACTGGTACCCCCACAGTAATTAGGTCACTACCACGTTAAATGAAGTATCGAATGAGCAATTTCTTCGGTGAAGGTCGAAAATTATGAGCGGATGGAGAAGCGTTTTACTGATAAACATAGTGACTCATTCATGATGATGAAAGTGGATTGTAGTGTTCTAGGTAATGGCCTATGAATCCTTTATTTCAAAATTTTTTTTACTATTGGACTCTATTCTAAAACGTTTTTTTAGTATAGAATCCTCTACTCCAACTTCTTTTAGTATTGAATCCTCTGTTTCAAAACTTATTTTATTATTAAATCCTCTGTTTCAAAAATTTTTTTAATATTGAATCCTCCGTTTCAAAACTTTTTTATTATTGAATCCTCTGTTTTAAAACTTTGTTTACTATTGAATCCTCTGTTTAATCTACCAAACTGAATTTAGTTAACAAATGGTTCTAAAAATTAATGATAACTAATTACACCAAGCTCCACTAATTAAAACCGAAAAAAAATATTCAGATTCGTCCAAATTACCATTCTCAGCGCTCATTAATTTGTGTTTGCGCCTCCGAGACGAGTTAACTCTTACCAAATTGACAAGTTGCGAATCGCGTTTTAGTAAAAAAGTAGAAAATAACGTATCAGCCGCTGCAATTATGTAAAAGAGATCTAGAACGAGTTATGCACTTGTGCAGCACGGTTTAATGTAAACAAGTTGTACATATAGACCAATGCAGCAGATTGCAGTCTTCCTCGAAATTGTTCGGACGAACTTCACCGACGCAACCTACTAATCACGTTGATAAAAACGCACTATCTAAAATGCACATCTAGAGAAGTTTCCTTTCTATGTTACAAGCAGAGTAAACTGCACCGCTTCTACGAGACGTGCTATTTATGGCGTTCTTCTTAGCGTTTGTTCTCGAGTATGCAACAAAGTGCATCTCGACGTTCGATAAATCATAACTGTTTTCCAAAGCCGTTCGATATTTTCGGAAACCGAAAACGCGTATCGTCCAACATTGCAGTAACAATCTTCCGGAACGCAAATAATCAGTTCAAAGTACAGTGAGATCTCGATTATGCGAACCTCCGATGTCTGAAGCATTCCCAAAATTGAAATCTAAAAATAATGTATCCAACATTATAACTGACTAACCGTTCTAACATTTGTGCAGTCACGTTTCCCATGTTATCTGTTCACATAATCGAGGTTCCACTGTAACACGAAACGTGGCATAAACGGCCCGTACTCTACGAGCACTAATTACAAGCACGAAATAATGAAAAGTGATTTCGAGCTTCCAGGAAAGTGGCGAACAAATGGAAGGAGAATCGTTCGCTGTCAGTCGGCGGTATTAATAACTGATAATTAACGATCGCTCGTCCGCGACTATTTTGAAGCGCCGAAACGCTTGAAAAACCGGAACCATAATCGCACGAGTCATTCCAGTCCGGGGGAATCGGATAACGTTTTAAGATCGCCGATTACGATAATTTCTCCGCGGAAAGGGTTTTACTCTCATCGGTACCAGTCTCTAATCACGCTATAGTCATGGCAGATCGCGAGTCCATTCGAAGAGTAACATAACACACATGCTCGCGCGTCCATGCGCTGCCGGATGTTGTTACTACCGGCGCTGTATCTTCCTATCGTTTAGCGCGGAAGAAAAAAAAAAGAAACACGAGCAAAGAAACGAAGTGCAAAGTTAAATACACACACGGTACCACTGTTGTGCCTAATTACAGCTGTTGCGGGGCCCGGAACATCGCGTTTATAGCGATTTAATTACGATCCCTCTCTGATAATCCCGGCTCTCTTATCAACGGAACTCGATCCGGAGATAATTTCGCGTTACCCAGCTCCGGCTCCGTTCAGATTCGTCGACCTGGCTCGTTCCAGCCAGCGACTTTCTTCCCGAAAGAAACGATGCACAAAAGACGCGAGAAACCGTCAAAGTCCCGCGATTACCGGGAGAAATGTAAACTCGCCTTACGTAACACCGATTCGGCATGATTCACGATCGATTTAGCCGACTCTGCGCCCGATCATCGCAGACGGAAAAAAGTCTGCGACATTGTTTCCAGTAGATACCGGCAGCCTTTGGAACGCTAAACTCGCAACAGAGAGATTTCTCTATATATTAGGGGGACCCATAAGTAATCAATTATTCTGAAATCTATAACAAACATTGTAGTAAATTCAAGTTTCTATTTCTTAATTTATTATATAATCTCCACCATTATCAAGGACAGTTTGCCATCTGTCCAGCAAATTTTCAATCCCCCTCTTATAGAAACCCAGGGTTCTTGCAGCTAAATATGACTCAAGGTGTCTCCTTGCATCTTCTACAGAAGTGAATGTTTTATTTCTTAAACAATGCTCCAGAGATATGAAAAGATGATAGTCAGAGGGAGCAATATCAAATATACAAATATACAAATTTTCTTTGCTGCTACATTAAATCCCGCATGAAAATGAAAAAGTATGCAATTACGAGTGTAATCCTCGGAAGGGACGCCACCATTTTATTACATGGTTGTAAAAGAAAATTATACTTTTTAGAATATTTTGAACACGGGCTGCTTTACCGAAAACTGTAAAAGAATACGTATTTCCTCTTCAAGGATTGGTACAGAACTAAAGGCAAAACAGATTCTTTGCAAATAATTGATTACTTATGGGTACCCCTAATATGTCGCCAAGGCCTGGATGATAAACGTCGCGGAACTATCCCCACTACCGTGAGGGGTCACTTGAAAGGCCTCGGGAGCCGAGGAGTGTAAACATAACACGGTTTAGGTATGTCTCCTGGACGATACATGACTCTGGCAAGCACCGTGTTGTTGACATATATCGAGAGTTCACTGTGTAAGTCATCAAAAAGAAACCGAACCATTCTTACGAGGGTATCTGATAAAATTCGATGACTATGCCGGTCACTTTATGCTCCCCTGTGTAAGTCTGTGCCAATTATCATCAAGCACCAAAAATAGAAAGAAACTATAACGAATTTATTAGGGAAACAGAGTGGTCAATACCGAAAAATTGATAACCGTGTCGGGAATTATTTCTCATGAAAATTTGATTCCTAAAAGATTGACCAACTTTCGTATTATTTATAAATAAATTTATTTTTACATGAAAACCGGTAAACAATATTTGGAGATCGTAAGCGGACATCAACAGCTTGAAATCTGTTTTCCCAACAGGCGAACGTTTTGCAACAATTTCTGCAACGCATTCTTAAACCCAACAGTCGAGTCCAAAAATGAGTTACGTGTAATGTATTCAGGGATTTGCCGGCGAGATTCTTTTCCGCTTCATAAAATCGAGAAACTGTTAAACGGCCAAGTATTATGTATTGCCCAAGAACGATTCCGATTTTCCTTTGATTTTTATTCGGCCGGATTATGCCGACGTCCTTTTAACATAATTTCCCTACACGAAATCGTTTCAATTACTTTTATAAAGCGTGTCGCCTATTATGCAGAAGGAATTTATTCATAACCTCGACGATTTTCTAAATGTAGAATTATTTCTAGGATAACTGAGATAAAAATAACTCGTAATGAAAAATATTTGATGTGTGCAAAATCGACTGGTTCTAGCTGAGAACCTCCAAAAACAAACTTTGAACTTTTTTTTGCTTCAGAGAGAGTCGTTTTGCACGAGTGCCAATTTGTTATAGATTTTCTTAGCATACTTCGTGCGATAAAATATACATTCAGCGAGTGAAAGGACAAACTGGCGTTCGAAAGAAAGCATACAATTATTTTCGCCTACCAAATACAAAACATTCTATGAATTATTAACCATGTTTATTTCGGCCCGTGAATATTTATTGTTGGACTGCGGATTTTGTACGTTGGTGACAGAAATGAACCGATCAATTTCAAAACAGTAGAAACATTTATTTTAAATATACTATTATTTTATTTTTAGCTTACTAAAATCATTATGAGAGTAAATAAATATTTGCGTAGCTCCTGCAGCTTGCAAATAGAGCAAGCTTTTTATTTTGCTCAAAAAACGTTTCAAATCGCAGCGTAAATGGATAAAATCCGCAATTTAATTCCTCGAGGAAAATTCTAAAAATCCACGTAACCTTTATCTCTCTGTCCCGCAGAGAATTTGGTATTAATTTCAATTCACGTCAGAGAAATTATTTAATTTCGATTAGAGTAACGCGGGGCTTAGTTAAAGCTAAGTAAACCCGGAATTTCGACCGGTTCACCTTTCCAACTTGCCCGTATAAATTTCGTTTGTGCCTGGGACATTTGCGCGGGCACACGCAATCGGACCACGGCGATAGTATGCTCGTATCGGTGCAACAGAGAAACATAGTATAACCGGCGGATAATGGTCACACGAATACAAAATGACGAACGCAAAGAGACGCCTTTCGACGAGCCCGACCTTGACTCAAGATCGCTTTTTCTTTACGATCCGTCATCGCGAGCCATTGATGACCACATTGGACTCGCGGAACGCCTCCCTACTTCTTCTTTTTTCTTCTTCCTTCTCTTCTTCTTCTTCTGCTTCTTCGTCTTCTTCTTAAAAACGGTTGCGCAACTAACGCTCACATGCGACCATGGAGCACCTGAACTTGAATTATGCGCTCAGAAGAAGAATTTGCATCGTTACGCGATCGAGCCGGCGATATCCTATGATCTGCTTGAAATTTCCCCGGAACGCGGGAACGCATGAATCATTTTCAAACAGAGAACACGATCATACGCTCCTCGTATAATTAAACGGAAATTGTATCCTGTTATTTCTGTCCTTCGCGATCGATTGCGAATTTTATTCGTTTACGCGAGCTTACAATTATTTTGCTAAAGTGTGTATTACATTCTATTACCCGAGTATTCTCGGGCTTTTGAGTTTGAGGTTAAGTTAAAATTATTCAGATTCTAAGGATGCATACAGGAGAAATTATTTAGCAAATTTATTTTTTTGAGTATATGTTACTTTTAAAATTATTGCTAAAAATGTGGGTAGCAGGTTCTTGATATTTATATAAATTAACGCAAAATGCAGTCACTTTTACTGCTCCGGAAACCTAGTGTTAAACATGCAATGATTCAACTAATATATTTACTATTCATTTAAAATAAAATAAAATTTCATCCAAATCCGCAAACAGTTCTATTATCAATAAAATAAATAGTTCACTTAAAGCTTAAGATAACAGAAAGACTAAAAGAATTTAAGAACATATTAATTACTTTCCGCGGTCGATGCAATTTTTATTTCGCACAAAGCTCCGGCTATTAAAGGGTGCATTAAAAATTGTATTGCAAGTTACGAACAATTGCATGTTCGGATTGCATGATATTTCAGTTAGCTTTACCGTCGCAGTTATGCTGTCACAGCTTGAAAATATAAATTAACTGATGGCGATAGTTTATGAATTTTCATGGCGCTCAAAATAAAAAATCCCGATCTACTAGATCAGCAATAAAAACCTAAATAAAGCGGTTTCGATCCAGCTGTTCCTTCGTAAATGTGCGAATTAATTAGCGTTGTAGCATCAGGAATTCGATGAGATAATAGACAGTTACGTGAATTTCCAAACAGTTACATCAACGCAATCCGAAGAATGTCGTCGCGTATCTTATAATAACCGGAGTGACGTGAAATAATAATTTTAGGGAAATAAAAACTGTGCCTAGATTAATTTATGAAAATTAATATTTGCCAGCTCGTTTCTCGGTAGAAATTACTTTTTCTCGAGGTCGATAATCACGTAATTCATTCGAGCACCTATCGCCATAGTCGTCCCATTGTCAGCTTGAATTGCTATACTTCGCCCGTCCGTTTCTAGGCGCGTTGGGCTCGTTTCTGCTTCCAATTACGTCGCCACTTTAATTCGCACTGGTGTCTCGCGTTCGATCCCGCGGAATGTTGATCCACTGCTCTAGAAATCATTGTCGCTCGCTGTTTCTCCGATGAAAACGTAATCGAACGGGTTCACGAGAGGGACTGAAGGAAGCTTTTCGATCATTATAGCCACTGTCTCGCGATCCACAGTGCTCTCTATTCGCTCTCCCGCGTGCTCGTAATTGCGCATCGAGGCCGCGTCGCGAATCATCGAGCTTTATCATCAAGCTTTACCAGATCGGTCGAAAAGTTCACGTCGATTTCAGCTGGTACTAATTTTCACCTAATTTCGAACTGAGCTGAGGTTAATCTAATCACCTGGTTTTCTTAACTTTAACACTTCATTTAGAATAAATTTCCTTAACACTGTTTTACAATTCAAATTGTAGACACACTGTACTTGACACACTTGTTCATATTTATTTACCACTTATTTAGTGCGGTGTCTCGATAGATACAGTCTTGTTATTTTTCAAAGGCGATAGATAGTATTCACTATTAGCGCTCGGCTGTTCCATTGTTAATAATTATGCTCGACACCACCGAATGGCGAACGTTAGAAGAGCATTTCATTTAAGTTTCATTTGTATTCTTTAAAAAGCAAGTAAACGAACGGTGTCTATGTGTGCAGAGGACACGTGCGAAACGTTTATGGCAGTCAGTTTGTCCGTGTTTGTCAAATCAAAACACACTTTGTCATTTTCGGAGACACGAATTTTTCTGACAAACTGATAAACCGAGTGCGAATATTTATGCAAATTGGCGGTTTTTAAGGACCGATTGCCGAACACAGAAGTCAGAAAGTACTTTGTACTAAGCAAATCCGCGAGGATTATGTTTATTCCGCTTTAGAATTTGATACAAACGCAGAAAGACGAGTTTCGCCGTACGAGTTCTCCGCGTGGAAGAATCGAGCGTTTATGCGAACAAGATCTACAAAACTTATACGTTGCATCGTGTTTCGATTCACTCGTCGAGATGGAAAATCGTTTAGTAAATTTGTATTCGCATAACGGCCGCCATCTTCACAATGTTTTAAGTTAAAAATTCACTTTTTATTCTGTCAAAATTTGTTGCACTATGTACGCGAATAATTTCGTGAAAATCGTGAGCACTAAAGCGACTTTAATCAAATAACAGAAATGTATGTAGTTCGATTTTTTAACGGGTTTTACTAGAATATATATTCGAAGAAGTATATCGAAATATCCCACAAATATTAACATCCTAATTTAAAAAATTCTAGAACCCGTCAGTTTGACAGAAGCCATAAATTTAGTGTTAACTGCCATGTCAGTCACACAAGACTGACAGTGATTTTTGCCTAGGCTTAAATATTTATTTTTAATGCGAACCGAATTTTATTAAGATCTTTAGAACTCAAAAGTGTATATATACGCTCAATTTATTTTTTCTTATAATGCTGAAAGATGAAGTTCTTTTTCTTGCAGTCATTTCTGTATTAATAGAAAAAAAGTTTGGTGATAAGGGCCTTCTTTTCATATTTCCTTATGATTCAAATGAGTTAATGCCCCCCCCCCAATTTAAATTGAATTCAAAACAGTCGAACAGTTTTCAAATTGTTCGCAACCTGAAGCTGCCGAAAGTATTAACCCTTTGCCCTACATTATCGAGTCAGACTCGTGATGAAGATTTTGAACAGAGTCTAATAAATATGTATATGTTATTAATTCCTTTTAAAGCGAAATAAAATGCTATTTTTCTTCGGTATCAACATGATCTTCGGAGACAACGTGGGCATACAATAAATACAAACTATCTTTTCATTTCTATGAAATCCTGAACGATGAAGAATTTCTAATCGTTACAATCACAGAATAAATAGTAGTGCAAGGTATAAAAATCTCTGACAAAATCTCTCCCTGTAGATCAGTTCACCAAGCGGTCGCCATTCATCTTGGACCATCAGGAAACATTTTCAAAGAATCGATGCAAGATTTGAAAAATATTTTAACCCTTAGCACTCGAATGGCGATTGTAAGGCACCACTAAAAATTGCTGTATCGTTATTCAAAATATTTTTTACATTATTACATTTGTTTGTATTCAATGAATCACTAAACACTTCAGTACTGTACGAGTAAATTTCACCATTTCCGTATGTATAAAACGAAAGAAAAATATATGGTAAGAAAATATAAAGAAATGTTTCGTTTTGGAGTTACAATAGCTTCGAGTGCAAAGGATTAAGAGATTTGATTCCTCTATCGGGCCTAATCGGGCTCAGAAAAGTGAGTGCAGCCAAATTGAACTCGGTTCCCTCTCAGAGCCCTAATTCCGAGGTTTTAAAAATATTTCGAGATGCTCTGTCCCGCTATCGGGCCTAATCGGGCTCGGAAAAAGCGAGTGCAGCCAAATTGAACTCGGTTCTTTCGCGGAGTCCTAATTTCGAGTCACCGAGAGCTGGTAGCGTCAAAGAGAAAGGTTCGCTTCTGGGTCAGAGCCCGAAATCCAGCGAAAGGGTTAGAAACGCAGATTGACGATTGAAAATTGACGAAAATAGAAGAAAGAAAGTAGAAAGAAAGAAGAAATCTATATATCCAAAAGTTCTCACCTTGTAATTCGAATCGTCCGCACTGTATCCAATATGGTATCCAAAGGGGAACAAAAAAATCGGCGAACGCGCTATCTATATATATACAAATATAAATCTATATATGTATATATTATCCGTTAAGACTCTCTTGAAGAGTCACGCAGCATCTCCACGAGCCGACGACCCGAAATCCCGTGATAGCGGCGGCGAGGACGACGACGGTGCATACAACACGTGACGTACATTGATATACCGGATCGTGGATCACCACCGAGAAATAGATCACGGCGCGACGTACTTTGACGATCAAACGGCAACAAACAACGAACGACGGAACAATAAATATATCGTTGTGGCCCGGGGTCACTATCGATCACTTCACAACCCGGTGTGCACACGTCCGCATAGTCGCGCGTCACGTGGAAGCGTAATCGTCGCGGATTTTTCGTATGGATCGTTGCCGGATCGATTCGCGCGCGGTGAAAATCGTCGGTTCGATGATCAAACACTGTGTCGTGTCGCGCGCACAAACACACATGTATACACAACACATACGCGCGTGGTCGTCGAGCGGTAGAGAAAAGAGAGAGAGAGAGAGAGAGAGAGAGAGAGAGAGAAGAAAGAAAGAGAGAAAAAGAGAGAGAGAGACTCGACACCTGATTTACTGTTTCGCAACGGCTGCTCCGGGTCCAGGGATGAAGGAGAAAGGTATCGCGGGAATTACGGATCACAAGATGACGACGATGACGACGACGACGGTACGACGCGTTACGACGTCGACGACGACGACGACGACGACGACGACGAAGAACTTTTTTTCCAACGGGGTCTGCTCCGTTGGCTGCCCAGGGTCAACCGGCTGGCTCCGTGCGCGGCACTTTTACCCGTTGGGTACTCTCAAGGACTCGGAGGTGGCTCCTATTCCTTTCTCTTATCCTTTCGCGCGCGCGCCTTTTTTATCCCGCTAACCTTTTTAAGCGCACTTTTAATTCCGCTCGGCCGCGTGTCTCCGCGCAAGCTCTCGCGGGCTCTCGGCCTGTCTTAGATCAGGCGCATCGATCCTGCCGAGATCCGATCACAGTGTCCTGCGAGATTAGCTCCTCGACGACGAGACTGCCCACCAAGAAAACAATCGGATCCAGCCACATCCGGATCTCGTCTTTCAAAACTGGCGGGCAACAACACACGTCCGGCCGGCACTTCCTCTTTTCACCTCGACTTTTCTCTCTCTCTCTCTCTTTCTCTCTTTGTCTCTCTTTCTTTCTTTTGGGAGAGACACTGGGCTCACGACGATCAGCTCGTGCTCGAACACCGTATCTCCGTATCGTGCGATTTCCTGCGGCCTGGAGGCTCTTCTTCGTCTTCTTCCTCGTCTTCTTCTTCTTCTTCCCCCTCTATCTCTTTCCCGGCTGCTCTCTTCTCCTCTGTCGCTTTTCTCTGTCTCCTTTCTCCTCGGGTTTCGCAATCCGTTTTACGAAACTGCGGGACACGATCTAGCAGGCACAAACACACTATTGCACAGCACACCCCTGGTCTCTCTCTCTCTCTCTCTTCTTCTCTCTTTCTGTATCCCGGAAGCGAATAAAACGTGTCGATGACCTTGGTTTGCACAAGACAGGATCGCTTTCCTGTCCAGCTCTTCTTCTTTCACTTGTTGTCAATGTTGTTCTGCTCCACCTTGACGCACACGCGGTAAACACGATGTCACGAAGAGGATGTTCCGCGGGACTAGAAAACAGCGGGTTGCACAATTCCGACAGCAGAGAAGAGATCGAACTCCAATGTTCGAGTTCCCCGGGCGACGACAACAGTCGCCGCGCGCCGTTTCCGCGGGAACGATCGACAGACACACACTCTCGGGATTACGAGAGCACCGTTTCTCCCGCGAGTCGAGGAGAGAGAAACAGCCTCGAAGAAGGTGGAACCAAGTCCGAAAGCCTCTGTCCCGAGAGAAAGAGAGAAAAGAGAGGAGAGAGGGAGGGAAAGAGAGAGGCGGGAAAATATTCGGCTGTTGTGTGTCCAGTCTACGAGACAGGATCGGATTTTAGCGCGCTCCGCACGCGCTCCCGCGAGAGCCCTAGTCGGCGGTTTCAACTTTTACTTTCAGCTCTTACACAACGCGGCCCGGCCGCTCTTGCCTGGTACGTAAGCGGTAACCGAGTGTGCTCGCGAGAGAGCCGTCGTCGCTGCTCTCTTCGTGGTTCGTAGCTTCTTCTTTTTCCTCTGGTTGTTCCTCCCTTTCCTTCTATCCTCGGCTTCCTTTCTCCTCTGATTCTGTGTTGCTTGTGTTCCTCGGTGGGACCGTGTCGATGATTCCCCGATACGATGAAACGCACCGTGTAACCGTGGCAGTCGGCCACGAAAATTTTCTCCCTTTCGAAAGTGAAACCGTGTGCGTCAACTGTCCGTGCTGGCGGCACCGTGGTAACTCTTCCGGAGGACCTTCCGCGCACCCGACCGGGCCTGTCCAAAGAGCACGTGCATCGACGAAAGCACGTGCGGATGAGCACGTGTCCGTGTTTTCGTCCGGGCACAGACTCTCGTCGATATCTCGGAAAGTTTCGCCTACCCCACAGGGATCGCAGAGGTCAAGGTGTGGGTCCCGCGCGACCCGGAAGAAGACACCCCGGGACACCACGTGACTTTGTTCCTAACAGTGGAACTTTGACAACGGCGCCGACGAGATACGTTGACAGCGGTGTTTTGCTCCGGTTTATTTTTTCTCCGGTTGATATGATTTCACTGTGCACACACGTACACCGAAACACACATACACAGACACACAGAGACACCCTTCTGCCACAAACACACACACTCGCCGAACGTGGGGCTCTCTCCGCGGGCACTCGATTCGAAAACGATGGTGTTTTCTCGCGGGTGCGGATCTTCTCTCTTTCTCGGCTACTCGGCCGGAGGACTTCTTCAGGGAGAGAGGGTCTCTTCCGGTCTCCGCGGTGTGTCTCACTGCTCCTCGCTCCGTCGTAACTTTTGCGCAAAGCCGAGACCCTCTCTTACTCTTTACTTCTCTCTCTTTTCCTCCCTCTCTCTTTCTCCTCCGTCCTCTGCTGCTCTCTTTCTTTCTCCCTCTCGCTCTCTCTCTCTCTCTCTCTCTCTCTCTTTCTCCCTTTTGCTCTCCCGGGGGCTGTCTCTTTCTCTCTCTGGTCCTAGGTAAACGCGGAGAGAGGTAGACTGGGCAGTCAGTGAGAGATGGTGGTGGTGGAGGTGGCGACGATGGTGGTGGCTGATGCGATTCGATGGTAGTGGTGGTCACACGGACGCCGCTCGAAATGTCTACACACCGTCGTAGAGCGTCGGGCACGATGTCGATGTGTTGGCGAGCACGCGGTACCGTCTGTGCGCGTGTAGCGCGACGATTGTGGCGGTGGTAGTAACAGTGGTGGTGGTATCGATGTCGGTGACGGTGGTGGTGGTGGTGGTGGTGGTAGTGGTAGAGGCCAGGTGGGCCCCGGTGGCTTACAGCCGAGCCCAGAAAGGGTTGAGGGTCCGAAAAGCACGGTTGTCTCTCTCTCTGCGGAGAGAACCTCTCGGGCGCAATACTGATTCAGAGAGGAGAGGAGAGGCCTCTCTCGCGCGAGTCTTGCTAGTTCGTTTGTAAAGGACCGTAGTATTGGTTCCTCGTCGAGTGCCACCTCTCCCTCTCCACGTTTCTCTCTCTCTCTCTCTCTCTCCTTCTCTCTCTCTCTCTTTTCTGCGGCTTACTCTTCCCTCCCACCATATCGCCCTTCCACCTAACCACCTTCCTCTCTCTCTCTCTCTCTCTCTCTCTCTCTCTCTCTTCGCTCTCCCTTTCCCCACTGTGTGGCGCGGTGCTCTCACTATTACATTACAAATAGCTCTCTTGCCTAGGCCCTCGTTTGTGAGGTGTTGCTCCTTCCGTGTACATTCATACGCGTCGGCGCGGCGCTCGGTGTGTGTATGCGCGTGCCTCGATTCACAGTCTAGCTTGTCTATCGGGCGCACACGTGCGCGTATGTGCGCGCGGCGGCTTCGGTGCACATGCACGAGTCGCGCGACAGCGACTATAGTCTCTCTCTCTCTCTTTCTCTCTCTCTCTCTCTCTCTCTCTCTCTGTCTGACTCTCTGTGTGTCTATCTTTCTTCGTATGCTAGCCTCCCACCTCCATTAACCCTCTCTCTCTCTCTCTCTCTCTCTCTCTCTCTCTCTCTCTCTCTCTCTCTCTCTCTTTCTCTCTCTCTCTCTCTCTCTCTCTCTAGCGTTCCCCCCACCGTCTTTTTCCGTCTCCCGCTTTTCTCCCTCCTTTTCTCTCTTCCCCCCGCCTTTTCTTTCTCGTTTCTGTATCTAGCCGCCGCCGTGTGCACCGAGTCTTTCACGGCTCTAGTGTGCGCGCGCGCGCTCGTACCACGCACACGGACGAAAATCGCAACGGTTCTCTATAGATCCGTAGATCGGCCGTCCTCGTCGGCCGAACGGGGCCACACAGAAGCGGCTCTCTGTCACGGTAATGGTGTAATACAAGACTTCGTTTGTACCCGTGCACGTAATACGTAAGAATGAGGCAAGAGTTCCCTCTAACCTCCCCTCCTCCTGGGCTCTTTCTCTTTTTCTCTTTCTTTCTCCTTCGACCCTCTTTCTCTCCGCGACCCTACCCCCCCCCGTTGGCCCTACGTTTCCGTTCTCTTCGGCCGCGCGTCTTCCCGTGTGAATCCCCCGTTCCCTTTTCTTCGTCTCTCTGCGATTTCCATCCTCGCCCGTGCACGCCGGAAACTTTATCTTTCACTTTTCTCGTCCCACTCTCCCCCTTAACCCCTACCCCCTCCCCTCTCCTGCTCCTCGTTGTTTCTGCTTTTCTCCGCCCCGGATCCCTTTCAGCTCGAAATGAACGCGCTTGCGCTTAGTCGTCCCGCGAGCCTAGGAGATGGAACGTTGCTATTCTACCTCTTCTTCTTCTTCTTCTTCTTTTTCTTCTTCTTCTCTTTCCTCGTTGTTCCTCCCGTCCCCTCTTCTGTTGCTCCTTTTCTTTTTTGCGTCCTTTCTCTTTCTCTCTCTTTCTCTCGGTTTGTGTCGCCTCTTTCGACGACCTTCTCCGAACCCGTTCATCCGTTCCCGCCATGCCCGTCACTCCCACGTGCTTTCTTTCCGGTGAAAACGGGCCGAATCGGCACGCGGACCGGCGAGCATGGGCGAGCATGATCGTGCCCCGGCCCCGGCACAGACGCCCGAAGCCCTCTCTCGATACAGTTCTTTTTCATACCGAGGAATTATAATGCCGTTGCTCCAGTTATGCATCGGACACGCTCTCAGCCGTGATCGATAGTGAAATGCTTGAATGACTCGCTGGTAAACACCTTCGGCTTCAGGTTTCCTCCGTGTTTATTTTAATTACGGGCTCAGCCCCGTGACGCAAACATCTTTGACCACTCTTGTCGTCGGATTAACGGCAGCAGTCGCGGGAATCATGGGATCGACGATTTTCCGGTTCAAATTCCAGACCGTTTCCCGCCCTTTAGCTCGCGTTGAAAATGGCGCTAGAAAATGCGGTAGAATTACCAAGCGGCCACACACACGCACACCAGACATTAGAAACCCAACATTAGATCTGATAAGATTAGCGGGTTACCTGATCGGACATTTAGTTTGACGATATTTAGAACACCTTCCCCCGCCCCCCGGGCTTTTTCTTTTCGGTTTAATGCTGGGGTCCATGGTGGACTTGGACTTTCTAATGAATTTATGGCGACTGGTTTTTCTTCAACGTTCATGGTTGGCCGAGGCGAACGATTCAATGGAACGAGTGTAAATTAAAAAGATAGTTCCGAGATGCAGCAATTTGCAAGTTGGAGATTGCGTCTTTGATAGTGATCTCGGAGACGTAAACTACAATCTACGACTCCCTCGAACATGCCCAGGGCCGTATCAACACGTCCATTAAAGTCACATAAAATCGAAACAATTTATTTAATAATGTGAGAGCGAACGTGGCGAAGTTTGTCAATTATTTGCATAACATTCTCGCAATTTGTAGATAATAAAATTTGGTTTACTTGATAGTTTGTTGTGATAGCAATTTATTCAATAATATGTATAAGAGTAAATGCCGAAGTTTATCATAATAATTACTTGTATAACATTCTCGCACTTTGTAGATAATAAAATTTAATTTATTCAACAGTCTGTTGGAAATTTTCAAGTAAACAAAAATAAATGTCAAACCTGTTTTGAATCACACATTCTTGGATTTAGGATAGAAAACTTGGAGTATCAATTGATTGTGTTAATTGAAAGATTTATTTGAGGCTTTTCTAAGAAGACTATCGTAGAACAACTTATAGTGGAAAGTAGCCAAGCAGACGGAGTATGGTCCTCCATAAGACCGAGTTAGAACATATCTGAAATGTGCGTTGTTTTAATTGCGACAGAAATTGAAGGAGACGATAACCGAACGAAGCTGACGAAAAATAATAATAGATAGTACAGTTGTGATTATTAACCATACAAAGACAGCCTCGAGACTCGGTTACTTATCTGCGTACATAACGATCTACTTCCGACACTTGTCTTCAGAAATAATATCTGTGCTCAAACAGGAATCATTCTTCAATGACGATCTCGAAGACGTAAGCTGCCATGCGTATTTTTTCGTAAACGTCCTCGATGAAATAACATAAGTTTTATAGTTTGTAAATTGCAGATGTAAATTGGAATTGTCTCTGTTTAGCAGCATAAAATATGGCTGGAAAATTACGTTGCTTCAAAGCGCATGATCGTAGACAGTTAACCGTACAACAGCTTTCTCAAAAAAGTTTAAACATGTAAATTTAAAAAATACGCTGCACAACCGTATAAAAATAAGTTTAGTAAAATTACAGCGATAAGCCGAAGCAAAGTGCACAAAATGCAAATAACGATCATGCGACTTCGAAGTTGGATGGTCACCAACAAAACTCATGTTTTGTTTATTCTTTAATAATTTTTCTTTGTATTTTCGGTTATTCACGGCCTTTCGAGTCTGTTATAATATTCTTGTTAACAGCTTGACCTCACTTAGGCACTTTAAACATAATTTTACTACTTTTAATTTTATTGACTTTTGCAATAATGGATATATAGGGAGACGTAGCCTAAAGCAGATGACATTGGTGCGGTACAATAAAGTAAAAGAATTATTAGTTGCATTAAGACGACAATGACAAATATTTGACAGCCAACACGAATGATAGCTCACCTTGTCGTGCTCAGTTAAAATGTTAATAAACTACAAAAAATGCAACAAGGTTCTTAATGTCGTCAAACGGCTTCGCAGTTTAGCATTTCCACCAGTTATTTTTACCATAAAATCTACAATCTATTGGTGAGGTCAGTTGCCCTGTTTTGATTAACAAATTAATCGTTTGCGGCGGTCAACGTGTGAAGGTTGTTCTTCGACGCTGTATCTGCCGGAAGCCTATTAACAGGATTTTCAATAATAAATTAAAAATCATATTCACATAGCAGTCCTAAGCAAAACTAGCAGATTACGTCATTGGGGGTGAGTTGTTCCAAAATTTTTAATCACGTACCGTAGACTTTCAAAAATTACGAGACTAGTAAATAATTATATACAGACTGGTAAATAATTATGAAAAAATTGTGTGTGAGCAATTCAACGAATTATTACATTACATGCATATCAGAAAAGTATAAGTTACTATCAACTATTTGGAATAATACTATTTTACACTGTCCTACAAAATAAGTCAATATCTTCCAAATAAAATACTATTTTTAACCCTTTGCACTCGATGCTTTTTTAATTCCAAATTGAAACATTTCTTCCGATCTAGAATATTACCTTTCTATATATATTTTTTCATGTTATACATACGAAAATGGTGCAACTTACTCGTACAATACCGAAATGTTTAGTAATTTATTAAATACAAACAAATTTAATGGTGTAAAATTATTTTTAATAATGATACAGCAATTTTTAGTGGTGCCTTACAGGCACCATTCGAGTGCTAAGGATTGAATAGTATTTCATGAACTTTTTCTGACAAATAAAATCATTTATTTGCACGTACGCTTCAAAAATAAAATAAACTGCTATTTTCTGTTTCAAGTACTATGTTGCCCAGCACAGCTTTCGTTGAATAGCTATTAACGCTCGGCGGATCTATTTAGTATTAATGGCGATCGAATGTCGGCTCTTGAGGACGGGCAACCTCCGGTTTACCTGCGACGTACATACTGTACGTGCGCCGCGCGTCGCGTAATTGCCGTTCTAGTAGACAGTTCGTAAATAATAAAGCTCGGTGGTCGCCGGGCGTGCAACTGCTCTTTCAGCTGCTCCAAATTGATAGGTGCGGTGTTCCCTGCAACTAGTTTATGTAACCGCGTCGTCGCCGCGACACCGAAGCCGCTTCCGATCGCGGGAAAAACTTCTTTTCATTCATCTGTTCGGGGCTGCCCTCGTGGCGAGAGTGCGCGGTGCGCGCGCGTCGTCCCGTTTCATTAACGCAACCTTTAAGCACGCGAGAACGTTTTACTTTTCATTGGAACTATTTATAAACATTCTTCGAAAGAATTTCATGGCCGACCAGTGCGGCTTGAATTCGAGTCGGTGTACCAGATACGTGATTGTTTCTTTATCCCTCTTTCTCTGGCCGGCTCGTGCCGTGGCCGGGGACCTACTCGCACGGTGTATCTGCGCGGGCGCCCTCGCGCGCGCTTCTATGTATGTAGTCGTTCTATGTACATACCGCTGCTGCTGCTGCTGCTGCTGCTTCTGGTGTAAATGTACCTACCCGCAGCTATTGCCATTCGTAGATTCGGTCAACGATGTGCACGCGTCCGGAGATTACGGCAACGGCCGGCTATACTTAGAGCGGTAGACGAATTTCGCTCGAGGGCCGCTTAGAAAACGAGGTCGGGGAACAGCTGATGCGATATGCACCGAGCCGCAATCCGCCGTGATAACGCTTCCCTCTTGCTTTTCCTTTCAACAGACTCTCACTGCGCGGACGATCGAACCGATTCCTCTGGACAATCTTCTCTCGCGTACTATTCCCTGAGCCACGTGTTTCTCGTTGCAAAAAGAATACCGGAGACCCATTGAGTAATCACAATTATTCGGTTGTTCAGAAAGTAATTTCGTTTTTCTTTATGAAAATGAAAGACGATTTTCTTATAGCGAATAAATATTTTATCGAATTATGTATCGTCCATTCCGGTCCAATACCTTTTGCCATCTTTCTGGCAGTAGCATGATTCCACGCTGATAAAATTTTTATAAATAAAATGAAAATATTCTACGACGGAAGAAAAATTTAATTTTACAATTAAAATAGAGGCGAGTGAGAAAGGTTAATAACTTTGCTAACCGCTTACCCTTGCGCACGAGTTAGTCAAATTCCACCGAGCTGCGAATGTCTCGATATGCGGTATAAACAATTTAGTAGAGCCAAGTTCGTGTGCCTTTGCGATTTGTTATTAGGCTTGGAAAAACAAAGGGCGGACGTGAAATGTGTTGTTCCATCGCAAGGATCTGCCACAGGAAGAGGACTATTACTAAGGAAATATGAGTCAATTTTAGGTAGAATTTGAATTTAGAATTTAGATTAGGAATTTTTCGTTTTGCATTTAGACTGATTTTTCCCATTTTTGGGTTCATTGTCGACTCGCAGAGTCACGTGATCATGCTTCTGCTACATTGAATGCAGCGTGGGAAAGTGAATCACAGCTACACCGAATTCCTGCTAATTCCTGTAAATTACTTCATGAAGCGTTAAACTGCAAACATTTCTCCACAGAAATTTCTACAACAGCTTTGCAATCATTTGGCAAAATAAGGCACATCGTTGCAGAATGGCAAGACGCAGCCCAGCGCTTTGCTAAAATATCTTGCATTTTTCTACAATCGTTTTCACATACCATTGTCAACAATTTTTACCATACCATCGAACAAAAGTAACATTCACGCTATCGACAATCAACGACTCCATATGCACTAATGAATCTTGCTCGATTCGAGCGTCTCTCTATTTGGTTAGCCGGCAAGCCGTTCAGGAGCCTGCACCGTCGCTCAGTTGTTAAAAATGTCGTCGGCTTAAGTAATAATTTAATCGGTAATCGATGAGAAATAGGTAACCTTTTGGACAGATGCGAACGCCGCGACGGGCTACAGCGTCTTTAATCGTTCCAGGATTCAACATCTGTGTTATCCAGTGATTTATCAAACCCTATAAATCGGTAATGTTCACCAATCGACGGCAATCAAATGTTCATTTTGCTTTCTAAGGCAATCCAAAACAGTTTTCAATATATTCTATAGGGAAAAAAAAATAAATAAAATTGATTATACGTAAAAACAAAAGGAAAATAAAATTGATCATGTGCAAAGAGACTTTTACACGTATAGGAACAACTGAAAACGAAATAAAAATTTTTATAAACGCCATAGATGCTATCGAAAAGAAATCCGTTAAAAAATTGTTTTGCCATCGCTAAAAATTGTAGCACACCACAGTGGCGGCACTAAATATTAACTGGAGCTGCGAGATTCAAAATTCGAGATGTCGATGGTATAGAATCAAGAGATGCAAGAGGACGGACAACAAAGACAAGAAAGAAGAGCACGACGAGCTCGAAAAGAGTGTCTCCGCCGCGTCGAATATTCGCGCGCGCGCTTTATCACCGGCTAACTAATTGTGAGAAGCTAATTAATTTGTTTGGCGCGGCCACGATGCGACTTCAGGCCCATCCCGTCGCCGGCGACCGCCGCGAGTTATCGTACCCGATATTATTCATTTATTTATGGTGCGGTCTAAATTAAAAGCGCGCCGAAGAAGGCCGAACGTCTTGCGTAATCGTTGCAGGGAGCACGCGGCTGTTTATCATTACGTGTGAAAGAGAGGAGAGGAGGATGTGGACTAAACGAGCGACGCAGGGAAGGGGTGGGGTGGGGGAGGAGGGGAGGACAGGAAGAGAGAAAGAAAGGGAAGCGAGAAAAAGAGGGGAAGACTGCAAGGTCCTCTTCAACCTCGGCACGCATGCAATTAAGCACTTTGCCAGGCTTTTTTTCGCATTGTCTTTCTTTCTCGCTTCTCTCTCTCTCTCTCTTTCTCTCGGTGTTTATGCATTTAACATCCTAGACGATTCGCTATCGCCTACGTTACGCTCATTTGCATCCGGACGTCATGACTTTTCCATAACTTTTGCATAAATTGTACGGACAGGTTGTTGCAAAAACTGGACGTTTGAATGCAACTTTGCCGATTTTTTTTTTGATCGAAACAAGACCACCGTCAGACAAGCGTTTTTCCGTGTACGTACGCGGAAGTTCTGTTATTCCAGCGGAGTGTTTTCTATTAATCGGATGACTCAATGGAAAAATTTCTAGTCGTGGCAAGTTAGTGCTGTGCGTGGGGAGATGTGTTTTCGTGCGGTAGATATAGGGACCGCATAAAAGAATCCCCCCCCCCCCCACCCAAAAAAAAGAAATATTCAGAAACTTCATAAATAGCTATAACAAATAATTGTTTACATATACTAAAAAAAATTCTTTTTATTAGGTAGAGAGGGACTGCATAAAAGAATGTCTCACTTGGAAAATATGCCAGAGATTTACGAAACAGCGAGGAAGTGCTTTCCGAACAAAATAAATGATTAAATTACACATGGAAACATTTAAGAAAAATCTAATTTCTCAGATTAAACGTGGAGTAATGTCCAAAGTGCGCATAATTCAATACTACTCGTCTTAGTCCAAGACGCGCATCTTTTTGTGATGAGAAGATTACAACACCGTTCACATTATAAACAAAACAAATCGCAGAAAATAAAATTCGCATAGAAAAGGACCGTACAAAACCAGGCTTGACTGTGTAACGCGGATCTCATGGATTTGTAAGAAAATTGAGTACATCGGGAAAAACACGGTAGAAAAAAAATGTTGACACAAGATACCTAAAAGTTTAGGGGGTTTGCGCAGCGCACGACTAGACAGTCGCCGGGCACGCAACATTTCTCCGGTTATCAGCGCAATCTTATCACCGTGGATGTTCTTTTCCTCGCCTGACTCACGCGACACTATAATTAGGCCAATCTACTTTGCTCACCGACGTCGAGCGCGTTCCGGAGCGAAGAATGATAACCCCTTTTTTACGAAATAGGGAGTAGTACTATTAGGTTGATCAGAAAGTGCCACGAGTTTCTTATTGTTGTTATACCCTGCGTTTTCTATCTTCTGTTTCAAAAAAATTCGGTACTCCAGAATAGACGTACACTGTACACAGTTCTCAGATTTCAACAATGATGATTCTAAAATAAAATGTTTACGAAATGTTTATCAAATGTTTAATAAATTACTTATGGTGAAATTGTTATCCACTTCCCGCAAGTGGTACACGCCAAGAGTAGCGAGGACACATAATTGTGCACAAGTATCGAGCGTATCTCTGTCACATATATTGAAGCCTTACCGTACTTCTGTACCAAGCCAAGCATTTGCTATGGATCCATGGTCCTGCACAACAAGTTAGTAATTCCCCGTAGCTGTTTACAAACACCCTGCCATGTATCGAGGCGTTACTGTACACTTCTGTAACAAGCCAAACATCTGCTATGGATCTCGTTTGGAGCGCAACTCGGTCCTACATAACATGTTGGTAATTCCCCGCGACTGTTTACAAACGTTGTGCCACGTACCGAAGCATTACTGTACTTCTGTATCAGACCAGGCATTTGCTATGTCGAGCGCAGTTTAGCTCGTATCTCGCGCGGCTCAGATTTGACGTTTCGCGCAACATTTTTCGACCGGGCGTTGCGCAACAAGTTAGTCATTTTCCGCGGCTGTTTGTAAACAGCGTGTCTGCGGCGCACGCGTTGCAAATGTCATCGGGAGCCGGTCGGGAACAGTCTCGTGAGCAATGTCGTCGTCGAGAGCCCGAAAGAAAAGAGAGTCGGGCCGGGCCGGGCCGTTCTCGGTCTTGTTGCTCGACGGCGCCGGTGTCCCGAAAATTATGGAACAACACCCCCCGGGGTCACTCGGTCTCTCGTGAGACAGTCTCACCCTCCTCCTCGAACTCTTTCACCTCTGCTCGTGGTACCCTCTCCCCTCCCGCCCCTCCTCTCCCTTCCTCGCTCCCACCGTCTTGTGTACCGGGATTCTGTCCTCTCCCTCCGTGAAACGGTGCTCCTTTCTAACACTCTCGAACGTTTGGCTCTGTGCACCTCATCCCACGAGGTGGTCTCTTGGACGATCGGTACTTGCACCTTTCTCACAGCGCGCGACGCAGGTCTAGCCCCGTGGTATCCCTTCTTTCCTCGTCCCTTTCACTCGGATCCGCGGCGAGACGTGGAGAGCAGGTTCAGCGAAATGCGAAAAAGAAGGGAGCACGGAGAGAAAAGGGCAGGGGGGAGAAGGAAAGGGAGAGCAAGAGAGAGCAAGAGAGAGAGAGAGAGAGGGAGAGAGAAAGAGAGTCGAGGCAGCACACAGCGGCAGCTTCGAGGTGCAATGGAACACCGCCGGGGAAAAAGAGAGACAGAGACACCGGGGGGCATATTATAACAGGCGAACCAGAGGAGGACAGACGACGGGGAAAAGAGTAGGGGACGGGGAAAGAGAATGCAGAATGAGAAGTAGAAAGATGGAGATCCAGTTTGACCGTATAGGTTAGATCCTCGTTGGTCTTGTGTATTTCGAGATGACTCGTTTTATTGCGAATCCGGTTTGTTCCCCGCGACCAAACGGCCGCAAGAGGAGTCGCGAGAAGAGACAGAAAGAGAAAGGGAGAGAGAAAGAGAGAGAGAGAGAGGACCGCCGCCGCTGGAGGGCTGCGACTGACGGAGGAAGCGGAGGAGGAGGAGTCGTAGGAAAAGGAAAGGGAGTGATCTTTCTTTGGTCGTTCCACCGACTCGGACCCTCCCTTTCTCCTCCGATTCTGCTCTAGTTGCTGCTGTTGCTGTTGCTGTTGCTGCCTACTGCCTTCGACGCGGACCTCATGTTCTTGTTGCTACCGCCTAGTTGCTACCAGCACTGCTACCGATGCGCACCACGCGTCGCTGGTGTAGGTGATAGAAGTGACGATGCTAGAAGGTGGTGACCAGCTTCAAGGTTGCCTGCTTGCCTCGACGATCTTGCTACTTGCACATCGAGTATATATACACGTTAACTAGACCTGCTAGACTGTCTCAACGATTGTCTCAGACACGATGCTCAGATTGGAGATCGATAAGGTGACACTTGGGGGTTCCCCGATGTTAGGACGTTCCGAGCATGTTCGTTGAGTGTACGCCAAGGTATTAATCGTCCATGCATAATGGCTTGTAATTACGGCTATGATCTTTCACCTCTTTTCTCAGTTGTTTGCTTGCTGATCAATCCTTTCGACGCGACTTTCAAGCTGGAGATTGACTCTTCGGGGTGTCCCGGTGTTAGGACCTTGTGGACGTTTTTTTGTTAGGTGCCTGCGAAGGTTTCAGCCTTTTCCTAAACGCTCATGCATAATGGCTTGTAATTACAATGGTTGTACCGTTTTGCGCAATTGTTTGCTTGCTCCCGATGTGCCTAAATCACCAACTTCATTACGACCTTGTATAATGAATAACAGAAAATTGAAGAGAAGACTAAAACTTTTGTGTACGCCTAATAATTTTGATGAATTTTCGTAAATTTTGTAACGCAAGCTTTATTTAGTTATTGTATCTGTATTGTGGAAGGCGTGTCTTTTCAATCACTGTTGAAGACAGAAGAATTTCCAAGCGAATCCTGTTCCGCAGGAAATAAAAAAAAATTGCATTCGATCACTGTACCATAAAAAGAAGCTGAACAATCTTTTTCTGACAGTTCCGATAGAAATAAGTAATTCATGTGATTAGAAGTTACTTATTAGCTTTCGATTGAATTACTACCGCTATTAAGCAGTTTATTAACGTTTTGATTGCGCCGCTCTCGCGCTTGAAACTATAAGCGCCTTCCTACGAGATGTTCGCATGGGAATCGTCGTTAAAATAATTCACAATTAAATTACAGCTTCAACGTAGACAGGAATTGCATTATTAACACGGGCAGAACATCGAATTCCTTTTTCTTTCAGTTCTGATCCGACTATAAAAATCATCGTACGTGGGAAAAACATAATCGTACACACTGAAACATACTCGTGAGCGTAGCTATGAATTATAGATTTTCAACGATCGCGGAGCAGCTTGTAACTAACGCGTTAACCGCGTGGGCGCGGATTAATTTGTCCACGCGGCGCATCTTTGTCTTCCGAGTTAACGAGCGCGATAATGGAAACGGCGATTGAAAAATAAGAGGAACAAGCCCTTGATGCGAGACGCGCAGGCGGCTCGGCCGCACCCCTCGCATGATTCGAGGAAAATACCTTTCCATCGTGCTCCGATCATCTTACGTCACTCGCGGCGCTTTGTCTTCCTGCTCCGAGTATCACAGTCTCTCGGCAATCGATATTGCAGACTTTACCATAATACTTCGGTTCGGAAGATTTAATTATGCATTCGCATATCGACGCGAGGAAAATTGCGTTCGCTTTAATGGACTCGGCGAACCAGGAACTGTGCAAACTATTAACGATACCAAAGTGACATTTGGGGTGTAGAATATTAACAAACTTTTTTAATATGGTGCATAATGTACCATACTCTTTTCCTCTTATTATCTTTTAAATATATTTACTAATTTTAGAAACACATTCAGCTCAGTGAATATATGATTCATCTAAATTTTTGAAAAATCGCTCCTTAAATAAAATTTGGTTTACTGCCTAAAGTGTTTTTTAGTCCTCAAAGAGTCCCGACGAAGACCCAGAGAACCTATGCACATAGCCGCAAGGACGCGGGCGACTTCAAACAATAATAACTTGTGATACGGAACGAGATGGAAAATAATTCTTACATGATTGTGTGGAGAAAGTATGCTGAAAATACTCCAGTTTGTAAAATTCTATGATCCCGTATGATACAGAAGATATTCCTTGCGAAGTCTTAAGAATTTTGAAAATTTTCTACATTGCATTTGGCGTAACATGTTTAATACATTATGAATAGTAATTTTTAATGGTAATTTACAGCTTAAAGCTTAAACCTTTCATTGAAAAAAAAATTGGAAGAAAAATATTAACCCTTTGCACTCGAAGCTATTTTAACTCCAAAACGAAACATCTATTCCACAATCTAGAATATTTCCCTTCTCTGTATATTTTGTTTTTCATTTTATAATACGAAAATGTTGCAATGTTGCAATACCGAAGTTTTTAGTAATTTATTAAATACAAATAAATGTAATAATGTCAAAGCATTTAATTTAATAATGACAAAGCAATTTTTAGTGGCGCCTTACAGTCGCCTTTCGAGTGCTAAGGGTTAAAAAGGATCGTCAGGGCATCTCAAAGAAGATAAGCAATTTTTTCCATGAGAAAGGCTGTCTTCAAAACTTCCAACTTTGACCGTTTATTACAGTAATGGTATTTATTAAATTTTATTAATTTTTTCATTTTCAAGGTTGATGGATATTTAGAGAGCAATAAGCATTTAACATAAGTCAATATGGGACAGTTGATTTCTTGGCAAAATGTCACTAAATTTCGCTTCGCGCGAGGACACGTTCGAACGAAGGAGATTCTTCTAATTGTCGTTGAGCCGCGCGATAACTGTCGCACGACCATTGGAAAAATGTCTGGCAGTTTCACCGTGGAAAGATACAAGCTCGCTTTGTAACCAAAACAAGGTTGTGCAAGCGCGTATGCACCGAGCGCCGACGCTGATAGGTGGCCACCTATTTTCGTTCCGGCCGCGAATGTGTGCCGCGCTTGATAAAATTTTAGGAGTCTCGTAAGCGCCATACCGGGGCATTGTTTCGACGTCTGCAGATATTATACTTCGCGCGCAGTTGCACCGACGCGACGGCTGGAAACTTGCTATAACCTAGTTGAACGCGACACCTTTGTCGTTTCATTTGTCCTCGTTGAATCAGCCACATGATTTTTATACGAATTGCATTTTGACTCCCGAATTTTCAACAGCTACGAATCATGCGTGTCAACAATTTTATTAGCAATAGCTTTTCAGTTTGAGCTTTTGAAAGAGATTTAATTAACCCCTGGAACGTCATTATTGACAAAATTGTTCGATACTTTTTCGTCGATATCTATCTGAAGAGATTAAAAGTTTAAATGAATCGTTTTTGAACCGGTTGCAACAGACAATCGCGCAATTAATAAATGTTTTTAATATACATTGAACTGGTTAATGAGTCTCAAGGGCTGAAACCATTAAAACAGTATTTTTACATTGCAGTTTTAAAAAACTGATATGATTAGACTGCTTATGGCAAAGTTAGTTGGCTAAAATACGAAACAGTAAAAGATTCAAAAAGTTTAAGATTCTTGATATGTTGTTTCGAACGCATAAAAAATGATTAAGGAATGAAATTAATTTTTGTTTAACTCCTGCATCCCATGATCGAGACAGGACATTTTTATTTTGCATAAAGATCCGCAGGTTTGGCATGATTGATCAAGTTCTACAATTTTACACTTCTTGGAGAAAAAGAAAGGATTTTATCCCATGTTAAAAGTTTATTAATCCCAATCTGAGGAGAGTCATAAAGCGACTGATTTAATTTTCATAATTCTCAGCAAGTATCTGATCGTCTCCGGTTAATTGTTTTACCCTTCAGTGTTTGTTCATTCTTGCAATTAGCATTTCTTGTACATGCGCATGTTTATGCGCGTTAGAACGGTTCACGTTTAAATTTAAATTTCGCAAGATAAAAACGCCATAAATTGTTGTAAAAGTAATATCCTGGCGAGTGTCTAATAAATCATAGTTTTTATAATGTTTGTTTTCTGCTGATAAGAGACTACGAATTCTGAGTGTTCTTGTCGAGTCGAACTTAAAAAACAACTTGCAATCTTCTCGGGTATATTATTAAGTAATACTTCCACTAAAAATGCTTGTTCTCGGTATTAGTATCCTTCTTATATTTTTCTAAACATTTAGAACAAGTCCTCGGGGAAGAAACTAATCTCCGC
The DNA here is from genome assembly GCA_913789895.3 of Seladonia tumulorum. Classification (NCBI taxonomy): domain Eukaryota; kingdom Metazoa; phylum Arthropoda; class Insecta; order Hymenoptera; family Halictidae; genus Seladonia; species Seladonia tumulorum. The sequence continues at coordinate 9,415,765 of OU565276.1, forward strand.
AATTGGTAAAGAGAACTTTGAAAAATCATTATTTCGCTACCGGACATTTTTGTTATTGTTTCCCCGGTTTCGAGTAACTGTTTTCCGAGTGATTAACGATGCCTTGGGAAATGTTCTAATAATAGGAAAAACACGAACAAGAACGTCTATTTATGCGCTCGATTCTCGTTGTTTGCAAAATCACGTGCCGGCGTTGTCATGCTAAACGGTTTTGCTAGTTAAACCACGCGTGCGCCGCAACAAATTTTCACCCCGAAAGAGAATTATTATTCATAAATACATTGAAAGTCGTCAAACGATTCGCAAGCGTAACAGCATTGTGTACCTGTGCCCATCCAGTTGTATTCTTATCCATTCAACCTGCTTCTTGCATTTGCATTTCATAGAAAGCGCTCTCGACCGAGAGTGATTCGTTCTCACGTGTGACCACACGCTCCCCATAGTCTTTTGTGCATTAACTCGGATTCGCTGATTGTACATCGACATCATTCCCGGCGACTATAAAACCATCGTTCCGCGAATGCTATCCGATTGCCGTATACATCAACTGTCCATTTAAATAAAAAAAAAAAAAACTGGTAACATTTATTTTTCTGTGCGTTTCTGAAAATTGTGGATACGGGACCGTAGAAACGTTTTCTTGATTTAAAACTTAAAAATACGATTTTGCTCGATTAAATTAGACGCTGTACAATTTTTAAATGCCTCGCGAAATAAAATTGAAGTTAATCATTCGCATTTCACAATTGCGTGAGGCTTTGGAGAAAATTTATATTTATTATTGACTCTTAGGTCATTTTGTAAGCGTTGTGACTTGTTCCATATTTTTGAAATTTGAAATACCACAACATGATGTACAACATACAACTATTGATTTTCTTAAATCAACCTATTATGGAATTATAGAAGATTAATGCTGGTAACAAAATGAATATTACGATTGATTCCTTCTGACCAATAGTTTGTTAGTTTAAATAAAGTAAACTTAAAAAATGGATAAATAATAAAATAAAAATGGTTTGTCTCAATTGCAAGAAAAATGGTTTTTCTTTCTTTCAGAAAAACTTTTTTCTGTTTAATGATTTTGACTCTAGAACACCAAATTTTTTTTTAGAGAGTATTCAAATATTGTAAGTTGAATTCAATGACAAAAATCGCTTAAAAGTTGAGTAAATATATTCCTGTTATTTCAATAAAGTAACGTGTGAAGTTGCCGTTTGTATTCGTAGATCTAGTGTTACCAAGCAGAAACTATAAATAAATAAATAACGCATTGGTGTACTGAAATTCTTTCACTCTATCTCCTGTTTTAAATTTCACCGACGCATTTTTGCCATAAACGCACAAAATCCGCTGTCCGCTGATAAGAATAGCGCAGCGTCTGCGGAAAGTGCTCGGCGGGAAAAGTGAAACGAAACAAACATGTCTGCAATCTGCGAGACAAAATTGCCAAAGCTGTTCGAGCATCGTTACTGTAATTTCTCCGGTGCAGAAGTACCGTTGCACCGCCGACTTGCAGTGGTCTGAAACGCAAGATTTAGTAACATTTTGCCAAAAAATCAACTGTCCCACATTGACTTATGTTGAATCCATCAACCTCGAAAATGAAAAAATTAATAAAATTCAATAAATACCATTACTGTAATAAATGGTCAAAGTTGAAAGTTTTGAAGACAGCCTTCCTCATGGATAAAATTGCTTATCTTCTTTGAGATGCCCTGACGATCCTTTTTAATATTTTTTTTCCAATTTTTTTTTCAATGAAAGGTTTAAGCTTTAAGCAATTTACATTACCATTAAAAATTACTGTTCATAATGTATTAAACATGTTACGCCAAATGCAATGTAGAAAATTTTCAAAATTCTTAAGATTTTTCAAGGAATATCTTCTGTATCATACGGGATCATAGAATTTTACAAAATGGAGTATTTTCAGCATACTTTCTTCCACACAATCATGTAAGAATTATTTCCCATCTCGTCCCGTATCACAAGTTATTATTGTTTAAAGTCGCCCGCGTCCGTGAGACTATGCGCACTGGTATACTTTGTCCATTAGTTCAGTATATCTTCTGAGACAGAAGAGATCATGGAATTTTACAAAATGAAATATGCTCAGCACATTTCCTTCTATATAATCGTGCAACAATTGTTTGCAACTTCGCCCAATATCGCACGTTATTATTGTTTAAAGTCGCCCGCGTCCGTGCGGCTATGTGCGTAGGTTCTCGGGTTCTTCGTCGGGACTCTTTAACGACTAAAAAACACTTTAGGCAGTTAACCAAATTTTATTTGAAGAGCGATTTTTCAAAAATTTAGATGAATAATATATTCACTGAGCTGAATGTGTTTCTAAAAGTTGTTAAATTTGTAAATATATAAAAAATAGTAAAAAGAGCTATTAAATTCTACACCCTAAATGTCACTTCGGTATCTTTAATGGTTTAGAAGTTGTACCAAAATTTAAGCGTTTTAGACCACTGCTTTTGACAGCGGTTTTGACAGCGGTTTTCGGCGTTCGAAGAAAACGGTCGCTCGCTGTCATCGCGAGGGACGGAGTAATAGAATGTTGTAACAGCGCGGGCTGATGTCATGCGTTAACCTTCTACTTTGCACGTACAGCTATTCACAGAAACGCGCGCTTACTGCGCCGCTACACAAAACAGCTCGGCCGGGAGAGTATTTTTCAGAGCGGTGTCCACCGATCCGGCGGAAAGAAGAAGAAAAAAAAACCCGCGAAGCGGTCGTAAAATTGCCTAGGAAGTAGTCGAGGGAACGTCCAACGCGATTGTTTCTTACGTAATTACGAATTCCGCGGTCGCCTTGCGGCTGTTACCGTTTTCGTTAGGGCCTTATGCTTCGCGGAGACACTCGGCTGTTCGCTGATCGATTTCCGGAAAACGTGCCACGCCGCGGAGAAAATTCCGCTACCCGGAATAACCGAACCGACTTCGATCGTGGCCCGGACTGACGGGAAAAAATTTTGACACGGCTGAATCTGTGTCGGAGTGCAATCTCGATCTTTTATTAAGCTGTTCAGAAAGATCTGCGAATATTTGATTGAAAAAAAAATATTGTCAATTGTTATAACGTGCTAGGAATAATAACTTTACCTGTCTTCGACTGTTTTGCTAGCTCAACAGGGTAACAGGGGAAAGTAACAATAATGCTTGCAAATCTGAGTCTTCCGCGTGTTCAATATTTAGCACGATAAATAGTATTTATTTATGGATCATTTTGAAATTATAGATACATTTTTGTAGTTCGGTGTGAATGAATTTTTACTGCGAAGAAAATTGTCCTGCGAGGGAATGATGCTAGGCAATGTCAAAATTTCTCTCCTGGTGTGCATAAACAATGGGGGTCGGGTAGGCAGAACGACACGTGGAAAAAAGTTCTCTCAAACAAGAGCCCATGACGAATCCTTCAAAGACGAGTCAACGGCTGCAGATAAGACTTCATTTTCCGTGAACGTGACCAGATAATGCCCGTCGGAGGTCTTCGACTTTCCAAAGGCGGAGAGCGTGCACGCGCACGCACCGCGGCTACCATTTTGCGTGCATCGGCGGCGGTCTCTGAATAGACCGATAGTAGCTTCGGAAAACAATAGTTTGCCGGCTTGCGAGAGAAAATGTGATGAAAACATGAACGGCGTTGATGTAATCGCGGGAGCTCGCCTAGCGGCCACCGCTCGAAACGAAACGAGCCTCTCGCGAAAAATAGGAAACCTGATTCTAGATAAATGCTGCTGCTTCGCGGAATTTTCAATGCCGATAGTCATCTTCGCAACGTATGATTTGTTGCGCGATTGTGCCGCGAGCCCGAAACTGATAGAGCACGAATTATGTGCGAATACCGTGCGATTCCGCCGCGAAACAAACGGAAAACCCGCCGCACAATGCGCCGATCGTTCCTGTTAAATTAAAATCACCGCGAAAAGTAACGTTTTAATTGCTCGGCGCAATTACACCTGAGCCCCGGTACCGCTAAATGCCATATTTAGACCGGAATTTATTCGTACGCCGTCTCTGGTCCAAGATTTCCTAAGAATGCGACTCAATTTAGAAACTTTATTTAATATATACCAAGGATCCTCTATATACACATTATTTTGTTCTTGTTTATTATAGATTGCGGATTTTTCCTGCGTTTATGATGAAATTAACCGGAACAAACCAATTTAAAGAATTTAAAAATACTGTTCTATTTGTGCCAACTGATTAAAATTATCGAGAATATACCATTTTTATTTTGCACGAAAATCCGCAGTGTAATTATGAAGTTACTTTTGAGTTTACAAAGGAGAAATTAAGTATAGCTAACAATTTGCGGGTTTGATGCGTTTATGATAAGAAAGAATTTGAAACTGCCAAATATATTATTCCGAATTTACTGGAGTTACTTGAGAAACAAACAAATTTCAAACAATTTTCATTTCGCATAAAGATCCGCAAATAACGATAAGAAATTATAAGTATATAGTTAATTGGAGTATGAATCTCCCGAAACAATTATACTTCTTCGTTAACATATTTACATTCACACGTTATTAACATGGGATACACAATCTTCTTGCTACAAAATTACCACGTTTTTTATACTAAAACAAGTAGGGAGGTTTATGAAAAGCGTTGCTGGGCGATTTTAATTGCAATCAGGGCGATTATTATTTTCGAACAATCCCATTTCCATCTCATAATATTTCATTGTAGTTGTTAGGGAGTGGTGTTTAAAATTGCTAATCCGCCCACACGCGTTGCGTTAGGCGCTGCTTGAATTTGCGAAGTTTGTTATAAAATTTAAATTGGCTCCTCCACACACACACACACACACACACACACACACACAGATGGATTTCCGCCGGCGCGTTTTATTTAATTCGCTGTATCTCTCCCACAAGTTTAACACACTCCGATGACAAGATTAACGCCAAATCGCTGGCTTCTCAGATTACTCTTGCATTTATTCCTCTCTTCTTTTTTAATTAACCAGATGCTCCCAGAGCTCGTGAAAATGATTTACAAACTGCGCCGCTCTGTTTACACGAAAACAAATCACCTCTCAGCACAGGAAGCGCCGTACGTACACGCTCTTGTTAATTATCTGCTGTGACATACCGTGCAAGTAATAGTAATTACGAGCGTCGGGATATTTTGAAATATTTGCGATACTTTTCGCGCCGCGGTTGCCCCGCAAAATGGCGATTTTTTGCGGAAACACGTGTACAGAAATATTTTATAAATAATTTTTAAGAGCAAGTTGATATTCAACTGTGTGTAAGTTGAGAGATTGTAGAAGCACGTGTTGAATGTAAACATTTTGACCGATCGAAGTGTTTAAACTGTACCTACAATGTTTTAGTAGCTGCAACGATAATTAAAACTGTATAATTGATGGAGCTAGCTTGTGCAGTGTACTTAACTAATATTTATTTCTAATCTGCTACAGGAAGTCCCTCTTTCAACGTGGATAAATTGTTAACGTATAAACTTTGCTTAAAACAGAAAAGAAACGATTTAAAAGTTAGCAAATTAAATAAATAATTTTTATTTCCGAAGCATAATTCGAACTGGTGTAACTCGTGGATCCTAAATTTTGAAGGAAAGTAGAAATTATTGGAAAGAAAGTAGAAATTAGTATTTTCTATCATTAGGTAGCATCGAAAAGTCAACCAGCTTTTCCGTGTCGCCAGAAGCGGAGGAGATTTTCATAGGTTGATTAGGCTCGAGATAAAAATGTATTTGCTCAGCAGTGGTGTTGCAACACCATCGACACGTGGGTGAGCGGCCTACCGGCAGTTAGGGTAGCCCGCTACGGTCCCATATCGAGAATTTTCCGTATAGTCATTTCGGAACGTCTCCGGGTTCCATCGGAGAGCCCTAAGCGTTAATTGTGATTCGCCAGCTAGGCAATCTCGGCGATCGATAAAATGAAAAATACGTGATAAACGCGTATCGCTCGATCTTCCGTTACCTTGACTCGACGTATCATTAAATCCCACATGGTAGCTTTTTGCCTTTTTCTAGACGATCCTGATCTCTCATCTGGCTGGCTGGAGCGCGGCAGACACGACATTGCAGCGGCATTACAGATCATTATGTAATGTCATAACGTTATGTGAACGTTTTACATTCGATGCCTTGCACCATTGCGGTCTCAAGGTCTTTACATTGTTGTGTGTACAACGAGTTAACGCGTCGATGCGATCCAGGGACGTACACGCCGGAGAAAATCCGATTGGCGCCTCGCGGAACGCACGTTCGTTGTGACACTAGCTATGGCAGCTGGGAAAACGTGCTCGCGTTTTGTCTTCGAGCTAATTTTCCTCCGATTCGAATTCACAATACGCCGCCGTGCGGTTCGAGCCGAGCCGTCACTTCCGGTTGCACTGCTTCCGGTTCTATGTGGCTACAGGCTCTCGACGCGTTTCGTTCGACAACGAGCTATCGTTATTTTTCTCTTGCACTTTTCGTGCGTGTTTTTCTCGTTCTTTGAAATTGTTGGGGTTTCTCTGTTTTTTCATTCTTGGTAAATTAACCACTTTTGGGAAAAAATAAGTGCTTTACTTACTTGGTTTTATTAATTTTAGGATTTGAGATCTTTGTAATTTGTTTTTACTCTTTTCTACTATTTTTCTACTATTAATATATTAGCCATTTTTATTAAAATATCAGCACTTTCTTTACTTGCACTTTCTTGCTTTTGTCATTTTTAGGATTGACATATTTGTAATTTGTTTTTACTATTTCCCACTATTTATCTACCCTTACTACATTCGCCATTTTTATTAAAAAGTGGCACTTTTTACATACAACATTAACACCTCGACACATTTTCATTTTTCTCACTATTTCATGACTACTTCTAAATGTGACATTCTTATTAAAAAGTAGCACTTTCTTTACAAGTTTTTATACCATTTTCAGAATTGTCGTCCCTAGAAAAAATGTCATCTATTTTTGCTATATTTCGACTATCACTAAATCAGGTACTTTTTACGCCCATACGTTCCTTAACATAAAATTATAGCAAAATAGTAGTATACAATTACAGTTTCATTAGCAGTATATACCATTCTGTTCAATTATGGTACATTAACAATTAAAAAAAAATGTCCTTTAGAGTAAAAATTCAATTGAATATTTTTCAGAAACAATAAGCACTTACAACATTGAACTCAATCCCGTTCTTTTTCTCATTCCCATTTCCTCGTTATTATTTTCAAAGAAATAAACTTGTCAACAAATTGGCTTCTCCTAGAAAGTACAATAGTTATTACAATTAAGGGCTGGTGATTAAACTTCTGCAGAAGCAGAGCAGGATCGGAGTGACAAACGACGTTGTTAGTGAACAGATCTGAAGATCAAATAGTCTCTTGCGAGATGCTGCAAAAAAGGAAAAGAGGAGAAAGGAAAATCGAACAGCACGGTGGTACAACAAATGAATCACTCGCTAAACGATTTTCCCTTATCGCAGCGATACAAAAAACTTCACCCAAGCTCATTAAGGACCGGTGAAAGCAGAGACTTGACAATTCAACGATCAAACTGTCCATTCTTCGGAAGAACGGCCGGATTATTGGCGTCGTAAACGAACTTGTTTGCGAACAGCTTCGAAGATCATCTGTCCCGAAGTCTCTGCGAGATGTTGCCAAAAAAAAAAGGGAAAAGGGGAAAATCGCCGCAGAAATTTCCGACTGGTTATGGTTTCCATGGGGGTCCCAGAGCTACGGGATCGAATTCTGTGAACCGATCGCTCCCAGGGCCAGGTTCGAAATTCTTTCGTGCGGCCGAGTTCGTCGCAACTGGTCCCGGACGCGTCAATAAACCGAGAAAAGTGGGAGACAGCGGCAACAATTCCGTCGTCGAAGCTTTCCATCTCGGCGATTAGGGCGGCGTCGTAAACGTTAATTACTCGAGCAGGTATAAATAAGGGGTTGACGACGGATCGGTTGTTTCCAGAACAGCCCCGTCGCCCGTAAACTTACCCCGTTCACAAAAGGGACTTGCTCGAGAACGTTTCGCATTGTCGCCACCTCGTCCCTCCGTCCTCGCCCCTCTGCGTGTTCGTAAATTATCCCAAAACATTCTCGCTAAATCTCGGCGGGAGAGGCGTCTTATCCTTGAGACGCCGACGAGTGCTTAATTATTCAATTTTCGCGCTCGCGTGTCTCCTCCGAGAGGCAACACGAGACTCGGATTTTCCGTCGATTGCTTCGAATTGGAAAATACTGTTACGAAGAATAAATAAGTAAGGCTTTAAAAAGTAAAAAAAAAAAAAATTACTTGAGAACCAAGACTTCGCGATAAGGTAGAGTGACCACGTTACCGACAAAAATAGGCGAAAAAAAGTTTCACGCGTGCCTCAACTTTTCGCCCTTATTTGAGAATATTTTTCGCTGCGAAGGGGCTCGTTCGAAAGAGGAATGTTCAATCTAGCGCGCCTGGATCATGAGCTGACAAGATTATGCGGATGAAAAAAATATATTGATATTTGGTATTTTGTAATTAGTAAGTAGAAAATTGGCCCGGTTGGTAATTTGCTGGGGGTAATTGCGCAAGAGGCGGTACGCAGAGACGATGTCAAAAGCAATAATTTCATGAAATCCACTAAATATCTTGTTAGCTCGATTATTACGGGATTACGTAAGTACCATCACGTCCGGCTTTTTCCTTCTCAGACCGCCTCGGCAACGACGTATTCCGTAAACACCATTCTCACTCGGCAGTAGCAGAAGAATTATATCCTCCTTCCTGTATGTACGATAATTACGGAGAGCTAATTGCACCGCAACACTGCACTGGCGCCGTTCTATCGGTATTTTAATAAACTTAGCCGCGCGGAATGTGGACGAGGAAAAACCAAGTGGGTCGCGTGATATTCACCCTTTGCACTTGAAACATCCCGCAAAACGCTCTTAACCTTCAAACCGAAAATTACTTTTACGCAAACGGATTCTTAAACAAAAACGTTGCCGAAATTATCAGATGAATTGCCAATGTTCGTTTTCGATTTGAACGTAGAAACGGTCACGTTTTATAATAACAGTTCTGTTCTGATCAATTATGCATTCGCCACTTTGTCGCCGTTTTCTACTGATGTCTTCCAAGGTTTTATTAGATGCACATATTAATTCCCGACTCTCTCGGTTAATCAATTTTCATTTCGAAATCCCCAATAATGGAATCACAGACTCATTAATTACTTGTAGGATGGAGTAAATGAATGGAGAGTGGTGGGGATTATTTCGGAGAGTAGAAATTAGTAATTATTTAGTAGACTGCGAATCTTTATGCATTCATGGCTTATGAAAATTTTCAAAAAATGCTATAATATAAAATTCGATAGAATTCTGCAGAGACTGTTCCCATGAAAAATAGGATTTTCTTTCATTCTATTTTCTTAGAATTTGTCTACAAAAATTGGAAATTGCATAAACGTATATTCTGAAATTACACTGAGACATTTCATAAATGCATAAAATCCGCAGCCTATTGACAATGGTATAACGGTATTGGGATATTCATGGTATCGAGTATCGAACGGCAAGTGATTAAACAGTGCTGAAATCAATACTTCCGGCGCGAGACGTAATTTTGCATCGTCACGTGAACGGTAATGCAATTCTTTCATTGTCAGCCGCATCACAGAAAGACGCATTCAGTACCAGTTGTGGAAATAAACGTGCTTGTATTTGCGCTCGTGCATTTTTTCTTCGAATTTGTTTTTCAATGTTCAACGTTTAAGGTTCTCAGACCGCATTGATAACCGCTTTCAATATTACGCTGGGAGATTCGCTTCCGTAACCGAACGCTCATGAATAAAAATTGATTCTTTTTTTTTTTTAGTGGAATTAATCAGCCGGTTTTGATTGCATTTACTCGCTATAATTGTGAGAGTGTACGTCGAGATTTGATACGATAGCTGATATAATTCGCGCATGAATAAACGAAGTTCCATATCAGATGTGTCAGCAGTTTTGCTTCGGAATTATCAAATTTGTTGAGGAAATGATCGAACAGTTATTTTCAGAATAACCTTGATAATTATTTAAATAACTGTTGAATCCTTTGCGACTGATATCAAGGTGGGGAACTTGAAATAAGTAATTTTATCTAGCAGTTCTAATAATACGAAGAAGCCATTTATATGAATGTTTATTATACAATTGAAATTTTTATCTGAAACTATATTGAACAAATTTTAGTTTATTGTACAAAGTTTATTGTACACGTGTAACGCAATCCATCATGGTTTAAAAATTAATTTCTGTTATTATGGATTCACCTGAACCAAATTTCGTTAAACTTTGTGGTTAATTTTCTAATTTCCATTTGTTCACAAAATTACTTTGCCCATCAGCACAGCGAAATGAAAGTCTATGTTCTCGCTCGTTTGTTCACAGACTTCCCGTATAAAAATTGAGTATAAAAATTGTTAGATCACACATGTATGTCCTCTCGTTTCAATATTCTTTTCAGACACGTTTCTACATTCGTTTTAGTACAATTTGGAGAAATAAATGTAACAGCATTTTGCGAAGAGATGTGTGAAGAATATTGGGAATTTAAATTTATCGAGGTTATTGTTTCCGTCGAGCACTTCTTACTTTCCGAAGATAAAAGTTACCGGGACATTCGCCCGGGGGGAAAAAGTCCAAGTGCAAAGGGTTAATCCTCTCGAAGAGACTTTTGTTCGCGAAGGGCCGCGACTCGTAGAAGTGGAGCAACGAAGGGAACGAGAGGACCTTGCTCCGGAACGCTTTCATTCATATGCCGGCGGTCTTTACAATCCTCGAGTCTCGTGCGTGGGAAGGGTTTCGTTGCGTGTGCAGCTGGGAGAGGGTAAAAACTGAGGAAGAAGATAGGTTATCGAAATACGTGAGCGAGTCAAGGGACAATGAGAATGCTGGCGGAACGGAATGAAGATGCTTCCAGTTGATTGACATCGTTAGCCAAAGAAAGCGGGGAAAAGTGTCTACCACAAGCCTAACAACAATATCAAACGCTAAGACGCATACTCGTAATTAGACTGCGGATCTTTATGCAAAATAAAAATTGTTTGCCTCATTTACAAGTAACAGGGGCCAAGTAAAAATTCCTTTCTTCCTTTAACAATGTTAACAAGCTGACACCGACGTATTGACTCTTCATTGCTTGAAATTGCAGCTACTCGTTCTTGTCACAAATGCATAAAATCCTCAGTCTATATATTAAAACTGAGAAGGAATTAATTTTTTCATTTAATTTAATTTTCTTTTTTAATTATTCATTTCGGACGAGTTTTGAACACGATCCCTCAACTGTGGCACAGAGAATAAATTTTGTACAAAATAAAAATTGTTTGCCTCATTTACAAGTAACAGGGGCCAAGTAAAAATTCCTTTCTTCCTTTAACAATGTTAACAAGCCGACACCGACGCGTATTGACTCTTCGTTGCTTCAAATTGCAACTACTCGTTCTTGCCATAAATGCATAAAATCCGCAGTCTATATATTAAAACTGAGAAGGAACAATTTTGCAACGCAGGGAAAAGTTATCTAGCAAAAAGATCAAACGGTAGAAAGTATAGTGACGAATGCAAACAAGGAAAGAATCAATTTTATCTGGTAAGCAGTTTCTAAAATCAAAGGCTAATGGAGCATGAAGTATACTAGTGTTCGGGTAGATAGTTTAGCATGGTTTTGTAACATTCGTGACTGTTTTAAATATGCGAGGTTAAAATCTTATCCTCCGTTTGCCTGTTTATATTCCAATAAACAGATTCCAAAATCGTCTAATTTAAGTCCACTAAAATTGCAAACACGTTAAAATTGGTTGATCTAACCCTGAAAACTTCATCCCCAGAGCCGTGTAACATACGAAAACCACCTAAACTCCGCCGGTACGTTCCCCGTAGCGAATTCCAAGAGGAGGAAACGCCTGAATGAAGCGAAAACGTGGTTCCGTGCGCGCGAAATTAATCAATGAAAAGGAAACAAGAGAGCGGGAGAGCACGGGGTCTTTCAAAAAAAGAGTCGTTAGAGAACAAAAATGGGGGCAGGTGGATCTACAGAGAAAGGGGGGTGGGGGGAAGAGTGCTCGGAAGGGATGAGGACCGAGAAAGAAGAGGAAGAAGCATGGCGGAGAGAAACGAAGGAAATCGAAAACGATAAAAAGAGAGAGAGAGAGAGAGAGAGAGAGAGAGAGAGAGAGAGAGAGAGAGAGGGACAAAGTGGGGGAGCAGAGAGGGAGATTGGTACGAAGGAAATACGAAAAGGTGGTGGTGGGGGACGATCGGAGGAAAAAACGGTGGAAGCAAAGCCGTATGCGTACATTTCTGATAAGGTCTTATCGTGTGAAAGCACCGTGGCCTACTTCTGGCCTCGGTGTGCACGCGGTTATACGCGTCTTTAACGTTTTACGTGATCGCGCGCGTATGCACGCATCTCGTCTATACGCGCACACAGCGCAGCGCGTGTCGAACCGTGCAAAGCCTGCCTACGTACGTGCCCCGTCTGAAATAAAGTTCCCTTTCTATTTACGACTGTGTTTCACAAGTGACTTTGCGCGCCGGGGCTCAGCTCGCACACCTGAAATTCATATATTCCTGCTGGCCGATTGATATTTTCGGCGGCGATAATGATCGTACCGATCTCGACGGAAACCGTTTCCCTCCGGGCACCGATGGTCGCGTACGCCAGATACAAATGTTTAAATGCTGTTGCATTGTAATCGGTCCGATGTATGGTATGCATAATGTAGCGGGCTGGAATGTCGAGCAGCGAATAACAATCGGTTTTGCGGTTCGGGCTCATTTCTCGTTAGCACGGAGTGGGGGCTTTCGGGAAAAGAAATGGCGCGCGCGGTTCCTTGCGCAACTGATTTGTTGCTTTACAGATTTATTGCTCGAATTGCAGAGGATGCAGGCATTATTTTTGTTAACGCTAAACCACCACCGGTCCAATGACCGGAGAAAATTATAAAGATTCGTTTTAATGCACTTTCGATTGACGTCGTTAGCCAAAGTAAGCGGGGAAAAGTGTCTACCAGAAGCCTATCAACAATATCAAGCACTAAGAAGTATACTCATAATTAGACTGCGGATCTTCATGCAAAATAAAAATTGTTTCCCTCATTTGCAAGTAACAGGGGCCATGTCAAAAATTCCTTTCTTCTTTTAACAATGTTAACAACAGACATATTAACCCTTAGCACTCGAATGGCGACTGTAAGGCGCCACTAAAAATTGCTGTATCATTATTCAAAATATTTTTTAAATTATTAAATTTGTATGTATTTAATGAATTACTAAATATTTCGGTACTGTACGAATAAATTGTACCATTTTCGTATGTATAGCATGAAGAAATATATACACTTAGAAGAGAATTATTCTAGGTCGGAAGAAATGTTTTGTTTTGCAGTTAAAATGGTTTCGAGTGCAAAGGGTTAATATTCTTAAATATTTTTAATCTCTTCATTGCTTCAAATTGTAGCTACTCATTCTTGTCACAAATGCATAGAATCCTCAGTCTATATATTAAAGCTGAGAAGGAATTAATTTTTTCATTTAATTTAATTTTCTCAACCGTGGCACAGAGAATGAATTTTGAGCACCGAAGCTCATGATTTAAGCGTTATTATCTTTTCGGCAAGCTAATGACGATAAAGTCTGGCGCAGGTAAACAAAAGAGACAGCTAACTAAACGAATTTAATTTGCTTTCTTCAAAAACAAAGAACGCATATTCCTCCGTGAATCCGTCGAATGCTGTTGCAACAAGTGAACCTTCCGCGTGTGTCAATTTCTCAGATGCAACATCATTTTCAAAAGAATAATTAACCTTCTCCTTAACGCGGGGCAGTCATTCGGAAGTCCATTTCCGGCAGGTGAATCGTCGCGAGCGCCAGTTTTACTGGCTCGCGCGAGTGGTTGTGAGTGGGATCATCGTCGGGCATTAAGTCAGCGAAAAACAGTTTCCCCGATGAGCGTAATCGATGATAACCGATGGACACGGTCGATCAGCGAAAGCAACGACGAATCACGGACAATAAGCCGGCGATTCGACGGTTCGTCGCCATTTGGATCGAAGGCGCGCGCGAGCGAGCACACACATGCCCGTGTGCGAGTGTGAGGGCCGTACGTACATACGGCAAATTGCGAAATTGGGTCGGCCAGAAATTGAAGCTGATCCGCTTGTTCTTCGCGGCGATGACGGCAACTGCGAAGGCGACACGTGAAATTTTACCGATAACGAAGCGACTCGGACGCTTATCGCCCTCGAAAGGGCCAAATTGAACGATGGCGACCCTTTTCTTGCGCACTCGGGAGCCCTTTCCCTAGAGCCCCAATCTGTTCCCTTGGTATCGCCTTTTTCGAAACAGAAAGTAAAACGTTAGCTGTCAAAAATAAAAATAAAAATTGTCTGCATCGGCTACAGGAATCAAGGGATCAATAAAAATATATTTTTTCTCATAATCGTTTTCGTAACACTCATTATTTTCGTTTCAGTGTCCTGAGTGAGTCTGGTCAACTAAGAAGGTTAGAATTCATTTTTATTATTATTTGTGCTTATATATACTTATGTATTTAAGTCTATATTTATTCTATATTTAATTCCATATTTGTTCTCTTTCCCTTAGGGTAAGGGACCCAGTTACTGTGAGGGTGCCAATTACTGTGCCTACATTGATTACACTTATTTTTGAAGCATAAATTTAAGAGAACAGTTTTTCACTAAAATCAATTAATATCCCGTTTTCGTATATCCACTATGCTTTAAAAATGAATATAATTAATATAGGCACAGTAATTGTCACCTCCATAGTACCCTTAGCCACTTGGTCCCGTACCTACCTCTTGATTGAATATTTCTTATAAACTTAATTTTATTTAGACTGAATTTTATCTATCTGAATTAAAACTGACTCGAGTGAAGTAGAAATTTATTTTCTTTCCGAATATGTTTAATAGGTTGAAAACAATATTTTAGTATTATAACAGTATTTAAAAAAATAGTATTAAAATAGTATTTTAACAGTATTTTAAAATTTTTCTAATGTTTTTAATATTTTTGTCATAAATGCATAAAATCCGCAGTCTACTTATTAATATTTTCATTTTTCTTTTATTTCGTCTGCATTTAAAAGTCTCCAAGACAAATTCTAAATTTCCAATAAACAAAGTACTACATCTATCCTAGTAATATTGTTGAGTGTAATGTTCTTGTTCAATACTCATTATGCGTGTCTCCCTTTTTTAACGAATATGATTTTTAGACTATTTTAATATTCACGTGTATAAACTAGACACGAGCTATTGATATACAAGCATTTAAGAGTGAATTTCCAGCAACTATTTCGTTTTTTATTTTTACGTCCTCCACGCTTTAGTATACTGATATCTAATTCTTAGAATAGTTTCTAATCGACATTTACGAATTAATGTCCCTATCCGAATGTAATAGGTCACTTTATACGTCCGAAGAAAACCACATTTTACAGAGACCATATATCCCGCGCCGCTTTTAGTGCCTCGTATTAACATAAATCTTATACTTCAAGCTTCGACCCTTATCTAGCAATAAAATGGACTCTGGCATGTCCCAGTATTCTTTATTTGTGTTGGAACTTGCCTCTTCTACGAAGCAAAATGGTCGAAATATTTTATTGAACGTTCAGAACCGTTACTACCGTGCAATTAGCAAACATACTTGAAAGATTTATGAAACTGCTAATATTTAAAAAGACTCGCGAAAATACTAATTCTTGCAAGCCCTTATGATTGCACTAATCTTTAGAAAGTCTTATAAAAATAGTAATTTTTAGGACTTGCAACAACGTCGCTCATAAAAATACAAGAAAAGAAGACACACCAAAAAATAAAAAAAAATAAGGTTAAGCAATGCCAAAAAAGAATTGGAAATAATTTTAGAAATATCTGAACAGTACTATTCTTCATAAAAATTATAAAAGAAATTAATAATATGTTAAGATGAATTATGCACAAATAAAGTCGTACAAGCATATTAAAGGGTACCATCTTGAAGGACACTCCAAGGAGAATGGCCCTGTACAAAACGCAACCAAAGCAGCCGCCGAGAGCAATCTTCCCGGTACAAAGTTAAACAAGAAGAAGCAATTAATAAAAATGCCTGCTCACACAAGGAATAATCTGCAAACATTTAAGGTCTCCGCGACTCCACTTCCCCATTCCTGGATTACCGCGACCTAAGCGTTGTTTATTCGATAAACCTGATAAAACAACTTTGCCAGACGTAAGCGTCCGGGTCTCGAGCGAACGCCGCGCTGCTGCACGTTAGAATGTTTTCAGTTTCAGCCTAATTTAATGCTCCCACGCGAATGCCGCGAAGTCGTAAAAAAATGAGTAACCCATTTCCCTGCACGGCAGCTTAAGCCCGACAAGTACGAATCTGTTTGATACACGGAACGTTTCCCCTCCCCCTCCCCGCCCCTCCCTCGCTCAACGCGATAAACACTTTTCGGAGAAACTTTCCATTTTTATCTTGGAAACGCGGCAATAATAGTGGTAACCGGCTGGCGGGCACGCTCGACGGATAACTGTAATAAAATTTAACAGCGAGATACAGCGAGTAGCACGAATATGCCCATCAGTATCTCGATATTTTAATAGCTCGAGAGGAGATTATGGCGATGAGTCGTCCCATACTGATTTAACAGCGGATTAAGCGAATGAATATTAAAGGATATAAATAGAATCGGCGTGTTAATTCATTTTTAAAAATAGACATCAAGATTCAAGCGTTGCCTGATTATTAAGAGAACAGTTCTCAATTTTTTGTCGACGAATTTGAAGAAAGTGGATAAATAAAAATCGTGTTATCGAATTCTCATTGAAAGGGTAGGTCACTGGGGTCATTTGAAGCAACTTTTTCCTTTGCGAAAATCTTCTCCGCTACTTTGTTTAGGACTTATTGACGAAAAACACGGACCAATCACAGCACAACTATAGGCGGAGCGTTGCGACTCGGTGGGAGGTCCCGCTGAGCGCGACGTTGGCATTGGCCGAGCCGGAATCCGTCCGCTATAACCGCACTGTGATTGGTCCGTGTTTTTCCTTAATAACTCGTTAACAAGGCCACGGAGAAAATTTTCGCAAAGGAAAAAGTTATTACAAATTACCTTAGGAATCTTCCCATTCAAGAAACTACATTTTTGGAACACTCTGTATTTCAGTATTTTCTTTACTTACAAGTTAAAAATACTTTTCTCTCAATTGTACATTATTCCTTGGGAGCACATGATGTATTGGAAGAACTATGGTTCTATAATTTGACCCTGGGCCATTACTGGACTATACTTCGGGTTTTATGCGTTTGCGAGAACAATGAGTGCACGGAACCCAGAACAAAGAAAATATCAGAAAATGAGGTTATGAGTAATTGAAGTGATTAAGAAGAGAAATGAATTTCTGTGAGTTGACGGAGAAATTATTTATTCAAATTGATGTTCACTTTCAGCAGCGTTCGTTTTCGAAAGAAATCGATCAATTATGAAGGCCACTGGCCAATTTGCACACTTGAATACGTGGCAAGGATTCGAAGATTTTTGAGGGGTTGTGTTTATGTACTGAACAGCGTGTCGGCTGGTTAAAATTGGTGAATGCATTTAACGCCTGCTATTTATACACCGATGCTAACAGGGGGATTATGCAATATTATAGATGACACGGGGGACTGGTGGCTCGTTGTTCGCGCACGGCTGTTCTCCGTTTCGGTTTTCCTAGAGATTCGTTTCGCAGAAATCCTCTCGATCCTGGCCGCCGTCCACCGGCACTGATTAATTAAGCGATTAGAGCCCGTGATGGTGTATCGACGTTCAATAATACGGGAAATTGATTGCTCGGTTACCATACGTACGCCGCCGGTATTGACTTATCGTTGTGAAATGATCGAACAATCCTCGGCTTGATTGCGACGCCAACAACGTTCGAATGTAAACATTCGCCCGCCATGGTTACACCTTCGCTGGAAAGTTCTTTATTTTGTTTATCTGCCCGTTATCTGCTCGCGGCGCTATCTTTCTTTTCGGTGGCCTTCCCCGCCGGCATAAAAGTCGATTTTTCATTGACCGATTCTCGACGGTGACGAGAGAGATCATTATCAGAATTTCTGTCACCTCGATCTTTCCAATATCCGCCGCGTCGGACCCGCGTTACCCGAAACTGCGATCGATCGATCATTCTCTACGGCCTCTCGACCGGTTTATCTGCTACCTGTGTCGAAAAATACCGTTTTCGACGAAATTAATCGGCTCGATACTAATCGTTTCATGTTTTCCATCGAAAATCATTTCAACGATAGAGCCATCTTGTTGTCACAATTTACTGAAATTATTTCATTGGATATTCTCGAATGAACTTGCAACAGAAATTATTGCAAAGCTATGAGCATAAGTTATATTTATTATTCGGCAGTCCTAGTGTCAGAGAATTTTATGCAAAATAAAAATTTTCTTTAACCCTTCTTTTTCTCTTTAACCCTCGTATACTCCTCAGAAATAGTTGCATAAACGGTAATATTTTACTTTATTTTTGTTTTTAAGACAATATTTCGCCCATTCTTGATTTACACTTGAGTAAATTGGTGCACATAAAATGTCGAATGTCCAGTTAATTTTGCGGAGAAAATCGAGTCTATTGAATATAGAGAAATAAAGACCAATAATATCAGATTCGCACAAAATATTTTATGTTTCAATGACACTGACTATTAATATTGCAGTAGTGATAAGTAGATTGTAGATCATCTGATTTCCAAGCTGTTTAACTTTCGAATGATTCTTGGAAGGTGTCCACAGACCTCAGCTGCGATAAGGAGTGTATATTCGTTAATTGTAAAGGTTAACATTGGTTAACAGCAACATCTTCACTTTTATAGAGTTAAGATTAGGTTCCTGTTTAAGTTCTGTGTGCTATATCGTCAGTGCAAACAGTCTATCAGTGAGTTACACAATCCAAATACCACTATCACGGTCGATTTATATTATCAACAACGTGAGAAAGCAAATGCTGCAAATTAAGAGGCTATTCCTTGTCAATTGAAAGGGCGTTTTACATGTCTGTGAGAATTCACACTGCAATTGTTATACGAAAAGAATTGTGATTACTATTGTAACGAAAGATCAATTTATGCATCGTTTTTCCAAAACAGATTTTAATAGATTTTCGATTCCTCCAATCGCAATGCAGCAGGTGAAATGAGAAAAATATCAATAATTTCAAGGGCTTATAAATTCAATTATTTACTGGAAAATAAATTGTATTATTCTTACTAAAGACGCGTAGCATAATTTCTAGATCAGCCACACAGCTTCGGAAGTAAGCTTGTAAAATCTGAGGTTTAGCGAATATTATTTGTCAATAGCGAATTCATAGCAAAATCGTACTATATTCCACAAAATTTTAAATTTCACTAATTTTTTGAAATTTTTGTTCAATTTTAAATAATCTGTAACACACGATTATGTAGAAGTTAAGTTTTCTAGATTGAATATATGTGAAACTATAAAATAAATTTTCTAAGAAATTTTTTCTTTTATTCAATGAAACCATAGTATAAAGAGTAGTACAAATGTATACATAAATGAGTAATGCCATGACTAAGGAAAAGTCAGTATAGTTTTCCGCATTCTTGATTTACCGAAACCGTTAATACAGGAAAAAACGCGTTCTTTAATTTTAGACACTCTAAACTTGTCCGCGCGTCTATTTATTTTCGACTTCAGAAAATACACAGTTTGAAGCCGGTACAAATTCCAAAAATCAAATTTATAAAAGACGCTTATATGTAGCTTTAATGATTTATTAACTCAGTACAGTGCTCAAATTTGTAGCTCATGAAGCCTGTGTACATCGAAGCTTGCAAATGTATGCCTTTTAATAATTTTCTGTTTTCAGTATGACGCTCGAAAGATTATCGGTACTAGGAACAATCCAATTGTACATACTTCACGGTGCAATACTTCTTCGTTGAGTAAATGTTCGTGCGTTATACTAACGCTTCCAGCTTTAAAACTAATTACCAGACTGCGGATTTTGCACATTTACGACAGGAACAAGTAGGTGTAATTTAAAATGGTAAAAACAATGACAGAATTTTAAAATATCGATATACTATTTTTACTATAATTTCTTCGCCTGTTAACTGTTTATGTCGGGCATACTCGTCACAAAAATATGGCACTTTCTTTCTCAACGACTAGCATACTCGTCACGTAGGGAAAAAACTGCATTTGCTATTAAATAAAATTACAGAGAGTGTAGTATGGAAAAAGCGAAAAAATAATCAAGCACACGAGTGCATGTTCTTAAAATGAAGCGAAACAGTTAACAGGTAAAGAAAAAGAAAACATTAATTTCTGTTTCACTTGAGTTGCAATTCAGGTAGAGAATTTTAATTGTGCATAGTGATCCGCAGTCTACTAATTACAATAGTACGGAAGCTCCCGTCTAATTTTCGGCGATTTTAAAAAATATGGTTTCTAATGTTAGGGAATTTCCGATACACGTCAAACGTTTTCGCCGATTGGCGATGCATAAAGCATGCAACGAACGAGGTGGCACCGAGAAATGAAAATAAGGCTTCTCCCCGTTTCGGTTGCGCTGCAGAAGCGCAAAAACTTCGCGCGGAGCGTGTTGAAGGAAACAGCGCGCGACAAAATTGCAACCTTGGACGAGCAGATAGGAGAAACGAAGCGTAGATACCAAAGAACCATCTGAGACAGAAACGCTGTAAAATGTAGCCTCGGCCAACTTAGACATGGCCATAAACGACACTCGTGGTACACAACTATTGGCGCGGCCGGGAGGTGAGAAGAGGCTCGGAATAAACGATAGAGAGAAAGAGGGAAAACCCGAGTCGATTTCGTCTCTCGTTCGTGAAAGTATATCATTAAATGTTGGAGGAAGACCAAAAATATTATCACCGGAGGATGAACGAAGGATTATACGGTTTGTCACATCTGGTGAAGCTTCAAGTTCCATTATGGTTGCAAAATTATTAAAAGAAGATACGAATATACAAATAAGTCAGTGGACAGCACGATGAACCCTCAAAAGAGCTGAGTTTAGAAGCATTAGTTTACTAAGAAGACGACTTCGGGATTCATACGACGTCCAACCAACATCAGTCACAGATTTGTACGATAGAATTCAAGACCAGTGGGAACAAATATCTTCGGATTATTGCAAAAAATTAGTAGAAAGTATGCAAAAGCGAATTAGTGGCAGTTTTACAAGCACAAGGGTTGTGGACGAAATATTAAAAATTAATAATTATTGGACATGGTGCAAAACCGAGTCAGTCTATTTTTGTTGCCATTGCTAAACGAGGAGACGTTAATTATTGAAAAAAAATTCTTAAGTTACTACTAACTATGATAAAAATAATTATAATGTTGATTCTTTGTTATTCTTCTATATTCCTAGTAATGAATAATGATTTATACAAAACTTGTGGTTATTCGTTCAGTTTTGCTACTTACTGTAATTTTGGATCAGCTTTCACTAGAGATTTTAGGGTGTCATTATCAAATACAGGAGATACTTCCTTCGCTCATCTGTTTCCCCAGTTAACAATCATCTTATCAGGGCTTACATTTCAATAAATGTTCCCCCGCGATCGCGTTACCAATCTGATACTCTTGTTCCATCGGATGCGCTCGCGCGCGCAAATCACCGCGTCCGAATGATAAATGCTGATTTTAATGGTTGCAATAACTATGCAAATTGCGGCATAGCTTCGCCTGAAGTTTGTCGAGCCGGCCGAGGAGAGCTGTTTTAATGATTCGCGAGGAGAACCTGGGAGTGCTTCATGGTTATTCAAACGCGGAAAAGTTTTTTCCTACCGCCTTTTATCGGTTCTCCTCGGGGACGCGCTTTTCCATCGTCGCGACTCCTTTTCCTTCTCGTGTGTCGCGTTCGTGAAAATTAACGGCCGAATGAATATTCCGCTCGACCGGGAAACGATAGAGTGTTCGTATTATCTAAATTATTCCGGGGAATTAGCAACAATGTCCGCTGGAATTTCTTGCGGAAAAATGTGCATTTCGTTTCCGCGAAGGCTGCTGACACATCGATGTTTACTTGTCGCGTACGAACGGCGAAGGCGGCGCCGAGAACGAAAAAAAATCTGTTTTGAAATTTTTCATTAATTTTTTACATAATGGAATCGATTAAGTGTACGATTTTAATACGGAACAAAAGCTGTCATTTGTCGACTCGGGCGTGATATTAAGTTCTCGATAAGAATAGAAAATCAAGGTAATCGATGAACCAAAGGTCGATAGATGATGCGTGACAAGTAAATAATTAATTTATGCGACCGCGATGTAATTGTGCGTGTGATCAGTTTACTGAATTTAACGATGGTTTGCAAAATTGATACTGATTTTATGGCAGCCGTGTGGCTAGATCCACTCAAATTCTTGCGTATCAATTTTTCTATGTAAATAGTTTTGAAATAAAATACTAAAAACTGAGTAATTTCATAAGTAAATACTGTTTGATAATACTGTTTCATTTTATGCTTCAATCTTGAGCAAACTCAACAGTAAATACAATAGTAAGCGTATTATTTGCAATAGTAAATAATATACTATTAATAATATACTATAATAATCATTACTCATTACTATTAATCTTACTCATTACTACTTATTTATTACTATAATAATATACTATTCGCGCTGGCCTTTAACACAATAAAGGAAATTAGAAACCCTAAATGTTAATGCGACTTAAAACTCCAAAAAAAGAAAAATTAGTGACATGTTTATGGGATATTTTCAGTTATCTCTAAACAAAAGTAATGTATACTATATTATCGATGTAAATCTATCTGCATGTGAAAGGTAGAAATTGCTAACTTTAATAATTTTATTTGAAATAGAAATTGAGAGAGAGAGAGAGAGAGAGAGAGAGAGAGAGAGATATAAATATTATTATTTAAAATACATATGAATAACTATTTTCACGTCAAGAAACATGTATTTTCCAAATCTTTCATCACTCAAAATAATAAAAATATTAATTTCTACTTAACTGTTTCAGAAATCTATTTTTCCCCAACCCTGAAGACTACTGCAGCGTCATGGCGAAGTTAGAAACCGAAGCGAACTTTCCAGCGAACCCAATAATACTCGGAACGGTCCAGGAAAAATTGAACCAAGGATCACTATATTGCCCAAGGAAGCGACCAAGGTCAGCGTTACCGAAAACTATATCGCGGCAACAAAACCAGGAAACCGAAGAAAGGGAGCAGCTCGGCGGCCATCTCTTCAGAAAAATGGCAAACGAACCCTTTTTTTTTGGTTCGACCGATCTTGTCGAAGGTCTGGCCAAAAAAAGGCCACAGTCTACGGCATCACGAGGTGTTTACGAGGTCGTTTACAGGCGTCCAGCTGGAAATTATTTGGGCCGTTATCGGCCACAATGCCCAGATTATGAGAGTTTTTATGCCGCAACCCACTCCCACGTCCCCCGGGGGCCTCGTCTCTACTCTTTCTTCCCCTCTGTGCTTCTTTTTTTTGTTTTTATTGTTACCAGCGTCCAAAAGGGTTTAAGGAAGTTGCCTGGCCGTTTTTGTCCGGTCTTGGCTGGCTCTGGTACAAGGAAACCGCCATGTTATCCAAAACGATTTTCGCTCTCGCCTGCCAGGCCTTTTCTTCGACCAGTTTTTCGTTCTAGCGTTCTTTTTTTTTTTTGCCTGCACAAGAACGGGAACGGTGTTTCTCTTATCCTTGCGAGGGGATTAGAAATTGGCCTTCGACGCGCGCCTATTAACGCGTCTAAGGGCACCGACACGGAAACTTAGGGGGTGGGGGTAAGGGGGAAACGATTTTATTTTATTGCACTGCCAACTCTTCCCTCGATGGGAAACTGTGTCAGTGAAATCGGGCTTTCGGGCAGTTTTGCAGCGAATCCTTCGAGGTACAACCTCGAGTTTCAACGGACAGGGTGACCTGTCCAGTGAATGAACACAAACCGCATGTCTGTTGAAATTAGTATTCGCAAATCGTTATTTAATCTCCCCGGTGCTATTTCTGTGAGAAGGCTCTCCGCTCAGATCTTGCATTCCGTGACAAACCACCATGTATAATTACAGTCTCTCGCAATTCAATATTCGGACCCTAGATTACGTTTTTTAACATTCGACTATACGACTTGCATTTTTCTTTTTCGAGAGGTTAGAAGAATTAGTGATACAGTGAATTCTCGATACATATATGTAAACAAGACGAGTCTTGCCAGCGACATGTATCGTCCAGGAGACAGCTATGCTTACACTCCTCGGGTATACTCCACCGTAGTGGGGATAATTCAGCGACGTTTATCATCGAGATCTTGGCGACATATATAGAGAAATCTATCTAGAGAAATCTCTCTCACTGTAATTGATACGTCGGTGATTAATAATATTTAATCGTATCAGTGATGTCTGTAATATATATGTAAATAATTTAATAATCATTATACGTATGGGTTGTCGTTGAAAACTATTGGCGCTTTCTCTGCAATTTTTCGAAATTTCAGTTTGCATGCGCAGTGCGAGGAAGAAGTTTCCCAGGAATTTTTCTCTGGATGCACACTGCGATATTTATGCGCGTTCTGCGTCGGGAACAGTGCAATTGTGTTATTTGTGGACACGCACGATTTCGCGTGATCAGTTTTCGTGAAAATAACCGTTTCTCGAGATGCGAATCTATTTACACGGTCTCACCTCGACTAGAGAAATGGGAGCAAGGTCCGGGAAGTTAGGAAGAGGCTGCTAAGGTGCAATAGGTGGCTCCTAGCCAACTCCTTGGTCAACTAACTTGTAAGAAAATAGACCAGTCCGAGCAGTATCAGGTCAGACATTTCAGAATGTTGAAATTTGTTTGCCACTTCCTGCTCGACATTGTAAATAACAATAGACATTTCGTGGATAGAGATATGTCAAACAACGAGACAATAGAAAACTGATATTTGGGACGTGCAATATTTATTTCAACATGTATACAAGGAACGATGTTTGTTGCTAGTACCAGTTGACTTAACAAGATACAATGACTAATATTTTGAAAATAGAATTAAAAGATTATGAAATGGGAAATTTTGTTTTCTATTAAGACTGTTTTCATTTTTTATTTAAATTTATCCTTGTGTTTGAGTTAATCTACTATTTCCCTCATTTCTTACAACGACGTCACAATATAGTAAACACTTCATAGCGTGCTGCCAAATCATTCAGAGTGAAATATCACTTTGTCATAACCGCTTCGAGAAAGTATGAAGTTTCGAATTCGCGAATAACCCGTAAAAAAGTTAAAAATTAGAAAATTAGCACTACGATTACATTAGCATTGGGTTTACGAAGCAGTACGAGTATTGAGCTCTTCGTGAACCTAACGCGTAAAAGAGTTAAAAATTATAAAATTGGCACTACGAGTACCGAGGTCTTTCATTTAAAATTGAAAAGAAATTCTACTGCAAAGACTGTGCGAGTATTAGTAAAAATCACTATATTTTCGATGTATTGCTGCGCATAAAATCGCGTTCTTTCATTTGGGGCTGAACTGGTTGGTTTCCTGGGCCTCAGCCGGGGACAGGAAGTTCCTCACGGGAAGAAACTTTTACCAAACAAAGGTCCCCCTTTCTCGGGCATCCGGCTAGCTCTCTCGCTATCCTCATTGGCAGCGGGAACGGTGGCGGTCGAATGTTTGGTTACTTTACTTTCATTTTCATTTCGTCGCCGGCCCGTGGCACGTTGGCGGTCGGACTTGAAATTACGTAAGCCGGGAACGCGGCTCGCCTTAGCACAGCAGCGTTGCTCGATCCGAGTCATGTCAAAATAATAGCGGCCATTCTTATTATGTATCTTGTCCTGCCGAGTGGTCGAGTCTTTTGCTCCTCCGATCGGGAACGCCGGGACACGCTGCCAAGAAATGCTACTCGAAATCGACCGTCAAATATTTGCGGACCGATGATCGCCGTCGCACCGACACGATCAAGAAGAAGCTACGTCGAATCCTGAGCAAACTGAATTCGCTTTCGATTCTGCAGAACGTTACGGATCTTGTCCGAAGCTACGGTCGGCCAAGTTGGTCCACTGTTTGCCAAGAAGATCCACAATTTGATTCGAAGCGTGCCAGTTCTACTTTGATTCGCTTTTCACGCTCGGGCCATTGTTGTGGCACTTTCTCTTCAATAGAACCACTCGAATCGCAAGATAGTATATTTCTTTTTTTTTATTGTGCTTCCTGGTACTGTCTTCTAGTTTGTACCACTGATCGCATGCAATGCAATACACCCTTTGTAGTTCATGATGTAGTTCATAATTGTAGTTCATGATGCAATATTTATTTACCTATTTTTGGTTGATGCCTCAATTCGATTTTAAGAGATCAGGCCCCTCCAAAAATATAGAATTTGAAATTTAAGTGAAATATCTTGAGGAGGGCAAAAGCTATATCCAAGAAAAGTTTCGATGAAAGTTGAATCAACGATTCTTTGGAAAAGTCCATGGTTCTCGAGTTAATTTTTTGTTGAGAGCCGGCGGTGGGAAAGAGGGATTTTCATAAAATCGTAAATTGTTACGATTCGATTAATAGGAATTGGAATTTTAGAAAATGTCTTCACTGTATTAGAAGTTTTATTGTACTTGAAAGGAATTGAAGATTTTTCTAAATTTTCTAAAAATGCGTTCGCAGAAACAGTAATGCTTCAAGTTATAACGATACAACTGTTATTAGCATTCTCGATAATTTATGATAGTGGGATTTTCGGTGAAGAGATTCGTTCTTGGTTTTGCAGGAGAAATTGGTACCAGGGAAATTGGCGCAATTTTCGACCACAGGTCGTTCGTGCGAGTGTTAAAATAGGGATAATTTAGTCTTGGTCGATGGTGTTGTTTGCAGCAGCGCTAACAGGCTTCAAAGAGTATCGCGAACGACGCATTTAGAAACGATGCTCCCGTTTCAAGACTAGAGTTAAGGTCGGCCCGAGATCGTCGTGACTCGGCAGCCTCATAGAAACGTAACATCGTTCACGCCCCTTTCCGCAGGTTCAATTTCGAATTCTTATCGTATCTTTAGCTCCTCGGTAACATGCAATTTGCTCGGACTTCTAATGTTAATTTACGTTCTTACATGAAGCAATTTCAAACTCTTGATTTAGATAGCGCACCGATCGCGGGTACTTATTATAGTCTAACATTCTTTCTGATCAATCCATTTGCTGTAATTGAACGTCTAGCTTTCTCAGTTTGCTTCGAGCTTCCCCTCGCATAATCTTCACTATATGTTTTACGTACATATATCGCTTTGGTTGGCGTATAAATTACCAGAATTAGCTTAACAAAATTAAAAATTGTTCTTTTAATTTTATTTCGTTTAAGAAGATTATACTGTAGTTTGTATATCAGAGTCGCAATTTTGAATGACTGAAAATTTGATTGAAATGTTAAAAGTACGCCAGGTCATGTGTGAATGGCTCAGGTCAGTATTCTTCGTTCAGTTCTTCCAAAATAAATGACAAAGTTTAAATTAGAGCTCCTTAATCCATTTGCATCATTAGCGTACATATATGCGCTCAACTTTGTTGGTCACTATCGTTATTCGTTAGCTAAAAGATAGAAATGGTGTTGTTGGAGATGAAAGTAGCAATTCTGATTTTTTCTTATAATGCCAAAATATGAGGTTATATGTTAATGTAAAAAAAGTTTGGTGATAAAGATCTTCTTTTCATATTTCCTTACGATGCAAATGGGTTAACGAATCGAGAATATTTGAACGTGTAATGCGAGGGAGCACCGTTATGTTGGAAGCATAAAAGTTCTTCGTTTAACAAAAAATTGCCGTTATCAATGATGTCGTCCAGTGAATTTAAATACAGATATTGCCATTGAAATTTTCTTGGAAAGACAGAGGACCTACAATAGCATTTTCTAAAATGCCTGCCTGCTTTCAAGTTCATAGAAATTCTAACGAAAACGGTGCGTGGAACGACGTCCGCAGAAGTAAATAATAACACTCTGCATGAAAGGACGGTGACATTATTTCATATAATACATAATTATTTGGTTTTAAGCGATGTCTTATAGTATTGTCGCCGACTGTATGAACGTTTAAGAGAAAATTGTGATAGTCGGGGCGCGCACGATTCTAAGTGAGGCAACGGTATGATAAGTGGCGAACAGTCGTAGAAACGGGGGAATAGTCGCACGTGGATCATCGATGACAACGTTGGGACCGGGAAAGGGGGCTCCTCCCCCGCTTCATTGTGCGCTCTGTCACAATTGGACTGCGATGTCGCAAACGTCGGGCAACTCTCGCGGCAGGGCAGATAGTTGCGTCGCGATGCGTGCGCCCCTACGACACACACATGCGCACGCGCGCGTTCGCGCACGCACCCGACACGCGTTCGAACGCAACCGCGTGGCGCACTATTTATAGGCGATCAGGCGAAAACGAAGAGAACCGAGGAGTCAAGGAAGGTGGAAGGCCACGAAGAAAGCCTCCGGTGACCCGAATTTTAGCCCCGCTATCCCCACCCCCGTCGCACGCCGGTCTTTGACCTATTTTCGGCGCTCGGAACTCGGCCGACCGCGTTCTCGAAACGCTTTTTTCACTTTCCGTGACCACTTTTCCCCCCATGGATCACGTAACAGCGCGTTCACCCTGGGAAGAGCTGTCTCCTCGCATGAGAAAATCACCGGGCCACCGCCATCCATCATTTCCCATGCTTTCTTTTTTCAGGAACACTCTCCTAGCTCCCGAAAGTAGTGCAAGTATTCCCGAGAGTTTCGGGAAATTGGTATAATTTCGAAAACGAAACATTTCTTCCGACCTAGAATATTTCCTTTCTATATATTTTCTTTTCATGTTATACATCGAAAAAGTGGTACAATTTACACGTACAATGCCGAAGTGTCTAGTAATTCATTCAGTGCAAACAAATTGAATAATGTAAAAAATATTTTTAATAATGATACATCAATTTTTAGTGGCTCACAGTCGCCATTCCAGTGCTAAGGGTTGTAACCCCGAGCTTTAGCTCGAAACCTTTACACTTTACACTGCGTCGTTCATGTTTTCATTTCGAACGTTCTTCATGAGTGAGAAAATGCAGACAAAATGCTTCCCGAAAATGATGCAGTCTGAAACCGCTGTGAAAACTCTAAAAAATTTTTGAAGATTGACAATTCTTTACAACGAGTCCTTGAAACTCGAAGCACGATTTTCTAGCTGAAAAGAAATGACAAGCAAATTTTTCAAAAATTCTGGACGAGCAGAGGAGTTGCAATATTGGCAATAACTCAGTTAACTTCGGCCTAATCATTCAATTGGAGCATCCGAAAAATCTTCGCCGGAAAAAATGATCGATCGAGGCTGAATTCCATCGTCGTGCGTGGGCGATGATGCGAGCTCGGTGATGCTGTGGGGCGAGAAAAAAAAATGCGGGAGCGGATAAAAAAATAATCTGTTGACACTGGACCGGCCGGGGTCGGCTCGTCCGTAAACAGGAAGAAAAATTGGAGGATGGTTAAACGGCATTGACGGTGTAATAAAACAGTCTTATCCATGATAGCTTGACCTATTTTACGACGGACAATTGCATAAACGCAGTCGCGTAAGCTTATACGTATATTTATAGACGAGGAAGGTCGGGAAGAAAGCGCCTAGACCGTTTGACCATTTGGCAGAGGCAGCTGCCGAGCAATCATCCAGACGGGTCACTAATAATATCATCTACGCGCGTTGTGTAACGTTATTCCTTGCAAATAAGGATGTAAATGATATTATTCTACCCTATCGTGGACGCGGACGAATTGGAAAATTATATACATTTTCGCGTGCTTAATAACGCATTCGCGCGAACGTTCGGGCGAAGTTCGCGTTTTATTACCGGAAATCGACTATACTCCGCTAACGCCGGGATTTTCAATCATCGGAAATTACCATGATCTTACGCTCTGTTGACGAAAGCTGCTCCTCGAGCCTGGCGAATTCACTTATGGCAATGGTGTAAACGCGGCAATGTGGCGGAGCTACGCGACGCGTCTCGTAGAAGACTACAATTTTTCTGACAACGGTTAAGTGTCTTGTTCGATGATGTTTTATGAGACCAAACAATAATATCTCTTCCCCCTCAGATTCTGTCTTAGCTACTCTTCCTATGTTCGTTGCAATCGTGCATGCTTTGTATACGATATTATACATCATTTTACTAATAATAGTACTATTAATTTCGGATAAAAATTGTGCAAGCTGTCGTTTCAACCGGTTTGTTTGGCAACCGTGTTTTATTATGAATTATTACCTTTCTAAATTATTTCTCCACGAATCTTTTACCAACGTACTCGTGGAATTTCCCTGATTAAAACGAGTCCAAACATGACACCATTCGGAGCATGTTAAGTTACTCAATTCATGTTTCAGTGGGATCTCCATTATCCGAACGATGATGTTACATATGCCACATTTAAACAGTTTAATTCCTATGTTACACGATTTATTAGGAGATGTAATCGAACACTGTCAGTTAAGTAATAGTTCTATGATCCGGGCACTCATGTTCGATTAGGTCGGATAGTCGAGGTTTCACTATATCGTGGATTAAACAAAGAAATACGATCGAAACTGTGTCGTGTTTGGTCTCGTTTAAATCCGGGAAATGTCGCAAATGTGCCGGTCAAGGTTTTATAAACGAAACAATTTTATCCCATTAGTTAATTAATAATCTATTTATTTTCTACTTTCTTAGAAATCAAAAATTTATACTTGGTCAAGATTAGATACTTGAGTCCTGGGTATACATCAAAGGGTGTATTACAATTGCGTCTTTTAGCATGGTAACGCGTTTCGGAAGCAAATGTGCACGTAGCTTTAGGCCTTCGAGCGTGTCCTCTTTTCCACGGAACATGTCGATCGTGGCAGGCTTATTTGCAAATGAAAAACTGAATTAGAAAGACAAATGTGTCGTCGGGTCACGATAGGCGGATCACGATAGCTCGAGCCAGAGAGAGCACAGTCGAATTTCTGGCGCATCGTGACGCGTCGCGTCGCTTCGCTTTTATCGTCACTCTGATCGACGCTCTCATAACCATTAACGCTCTAGGTTAAAAGATGAATATCTTCGTTTTTTTCTTCAGAGTCCGAGCAATAGCAATCTCGACAAATTTTTCTACACATTACCCGGTAAACCATTTTTTTTTTCAATTAGGAAATCTCATATGAGATTTATTACAAGTGGTAAACTATTATCTAAAAAGAAACTAAGAGCTAGAAAAAT
Organism: Seladonia tumulorum; assembly: GCA_913789895.3. Taxonomy (NCBI): domain Eukaryota; kingdom Metazoa; phylum Arthropoda; class Insecta; order Hymenoptera; family Halictidae; genus Seladonia; species Seladonia tumulorum. Next base: position 9,447,057 of record OU565276.1, read on the forward strand.
TTGTAAAATTCTATGATCTCGTATGATGCAGAAGATATTCCTTGCGAAGTCTTAAGAATTTAAGTTTTAAGTCTGAAGTTTATTACAGTAATGGTATTTATTAACCCTTAGCACTGGAGTGGTGACTCTGAAGCACCACCAGAAATTGTTGTGGCATTATTTCAAAGAAATTACAAGAAATATTACAAAATATTTGGTACGTTACAAAATTTATATTTAATAGATTACTAAACATTTAAACGTTATATGTGGAAATCGGATCAGTTTCGTATGAATAAAATGAAAATATTCTAAGACGGAAGAAAAATTTAGTTTTAGAATGAAAATAATTTGTTCATTTTCAAGATCGACGGATATTTAGAAAGCAATGAGCATTCAACATAAGTGAATATGGAACTGTTGATTTTTTGGCAGAATGTCACTAAATTTCACGTTTTAGACCAGTGTGCGGCGGCGGCGCAGCGCAGTGGGATCCGCCTTGAGCGCAGAGTCGAAAGTACCTAGACCAGTGTTCGGCGCCGACCTATATTCCGCTCGGAACAATTATTGCACAAACGATGGACGCGCTTGTAAGCTCGCACGCACCGTGTGTCTTTCTAACATGCGCTCACGGCCGCGCATACACACGCACACGCGTATTTATAGACCGGGGAGGAAGGTCACGAAGAAAGCGCGGCTAGACGAGCGATCCGTTTCGACACCGTTTCCGGCGCTGACCCATTTCGTCCTCGATTCTTTTCGACATCGACGCTTCCAGCACTATGACCCAGTTCCTACCAGCGGCGATAGCCTCTCACGCACTTTTGTTTGTCGACGTCTCGGTGACGTTCGCGTCGACGACGCACAGTGGTCGGTTTTTCGAAAAAGTGGGACGAAAGTAATCAATTATTAAATAATACTTTGTATTAAATTCAAGTTTTTATTTCTTAATTATATAATCTCCATCATTATCAAGGACAGTTTGCCATCTTTCCAGCAAATTTTCAATCCCCCTCTTATAGAAATCCAGGGTTCGTGAAGCAAAATATGACTCAAGTTGCCTCCTTGCATCATTTCGTGCGTGTTGCCATCGAACGGTGGACCATTGCTATAACTGTGTACAGTTGGATCAAGATTCACGCCGGACGGAGCTACACGATCTTAGTCAGCTCGCCTATCCCCTCCATTGCCTCGGTCGCCGAGCAGTGTAAACATATCGCGTCCTTTTCTACGTTCGGCGCGGTCACAAGAAAATAGTAGCCCTACACGATCTATGTCACAGCACGGACCCGAGGATTGGACTTAGACCGAGACTTTACTTTAACTGAGAATACATACTCATAACCATTCGCTACTTAATTTATCGATTTTTGAATATTTTTCTAAAGGTACTTCTTGCAGAGACAACTTTCGAAAAAAACGCGATCAAAATTTTGTGCCTAAACTAGCAGAGAGGGTGTAAAACTTCGAATTTTGAATTATAACTTTGGGAATGTATTCTGTACCATTGTCGATTAAAGCAAGAAAATTCGATTTTTTTTTTAAATCGTCCATACCAGGATCAAATTCGAGAACAAAAATCGCAACTATTTTGGCAGCGAAGCTAATGAAAATAATTGCGACGAGCAACGATGAAATGGGGCAGAATTTAGGCTCGTGAGCATGATTTTCGAGCGGACACACAGAGTCGAGGAAGTTGAACGCAGCTGCTCTAAAGCAGCTCAAACGAGCATTTACGCCGAGGGCAGGTAAACGTCGCTGCTGCGTGTACACTGTACACAGTCTGCGACACCTTCCACGGCGAATGAGAAGGAAAGTGGCTAGCACGATTCCTTTTTTTCCTTTCATCAACGGCGTCACACCGGCGACCTATTTCCGTGACAATCGTGAGCACGCATTTGCACGTCCACGCGGCGCAGGTATTTCTCCCTCGATCAACGATCCGGGACAGCTCGGCTATCCACGGGAACATTGCGATTCTGATCGGCTAAAATAATATCAAGATTATTTCCCTCGTATTACCTCACCGCGAAGAGACCTGAGCAACCGATCCATTCACGGAACTATTCCAAATTAATAAACAGTGTAATTAATTAAAAAATTCAGATTGAAACATACACTGTGTGACAAGAAGATTGCACATTTCACAATTTTTTTTTTAATTTTGTAGTAAAAACGACTCAATTTCACCTTGGCTACCCAGAAACTTTTAACTTTTTACTATATAACACGCATAACTTTTGAACCAGTGAAGTCCTCGACCCGAAACTTCGATTTTTGGCATCTTCTCGTCAAGATGTACAGAATTATATAATGGAAAGCTAACAATTTCTGGGTTGGTAAGCTGAAGTTTAACCATAAAAGCTGGAAAAACACTTTCTCTAGACTATATTTGGTCTTCTCACTTTTTCCATAAATGCACAAAATCCACAGTCTAGTCTTTAGCAAACAACTCGGACAAGTCGGTATTATACTTGCTAAATTGAAAACATCCAACAGTTAAAAACCACGAAAACAATTTTTTCATTACAGTACATAATTGAACATCTCTATATTTTGGAACATTTCTACAATATATTGTGATTGCTAAATTAATGACAATTAGATATCGAATATCAGACTCGAAGACACAAGTAACAGTAAAATAATTTGTTGAAAACCTTCTGGTGAGGAATATCATAATTTCACGTTTTACAGATGTGATTTTGGGAATTATATAATAAAAATGATGTAAACTATTTTTTCTCGATAAATACCACCATATTATAAAACTTTGTACATTTATTTCGTCTTAAGTGGTATGTTTAAATACGTAGAATATCGCAACTGTGCAGTTAAAATATTCTGTTCGCGAGTGGCCTTCGACTTTGTAAAAAATAATAAGGTAGAGAAATTTCGAATTTGTTATCTTTCCTGCGAGGAATACATTTTCCATATTGTTGACCGTGTTTTGCGAACATTGAAAATATTTTAAGTCGAGTTTTTTCCGGCATTCATTTGAATACACATGCAACATCATCGACAGATATGCAACGCTGTCGATAACAATAAACATATGGTAACATTTTACACATCATTGATCACCGAATAAAAATGCATAGTTGCAACGATATTCTTGCAAGGGTCTTTCCTAACTCATTTCACAAGACATTGTACAAGACTGTATAACAATGCTCGATACAAGACAATACTCAGTACAATAACTCAGTATGACAATACTGGGTACAATACTCAGTATAACAATACTCATTACAACTCTGTATGACATAATCCCCAACACTGTGTAGTATCACTCAACCTATTTCCTCATTAAAAATTAAACACTCAAACCTATTTTCTTATTAAAACTTAAACTTTATTGTAGTTTTTAAAATCTTGCGAAAATAATGATAATAACTAAAAAAAAAAATAATAAGACACGAGTAGGGAAGACGAAATTACACGGACGAAAGAAATCGCTAATGGCAATGGAAAAAAGCCGATAACGTCGTCAACAGAGAGTACAATTGTTATAAAGTATAATTAGCAACACTCGTAAGATAAACTGTAAGTTCCATGAAAAACAACGACTGCCCGTGAATGACAGTTCATTACTGTCGGTGCACGCCGGCGAAGCGATAAGGTAATATTTTACAAATTTTACATCGTTATCGCGGTTTTACGCAAAACGGAAACCGTCTCTCGAAAGTGATTCGATAATTTACTTGTAAAAGGGCGATCGATTTCGTTTTATTACCGATTCTACTAATCTACGTTTCGCACAGAAAATTAATTGTTCCCTATTACAGCTCTCATAATTGATTCCCATTCAGCGATGATTAATTTCAGTTCACACAGACGGCTCATTACTTTTTTCTTAATGTTAAACGCTCCGGGACAGTCTTCTTTTTGTGACGATACGCGAGTCAATCGAATTAACGACGAAAAAACGGGAAATTGCATTAGCGATATGATAATGATATAAAATCGCATTACCTCACAGAGAAAGGAAAACGTGAGAATCCGCGAAAGTGAAGATGCAATAATATTTCTGTCGCAATGTTATACAGATCGCACAATTCCGACAACGACACGACATCTAAAAACACACGAGTCTCAAATTGTCGCAATCATTCGATCATTTATTTTCGCGAACAGAGAATACTTCTCTGTTACATGAATTCATCTTGTTGTAGGTTGCATTCTGAATAACTTGGGTTAAACTTGGGTTAAACTTCAGCTTGGCAATCCAGAAATTTTTGACTTTTTAATAGATAATTCTTAATGTACGTCTTCAAGAGAAAATTCCAAAAATCAAAGTTTTGTAGTGAGGAATTCACTGGTTCAAAAGTTGTTCGTGTTTCAAGCCTCAAGTTTTTTGTGAGTGTATTTTGTGTTCCGAAGTTTTATTGATAAAATCGTGTTTGGAAGCAGTTTTTCGCTTCTGCTGGATAACATGCTTTTTGCGAGTTGTGTCGCAAGTGTGAGGTGTAAATAATAAATAAAGGAATTTATTGCAGAAACTTTGAGATCTAGTAATGACTTACAATTATGATGATTATAATTTTGCGCTGTTTTGGTGCAATTGCTTCTTTGCTAGCGATGTGTTTAGATATTGCAAGAATTGTTCTAACTTCTGAAAATGATCCAAGTCGTGCAATATTGAAAATAATGTGCGGAATATGCATACAACCATAATGTTCAGAGGATTCCGAGTCAGGAGAAGGGGATGGTAGCAGAAGAAGCTCCCGAAAAGGTAGTTTCTAGGTACCGTTGGCGTCTCAAGGCGACGGGCAGGACCACCTGAGCCCCCGATTTGATCCGGATACCTGTTTGCCCTAAACATAATTAACCCCCAACGGCGGGACGAAGCTACCATTGTTGTGCCCCGCGGGGAATTGTCATCGTGAAACGGTCCCACGTCAGTGCCACGCGTCCGACCTGATTTACAACCGATTTGCATTTTATTTCCAATCTTTTCAACCCGTGACACGAAGACCCCCCGAGTACCTTCTCGCCTCTATTTTCACCATTGCGATCCGTTGCACAGCACGGAATGGCTAAACAGGTAAAGAGAGACAGAGTGTGTTTGTGCTAGGCAGAGAGAGAGAGAGAGAGAGAGAGAGAGAGAGAGAGAGAGAGAGAGAGAGAGAGAAAACGAGAGGAGATTTTTCAGCGGATGCCTTTGCAAATCTTTGCGAGCGATCTTTCAGGGAAACAAGGTCAGTGATGTCAACATTTCGTACCGATTTCGAGACTTGCTGCAGGAATGCCGTCTCCGCCGTGTCAAGAGATTCATTGTTCTTCTCTGTAGATACCGTTTCGTGCAGAATTATTATTATCCTGAGCATTTTAATGCATTCGTAATCAACAGTTAAATCAATTGTTAGTTAACCCCTGTATATTGCAATCGACGGAGAAAAATGATATTTCGTTTAATATTCTACCATTTAATTCTTAGATTAATATTCTACCATTTAACTCTTCTGTGTTTAACATCATGATGAAAAATTTGTACAAAATGAGTTGTAGTTCCACTGAAAAATCATAATCCTTAATAATAAAATAATATAAATAACGATCGAAGAAATCCATCTTTAAAAATGATAATGAATCTTCCATATCACTTTTGAAAACAGAAAGAAGAAGGAACACATTTTTTAAATAATCTAGACTTACATTCTTTAAAAATTCAACTCGGATGGCATACTTTCAGTGTCCTTACTAAACGACAGTTTCAAGTTGTCCGGCTTCCAGTCATCAAAGTTAATTGAATGCAACAATAATATCAGATATTTGTCTGTTCGACGTAATGAATCGACGAGACATACGACAACCGATACTGATGATCAAGGTAGCGTTATAATAATTTGTACGTAAAATAAATGAGCCAAAGAGTTTCTCGGCTTCGCGTCTGCACGCGATAATAAAATTATAAACATATGCTACGTGTTTGATCATGTTACGTTAATATTGGGCTGCGTCGGCTACCGTCTTTGCGTGCTGTTAATTGCCCCGAAGATAAACCCAATTGAGATCCATGCAACTATCTTGAGAACTGTCGTCTCCGTACTACGTGATTATAATGACGAAAGTTTGTCAGTGACTGAAGGAAACTTATCATCGAACGGATCGAACGAATTCGCGTTAATTGCTTCGCGAATTATAAATTGAACGGTGTTCGGCAGTACATGAACCTCGAACCGTCATAAATTATTCATTCGCGATTACAATCCCCGTCGGTATTAAAAGATTCTCGAAAAACCCTTGATCGGTGATTTTTAAATGTGATCGATTACTGAAAGAGGAAATTTTAAGAGATTGACACTGAAACGTTTAATAATAATTTGTAGTTACATTTGTAATTAATTCTCGAATCATTAATCGACGATTTGATACATAATTTTTATCGTGTTATACAAGAATATGTTAACAAGACATTTAAGGAGAAGAATACAAATTTTTCAGTGACTGTTTTTATTTTAGAAACGGAGATATATTTTGAATGATATTCCAAGGAATCTTTTTTAACGTGTTTAATTATCGACACGCCTTCATAATCGCCAGAAACGAGCATTTCATGTTACACACACAATGGTAATGCCAGCTTTAAATTTAATGTGCTCAACTATCATTACATAATTAGAAAGCTGTTTATCGTATTAGCATTTACAAAACTATAGTTGTAACTGTGGCTAATATACACTGACTTGTGTTTCATCTTCTGTACTATTATATACAATTTTATAATCAAATCTCAACATTAATCTCTAAATTACCATTTTTTTTACGATTACAATGATTTAACACTAGAACTAGCGAGCCCTAAACGAGACTGGTGTGCACTCTATTACCATAATATCATTTTTATGGGAACATGTACAATATAAACATGAAAAATATTCTCAAGAAAATATTTTTATAACTTCACGAATTGTCAAAAAAAAATTTGAAATCGGTCATTTTTACTAATTCGATAATTCTAGTGTTGATGTATTGTTCTCACCACCCTGAAGTCACTAAAGAAAGGAAGAAATGGAAGAAATTTTTGTTGGTAACATTTGAGGACGAAAATGTTCATTTTGCACGAGGATTCCGCAGTCCAGTCATGAAGAAAAAAGGATAAGCGTGGTTTATTGTTCGCGTTTCCGAGGATGCACGTGAATGACGGTCTCCCGTCTGGTCTGGGCCGTCGATCGGGCCCCGATAGCCCGCCGTGCAAGAAGCTAGCACGTTTATTTATAACGTTTAAAGAGAAGCAGGCAGACTCTGTAATGGCCGTGTGTACGTATGTGGCGCGTATCCTACCTACATTTCCCAGGCAGGCTCTCGGCAGCTTTCTTCTGACATAACCGAATGAAGGCGCGGGCCGCGGTTATGCAATTCGAAAGTGCCCGCCTTACTTTACGTATCGCGGCGAGGATACGCGGTATCTTATGAAGGAGCGCACGCTTAGTCTCCTGCTTTTACTTGCCTTGCCCGGGGATCGAGCAAACACACCACGCGAACAAGTGAAAATTTCTCAGCCGAATTGGCCCGCGCGAAACCGTTTTCGAAATTCTCGCCTCTGGAGGGGCACGCTCCTCACACGAATTTTTAGAACCAATCGTCAAACATTCAACGGCCCCGAAAGTCTTGGTCTCGATCCGAAGTCTTTAGCTAAAGTCACATTTTTTGCTCTGTATTCTCGATATTATGAATTCTGACGCCAGAGACGCGATCCAAGTTTTTGGCTTCATTTCGCAGAGAATCAAGACAAAATATAGCTCAACTTGTAGCTGCAGATATTTTCTAGCGCTCTGCTGTCGATTTCATCCAGAAAAGTCATCCAATGGTAGAAAATGTCAGAAGATTCCACGGCACGCGCATCGTCAATTTTTGGCATACTTCTGACGCTTATATTACCAAATATCTGCATAATCTCGTCAGCTCATGACCAGCGCACGCTAGATTGAACCTTCCTCTTTCGAATCAGTCCTTTACCAACAACAAAATATTCTCAAATAAGGACGATAAGTTGAGGCGCGTGAAACCATTTTTCGCCTATTTTTGTCGGTAACTTGGTCGCCCTACCTTATCGCCAATGTACGAAGACCGGGCCCTTCGCGTGTAACTGGTCCAAAAAATTTTACAATTGTATTCTTTTAGAATATAGAATCTTAGAAATGCTTCCCAAAATTTTGCACATAGTTATGACGGTTGTACCTTGGAAGTAGCAGTGTCTGGACAAAACTTTAAACTTTAAACTATATTTTTTAAATTGGCGTGCGAGATTACTCAATAACTAATTGACTAATCATGCTCAATAAACGTTTAGTTCGTTCCTTGTAAATTTCTCTAGGGATTGTACTGTAGATTTTGGCTTCGTTTTGCATTTATAATATTTTTTCTTAATCTTTCAGTCGAGTTAATTTGGCATTAAAAGCGTGAAGCTAGTATCATTTTCGTAATTGTCAGATTTTTAGTATAATTCCAGCACAAGGTATCTAATTTAAAAAATACTTGTAGGATCAAATGATTGATAACCTCAATTCTGATATCATAAATTTTCTAAAATTGTCATCTCTCAATGGGAATACCTCCTTTAATGCGTGTACCTCAAAATAGTAAATTAATAAATTTGTGAATGTAACCTTCATGCAAATGTTTCAGAACTGTACTGCGGATTTTGTGCATAACAAAAATGAGTAGATCAACCGCAAACCAGTAAGAACATTTAAAGAATTTAACGATACTATTATATTGTCCTCAACTCAACAAAATTATGAAGAAAAGAAGAGTCCATGTAACTCCTGTGTAGTAATAATGAAAACTTTTATTTTGCATAAAAATCCGTTTCACATGGAACAACCTGATACGGCCCAGCACGATTTCTAAAAAATATTTTCTGGCGCTGTCCGCGCAGTTAAATAGAAATGATTAATGGTGGCGCAATTATGAATCAAAGTTTTCAGCAGGATGAAAAGCAAATGGACGATAAGAGTGCTGGGCTGCAAACACGTGCGCGGACACGCGTGTTGCGTTTTCTCGCTCGTGTACCGCTTGGTTATGACATAACCGTGTAATGCATGCGTTTAAAGGAGACTATCGAGGAGATGCGAGCTTTCTTACGAGGGAAAGCAGTGCTCACTTTCACCGGTCCGCCGGCTTTTACGTTGGACGACACGCGTTCGGGGGCCGCGTCTCTGTAAACTCTGCGAGTCCGTTTCAATTTGCCGGTTAACATAATTGTCGAACGAGTCGCCAATAAGTTCATTTAATTTGACACAGAATAATATTACACGTTCGTTTATTAATCTACGGAAAACAGTTATGTAATCGGACGACGCGTAACGCACGAGCTGGTACTTTTCGCAAATTACAAGACCCGTGATTAATGAAATAGTATATCAAGGTGGGCGAATCGAATGTTACTCCAGAATCGAGAATTATTAATTGACAACGGGTGATCGAACATGTGTAAAGATTTCTTTTAATGTCGAGAAAAGTGTCAGAATTTTCAGAGCCGCAATACATTTATAAAAATGTTTTTCTTATTAGTAGACTGTTTGCATTTATGACAAGTACAAGTTGGCATAATTTAAGACAGAAACATTAAAAGAATTTAGAAATGCCAATATATTGGTTGTAACTTATTAAGATTTTTAAAGGAAAAAAAAACTTTTGTATGACTATTGACTTCTGAGAATGGATGTAGAGAATTTTTATTTTGCATAAAGATCCGTAGTCTCCTTTTTAAATAACACGGTTGAAGTGGAAATAAATTAAAAATTTTAAATGTATTATAATAGGTAATATTAAATCCAGTACTGAAATTAATACAATTTTTCAATACATATTGTGTTCAACTTTTTCGCCAGTCTCTATATTAAATAATTGATTTAATTATCAACAGTTACTTTACGATTGCTAATTATCCGAATTGTCAAGAAAATGTATTTTGTAACAATCTTTTCACGTGGCACAATTAAAGTTAAACATTGCAAACAGCAATTGAATAGTAGCCTATTGCAGCAACGTGCAGACACATCAGAAATTCCATTTTCATTGACAAAAGTTCGATTCCTTTATACTTTCACTTAAAACTGTGGTAGGTGAATTACCATAATGAGGTAAATACTGTTCGTTTGTTCCCGAGAGTGTGGTGGTATTATGGCAATGGAGAGACAAGTATAGGTAGCACTAACATTTCGCAAACCCTTTTGCTTCGACGTCGGCGCTGGTAATGGGTGATTGGTTAAACAGTCATCGGTCTTAGAAAGTGTACCAACCGACACTTTTTTCTTCGCGTAGACAATTTGGAAATCACAGAATGATTGCCACTATAGCATCGAGTGGTAGACATTTTTCACGAATGCTGGCGACTGCCACTAAACAAACCGTTGTAGAAAATATTTAAATGTTTACCTAATAACTAACCTTATATATCTGATTCTTGTCTGGAAGAAATAATTTATTGAAATTATTGTGTATTTCTTGTAAGTGTATTTTTTCATAAATTGGAAGTTAAGCTCTAAAGCAGGGATTCCCAAAGTAACTATTGTCATAAATAAAGAACGATTACGCTATAAAATTAGTATAAATCTTACCCTTGTGTCCAAATTTTTACCTTTTTCCTTCTCTCTTTGGCCCGCCAAATTTTGTCCCGCTGAGCATAGCGTTGCCATTGTCCGAGCCAGAAATTCGTCCGCTGTAGCAGTGCTCTGATTGGTCCGTGTTTTTCGTTAATAACTTCTGAACAAAGCCGAGGCGGAAATTTTCGCTAAGGAAAAAGTTACTTCAGATAACCTCAGGAACCACCCCTTTCAAGGTTTTCCGACATGGGACACTCTGTACATACTATTTGTTCAATGCAATCCCGCTGTTGCAGGAATAGCGCCATCTGTTAGAAACGTACAGACTTTTGCAGTGACCCAACAGGAACTTTTAGGAACGCCACATCGACGGGATTTATTTATCAAAATGCGAGGAGGAAGCGGAGGTATGTCAACATTCATCAACATCAGTGACAGAGTGACCATAACCTCGCCTCTATTATCTCAATTCCACGGGCAATCGGTAAGTATTACGAGTCGAGGGCTAGACAGGTTATGTGTGACCGAGGATTGTTTGTATTTGCGGGATTTTGTCGTGGACTAGCCGGTGTCTGTTTCACCATCGGGTCGCCACGTGTGGTAAAGGAAATCGTGAACTAACCGATGTCTCTTTCACCACCGGGTCGCCACTTTCAAAAGGTAAGGGGTGTCGTGGACTAGCCGGTGTCTCTTTCACCACCGGCTTAGAAAGGAAATCGTGAAGCAGACGATGTCTCTTTCACCACCCGGTGTTATAGAATGGAAAGGGGATGGAATTCCGAATGAGCTTTCCATACTTGAAATAAATGTTGATACACCTTGGTAAAGGCGTATCATGAGAAGTACTAGTGACTGGACTACAGAAGTATCAAAATATGCAGGGTGTTTCAGCTAACTTGAGCATCTAAAATATCTCGCTTGTTCTTTATAATAGAAGAAAATGTCAGAGGAAAACATTAGCTGGTTCAGAGGAGCAAATATTAGGATAGGCAAAAACATTTGTTCAAGGTTATATTTTTTTGAGTTTTCAAGGACATTGAAGCTTTCTTTAAATGGAATGATATATTTTCCTTCACGTTACCTTGAGTACGAGAAATTCATATGAGATATTTTAGGTACACCCTGTATTCTTTGCAAGGAATAAGGTCTTTACAATTATTAACTTGGTAAGTTTTATTTAAAAAAAAAGACTGTAAAAACAGAGTTACTTTTCAAAACGGTACTTTCAGCCTCGCCTTGGGCCACCTACCGGACGCGATAGCACCGCTGAGCCTAACCGAGTGACACAGGTCACCGATCGGGCAACGTTCGGTGGTTGTCGGCTGCCGATTGCTTTTCATTGCCATGATTGCGAGGATCGGCCGGTTCTGCCGGTGCGTACGTGGCTCCTCATACTTTTCATCGGCATGTCGGCCGAGCGAGCTCGTTGCTCCTAGCCCGCACGGCAATTGCGTACACGTAAGTGCGTCTGACACGCTTCGATGTACATACATAGTTCGCGCAGGTGTGCCGTGCCGTGGGGAGATCGTCGTCGTCGTCGTCGTCGTCGATCCGCGTCCACGTTGCTTCGGATTCTGCGACCTTCGCGGCATGTGAGCAGAGAAGTAATCTTAATCAGAACCGAGCCGGTCCCACGGGGGGAATTTATCTCTCCGGGAATGGTCGGCAGGCGTCGGTCGCTGCGAACATCACTTTCCATTTTGATTAGACAAATTCCATCCGAGCGCGGACATCCATATTCGACTTGGCTCGTTTATCCCGAGCCCCTATCTATTCATTCGTCGAATTCACCGAGTATCCTGCTACGCTTTCACTTACACAATTTTCTTCTCCTTCTTTTCTTATCGTTCGCCGTTTATCCGTTTGCTCGCGAATAATGCGTTCCTCTGGGCACATCGGCGCGTGAACTGTGCGCGGTGTCCTATACTTTAATTGACGCAGAACGGGGTTAAAAAGTAACGTTTCCCCTGCGTGTTAATATTCACGAAAGGTCGCTGTTTATATTTATTTTTAAACCACTGTTTTTTGTTGTATCGAGTCAGACGAAGACTTTCAACTGACTTTGACCTCTATGACCTTCTTTCACAGTTTCAATAATTGGAATCTCTTTGACGATAGTCTGTTAATGCTAGGTCTACAGAGCAGTAAATTTGTTTGTGGTTAATATTCCGCATTACTTTACAAAAATTACAAGGTATGGTTATTCTGATTGTTACCAAATATAGGCTGCAGATTTTATGCATTTCAGTTCACAGTACACTTATTCTGATTTTTAGCGATTTTTATCATAATAAACGACCAAAAAAAACTGTTAAATAAATCCCTCATGAATGCATCTTGCAATTTCAATAATTGTAAATAATGATATCATTTGTAAGCAATCATTTTGTTGGGTCTCGTAATTTTAATCAATAATCGTAATGGCTCTAAAAGACCAAAAATTTACATTTATTTTGCATTTATTTTTTTTTTTTTGCTGTCCCATAACTAAATATTCATAGTTTTACTCCAATTTTGAAAAAGTGAATAACATATACATATTTATGGCTAAATGTATCACATTAATAGTAGAAAGTATTTTTGAATGTGTAATTAATTGGAGAGTAGCATTATTTCGCACAAATATTGAATTTTTATCGTAACCACAAGTTTACGACGAATGCATAATTTATTTTCCTGCTGGAAAATGATTAACAACGCGTTAATCGTCGGGAGCCTGGTTATGAAACAAGCCACGAGGCAAAGGGTTAATTATCAATTGCTTTTTACGATTATTTTCCATCGCTTGATACGCGAATTTCTCGTGTGAAAAATTCTTCAAACAGCATTAATAAATTATCGGATGGGAATCGATCGTTTTAATAATTTCCATTGAATGTCAGTGTTGAAACGTGAGATTACTTGCGCAATCCGCTAGAAAATTGAGTGGCGCTATTGATATTTGCTTCGAGAGGTTTTTTTTTTGGTAACTATATATTGCAAAGCATTTTTTAACAGCTGCTATACTTCTTTCGTAACGTTTCACTCGGTCGAAAGTGCTTGTCATTCGTCGAAGAGACAATTTTTCGATAGACAGTTCGCAGGAAATGAAATTTTTTGTGAGAAATGTAATTGCAGTCGCATAAATGGAAAGTGTGTGTAGGGAATGTGACAGAAAAGCTGAACGAGGGGTCGAAAAATGAGTTGCAGGACTGTGTCCAACTATTCTACGAACTTGGCAGATGCGTGAAACTGCAGAGGAAAATTATTTTGAAAGGAGTAGGGTATAAATAACGCTGGTGTTAGTCATTTTCGCGTGAATCAGGCTACTGAAAAGATCAAAGCTCTCATATTTATACGCGTAACGTATATGTAACAAAAACGTATTATACTTTTGAACACTAATGGATAAGCTGCAGATCTGCGTGCACTTATATTGTGCGAGAATCTTCGAGAGATGTGAAACCTGAGTCGATATGCAGTAAAGAATATTTCGTTCAACGACTGTGTCTTTAAAATGAAGGAAAGACAGTTTCCCAAAATGTTTTCGTAAAAATTCATATATGTATTATTCGCGCTGTCACTCGTTCGATTTTCCAATTGTCTTGCTATATACTAGTTCTGAATCTAAAATAGACATTTCAAAGATAACCACGTACATAATGAAGAAATTTCAGAAAGTTGAACTGTGCATAAATGAAGATAATCGGCTCAAGGATGTCATTGGCATACAAGATGACATTGCTTTTTTTATCTGTTTGACATTTTTACTGACCTACTTGATATTTCAATTCAAATGATCCTCATCGCTAGAATGATTAATAGTCGCCGTACCCCGACTGTTACAAGTTTTTTTTCAGAAAAATGACAAGACTGAATTTATTTCGCGCAATTTTTATGAAAATATAATGGCGACATTTTGGTAATTTCAATAACAATAACAAAATAAAAAATGTGAATTTGACCGGTCGCGGTACGATTAGTGATAGAGGGAGAATTTTTATCTAATTTAAAAATTTTGTAATCGATGCAAACTTAAGTTTGTTTTTGTTTTTTATATATCTATACATGACAGAAATGGGCACATGAGTGAGAAAGGTGGGAAATAAAATCAATTCAAGAGTAACGACATGTTGCTCAATTACTCGGTGGAGAAAGGTGCCTCGAGAACGTTGGAATTTTTTGAAATTTGGTTTTCGTAGTCGAGCAGTATCGCTAGAATACAAGATCGAGATCTATCCGTTCATTGTAGACTGTGCCGCACAGTTTCACGTGTATTTTTGCCCCATGCCGGCGACACGCAGCATTGCTCGAAGCTTGAATATTGGGTAATCTAACGCGTCCAAGGCTAGCCGAGCCTTGAGCCGCCTTTCCAAGTGTTTCACTAACCCGATCATTCGCTCAATCGCAACGGTTTGATCGGAGTCTCCTTACGATTAGATCTCGGATCGCTCATCCGTTTGTCCGGCTGTCCGCGAGGGCCGGACATTTTCCGTTTCGATTTACCGACAGGAACACTAATTCTACTAATTCTCGGTGATTCAATTTTCCCCGTCCCGAACTGTTCGAGACGTTATGGGGGTACAGTGAATTCTCGTTAGGAGTCAGTCCCGCCGTCCTTTTTACTGACTATTATACGGAATCGCAGGTGCTAGCAATGCTAACAATTGGTGGCAAAAGTAGGGGCTGATAGCTTTAAAATTGTTGTACTATTTTTTTTAATTGTCAGAATTCAAATGTATGGATAACCTATTCGAGACTAGGGAAATTGAATGGGAATGATGAGTAGAATGGGCAAAATGAGTAGAATAGATAGGATAGAAAAATGGATAAAACAAATGGAACGAGTGGAATAAGTGAGCGTGGATACTCGTCAAAAAAAGAAGGAATGATAATGATCAGGTGGATGGCGGACGACGGAGACCAGTTTGAGAACGTCACGGAAACGGCACATGATATTGTTCCTGGAATGAAAGGGGAGGCGACTCATCACTTTCGGCTGAATCTCTCCGGCTATCAAGGCGACAAAACGTCCGTTCGTGTCGTTCTTTTTCTGCGTTTGTTCATCGCGGTTTCCTACCTCCGGTTCGCCGCTCGTTGGGACCAGTTTTTCCTTGTCCGAACATGGACCAGTCGGCTTATACCCGGTCGGTTTATGTGGCTCGAGAGGGGTCAATTGTTTTACCCGGTCTAACTGGAAAACACGATAATTGCTATTTAAGATGAAGACGCAAGAAACAAAGAGTTTCGTCAGAGCGCCGATCGCGCCGCGGTTCTTCGACGTCGAACGCGGAAGCTTATTCATGCTCGATCATAATACAAACAACGCCCGGTGTGGCAGCGTGTCTTTCTATCTTCGGTCCATGAATTTTTCTGTAACCTTCCCGGCTGATGTTTATTTCATCTCGTTAATTACGGACGGCCGGTATGCGATCATTAGACACGCTTCGCCAATTTCATGCAGTCGGTTTTAGACATAGAGGTTTTTCAGTTTTATCGTGGTTTAGGCTGCTCGTGTCTTTGCAATGGCGCCGCTGCTCATAAATACTTGAGCTAATTATTGTGTGGATCATTAGCGCTGAAACCGCTCGAAATTTTATGGAGGAAAGGAAACACATTTTTAAGGAATTCTGAGGTATAATGATGGTTTTATTGTCCGCCATTATTGGGGGACGGGGCGGGGGGTGCCTAAAGGGAATGAGAACCGAGGTTGTCAAGTTTTTTTTTATTAGGTATTAATACATGCGAGTAATAGTGTCAATGAAGAATTTATTTTAATTTGCTTAGAATTGTATGACTAATGTAATTTTGTATTTTTTCAGATACTCTTGCTGTGCTTTGGAGATCATGAACGGTACCGTAATACTAATTTGTGTTTCAATTTTTTAAATTATGCAACGTCATGCTGAGCTGGTTTTATTTTTGTGACAACAAATTGTTTTCGAAAGGTATGTTTCTTTTATATCTTTATTTTTTACATAAGATAGTTTGTTATCTAACATTGTTGACTGCCTTGACCTAGTTGCTATTGTGCAACTATTTCAATGATATTTGGCATTTGAACAAACGTCAATTACAACATTGTTCTCGTTTTACTTTAGTTCCAGATGATTTGCAACATGTATTTTCGTTCATCCATCTTTTAGTTAATATTCCCTCCACTTTGGCACAGCTCGTTTTCTAATTTAAGATTTAAACGTGTAGGAATAAATTAGTCGGAGATCATTTCATTCAATAACTTTATGTTTAATTTAATAATTAAACAGCCTTATATTTAATCCAATAAAATTAAATAACCTTATATTTAATCCAATAATTAAATAGTTTTATTTTTAGTTCGATAATTCAATTACATTATATCTAATGCAATAATCCAACAATTTTGTATTCAATTCAATAATTCAATGTGGATAACTTAAATTTATAGTCAATAAAATCAAACATGACATTACAATTGAATGAAACTAAAAAAAAAAATTTACTTGACTCAAGTATTTAAGAAACTTCCTTAATTTTGATGATGCATATAAATTCTGAGGGAGGACATTTTTATAGCAGTTAATATAATCAAACAATTGCTCTCAAGGTCACATTTGTCGAGATTTCAAGGTTATCGTTATTTTATTGAACATGACGACACATTTTTATCATCGTGGCGTAGTAGTTGAGGTCAAGAGCAACACAATGATCCACGATGGCACGACATTTACGTAACCTTGACTAGGAAAAGGAAAAATCCAGAAATGTATGGGAACGGATGTAAATAATGAAGTAACTACGACAGAGAGATTAGCGAAGAAAATTAATTTCGACATACATATGTAACTGATCGACACGACGTCCATCAATCTCGATACGTAATAGTTTTTCCAAAGAAATAAAAGTATTTTTCCTATCATTAAACACCAACAGTGCATTCGAAAGTTGTTGCAACTGGAAACAACAAAACTACAAACACACGTGTTCTTAATTGTATCGAATTGGAGCATTTAATTAAATCAAAGTTGAGTGAAATATTGTACAATAGCTGGCAGACTATAAAAGTGGATTTATTAGCGCTTTTTTCGAGGATACTTCAAAATATGTTCTATTTGATCAATTATACTTTATTGAACCATGTATTTTCTGTCACCTCTGAATCATTTGCATTGTTTGTACGTCGTAATTAGCAGTCACATGCATTTATTTTCAGTATATAATTTTTCTTTTTAAATTCGTGTTTTCGTTTATAATTTCAATTTCTTTACACTTGCCAAACATGTGAAATGAAGCTACATTGAAGAAGAGATTTCTTCGCTAGAATTTTGTGATTAATACACAACGTTTAACACCCACGTTCTTCGAAAATGGTAATTAGATTGTGGGCCATTGATTACTTACAAAAAGAACAAATTTTTAAAATACAGAAAGCTGTATGAACAAATGTGTTTTTGTTTCCTACTTGAAGGAATCAAAGTGACCTTAGAAAATTAGTGTTTTGAAGCATTGTATACAAACATTTAAAATACAATGAACTGCAATGATGACTCAATAGTTTATTTTATGCATTCATAAGAAGCAAGGAATATGTGAGTGTCGGCTACATTGTCATGAACCTAATAAGGCAATTCATCAATTTTTATTTGGTCCCAGTATATTGCAATCGATGCAAATCAATTTCAGGACTCGCAACCTAACAATTAGAAACATGAATTGTCTTATTAGTCGCCGACAAAGCGGATTTGTCGCTCATTTTCGAGTAGAAAACGGCCGGTAAAATCGTCAATTTGCATAAAGACGCATCATCGGCTAATAATCGAAGCGCGACGCGCGCGATCGAATTTTTGCGATCGGATTTGATTGCACATCTTCTGGGGGACATGGAAAATCGATTTCTCGTGCGAGCGGTCGCTCTCGCAAAAACGGTGAGCCGGGTCGAAAGTGACGTTTCGCCCGCTCGACAAAACAATGTAATTAGTTTCTTGCATGGTTTCATGGATGGCGTCTTGCATCCTTTTTTCCTACGACTGTCGGCAATTCGTTCCCCGCCAACCGGACGCGAGGACGCATGTCCCGTGCTCGAATTATGTAACGTCGCACTTTCGTCGGTGGCTCTTATGTCAGTAGGCCTTTACCATCGTGCACGGGCACTAACGCGCTGATTACACACGTACACGTATTTGATTCCCTTTTTTCCTGCCTCTTCTCTCTCTCTCTCTCTCTACTGTCCTCCCCCCTTCTTTCCTCCTCTTCTTCTGTCGTTCTCTTCGCTCTCGTGTCTCGTTTTCAAACCGTGTTTCATTGTGGCTAACCTTGTCGCAACGGCGATTGCGACGCGGGCAAAAACGGAAATTAAGTAACGAGAAAAGAAACTTTTCTACTTTGTTACTGCTTCTCGGAAGAAAAAAATATATAATCGCGCTCCCTCCCCCCCCCACCCCGGATCGCCGAGAAACATTTCTTTGTTTTATTGCCCGGCACTTCCGTTCGAAGCCGGTGAACATCGCCCGGCGATAGCCGGGTCTGTTCTGACCCGTAATGTCTTTATCAGCTTCTCGAACGGCCCCCATATGCGTAACGAAATTATTTGTCCATATCTAAATATGAATTTTTATTAATTTGAAATATGAAATTTAATTAATGGCACACAAATTAAATCAGGATAATTTTTTTCTGAATGGACCAAACCTTGCGAAATTTTTCTTACACGTCATCTGGCAAGATAGGTTTTAGCTTACCAGAAAAATTGAAGTCGTTGCAAAAGTTACTGTGTGTATCTCTTCTCTCTCTCTCTCTGTGTGTGTGTGTGTACGTGTTTGTGTGCAATCAATTATGTGACTGACTGTGTGTATTCATTGTACCAAATTTGGTTAAGATCTGGAAGTATACAAGAAAGTTGAAGGACCACTCAGTACCATGCATTTGAACTTTCTAAGTTTTATGTTATTAAATCAATTATTTTCCTTTTATGCAATTTTTGAGGCTATTCTCTTGGCAGTCAAAGTAGACTGCCAGTATTTAAAAATTTATATCATGCGCAGGTTTGTAAAACTTAAAAACAAAGGTAAGCATTAACAAGAACAGGACTTTAATTTTATTATTCGTTTATTAGAATTTATTTATTTTCTAGAAAATGAGAATTTGCAGAATGTTCTGCAGTCTAGTTATTATTAGATCGTGGATTGTATATAACGAAAATGGAGAAATGAAAGACAATATGAGAGGAAAATCAGAAGAATTTAAGGAAGACATTATTTTGAATTTGTTGCAATTATCGAGAGAAGTAATCAAATTAAAAAAATTGTACCCGACTACAACCTTCACCAGATAAAACAACTACAATATTTATGAACGTTGCAATAAAGTAACATACAAAAATATATGTTTGAAAGATATAAACACTTTAAACTAATTACATAAACCATATTCAATTATGACAAAATATATTAGAACTCCAATGCACGATAGATGAAACGATTGGAATAAAAGTGTGCCAATTTTTATTATGACACCAGCCACCACGAAAACTTAGGCGGATGAATATAGAAAGAATTTCTAATTACGTAACGCACGTGACATCAATGCTCGTTATTCAATTTAAATAATACAGCCTAGCCCATAGAACCATAGAAAGTTTTCATTTTTTCATTACAATAGTGGTTAATAATCTATTACGATTTATTAAGCCGAAGAGAAAGTTTCGAGATATCGTAATACCAATGATCCATAGTGAATGGCGTAACTAGCATTAAGGGAGGGGAGTTCTTGGGGCTTTCACCCTGCCAAATATTCGTAAGACGTTTTTGGTAACGATAGTCTCGCCGTAAAAGTCAGTCAATAAATTTATTAGGTCATTCGCTGAAATCGGAATACTTTTGCGCAATAATTACATGCGTTCCGAAAATGGAATTCAAAGTTTGCATCGACCAATAATAATACCGCCACTTAACTAATTAATTAAAATCACATGAGTTTACCAGTTCACAAATTACGATGTTAATAAACATTATTTTTTAAGAACCTTATTTTTCCTATTAATCGTCCATTTTCGTAAAAATAAAGACATTTTCCTCACATTTTTATCCAACATATCTTTAGCTATGAAAGACGTATGTATTATTAATCATAACTCTATATAAGAGAGCATAAGTGCAATAATTTTACCACTTACCATTGCCAAAAACTGTTCGAGTTAATGTTTTGTTTTGAAATAAACGAGGCAAATTGAAATCAGAAAATTCTTTATAAATAAATTTCATTGATTAAACTTTCCCTCAAAAGAGTGAGCAAAATGTACAAAATAAGATTATGAGAATGCAGGATTAAGCTTGATGACCGATTGAAGAAGCAATTTTCCATCGCCATAAGGTCCGACCACGGGTCAGAAATAATGGCACACATCATCGAAAGCGGGCTAAACGATAGCCAAATGCCAGAGGGCACAATGTCTTAGCCGATTGTTAGTTGAAAGCGACCATGAAGCGTAAACTATCACCGGGTCACGGCGGCGAACATGGGAGCACCGCGGAGCCGAAATACCGCGCTGGCAGATGGAGAAAAAGCCACGAAGCGAGAATTTCTATTTAGCGGCGGAATTTCTCGCTGAGAGCGACGCGTTTCTCAACGGCCGCAAACAGAAGTAGTGGCCGATAATTTAGAAATCCTGCTTGTCGCGGTGTCCTTGGGCCGTGCCCTTACACGAACACCGAAAAAGGAATAAAATCCCAGAGCGGATCACGATGCCCATGTCAATCACACCCAAAAACTGTTACTACTTTTTGTTGCTTCCCAAAAGTCCAACAAGATCCAAGTAATTTGATCCAAAACTCGAAAGATCAATTTTATCACAAATGTAAAACGGGGCCATTTAATGGTAACTAACCCGTTTATAAATTAAATTAGTCCTAGCAAAATCAAAGAAATATATAGTTTTTGCAAAAGTAGTATTGCTTTCATATTAAATAGCAGTCTATAAGAAAAGGGGCCATTTAACGGTAACTAACATGTTTATAAATTAAATTAGTTCTAGTAAAATCTAAGAAATATATAGTTTTTACAAAAGTAATATTGCTTTCATATTAAACATCACTGCATGAGAAAGTGGGCCATTTAATGGTAACTAACATGTTTATAAATTAAATTAGTCCTAGTAAAATCTAAGAAATATATAGTTTTTGCAAAAGTAATATTGCTTTCATATTAAACATCACTGCATGAGAAAGTGGGCCATTTAATGGTACCTGAACTCTTGCTTAGATTTAATTATTCAAAGACATTGCAATAAAAACGTCAGGAGATCCGTATAAAACCAATCCTGTCATTATGCGTTCAATGCATCGAGTAAATTAATCCTAACCTTTCGAACAAGGTCAGCCCAATTCGAAAAAGGGATTCTCTTTTGTAGATCGCCGGGAATATTAGTGGGAGTCGCAGTATGTGGTTCACGGTTGTTGGACGTGTTCGTGCGTGTGCATGCCCACGCTAATCGAAATTCAACGATTTCAGAGAGCCGAGGTATAACATCGTCGCACGCCGGGCTTTACGCTTCGTAACAATGCCCCAACTTTCTCCGTCACTTTCATTTTCGTTGGTCGGCTGGTCGACTCTCTCGCTTCTCTCTCGCTTGGATTAGGAAATAGTGCGTGCCCCTCCATTTTGCCGGGGCCCTCCTTTTTCTCATTCGTATTCTCTCGCTCCGTCGTCTTCCCCCTCCCCCTCGCCGCTGCTGCCGCCGCCGCCGCTCCAAGCCAAGCTTTGTCCCTCTTTGTCCCTCTTTCTTCGGGGCCCTCGCGCCACTTCCGGCCAACTCCCGCGATTTTAGAAAGGGTCTCCTACCAGCCTGTGCGCTGCCCGTATGAAACCTTTACGCTCTTTGGAGAACACCGATCCGCCGAGGATCTACGCCAGGGCCGCTTATGCAATCTATTGCGCCGGCCGCGGCGCCTAAGTCCCAAATTTCGGGCCCAAAAGTGGATTTCTACGACCACAACTGTCCCATCTACTGGGGAATCGCAGTTTTCAGATCATTTGGTTGACCCCCTCATGCATGAGTGGAAAAAAATCCACTTCAGTCGACGCCTAAGGCCCAAATATTGGGCACGAAAGTGGATTTATATGCCTAGTACTGTCATATCTACCAGAGACTTGGAGTTTTCGTTTTATCCATTCGACTCCTTGGTGCATGGGACTTCTGGTGCAAAGGAACTCGTTTGAATGGACACCTAGGATCCAAATTTCGGGCCCAAAAGTGGATTTCTGTGACCAGAACTGTGCCTTCTACCGGAGATTTGCATTTTCCGGTGTATTTATTACGCCTCTATACGTATGAGTGATGAAAGGTCACTCTAATGGGCGCCTAGGGCCCAAATTTCGGGCCCGAAAGTGTTCCTCTGGCCAGAGCTACGCCATCTACCGAGGAATTGCATTTTTCCTTTAATTTGTTTGACCCCTTTTACACATTTACTATTACTACATACTGTAAAGGGTAAAATTGTAAAAAAAAGGGATGGCCAATGGGAATGGTTTGAATGAAAGTACGCATATAAGCAGATCCTTTTTTTAACACGTATATTTCCACTTTCCGTTGAAAAATAATGCCGTAAATCGTCGTAGGAAATAATAGAATCTGCACAAATCAACTCGCTCGGCGCACCACTATTCGCTTGAAGTATTTACAAGTGATCGGAACTCTCTCGCGACGTGAGGTTTTCGATTGTTTCTGTTTTCTTTTTTTCTTCAGGGGTGCCGGACACATAGAGAATGAAAAGAGAACACATCGGGGCCCTCCTCGTGTTTTCATTCGCGTACCCTAACCGAAACAAGGGGAAAAGAAGTTCGGGGGCACGTTCGTCAGGAAAAGTGAGGGATTTTGATCATCAGCGACAGCGAAAAACGTGTGCAGTGCTAGCCTACCCTGTTCCTCCATTAATTATCATAGAAAGAGACATCCAATGAACAACGAATACCGGACGAGTATTTACCATAGAAAACGACGATTTCGTGAAACAATAGAGTCGTATGTTTTTTCGGATTTTTCGTTTTTATTATTATTAACCTCCTCTCTTAGGACGTGTCGTCGCGACATAATAAGTAGCGATAGTTAGCTTAAATAGCGATACGAATGATTAGTAGTTGAAGAGATTGCTCGTAAGGTTGCAAGCGATTATTCCTTCGACTTCCATCCGATTCTTCGTCTTTACAACGTCGAAGTATAAGATCGTAAAAGGGAGCTCGGGGGGGGGGGAAAAGGGGCGAAAAAGAGAGAGTGCGATAAAGTTTAATGGTCGTAGTCAGGAACATGCGACATTTACACATCGAGTACATTATACGTCCGCGTTGCGTCATCTCTCGCGTCTTTTCGTGGATTTTCTGCCGCGATTATCGTCGCTACCAGAGAGATGGTCAGCGACTTTCATCTGCCGTGCAACAAATACTGAATCCTCTATCATCTAAGAGTGCGAACCGGACTGCGGAACCGTATGCGAGATAAACATTGTAAAAGAACCGAAAGTTCACGAATTGGCATTCCTCCAACTGGCAACTGAAGTAAAATATACGTTCCGAAAATGTTGTATTTAAAAGGGGTGATTCCCAAGGTCATTTGAAGCAACTTTTTCCTTTGCGAAAATCTTCTCCGCGGCTTCGTTGAAGAGTTATTAAGAGAAAACACGGACCAATCACAGCGCGTCTACTGCGAACGGACTCCAGCTCGGCCAATGTCAACACCGCACTCAGCGGGAGCCGCGTTGGCATTGGCCGCGCTGGAATCCTCCCACTGCAATCCTCGCGCTCGGATTGGCCCGTGTTTTTTGACAATAACTCTTTAACAAAGCCGCGGAGAACAATTTTGCAAAGAAAAAAGTTACTTCAAATGACCTCGGGAATCACCCTGTTCAAGGAAATACATTTTTGGACACCCTGTATATCTTCAAAATTAATATTAATGCATACAAAAGTCTTTACTTCTTTAATAAGTTGCTTCGGTTGGAAATACTCTATCCACACTATTAAATTCTGTCAATTTTTCTACTATTTTAAGTATTACCCACACTCGTTTTTTGTTATAAATGCATAAGATCCACAGTCAAGTGCAAACGAATCCGTTTTCTCTTCTAGACAAATTCAGTGCTCCGCCGTTTTTACAATGCGAAACAAACCTCTTGAACGCGCGACCGAAATTTACGAAAGACGCTTTTATAAATCTATCAAAAATAATTGTCAGCTTCGTAAACGCTTGGCGATTATGCGTAGCGTACTGTGTGGGGAAAAGATACATATTCGAGACACGGAATGTTTCAATTTAATTAGACGCAGCTCTAAGATCGACTTTCTCAGCTCGTCGAAATGAATTTACAAGAAAAGTGGCACGATGCTCTGCAGATTAGAGTATACTGAATTTTTTGTGGCAGTGAATTGACCTTGTTTGGTTTATAATTAAATTGGTTACCGACATCCAAATTATTCTGCACTACTCTTGTGAGTAATTTTTATGGAATTATTTTTTAATACCCTTTAAAATGATTTTAAAAGGAGTTTCGTTTTATAAAATTAATTTAACCCATAATTGCGTGTAAATGTTTACCGGGTCTACATAATTTCATTCATAGCTGTCCTGTTCACTGATACCTAGTTTATTGGTTTTAGTCTCGCGTATAAATTATATAAATGATTTAAAGCGAATGTAATTTCGTGCGGACATTTTTTAAATTGACATTTACATGCCGTTATTGCTGACTACCTTATATAAGTTATCTTTGTTTCGCCCATTTAAAAATAATTTTAACCGATAGTTTCGATACAAGCGACTACACCGGAATGATTACTATTATCGTATATGTGAAATAATAACGCCAATTACGGCGGCGTTTACCGGTGCAAAGGTAAATGAAAATTTATGCTTTTGTGCCGAGACGGTGTCGTCGCAAGTCAGTTTTTCCTTGTTATAATAATATGTTTATGACACAATTATTAATTGTTTCAACGAACGTATTACTGAATAGAATTTGTTTTCATTACAACCGAGCGGAGATTTAATTCTGGTATGACTCATTGAGGCGACGTTAGATAAATAAAATTTCTTATCGCGAATACGAAATTATGGGTTTACTAAAGCTATGGCAAAATATTCGAATTAACCGGTGACTTTTGATCAATTTTGTCAGATGAAAAGTACTGTACTAATCTGTCGAGCATCGTACTCTAATTCACAAAGAGATATCACATGTTCGTCGTAATACGCGCTGAACCATTACCCCTGATTAATACTGCGTTAACTTCGAGAGTACGTATCTACATGCACAGTGAGAATTAAACAGAGGCAGCACTTCTTTTCGAACATTTCTAATACAGTGATTTCTCTATATATGTCACCTCGATGATAAACGTAGCGGAATTATCCCCACTACGTAGTATTCCCCGTGAGGGGCCACGAAGCTCGAGAGGCGTCGCTTGCCGAGGAGTGTCAATGTAAAAGTGTGTCCTATACGATACATGACCTGTTTTATTGACATATATCGAGAATTCACTGTACCAATTCAAATTCGACCTCCGTCGTATTCCGCATCGTGGTTTCCTTACAAATCGAGTATTTACAACTACGTTTCTTTAGCGGTTCAAGTCATAAATGTTATATCGATACTATGTACACTCATCTTTGACTCTGATTATGTTTACAATTTTTGGACTCAATTCCTGTACCGTTGCGTACAGCTATAGTTCTTGAATCGGTGCTAATCTTCCGACATGATTTTCAACGAAATCGCTCGATCGTGTTTGAATGAAATTATGCCACGCGGTCACGTGACATTTCGCCGTACAGGGATTTAACGAAAACAAAATCAGTTTTTCAGCTTATGGGGTTAAATCGTGCGATAACTGTTCATAGATGATTAGCACCAACGACCTGTCTCGATCATCTGGACCAACTCGCAATCAGCGCCCAGAAGAATGGAGACTATAGTGAATCGCGAGGGTGGACCATGACGTCATGAACTTTATTTAACATCCTGTATAGTTCGTGTGACTCGACGCCAGTCAGGGATTGTTACAAGAGAAACGAACAGTTTCAACATTTAAAAAGGAGCCGTTCGAAACAATCTATTCTAGATCATATTTCTGATCGCATAGTAATCATAATTTGCCATTCTGAAACCTTTTCGCAAGAGTATGCCAAAGACAAAATCTTCGACCCGCTGTTTCTTCCTTTAAACACATTTATCGCTTCTATAACTAATAAAAAATTAAACTACTGTATTGATGTAAAGATTGATGTAAGTCATTAGTTAGCAAGGAGTTTTAATCAATTCTTTTGGCAATTTTTTGAGAGAATCAAAAACAGAATTTTTGCCTCTTTTTTTGGATTTTAAGCCTCAGCTTTCTCTCAGATTTTAAATGTTTATGCAAAAGCCTCCAAGCACTTGCTCCTTTTATAAAATGTCGAAAGTATCAATCTCTTTTTTGGTAACACGTATTTCGAGCGACTTTCACGGTGTAGCTAATGGAGCTGATAGCAAATTACATTTACGTCAGACTCGTTAACGAGATTTTGACGTAGCCTCGAACTTTGATACCGATTTCCCTTGTCTGCTTGTTAATAAATAACTGTACAAAAGCTCGTGCTATATAATTATTGATGGAAATTGCCCGTCTAGCTTTCAAGTCGAGAATTAATTAAGCCGTGGTTAGTGAATCTCGTAGTTTTGCAATTTTTTGTGGGTGAATGTTTCAAAATTATTCGTCTTAAATAAATCAACAAAAGAGGGAATATAAATTGAAAATCAGTATTTCGATTAGTATTTTAATCTTTACTTTACTATGGGTGATCACAGAAATTATTGAAGATGAAACAAGTCATTTTAAAAATTCTTTGCTTCTTATGAACGCAACTTCTTGAAAAATACACCTGAATCTTGCAAATTCAGGGGGTGTATGAATTAATCCGAATCTGTGCATTCGTTACATAAATAAGGATTAACCGAAGAGGAAGTACTTTCCCAGAAATCGAATGTATCAACACATCTTGTTACACACTTCGTCATATATTTGTCATTAACGTAGAAATCCAGCTACTCTCCTGGTTGCACAAGAAATATTGCCTGCGTGATTAATTTGAAAGTTTTAAGCGCAAAAAACGCGGATATATTGCGAAGACAACGACGTATAACACATTGCAGAAAAAGGGAGAATGTTCATTACTCTGATAAAGTTATTTCGCTGTTTTCCAAGTGACACGAATTTTTGCGATTGTCGTGGATCTTCTGTGTCGGGAATTTTCACAAGATTTACTTCCCTTGGAAATTTCGAGATTAAATCATACGGTACATAAATTTTTCTTATGTAATAGAAACACACCGGTTAGTTAAATTCCTTACGCGAAGTTATGTAATTCTGTTTTTGACACGAGCTCATTTCATTCGAAGGAAATGCACATGCATATGCTCGAAAGAATTGTTAAGCGGTTTTTAAATAAATACCCTCGCGAATTAGTTGGTCTCTAATTTTTACCAACTGGCAGAAGCCTCGTGTGATTTTATAAATTAAATCATTCGTTATAAATCGAGCTTCACAAATGTACGAGATTCACTCCGAATGTTTTTTAACATAGTTTTGATTGTTGACACATTCTGTGAAACGTTGAAGATTAATAATAATCTAGTTTGATTTCAATGTAAATGATGCGTTGTTATACGCACGTATAAAATAGTGTTTCCTGTATAATATAATCGATTTGGAAAAATTTGCCCTACATATTGACGATCGAGAAAATGTCCACATTAGAATCGGGGGAAAAAAGAGTATACTTTGACAGCTGAAACATGCAATATTCAGAAAATATAAAAATTTTATGAAAAATAAAATAAAGGAAGAATCTCTCCAAGTGACTACAAGACTTACTGTGGTGTAAGAATAAATTAAAAATTTGATTGGTTTTTAATGCACACGTTTTCTTGTACTTTAGACATTTGCATGTGCCATAAGCGCATAAAGATCTTTGCAGTCGAAGCTTTAAAAATACTTTTCTATTGAACCTCTACCACTGGCAAACAACAAGAAAATAACAAAAGTTACCGAAGATAATTCTGAAGACTGAATAAAAAAAAAATGTATAGTAAATAAAGTGAATAGTTTTCATTTTTTAATGCTGTCAAGGTAGAGAGTCAGTGAAAAATAATTTTCGACTTGCGAAATTTGATTTGTTCCAAGTTGAAGTAAGTTGGTAAATAAAGTGAATAGATTTCATTTTTTAATGCTGCCAAGGTAGAGAGTCACTGAAAAATAATTTTCGACTTGCGAAATTTGATTTGTTCCAAGTTGAAGTAAGTTGGTAAATAAAATGAATAGTTTTCATTTTTTTAATGCTGTCAAGGTAGAGAGTAAAAAATAATTTTCGACCACCGTGAAAAATTTTCCGCCGAAAATAAAATTACGCAGATTGCTTTCGAATTTCTTCGTGACAGTTGCATGGCGTGTTGCAAAAGACAATACGCGTTCAAGTGCGGGTAGGTATTCGGATGTCAGGTGATTATTTTGAAAATCGCGTTGCCGAGCAACGCGCGCGTAGAGTGATCGCGATAGGTACGCGGAACTTGAAGAGAGAACCACTGGTGGTTCATCGAAACTCGGTTTCCAGACTGTTGAAAACTCGCTAGACCGTGAAGAAAGAATGGGAATAGAGCAGAGAATAATTCCGAAGGGGCGCCTGTGCAACGACGATGCGACTTGCACGTGGAACGTCGGTTGCGGAGGTGCAGGCGTCGTCGCGGTGTTCCAGCTACATACTGCGGCGCATCTACCTGTCACGCTATAAAAAACGTTGTGCGCTTCAAGTGCATTCTTTACTTTTAACTGCTATGGACGGATGTATACGCGTCGATCGTTTCGTCGGTGATCGGGCCGCACGTGGCGATCCAGATCGGAGGATTTACCACAAATCCTCAACAATTCCTCTCGCAACTTGAATCACTGTCTTCTCTGTCCAACTCGACAATAAACAAATTACTCCTCTATGCCCTTGTAACTTTCAGGTCACATGCTAATATATCGACCAAATAATTTTAGTTTTTTCACAAGATGACGTATACGTCTTAATTATATCGTGTCTCTGAGATCATCGATAACAATATCAATGACGGTTCCCAGCGCCGTCAACTTGAAATATCAAAGTAAATGCAAGTTGTCTGCGTCTTATCAAAATTCGGCCCATAGAGGGTTAATAAAATTTGCTAAAACTGTGTCTATTAAATAACGTAATATCCCGACAAACGTCTACGATATGGAACAAGCTTAACAGACTTCTTTTATTTACTTGACTATATTTAATTAACGTAAAATGGGAGACACACTCGTTGTACACGTGGCTTGTCAAACAAAGGAAAAAAGAAGAACAACCGATGCGGATCACTCGCATACAAACTAGTGTGCATGGCGTCTTGCAATGCTTTAACAGTGTCAAAGAGAAGACTTGTGATCAATGTCGGACAGCTTTTAAATGAAAATAGAAATAATAATAAGTCTATCGTACAAATGAAAAATGCAAAATCGGAAAGCAATTGTTCTGCAGCCGGATTTAGTTTGGAAAGTCGTGCCGCAACACGGGTAAATTCTTCGATCCGGATCACAATGGCGGCGCGGCGGCCGACTAAAAATCGGTTGAATCGAGGGAGCTGCCTCGACGACTCGCCTGTTTTGACTCTCCGGGTGTCCTCGAAACGGAATCCGGTAAAACAAATACGCGAAAACGTAACCGACAGATGCCGGAGGGTGATGTCGAGAGTAGTGTATCGCCGGTTACAATCGATAATCGCGAACGGGGCGGTGATTTTCAATTCCGCAGGGTTTGATTTTCCACTTTGAACTTTCGTTTCCATCGCGAGCTTTCCGCCCGTACTTTCTGACTTTTCACGGTCCTCGTTGCATTGATTCGTCCCGGGTGGTGCGTCGTCGTTAACGAAGAGTCATTCTGTCTCTCGATCAGTCTGATTTTTTTTTCCCCCACCCCCCGGTCACTTTTCCCGAAGCGAAGAATGTTTTCGAAGAATCTGGACGCTCGAACTTGTCTCGCGGCACAGAGCTGTTTTTTCTTCTTTTTTTTTTTTCAAGGATGGTTTAGGGTGGTTTAGATGAAACCGCCGAGCGCGTCGTGAAATTCCTGCAAGTAGGCGAGCAGCTGTGGCATCGTTGGACGATCCCTGGACAGGCCCAACCAACAGACTGCCATCAGGGCGAAAAGCTCGTCGGGACACGGTCTCGGTTGAGCTAATCGATAGCCGTCCCGAAGACACGCCATCATCTCGAACGGGTCCACTTCAACGTACGGCTGCTGGCCCAGGGTTGCCAGCTCCCACAGGAACACTCCGAACGACCACTGAAACAGAAAGGAAAATGATGAAAATGAAAAGACTTGGTCAATTAATTTCCACAGTCTTATTACTACAAGTAGGCAAGATCTCATTGTCAAGATTTTACATTTCAATTATATCTGAGTAATTTTAATTATATCCTTTAAACGACGCTACTACTTAGCACAGCAGAAAACAACGTACTGGAAAAAGATAGAATTTCAATATTGACACTCTTTTATTTTCAATAATTTTTTTTTTTTTAAGGAAATCGTTAGGAACATACTCGGGACACTATTCCGTTTGAAACGATTCCAAACACGACCCAATTCGGGTCGCAATTGCTCCTCTAATCCACGATATACTATAACCTCCGTTATCCGAACTAGTTTGCTGGATTAAACCTTTACCGATTTGTGCAATAAATCGTGTTTTCCATGCATCATTCCAGATTGAATTCTACACCTGCTCGAATAATAGAGAATTCAGATTAACTACTAGTTCGGATAATAGAGGTTCCACTAAATGGTCAATTAAACGAGCAAATGAGCTCCGAATTATGTCACGTTGGTGCTCGTTTTAACGAGAAAAATGTGACGACGGTAGAGGTCGCACAGTTTCATCTTTAGGACATCTGTCCGGTCTGTTCCATTATTGTCGAAACGTCGAGGCAGTAGGATAGCATAGTGCAATGGGAGACGATGCATCGAGTTATGGCGCGGCAAGCGGTATAAAATCGCAACGCGACGCGATAAAGTTCGATAGGTTGGAAACGTTTGTGGACCATGCACAACCGGAGAATCCCCGTTTAGTCCTGCACTTTATTGGAACTCGATCGGTCGTCGTCTTCGGCAGACACCGAGGTGTCAACGTTTTATTGGCATCCGATACAAATTATGAGCGTACCACGTCCGTAGCCGTGCTGTATTGATTGTGCTGGAGTGTTTCCAAGGCCATCCAGCGAATGGGTCTATTCTCATTATCGCCGAGACAATGGTAATCCTGAGGAAAGAGATCTCGCGCCAGGGCAGTGTCAGCTAGCCGCACTCGAAGACTGCTTGGCTCGATCAGACAATTTCGGGTGGCGATGTCCCTAAAACGTTAATTACGTTCTTCGTACATTTTTACGTTAACAGGAACGTAGAATCGATACAAAAGATTATTCCCTCGAAACAAATTTTTTCAAGCAATGCCGAAAGGCGATTCCATTTTTAATATAAAGTAGCACAGCTGTACATACATTGATAGAATTAACATAAAAAAGGAGGCACATTTAATTCTAGAAAGACTAATTCGCTTCCTTATTATTACTATTATTTTTTTTTTAATTTAAGTTTACTCAGACCTCTGAGAGAGGTTTACATAGCTGAACGTAGTTTACATTATTATC
This sequence comes from Seladonia tumulorum, assembly GCA_913789895.3. Lineage (NCBI taxonomy): Eukaryota > Metazoa > Arthropoda > Insecta > Hymenoptera > Halictidae > Seladonia > Seladonia tumulorum. Next base: position 9,479,273 of record OU565276.1, read on the forward strand.
ATTATTGTTAGCAATAGACCGCGAGTCTTTATGCAACATACAAATTGCATTCAAAGGTTAAAATTTTAAAAAGGAAAATTAAAATTTTTAAAATTTAAAAATTTGTTATGAACGATTTCAATTGCAAATATTGAGATAGTTCTGGTAAAAATATTCGAGTCAGCATGACGAATGAACTAATATTTTAGAAGCAGTGTGTAATTTTTAATGTTTTGCAACCGGCCCAACGAAGCTGTTGGTCTTTTCAAGTGGGGGGGAGGGGGTTAACAGCGAAGCATAAAGTAACAAAGGCAATTACCTGTGCAAGAGTCCCCGGCCGTGCATGAACGCCCCCGCCCTGGCAACCTGAGTGCCAACGTGCACCAGGTCCCTGGTCACAGGATGATGATTCCCGTCGGTAAGGTATAACTTTAAATTCAGCTCGGCCGACGTGCTGGTGTACGCCAACAACGGGCGAGAACTATCCAGGCAGGCGGCTGCGAGCGACGCTATGTTTGCATGCATTAATCCAGCCAACTGGGAGCCCTCCACCACCAGCAAAGATGCTTGATAAGCGGACGCCACTTCTAAAATTTCAAAGTTTTCGCATTAGTTCGACGTGACACCGATTCCTCGTCACGCCTCGCGCTTTGCAACTCAAAGCTCGAAACGCGAGCTTGGAACTGTTCCGAGTTTCCGGACAGGTACGGAACTGTACTGGCACTCTGTATTTTTGCTGGCCAGCGATCGATGGTGCTTTAGGCTATTTCGTATTTACATGGAATTTTACCTTCCAAAATTAATTTTTGTCAGGATACATTTTAGTAAATCAAATTTTATTAGATTTTGTAGGGCCTGAACCGAATAATCATTAACATTAACATTTTAGTAAATCAAATTTCATTAGACTTTGTAGGATCTGAAGGGATTAATCATCCTATGTAATTCCTCACATACGATTTAAATTAATAATTGCTTTATTAGTCAATAGAAAGATTAACGTGTCTGCAAGAAGTATCTTAAAATATATATTGTAAAATATGGATAAATAAAGAGTAGTCAATGTTATCAATTTGAAGTCTATAGTTTGGGGCTTATTAAATAAATTTCTTTGATTTTGTAGAACTTTTAAGGGTGCTGGCTTCGCAGTCAACGTGTTGGTTCTATTTAATTTAGGCTAAACTGTGAGATTTATGACATAGACTTAACAAATTAATTCTTATACGTTTCTTGAGATGAAAGTGAATTTATTTTCTGTTTTTAGGTACTGTGTTCGACTTGTCATTGACTAGAATCGATCCCGAATAGATTGAAATTGATCCTGAACCTGTCAACATCGTTTTTGGAAGTACATACGGAGTTCAACGTTATTAAAACCAGTTCAAAACGGTTTGAGTCAGGTTTGATTAAAGTCATATTTTGCTGCTAACGTTATTCATGCTTGCCGTCTTAAATTACAGTAAACAGTCACTGTAAAAGAATAGAAAAGAGCAGGAAAATAGAGGAAAATGAAAAAACAAGTAAAAGAAAAATTCTGAAAGATGCATCTCTAGATACTAGATCTTAAATTTTCGCTACAGTGAATAGTTCTTGCATTGTCGTTTATGCGAAGAGGACGCTAAAATCAGTCTGATTCGTAGGTCGGTAAGGTAGTTGACTCCAGTCATTTTCTAGAATGGTCTACTCTTATAGATCATCGTTTAGACCATCAACAGTTGGTATAAGATTCTCTACTTTATCGTGGGCTGTTATGTCAGCGTTACTTTATTGTTACTTTATTTATTTATTGTTTGCTGTAAGGTACACATAAATATTTGTATCTATGTAAAAAATATTCCAATATGACGGTGCATACAAAAATGTATTCTTTTAATATGGATTTAAAAAATTCTGCAAAGTGTAGAAATAATGTCTTTATTCTCAATAACAATTTTGTTAACATCTTCTATTAACACGTTGGCTGCCAAGTCACGACCGCAGAAAATTCAGCAAGAACAAATTAATTTAAGGTAAAGGCACCAGTTTATAGAAAATTTTATAGAAAAACATAAAAAATAAGGTTTTCATAAGCGCACTGATAAGTGCACTTTTGATGAAAGTGAACCTCGGATGCCATGCCGTCTGTTGTTTAAATTTCAAAACAATAAGAACATTTCAAACCTTATTTTTTATGTTTTTCTATAAAATGGTCAACTACTGGTACATGGTCAACTACTGGTTCCTTTACCTTACTTCATGAAACCAAAACTGGAAAGATAAAATTTATCATTCGCTAATGTTACTTTCTCCAATATACTGCTTGCTCCAATAGATCACTTTTTGAGATGTCGAAACTATTTTGCGAATATCTCGGAAACTAAAGCTGAGCGGCGGTAACATGTATAGGAAAAAGTTGTTCAGAATGATGACCTTGACAACATATTTCAAGGTCGTCAAAATCGGTGAGGTAAATAATTACCAATATCTCTTATGTTTTTGTTAACTATACGCTGCATAGTAACATACGTGAAACCTCTTTTTGTTCTTATTGCATAAATTTCTGAAGTACGGTCTATAATAGTCAAAACTATAGTGGTGTCCGAATATTTTCGTGACCGACTGTAGATAGAGATCCTCTCAGAGTAGATCCAGAGTCGCCTAATAAATCCACGTCCGCAAGAACCGAACAAAAACGATCATGCAAACGAACGTGCCCTTATCACAAATTCATACCTGTCACGGTTTTTATGATGACCTCCTGTTCCCGGCCGGCGAGCTCCATGGTTCCCTTGTAAACGCGGCCAAATGTGCCCTCCTGCACCAGATTGCGACAGTACAACGCGGACCTGGACACTGCCAGCGCCCTGGCCTTGTCGCAGGGATCGTTCGTCTGGAAATTAACAAGACAGCCGTCGACGAGGACATTAAAACCTGGGGCGGCGGGGGGGGGTGGAGAAAGGAGATTCCTAAACAATTCGCGGCGATGTCCCGGGCCCCGATCGTCGCGTCCGGCCTGCATAATTCATCACAGTCCACGAAATCCCTACGCGATGCAGGGATGTAAGAGGAGAGGCACTCATTAAAAAAGCATTTGTCGCCCTGTAACGGAACACGAAGAAGATCGCGGCGTCCCCGAAGGACGAGCCGAAGGAAGGAAGGAAGGAAGGAAGGAAGGAAGGGAGGAAGGGAGGAAGGACAATCCCTGGGCTCTGCGTGTCGTCGTTATATCGTCGCGTTCCCATCGCAGCCCTTTTTCCTTTGTTCCTCGACAGTTTTCCGCTCTCGGAGTTCTTGCTCGCTGGAAAGCCGGCGAACGAGTGAGAAAGAGAGAGAGAGAGGGGGTAGGAGAGGGGGTAGCCGGTTATTCATTAATTTCAATTTTCCGGAGTTTTGCCTCCGGCCCCTCCCATTCCATTTGCACGCGCTTAGGCGAACGCGCCCTGGTCCGGCGCGACGTGTGCACGCATGACCGCCGAGGGACAGAAAAATAAAAGCCCCAGAAGACAGTCGAAAACCAGCCCCGGAAACGTATTAGCGCTGGCGCAAATTACTGGACGATGTATTGGATTTCGAAAGGGCACGGTGACAGTGGCGCGACCGAAGGGGATCACGGGAGAAAGCCGTGCCGGAGCCGCGCTCGGCGTCATTTGGCGAAACTCGGCTCGCGAATCGACACGATACGATACGGTTGCTGGAACGAGAGGGTCGTCTGTGTTAGGGTAAGGACGTCGCGCACGGATTTACGGACGGAATCCCTCGCGACAAATACCGGCATTTTTCCGGATTTAGTTGATTACGGTAATGTCTCGTCGTGTGGGAAATCATTTACCGTTTCTTGATTCCTGACCACTTGTAAGATCATTTTCTTATTTAACTGTTATTGGCATGTTCGTGACATTTTTCTGGTTAAAACGATACCAAACACGATACAATTCTGACCATGTTTGCGCGTTTAATCCACGATTTAGTAGAACCTCGATTATCCGAACTAGTCAGTGGAACGGGAGGGTCCTTCTAATGCAAAAATTATACAGCTACGGTGTTACTGTAAATTTTTACTGATCTGTACAGAGAAAGTGTAAAAATTTGCTCGTTTGCACAAATCAAAATTTTCATTTTATCAGAACTCGGATATGCCATTGGTTCGGATAATCGAGGTTCCACTGAATGGTGAATTAAACATGCAAATATGCTCCGAATGGTATCGTGTTTGGTCCCATTTGAATCAGAAAGTTGTCACCAATATGTTGCTGGAGGTTTCACAAAGAAATAGTTAAATAATCAAGAGTTAGAAAAATTAAAAGTTAAAAAATATATCGAGATATTACAGAACTTCTAAAAGAACTGGATCCATCAAATACAGGGTAGATGTACTATAGGAATCAGACCAACAAAATGACAGTCCATCTAATGTTTTTGTCTATTTATAATTATTGTAGGGCGGTTTATAAATCAAAGGAAGAATTGTGATCGAATGTAATTTCGATGCGGAGGTCGACGCGATTTTGTTTAACCCGTGTCCAGTGGTCGGGAAATGGTTGCATTACTGTTTTGCGAATTTAATTGGATCAGACCTGATGTCCAATTACGGCTTATCTGGAACTCGATTATAATATGCGTTCGGGAGGGGGGAACTGTATCTACCAGTTAGATAATTCTCGCTTCCAGTGTTTCATTTAACTGTATTTTACACATTAGCTTCCGTTCATATATGTAAACAAAGTAATTCTGTAATAAGTTCAATGCTGGCTCTTTTTAGTTTAATGTCACCGATGTTTGAAAATGTTAAATATTTTCTTTGTGCATCAGTTTTGCATTGTTATGTGTAAACAAATATTTTTAATTTTGTAATTTTCTGTGGTTTACTCGTCAAATACTATTGATCACAGTCTTCCTGATGAACGGACACTGGTTTCATTTTTATTTCAAAGTCAATGCAGAGAAAGTTTACATTAAGTTTATCAATAAAAAAGAGCTTGTGAATAAAATAAATATTTTGGAGATAAGTATGAGAATGATCACAGAAGTATAAGGGTTCAGAAGTATAAGCTGTGTACGTAGAAAGCAGCTTTTACAACGTTTAGTGAGAGAACCATAAATTAAAATGAATTGAAAAAGTCGTAATATAAGTCACTAACTAATGCTTTTGAACTGTCGCACTCGCTTTTAATTAGACATCCACGTAGGGTAAACATACGCTGTGTCTGTTTAATTAACATTCACGGAGTCCTGAAGAATTGGCCGTTGCAAATTGACGAAATGTAGACGGACGTTGTTTGTATAATTATAATTATGCTTTAAGTGACACGTTGCAATTAAAATAGAATAATATTAACTTAGGAAGAAATAATTCTAATACTAGACATTGAAATTAGTACATATGTTCCTTTATTATTCAATCTAACGATCATTGTCAAACTTCAGAAAAGTGAACCTTAAAAAATAATAATAGATCATGAATCTTTCTACACATATACTATACAAGGGAAAGACTTGTAAGGTATAAAGTTTGCTGCAAATTTGACATTGTTTCAGCTAATTTTTGAATCACAAGATCCAATAGTGCGGAGACTCAATTGTTGTAGAAAAATTTAATTTTACATACATTGAACCGGTAAAATGCAACACTGTGAAGACCTTCGAAGATAGCCTATTAATGGAGCACTATTACTATTACTATACTATTTATTAAGAGAAAAAATACACTTTTATTTCATTTTTACTTTTCACAATCGATTTAGAAAACCTCGCACGAAAATTCACAATCCGATTGTAACAAATCTTTTATACAATTTCTGTGTCATAAAATTGATTTCGAAAATTTCTATTCGACATGAAAATTCACGATGTAATTATAAAACAGCCAAAAGGGGTTAAAAGCAACGTTTCTAGTTTCGCGAATTAATTTATCTTCCGAATGTCATGCTTATGAGCAGCTGCTATTAATCTGGATTTTACAGCAGCTCCGAGGAAACGTTAACATGAATTTTATTTTTGAAAATAGCGAATCGCGCACGGTTAATTACCGAGAGCCGCGATTCCGCGATAATCAGCGAAACAGAGACGCGATTTCTCCGCGAATCCGCGTGCACAGGCGAACTTAACACGAGAACCGGGCGCGGATTTTTATCCGCCGGCAGGCGGCTTCGTCGAATTCAAATTGTCTCATCACGTTTTCATTAACAAACGGAAAAAGGCAGAAACAAAACAGATAAACTGTGGATGGATTTTCAACGCAATGAAAACGAAAAGAAACGAGGGACGAGAAAACGAAATCAACGAGCAGACGAGCCGCGCGTCGATGGGAGGCGGGGATAAAGAGAAAAGAGGGGAAAAAACAGATTGAAAACAGACTTGCTTTCGGTGACAAAGTGCCTCCGCCACTCGCTTTGGCTTGAACAATTTTCAAAGTTGCAACAATTCTCCCATTTTTAACGAAAACAGTTGCTCCTGCGAATTAGAGAGACATAATTGAAAATTATTTGCACGGTTCATACACTTATACTACCCGAGGGAGTCGCATAACATTGCAGTGCTGATTTATGTTCAATTTCTAACGATTATAATGCGGTACTGCTTTTTGTTGAAGTTATCCTATTATGTTTTAACGTTTAATGTATATTGTGAGCCACCTGACACTTTCAACGAAAATATCTCCGATGTTTTTACTAATACGAAAAAATGTTTGCTTCAATGGGGCAATTATGATTTTTTTCTCTAGGTCATATTTTCCTATATTTCAAGGTCATCGCTATTTTTTTTTTTCTCAAAATGGAACGTCGTATTTTGACTAGTGTAAGATTACAGGTAATGTATACAAAAATTCCTACCACGTATTATATGTTTACCTTCAAATGACCTTCGAAGGAGTTATTCCTCAAATAGCATAACTTAACGTACCTCTACTAGGTTTCCGCAGAGAAATGCAAGCTGTCACAATACTTATAGAGGTCGTGTACCGTCGCAGCATGCGTCGCTATTAGTCGAATAGACAAAAACAAAAAAAAAAAGAAGGAAAGAAGTATAACGGATTCGTAATTGCCGGGTTAAATGAATAGGGAACGAAATTGAACCGTCCGTCGGCCGAACGTTTTTTGTTGTAATGAATGTAGACTGACGAATCGCTTTTATACAATCACAATCGGGCTATTGATTTAACGGCGCCGCGAGCGAACTTTTTTGCTAGATGCGCACGTAGCGGCAATTCGTTTTATTTAGCGGGATGGTATCGTCAAACATCGCCGTTTGCTGGTTTTTTTTTTGTCTTTTTTTCGCGACGGTGGACGATTTGAAAGCTTTATTCCCAGAAAACCCTGGCTCGTCCAGCTGAAGGCGAGGCGGATTGCTTTCCACTCTGATCAAGAAATTAATAATACATTTGCGCGATGCGATTGGTCCAATCGTATTCCGCTCACGATCAGACATATCGTCTCGCAAAGGTGGACCCGATCGAATGCAAAACCGGTTTCCGACGCCAAATAAGTAAGTATTTTTTAATACATTATTTAGCATACCATTTAAATATCATTTTTCAGCATTATTTAGTCTTAAAAGTAACTGAAACATGTTGTCTCATAGAAATGTCGATTTTGAATTTAATCATGTTGATATATTTAATCATTTCATACGAAAGCATCTTGTAATTTCAGATAAAAAATCTGGAAACGGCCATTTTGACCGGCGGTGGCAGGCTTAGTGTTAAAAAGTTGTGAAACAAAACTTTTAGTATTTTCTATACTATATCTTATTTTCTATAAGATTAAAGTAACTTATTGTTCCAACTTCTGAAAAAAATCCGAGTCATGTGTTATGAAATTAAAAAAGTTACCGTGTTTTTAAAAGTGTCCGAACATTTCCGTGATTGGTTCATGACGCGAACCTGCAAACGAAAGTTCTCCGTAGACACGCGATAAGGTAGAGTGACCATGTTGCCGACAAAAATAGGCGAAAATTTATTGAATAAAAAACTTAGCAAAACATCAAAGTAATTTAACTCTCTTGCACGTAATGAAACTGCGAATCTTTATGCAAAATAAAAATTCCGTCCAAGTCACTTGTAAGAAACAGAAGTCAAACGATAGTGCGTTTCCTCTTTAAATCATTTTCACACGTCGAAAATAACATCGTTCAATTCTTCGAATGCCTTTACAGTTTTGTATTTCACTATTCTTGTCACAAATGCATAAACAGTCTATTCGCAATAAAAAAATTTGACACTTTCGAACCGACAAATTTGGTACTTCCAGCGTTGTCGTATACGATTATCGCTGCATGTAGGCAGGTTTATTATGTTCGGAGTGAAAAATATTTTATACCTTGGAACGGACGACGCCATCTTGGAAAAGAAGGGCCGTCGAGGTATTCAAACAAAATCCCGCGGTAATCCGGCGCGCTCGGCCCCGGTTACCGCGAAAATGCATAAGTTTATTTAATATAGCAAGTTCTTGAAACTTTTGTGATTTAAGCAGCTCGCTGGAGGATCCCAGCGGCGAATCACGGCGGATATTAGCGTGTAAGAGGATTAACTCAATTACGGTCTATTAACTCTTTTCGACGAATATTTGCCGTGACAGCTGGCGGAAGTTTATAGTGCGGCGCGGCGAACCTGCGAAGGAGAGTGTCGAAGACGTGTCGTTTTATCGAATTAGGTGGCTGCGGGCCTTTGAGTTATGATTCGGATAGCTAAGTTCCGAAAATTTACAGGTACCTCGTTAGCTGCTTTGTTACAAAACTTTTGTAGATTTTGAAGTGCTCGTTTCAGACCTAGAGAAAATTCTCTTCGAACAATGATTTATAAACGGACTACAGATTCTGAATTTGTGACAGGTAAATGAGCATCCGTAATATCGAATGAGAATATTACTACTATACTGCGGATTTTATGCATTTATAACAAAAATGGATAGATGCAATTGAAAACAGTAGTAACGTTAGAAAAATTTAAAAGAAGAAAATCTACTTCATTTCAGTTTGTGACAGGTAAATGAGCATCCGTAATATCGAATGAGAATATTACTACTATACTGCGGATTTTATGCATTTATAACAAAAATGGATAGATGCAATTTAAAACAGTAGTAACGTTAGAAAAATTTAAAAGAAGCAAATCTACTTCATTCCAGTTTGTTGCAATTCAAGTTGAAAATTTGTATTATAAAGGTCCGTAATCTAATTATTCCCTAAAATAATAATTTTCGAGTTACACGCTGCAGGCAATTGCGAGAAACGGGGCTCTCGAATAAAAGTTTATCTCTCGTGAAAGTTCGGCGTTAGGCCAAAAAATATTTTTTTCGAAAAAATAAAATACGATAACGTTCTCGAGACGCCTACTGCGTCGAATTTCGCCAGGCAACCTATTCACCGTTCTTTGAAACTCGGCCAGTCACGTAATCCAGCGACGTCTTACCCCTCTTGTAAAACGATACGCTCGAGATCCCATTGCTGAAGAAGTCATTACCGTCCCTGTCTACAGACGATCTTCAGCGCAGGAACAAACCCCGCTTCCTTCCCGATTTTCCCGATAGAAGCGTGCCACCTTTGTCGAATACTCTCTGGCAAGCCCGGGTGAAAGGAGATGCCCCGGCATGTTTTTAATATGCATAGCTTTGCAGTACATGCAGTTTAGTTGCAAATTTCTTGTTGTTCCGGGAAAACCTCCTTCCTAGATAATTTCCTACCCAGGAAATTAAGCTTCGGGTTCTTTGAATAATTTTCATCCCTGCTAGCCGGATGCTAGAAGGGAGTACCACGCGTCTCTGGCTACTGTAGGAATTTCAGACGAGCGAATTCTTCGTCTTACATTATGTAAACGAGTGCGCATTTTTGTAAATGTTGCAAGCAATTCGCCGTTGGAATCTATATTAACAGCCAGCAGGTGGTCACGTGACTTTTGCATACTCGGTAGGGTCGGTAACTGCTGTATAATTTCCGTTCACAGCGTTCAGCCAATAACAATAAAATTGAAATATCCTTTGACATGGCAACCATTAAAATCCTTACGAATCCATGTTGTTTCATATATTTTTGCATCTACTTCTTCGAGATCATCATCGTCCATTCGATTGAACCTTCCTCTTTCGAACGAGCCCTTTCCCGGCGACAAAATATTCTCATATAACAAGTTAATGTAAGTTATTTAACGAAATAAAAATTGAAAAAAATTATATGTATGATATTGAGTAGTCCTGCAACTTTTTGGCATTTTACAGATCCTTAAAAAAATTGGGTAATTATTTACATTGCGGGCTTCCTCACCGATTTTGATGACCTCGAAATATGTTGTCAAGGTCGTCATTCTGAACAACTTTTTCCTATACATGTCACCGCCGCTCAACTTTAGTTTCCGAGATATTCGCAAAAAAGTTTTAACATCTCAAAAAGTGATCGGAATAGGTGTGGGTTAGATTTGAAGGTAAATATTTACATTAGAGAAGACGTATCCATGGGGAATTATTCAACAAAATTATTTTTTTGGGTATATATTACTTAAAAAATTGATACAAATGTGGAAAGACACGTTCTTGTTATTTTTGTAAAATAATGTTAAGTAGTCAGTTTTAGTGCTTTGTAAATCTAGTGTTAAAGGGACATTGAAGTTGCAAAATATGAAAGAAAACCTTGCATCCAATATTCTACATACGAATAATAAAATATAATACTAATGTACTACAAACTACATTATAAAATACTAATGTAAAGTGTACTTACTTCTGAATCTTCTGTACCTCCGTCGGATCCACAGCACACAATTATTCACTCACGAGAATAGGTCCGAATAATTTAAAAACAATCACTAAACAACACACACAACACACTTAACGAAATCGTGACAGCAGACGAGAAGATATTACTCCGACCACGAATAAAATAATACTGCGATTTTAACCGTCCCCCTCCCACGGACGTGTGATACGAAAGCAGTGAATTCCGGGAAATGGGGTCGGCGCCCCGCCATAATTTTTTTTACCTTGGTTTTGTATCTAGTGTTTATAGACCCTCAGCGTCTAACCTGCCTAGGATAACCTGACCGTACCACCTCCGTGGAGGGGATCATTGTTATAATCGCAGTATTATTTTGTTCGTGGTCGGAGTGACATCTTCTCGTTCGTTGTCACGATTTTATAAAATGTGGTGTGTGTGTGTGTGTGTGTGTGTATGTGTTGTGTGTGTTGTTTAGTGATTGTTGTTCAATTATTCGGACCTATTCTCGTGAGTGAATAATTGTGTGCTGTGGATCCGACGGAGGTACAGAAGATTCAGAAGTAAGTACACTTTACATTAGTATTTTATAATGTAGGATTAGTATTCGTATGTGGAACATTGGATACAAGGTTTTCTATCATATTTTGCAACGTATATTAACGATCATTAATGATTTGGTATTTGGTATAATTCAATGTGGTTCAAATAAGATACTACTTTAAATCAAATATTTTTATTTTGATAACCAGATAGATAAAATGAAATGTTTTTATTTTGTATTTCAAATATTTCCTTACAATGGAAATAAGTTGAGCAAGTAGTTAATACTATAAATTATAATTTTTAACAGGAGGAGCTATAATAGTTAGCAAAGTATTATTTGTAGTTTAATTACGAATATGTAACATGTTGATAAACAGACTACAATATCGTAATAACATTACAGGCAACAAAATATCATAAAAATATATGTTACTGTCAACTATTTGAAATACTATTTTACACAGTCCTAAACACACCTACTCCGATCACTTTTTGAGATGTTGAAACTTTTTTGCGAATATCTCGGAAACTAAAGCTGAGCGGCGGTAACATGTATAGGAAAAAGTTGTTCAGAATGATGACCTTGACAACATATTTCAAGGTCGTCAAAATCGGTGAGGAAGCCGCTAATGTAAATAATTACCAAAAATTGATACAATTAATATATTAGCGTAAAAATTCATTTTAAAATTTGGACAAATAATTCCGTCACCCACATATGGGTGACATGGCAATCAACGTGATAAGGACGAAAAGTTGAGGCGCTTGAAACCATTTTTCGCCTACTGTTGTCGGTAACGTGGTCACTCTACCTTATCGCGAATCTACGGTTAGATACACCTGTCTACGAAGATTAACAAGTGTATTAAATTCTTTTATACGCGGGTCAATTAAATTTTTCGTGCGGCACTGATTTTTGTCCCGGTTACTAGAAAAATCGACCATTGTTCGTCTCCGAAACCGCGGGAACAGGTTCGTGGCGAAACAGCGTTGGAAACAGGGTCGAACGCAGACGAGAAACTCTCATTACATATCAGGAAATCCGATTTTCCCTCAGCTGTTCATTCTCTCCTCCAGATCCGCCGTCTCCGGGCTGTACTCGTCGCGAACTCTGTTCCTCAGCGTCCCACGTGTCCTTCTTTCAGCGCCGGAAGTGGAGGTCGCGAGACGGTTCCGCTTTCCTCACCGTCTCCCCGTTCACCTCAGCTTTCCTCAGCATCTCTCCTCGACTAGTCTCGCGTGCAAACCGAGAGAACGCAAGAGAGAGAGAAAGGGGGTGAGTGGTGGGGAGAGGGAAGGCAAGCTCGAAACTTTATCGAATTTGCGGTCGTGGGGGCCGCTTTCCACCAACAACTTTCTCTCTCGACCCTTTCCAGCCCTTCGGCGCCTTTATTCAGCTATTCCAGGCCCGCCAACCTACAGCCGGCAACCTCCGAGGGCACGTTGTCCACGAGGAACTGGTACACGTGTAAAACCACCCCCCACCTTCTTTTTTCCTTGCCCGGCTCTTTTGTACGGATTTTCCTTCCATCAACAGCCCTTCTCCCCGCAGCCCTTCGTTCGCCTCGGATGATGGGGCGGTCGCCCGGCTTTCTTTCCTCGGGAAAATCTACGGTGTTTGCCGCATCGTGTAAACACCGATCGGATAAAGGGCTGATCTTGAACTTTTGCTGCTCGGACGGGGTTTGCGGCGAGGAGCATCCCGGATCGATTATCTTTTCGGATTTTCGTTCGGCTGCAATGGATTGTTCGTTGCAATTTGCTCGGTTACGTAAACCTCGTTCGCTCCTCTCGCCAATTTGGCACAATTTTTGCGGACACCGACCGACGGTGTCCTGCATTGTCATTTTATTAGTTGCGAACGGCATTTTCAGCTTTATCTACCGGAAGCCCATTGATAGGATTTTCAATAATAAAGGAAGCTTAAAAATTCTCTTTCACACAATAATCCAAAATGAAATTATTAGAGTGCGTTATCGAGGATGAATTGTTGGATTATGATTCAAGGATCTGTTCGAAAATCATTTTTCAAGAGAAACCTGAACGAGCTAGTCATTCGAGTTTGCTATAATCTGTCAGAAAATATTAATTTTCATCTTAATTCAACATATAACTCGTCCGCTTCATTGTATCCGTATTGGTAGAAAATCTTAATTTCATCTTTGGTAATACGTCTTCCCGAGTGTTCATAATTGAAAATTTATACACTTAGAATGTTAGCTTACTACCAGATTAGCTAATGCAGTAATTAAATTCTCTTTAAATTAGTTCTCTTCAGATTCTCTTAAATTCTCTTGTCCTTTCGAGTTCTTAATTCATAGTCGAATCACATTCTAAATCAATGTTCAACCATTATGATTGTGTAATAGAAGAAAAAGGATCTCGCTAATGTCCACTTCACGTTAATATTTTAATGATCAAATTCAAGAGAATCTTGTTGACCATTTTTCCAGTTGCAGGACCGAATTGATTCGAAACTGCGAAAGCCTTGTTCGCCATTTTCAGTCAAAGTAAACGAGATCGGCCATGCTTGTCCAGCTTATGGGAATTAGCTTCGCGTGGCAGCTCGGATCTCGAGTATTTCTTTGCCGATGCAAAATACGTATCTTCCGCTAGTTCCCATCATCCGTACAAAGGGATCCGAGAGTAATTGAGTAATCGATCATCCGTGCTTGAGCGAATAAAGCGGATAAATCAGCAATTTACAATTTTTATCCATCTCCGATGGGGCGCAGTCTACTGTGGAAGAACGAATATGGGGGGAAGGGAGGGGTGGGAGAGGGATGAGCGTGCTCCTCTTTTTTCGGTCTTTTACATCTCTCCTCCTGTTCTCCATTGAAGAATACGACCAACCCTATTCACTTCCGCCGTTGCTTTCGAACGGCGCACGGCCCCGAACCGGTTGATTTCTTTAGTCGCTTGGAATTCAAATTTCAATGGATATCCCGCTAAATCGAACGATATACGGAAAGATGAGGCGCCGCCGCCGCGCCGTTCGACAAGAACTGTTCCCAGAGTTGTGCAGAATTACAATTGAATTACTCCAGGAATTATAATTACAAAGTAATTGAATTACATTGTAATTCAATCACATTGTAATTTATAATTCAGATCTTCATTCAGATTAAATTACAATGTAACTCGTAATTGCAATGTACAATTACAAAATACTTTGTAATTCAATCACATTGTAATTTATAATTCAGATCTTCATTCAAATGAAATTACAATGTAATTCGTAATTCCATTGTACAATTACAAAATACGTTGTAATTCAATTACATTGTAAATCGATTACATTGTAATTTATAATTCAGATCTTCATTCAGACCAAATTACAATGTAACTCGTAATTGCAATGTACAATTACAAAATACTTTGTAATTCAATTACATTGTAATTCAATCACATTGTAATTCAATCACATTGTAATTTATAATTCAGATCTTCATTCCAATCAAATTACAATGTAATTCGTCATTGCAATGGAGTACAATTACAAAATACTTTGTAATTTGTAATTAAATTACATTAATTGCGAATTACGATGTCATAAAATTACAATTGAAAATTAAAGAATAATAAAGTCATAGGTAATAAGAGGTTGAAAAATCCATGTGAAGGTTTCAAACAGAAGGAATTTATTATTTATAAATTTATAATATCTGAACAGAAATAACTTCTGCGTCGCAAATTTTTTAAATTTTAAACATAAATATAAAAAGCTGAATGGGCTATACATAATTTGGAGAGCTGTATTACAATTATATTGCATTTCAATTGCATGTCTGACTAAAATAATTCGTAATTGAGTTAATCGAAGGGTTTGAATTATGTAATTCAGTTACAACGTAGTTGAATTACTACATAATTGAAATACAATGTAATTCGATTGTGCAATTGAATTACAACGTATATGAATTAGCACAACTCTGATCTGGTTCCATTATTTTCCTTCCAAATCTCTCGCCGAGACATTCTTTGTCTTCTCCGACGCGTGTTCATAGTTATTTCGTTGCAAAGAATTTCCGGACATTCGTGTTTCATGTTTCTACCACGCATAACTTTTCAACCGGTGGATTCCTCGTCTTGGAACGTCGATTTCCGGCATCCTCTCGTCAAGATGTACAGGATTTTATAATAAAAAGTGAACAATTTCTGGGTTCCGAAGCTGAAGTTTAACCGAAAAACGTATCAGCCTCGACTGTATATACAGCGAATTTCTGATCCGAAAGCGTCAAAACGTTTCCTCGAGAAAACAAAACCCGAACGAAAGGATAACGCACCGGAAAAATACTTGCCGTCATCGCAACGCGATGCAACAACAACGAGCGCAAGAAACATTCGAAGAAGTCGTTAAAGTCGCTCGGCGCATCGAGAGGACGCGCCGTTCGGAATAATAATACCGTCCTACGGGTTTTTCCCGGGCTGTTCGAGCCGAGAATAAAAGGAGAATTGGGAAGGAGAGGGGGGTGGGAGAAGGCGAAGAAAACACAGAGATCGCGGAAATGTCGAATAAATATGCAATCGAGTTCCGCAAGAGCAGCTGACCGTGGCTGCGTTCGCGTAACAAAGTCTAACCGGCGTTTTCCGCCTTGAAAAGAGCGTTTTACATTAATTTCCTCGGGCAGGAAAGAAACGGCGCGCGCGCGGTATCACCTGGTCTCTCTGCGGTACAAAGAGGAAGTCGTCGAGGAGGATGGTTGTCGGTGGTGTAGAGAGAGGGAGAGAGAGGGAGAGGGAGAGAGAGAGGTTACACACGCGGTTACCTTTCCCAGCCCCTTGTTGGTGCCGAACCCTCCGCAACCGGAGAAACCGAGGGAGAGCGACGAGCGAAAGGCGCCGGGGAAAACGAAGAGGGAAACTTGAAGTGAGTCCTGTGATTGTTTCGGCTTTGATCTTGGATCAATTTACCGGGTGTACGCGTATGTCGGGCCCCTTCCTGTTGCCGTCTCGAAACGCCACCCTCCGAGTCCCACCCTCTCGGAACCAGCGACTCGTGATCCAAGAACGAGGCGGGCGTTTATACAGGGTGAAACAACATAACTTGATCGCCTTAAATGTCGGATGATTGCCGAAAGTTCGAGCGAAGCGGTTAAATATTGAAAGAATTTAATAATAGGTGAAAAATATTTTGAATAACGATAGACAGGAATTTTTCACAGTAATTAAACTATCCCGGGTCATTTTTTAACTTACAATTTGCCATCGCGGTGGAGCAAATGTTGTAAACTCTAAAAAATCGTTAGTTTCTCATATCCGAAAGACCGTTACAGGGAAGCAAAGTGCTAATATTCGCAGGCTGGACCACCCTCGAGCACCGCAGCTTGTCCGCGAGAAAAAAGTGAAACAGCTTGCACGCCAACTGTGCATAATCTGCGTGTAATCCGAGCGGCGCGGCGCGTTCGATCGAATATAAAATTCAGTGGATCGAAGCGCGGATATTGCATCGCGCTTAAGGCAAAGCCGGTTAAACATTTACGGGGGTTCGGTTGTGTTCGGATAGTTTCGGGACGGAGCGGGACGGTGCCGGGGTCCGGAAGCGAGGCGGGGCGAGCTGGGATACTTAATGCAATATCTTGGCCGAACTTGGTATAAAATCATTTTGCACCATACCTGGCTGAGATGCGTCACATGGCTGGAGGCGTAGTAACTCGCTCTGGAACCGCAGGGTCTCGCATAGAGCGGCTCCAGGTCCGCAATGGTCGCGTAACTTCCGGAATTCGCGCTTCCGGGTCGTGGGTCGACCCTAACCAGAACAGAACTTCTGGCCAAGCCGCCGGTGTCTGCCGCTGAATAGCTGCAGCAGGGCAGTGTTTTCCTAAAAGGGCAGACGACTCTGTAGCCACGTAATGATTATACACGGAGTTAATTATTTCTGTAATGCACGACATGCTCCGCGGCCGCCTATCCACCTGCGTAAATAATCATCCAACCCTGAGGACGCTAACCCCGGGCTATACTGGCTTTTCTCGTGGCAGGACTTATCGTTTAGCTTTGCTACTGTGTCTGGCTACTCGCTGGCTGGACCGGTGCACACTGGGCCGTTCCCGTTCCCGTAAAATGATTCCAAAATTTTCGGGCCACGAAACAGATTAAAACTACAGTCCGCGATAATACTATAAGAGATCACATAAAACGAAATAATTATGTGTTGTACGAAGGAACTTCATCGTCTTTCATACAGGGTGCAAAAAGCACACAGACTTTTAACCGCGACTGTACCGACTGAATATTTTAAAATTAATTACAGATTATTAAATGCGAGGTGTTTCATTCATTAGAATTTGAAGGTACTCGGGAATCAATTTCTTTTCTGAGTTGTCATAAACGCATAAAATCCGCAGTCTGTTAATTAACACGTTGACTGCCATGTCACCCATATATGGGTGACGGAATTATTTGTCCAAGTTTTAAAATGAATTTTTAGGCTAATATATTAATCGTACCAAATTTTATTAGGATCTGTAAAATGCTAGAAAGTTGGAGGACTACTCAATATCATACATATAATTTTTTTCAACTTTTATTTCGTTAAATAACACATTGATTTGATGGAATTTTTGAGGTTTCTAGTTTGGCAGTCAAACTGTTAATAATGTATACCACTAATGTCTTCAGTGTTCTCGAAGGCTTCCTGATATTGAAAATATTTAGTAATTAATACACAACGGTAAATCTATATTTATAAATCTCTTATAAATGTATCTATGGATAAAATTCACAATTCTGGTAAAAATATCTGTATTTTTGTAAATACGTATTGTTTTGTCGGCCATCGATCACGTTGAAGGGGTGAACAAGCTGTGGAATTTCGGGGGAGAATATATTTGGTTGAATATTTCGAATAGCACTAGAACTTCAATTTTCCGAAAATGTCAAAATTGTTACGTTTTTAATCAGGAATTTAGCTGGCGGCGAAATTAATTTAAAATGATGTTAATAATGTTATAGAATTTTCTTTTAAGAATAATGTTTGAAATGTTTCCTATTGGAGCTCTTATGACAGCATCGGATCGCGCACAACGGCGTATCGATGACGAATTTATTGTACTCTAAATAATTGTTGCTCGTTTTGCGCGATCCTTTTTCGCGAAATTCGTTGGCGAAGCGGGAATAAATCACAAATGAAATTTTGCGCTCGACGAAATTAAAAGATTCGACATATATAAAATTTGTGTAGCAAGACTTTGAGTGATCATCTGTGAAATTTTATTGATTCGCCAGACGAGCATCAAAGGGAGTCAAGGGTTTCGAAATTCGTTTAATGACTTTATCTAATGCGTATCGATGATTAATACAGTCGATGTGAAAATCGACTAGTACAGTATATTTTCGAAGTCATAAAATATTATTGGCGAAAGTAATTTTTGTAGTTAACTCTGGTCTCGACGGAAAGACTCCAAAAGTAAAAATATGAACTTGTAAAAAGCTCTGCGGTCTAGATATTTTTATTTCATTTTTAGAAATGTCAATTTGATTAAAAAACAAGATACTCTAAACCCCAAATGTAAAATATTCTACAGTTCGCCAACGTTATCGTGTTTCATTTTTCCAAATGTCCTCAATTACTGCTTTCGTTCGCTTCTTAACTGTGTTTTGTTCCGAGCGATTATTCTTCCGTAATGTCGTGTCGAGATTACATCCTTTTGTCTCGTAAAAACGCACCAACGAAAGTGAGAACAGATTGGACGCAATTATATTTCAAAAATTACCGTGTCGCGTAATTCTCCACGAGAAATTGTTCCCCGTATATTACCGGAAGTTAACAACGCCTTTCGAGATTTTAACGCATTCAGGATTTCTCGCGACTGCTGCCGCCTTATCTCTTATAATTTCTTTTTCACGATGATCACAAAACTTCGCCCGGAAGTTGTTGCGAAAGTATGATGGATGCTTTCAAAGTATCTCGCGAGTGATTTCAACTTGTCCGACCGAAAATGAAGTACATGTCGCGGGCAAATGTTGAGACTCGGAGAGACTTAAAACTTTCGAGATTGTAAGTTGTTTGTTCTCGTTTCACGGTTTATTTTTCAGTTCTGATAATAATGTTTCCGGTACTGTACATTAACGCTAAACCTACCACGGTCAAATGACCGGTTCTATATTTTACAATTATTGAAATTATAAAAACTCCTTGCCCAAGCATTTATTATATGGAAAATTACGGACAATCTTGATAAATGATGCTTGGTAGGATTGGTGTTAAAAGCGTTGCGAGTTGGGCATAGAAATAGGAAAACTGTATTAATAAATATTGCAAACGGTTAAGAATGATAAAAAATACAGTTATTACAGAGAAATAATATATCTTTGTTACACTTTTTCGCTTCAAAAGTCAACATTTCAGCTTCAGCGATTGAACTGTAATAATTGAAATGTAATTTAATTGGAGGGAACTCGTTGCGCGAAATGGAATAAAATTTTTAATAAATTTCGTACCGGAGGTTATTCGACCGCGCTCGCGATTATGCTTGATCTCATCTCGGTTCTTTCCGCGACCGAATCACGAGGCATGCAGATGTCTCGGTTGCGGCCCCCAGGGGCATACTTATCCGGTTCCTGGTGGAAAGGGCGGTTAGGGGGTGAATGGGGGAGGGGTGGTGTTCCGCACAAGTCCGACGAGAGAGATCCGTTGGTTTTGCGCTCGGACCGTTGTCACGAGACACCGGAAAAGCTTGCGGGATCGCGTCCGCAGTATCGCGTTCGATCGATTCCGTCGAAGGTCCTCGTAGCGTGTGAAATTACCGCTTAGCCCGCGGGGAAAATTTTTCAAAGAGGGTCTTTCTCCCTTTGCCGGGGCGATATTAGAGCCGCGGCGAGAGCCTCAAAAGCAAGGAGAGAACCGTAGGAACGAGGGCGCAGATAACGCGAGAAACCTAAAATACTGCGCCCGGAGAATTCGTCCGAAGAACGCCGGTCCCGATATTTCGCTGGATTTATTGGCCGTTTTGCACATGTAAATCCGCCCCGGCACACGATTTGGCAAAAAAGTTGAGCGAAAAACGGAGCGGAATGCATCGCGCCAACGATTTCAAACATTCCGCGATTCCATCGTTCTCTTTTTTTTCCCCTCCTGTTTCTTCTCTTTTTTTTTGCTGTTGTTGTGTTGTTGTCGCGTGTGTACATGCGTGTCTGTTTTGTTTTTTCGTTTCACCGGTTTCTGTATCTCCACGGCCGTCGGACCCCCGGCGACTGTGTTTCACGATGCGCTATGCAGCTTTCGATTTGCTTTACTTCGCTTATTTTATTTTCTATTCTTCGACCAGAACTGGGAACGTCGTTCGACGCTGATAACGATTCCGTCGACATGGCGGCCGCAAGTAGCCTATTAATTGTTTGCCCTTTGTCTGCGATCACTTTCCCTTCTAATATAATCTGACCGAATCATTGCATTTTTAAAGTATATCTTTAAGGCCCTCTTAACACTTTCACTGTCAAACTAGACACCCCAAAAGTTTCATAAAATCAAGCCAAGTTACTTAATGAAATAAACATTGAAAAAATTAAATGTATGATATCGAGTAGTCCTCCACCCTTCTTGAATCTTATAGAATGAATATATTAACGTAAAAATTCATTTTAAAACCTAGACAAATAATTTCGTCATTCATAGACGACATGGCAGTCAACGATAATTTCTCTTGAACGTGATCTTCGAAAGAACTTCGCACCGGACCTGAAAGTTTCGTCTTCCTTCGGGGAAACCGAAGATATGGCGCAGTTAATTATTTTGCTCGGCGAAGTCGAAAGAAACGCGCGCGCACGGTGTAATTTATTTCGGCAGCCATATTTTCTTATTCTCATTCGCGAACGGAGCATTCGGCCGCAAAGAGCACGGTGTTCTTGTCGAACCCCCAAAATCTCGACGCTCGGCAAAGGGGATGAGGGCGCGAGGGTGTATGCTGTGTTTACTCGAGCGAACGGATGTAAAATCTGTAGCCTGGTCCCCGCAGGGAGACCTACAAGGGCCAGAGAAGAAGAAGAAGAAGAAGAAGAAGGAGACGAAGAAGAAACCAGGCAGCCTCGTTTCCCCGTGC
The DNA here is from genome assembly GCA_913789895.3 of Seladonia tumulorum. Taxonomy (NCBI): domain Eukaryota; kingdom Metazoa; phylum Arthropoda; class Insecta; order Hymenoptera; family Halictidae; genus Seladonia; species Seladonia tumulorum. The sequence goes on from OU565276.1 coordinate 9,500,515, forward strand.
GTTATCAGGCCAGAGAGTTTCAAAAGAGCTAATATATCCCTCGAGAGACAATTGGCCGATGCCGAGGCTTTGAAAGGGACGCCGCCCGTAAACATCCCTTTCCATAAAAACACCCGGTGTATTAAAGCCGCGAAATATTAGGCCACTGGCGCCATTATTTAAACGACGCGAACCGAAGCGCTGATGGAACAGCTACTTGCAGCTGGATTATAAACCGAAACTTCCGTCGTTGCAACGAGAATTACATCGTATTGTGTGGCAGCTGTGTGCCTTTACATCCTTTTATTACGAAACTGCTAAAGAAATGCGATTTTACGTTTGTTGCAAGTTTTATGGGTCTCTGCTTGTGCGTTGAAAATATCTTCTATGACACGGTTGTTATGATTAATATTTTAACTGTATTTTTGGAATTTGATTTTTAGGAGTTCTGTATATTTTACAATTTTTAGGGGCACGATTAAGAGATAGATCACATATTTTCTCTTCTTACTAATTCGAAATGTAATTTTTGAATATTCTCGAAAATAGGATTATTTTTATGAAACATTTTTTGAAGCATATTTCAAGAGATCACTTTTGTAACTCTTTTGTGCATATAATTTAACCCTTTGCACTCCGAACCATTCTGTCAGACAAATCCTCGTATTATTTAGTATAATTTTGGAACCAAGTAACGTATTATAATGATATTGGACTTGTATGAATTGGTTGACATCGAGGAATATATATTTGCAAAAAAATCAATATTTTATTTAAAGTTGCGCTGGAATAAATTAATTCCCCGTAATCGCTAATAAACTTTAATGTCCCCTGAGAGGGGACAGCGGAGTGCAAAGGGTTAACGTTTCAACTATTTCCTTACTAATTTGATATTAATTCTAATGTAAAAATTATTTCCAGGGGTTTTTCTTGTATCCCCAGGAAAGATATGTTTTAAAATATTTTTGGAATTTGATCCCTAGATATCTTAATTCTTTTTGTATATTTTGACTTTAAAGAGCGAGGCGAGGTTTGGAATTTTATCAGAATTAAACATCCCTGTCAAGAAAAAGTGTACAAATCGCCAGTAAGAGGAACAGAAATGGCGATTGGTGGCTTCAAAAGATTTAATAAAATCCACTGAGGGACAATTGAGCCACTTAGAGGGAAATTGGAAAGGCGGCGGAAGGGGACAAAGATGAAACGGAAAGATGGCGATCTACTTTGCGTCGTTGCCTCGCTTTATCTCTTTTTCGAATCTCAACACGACGGAATTCATTTCGTGGATATTGCGCGTTGCCGCCGTCGCCGCCGAGGGAACATTTAAATCGTTAATACCAAAGACAACTATCGTTTCGCTGAACGTGTAATTAATATGCACAACCGAGAGATTCTCCGTCGTAGTCGTCGTTAAGTAGATTTCTCGTACACTCGAGCTAATGCGAGTAACGCAAAGAGCGTCTCTTAATTACAGTTAGACTTAATAACGGATTTCATTGAATAACGCGACAGCTATAATATCTCACGGGATACTTCTGTTAATAGAACTTATTTCCTCCTCGGGCCCCCGGAAGTTTCGATTAAAAATGATCCAATTATTTATTTAACTTCGCGCAAATAATTTTACCCTCGGCGGCCAGTTTATCGAATCATTACGCTCACATGAATTTAATCAATTTCTATCTTACAATAATACACATTATGTCAATTTTGAATTTGATTAAATTTCCTCCACATTTTTATCGGTTCTCTAATATTTTATCAATGCAGTTACAAAAACTTTGAAATCTGTTAAAATAAAATACTCATTCATTTACTTCAATGAGATTGTCTTGTATTTCCATGATTTATCTTGGAATGTCTTTATCTTACAATAATACACATTATGTCAATTTTTAATTCGATTTTTCCTCAACATTTTTATCGGTTCTCTAATTTTTTACAAAAGCGCAAAAACTTTGAAATCTGTTAAAGTAAAATAGTCATTTATTTACTTCAACGAGATTTATCTTGTATTTCCATAATTTATCTTGGATTTTCTTTATCTTAAACTTAAATGACACCGAAATGCGAAAGAACGAAAGCGAAGCCGGAGGATAAAATATTGTTTAACTTCTGAAAACAGTGGGCCAGTTTTATTGGCGGCAATGAAAATGATTTCAGCGAAGAAAATTAATAACGAAATAAGAACGACGAAACGGATCCTGTTTCGCGGGATTTAAATTATATCTTTTGTGAGTAAATCGCGCGTAAAATCTCGTGCCGGAAGTCTCGGAAGAATTAATATATTCAAAGGAAATATGACAAGTCTGCATAAAGAAGAGGGAAGCCGAGGGAGATGGTGGGGGGAGGGAGGGGGGTGAGGAGACGGCCGGAGAAGGAAAAGTTCCTCCTCTCCTTGAAACTTTGTCTCAGATCTTCTTTTACAGGAATTTTGTTGGATAAGATCTTCCTGGCAGATATAGCTAATAATGTGTGCATCGTGAAATAGGTTATAGAAGCTCCGCGGCGTAGCTAACCTTTCCCTGGAAATGAATGACCATTTTTTACTCGGAAAGCTAATTAAAGTTGCTTTGCGACTCCATCGAAAATTACGGCTTTGAAAACGCCGCGGCTGTTCTGATTCGCTGCGAGTTGAATCGAATTGTGAATTTTATAAATGCGGGACGCGCTAAGCTACGGAACGAATGGTATGATTACGGTACTTTTATAACACGTTTGTTTCCATAACTGAATGCCAACCACACTGAAAACTGTTTTAACAATAGAACTAGCAAATTGACATGCCCCCAATTTTTTCTTTTGGAAATAATGAAATTTTAAATATGTTTTCATGGGAAAATGTTTTAATAAACTTCTTTGTCGAGGTAGGCAATGTATGCCAGTTGCACAAAACTACATTAATGTTATATTAACTTTCAAAAAATTCTTTGTAGAATTTATCGTAACGTGTTACCGTACGATGTATATCACACGGAGAAAATAAAATTAATGTTTTGCATGTCGTTCATAGTTCTAACGTGTAGCATGATCTCCGGAGAACTTTTTCGCGATGGAAGATACATTGCGGGTACGTTATATTAAATAAAATAGAATTTATGGGAAAATATTAACACTCGCAAACTTCTGCGTAAAATTTTGTACGTACAACATCTTTACGACTTTTCTGAAAGTATGTATACATTGTATTTTTCAGTATTTATTTCCCATTTTTTTTTTTTACCACGCATGTTAGGGACAGGTGTACAAGAAGCGTGGAAATAGTTCATGCAGCACGTAATCTCGTTAAAATCAATTTTTCCTGGCCACGGAAGACACGGTACGCAGAAGAGGAAGTCCCGGGGCGCTGAAGATCCATCATCCTACACGGTCATTACAAACGAGAGAGGTATTATACGTGTTAAAGTCATCTTCGATCCGCGGCATCCGGCGAAGAAGACAAGTGGTTCACGCAGAGGGAAGAATATCCGGCTTGGAAAGACCGTGGAAGTGGTTGCTCTTCCTCCTTTCGTCGACATCCTCCCCCTGAAGAGCAAGCTCCCTCGAACAGGGGGGCGCGTACCCGCGCAATAAAATGTCGGCTGCCGTGCCAAGCGACCGACAGATCACCGGGGCTTATTGAAAGGATATTTCATGTGGACGAGTTCTTCCTATCCAGCTTATCCGGCGAATACCCCGCGGGGTGTGGAAATCTTCCGGCTCTGCCTACTGTCTCTCCACCACTCACCCCGACGAAGAATCGGGTCTAGCTAGCCTTCGCTGGATCTTGCCAACTGATCCCAGGACCGACGCGAACTATTCCTAACGGATTCCCGTATGAATTGGACTGGATAGCGAACGGGAACATCTGGGGGAGACCTGTCTCCGGTTTTGAGTGAAAAAAATAAACGAATGCCGAAACTGGTCAAGCTGGAGACATTGAACCGATCTACGGATGTTAATCCATCGTAATCTCTGACTAATTCAGTCAGAGTTTCAGATCACAGAAAGATAAGAAAATAAAATGTAAGAATTGATAAAATTGAATGAAATTGAGGGGTAGGATCTAGGAGGTGTAAGAACAATGAAAGTTGATTAATCAAAGGATAGAAGAACTTTGTGGAAATTGACATTTCTGTGGGAAAATTTTTGAACATCGAGATTAGATGAATTTTTATTTACCTCTTCTTATTTTGTTTCGAGTCCCAATTTCGTATTTAGAAACGAGAGAATTTGTATGTAATTTAGCAATTTTTTAAAGATTTAAATTGTATTCAATTGTGTGATATTTTGAAATCTTAAGGTTCATTTGTATCTTGCAGATTTTTAAAAATTTATGTTGAATTTAATCTGGCAGATTTTCGAAGATTTAGCTGGTATTTAAGTTCGTAATTTTTTGAAGATTTAATTTCTATTTAATTTGGCAATTATTTGAAATTTTAAGTTGAATGTAAGCTTGCATATTTTCGTAGATTTAAGTAGTAATTTAATTTTGTAACGCTTTAAAGATTTTCATAAACTTTAAATTAAATTTCGTAATTTCGCATTTTTGTAATTATCTAGGCACTTCCACTGTACTCAATTTTTACGTATATCTAACAACGACAAATGAGGAAGATTTAGTACAAATTGGCAGAAATCATTTCACTTAGCGTGAGATTATATCATCCTCAAGTATCAAGATAGCAACTGTTTAATCTCCTCTGTTCGTGATAAACGGCGAGACGTGTGTACCTTACGAGAAACCGAGCTTATGCACCTACACCGCCCCACAGATTCTGATTTATTCGCAAGCGATCCGCTGCGTGGATGAAATTATGGATTTAATAAGCGAGACACGCTCGATGGATGCATAATGGCGCCCGCTTCTCTACACAAAGACGCCCGTTACTGTGCAATTGTTTCATTTTAGTTTGAGAGACTCGCTGAAGAGACTGGATCAATCCGATAAAATAGGAGTTCATAATATTAATAAATTTACATTCTGATTCTGGTAGGAGTTTTCGCTTTATTAAAGGCTTCTGCTTGTGATTCTATCAACAGTGTGTCCACAAAAAATATAGTATCATTACTAGATTGTGGATTTCTATGCATTTATCGCATGAGCAAATTCATGAAATATTCAAAAACATTTATATTATTAAAGAGTAGGAGTATTTTTAGTTTAGTTTCCCTATCAATTCAATTTTTAATACATAACCTATACAAGTGGAAAATTGTGTAATGATCCGCAGCCTAATCCAGCAGTGTGATCCGCCATTATGAGAGTCTCGTTAAAATATACGTAACATAATCAAGAACTGTCGTAACACAAGTATTGAGAATATTAATATATTATATTCTAAATATTATTTAAGTAGTAATGCAAGTATTCAAAATATTTTTTAAATATACAGGGTGTCTCGGTATTGATTGCACAACCGTAGCGGGGGTGATTGTACATGAGAATATAAGTCGAAAATGTTAAATAAAATTTTTTCATCCGAAGCTTATTCGATAGGAATCGTCTGACGCGTCTGATCATGACCGACCAATTCTACTTCCTGCTATACTAAAGCGAGCGACACGGCGGATCTCTAAACTCGATTTGCTAAAAAAAAAAAAACAGTCTCAAACGACAAAAATTTGTTCCGTATTTTCGACTCATTTTGTCAAGTAAAATCACCCCCTCCACGATTGTACCCTCAATACTGGGACACCCTGTATAAAATAAGATGTATGTTGCAACCACCGAAAAATTAATTTCTTTGTCACACAAATTTTATGCTTGAAAAATTTTCCAGAAGCCTTCAGAAGTACGCTGATCTTTCAGAATTTTGTTGATTTTTGAATTTTTTGAATTCCTTTTAAGCTAGTAAGTTAGAGTGGAGTTTCTGTTGCCCGAACACTGTTTCCGCGCGTTCACGTCCGTTTTCTGGCCCAGTAAATTCCAGAGCCACCTAAGAATAATTTTCTTAGGCAATTCGAGCATGAAACCGGGATTTCCTAGCGAGGAGAGTGGAATCGTACTCACTGTGATTCCTGAATGCGAGCCTTGCTGTTGCGAATGTACAAGGCGCTCGCGACACTGCCGACGACTAATATTAAGGCGCACGCACAAGTCGCAGCGATGTAAAGTGCCCCAGCCCCGTTTACAAGAGGTCCTGGTTCCAAACGGACCGAGTCGTTCCTCGGAGGCGTCTCTATTCCACCGTTTCCTGGAAAAACAATCGTTCAAAAGATTAACATCAGGAACCTGCAAAAATCTTTATATATTGTCTGAAACAAATAACGTTCTTGTGAAATTTTCCTATAACACTTACACTATAATACGTCTACATTTATCTGGACTATATACACAGGGTGCGCCGCACCCTGTATATATTATATTGAAAATTTAAATACTACATAAATTTCTTGGATATACTCCTGGGTACTTTTTTTACTGTTTCTAAGTGTTAAAAAATACAATTTATAATACTAACTATTTGCTCAACTAGTTTTCATAGCAAGGAAATATTTGAAATAGAACATTAAAATATTGTATGTCATGTATCCGGTTATCAAAGTAAAAATATTTTATTTGCCGAAATTTTTCGTTCTATTTAAAGTAGTGTTTTATTTGGAATTTTATTATTCTTTGTATTTTAACCCCTAGCACTCGAATGGCGACTGTAAGGCGTCACTAAGAGTTGCTGTATTATCATTCAAAATATTTTTTGCATTATTAAATTTGTTTGTATTTAATAAATTATTAAACACTTCAGCATTGTACGAGTAAATTGCACCATTTTCGTATATATAACATGAAAAAATATCTGTAGAAGGGAAATATTCTAGGTCGGAAGAAATGTTTCGTTTTGGTGTTAACCCATTTGCAGCATAAGGACATAAGAAAAGAAGATTTTTATCACCAAACTTTTTTTAAATTACATATATTTAAGTAGAAAAATGACTACAATTGAAAGAACCTCATATTTTGGCATTATAAGGAAAAATCAGAATTACTACTTTCATCTCCAACAACACCATTTCTATCTTTTAGCCAACGAATAATGATAGTGACCAACAAAGTTGAGCGCATATATACGCTAATGATGCAAATGGGTTAAAAAAGCTTCGAGTGCAAAGGGTTAAATATTTTTTCTCAAAATTTTGCCGATGTCTGATCGCCCATTTGTCCCACTGCGAGTTAACCCCTTACCCTACAATAACGAGCCAGACTCGTGATGAAGATTATGAATAGAGTCTAATAAATGTGAACGTTATTAATTTCCTTCAAATCGAAATGAAATTCTATTTTGTTGTAGTTGATATACAGGGTGTCCCAGTTTTTTCCGGCCAAACTTTGCCAGTGTGTTCTACACGCAAAAGGAAGAAAAAAATGTTATATGAAAACATATGCTCTTAAACGTTTTATTAAGGAGTTATAACTAATAATACAAAATGATAATGAACTGGCATTTCGTCGACACAGCGTACGAACGTATTATGAATATCTCTGTTTGTGTTTACATAAAGTCTTATGTTTACTTGCTGAAGTAGTTGATATCGACATTGATTTCTACTGAGCTAACAATGTTTAGTACGCTGTACGACTTCATATCGAGATGCCACGAGAATTTTCCAATCGTGAATACGCAGATATGCATTTTATTTATGGCTTTTTGTAATGGAAGTGCCAGAGCACTAGTAATACGATAGGGTCAATTTTTGTTAGATGCCAATCTTGTATTCGTAATAACGCACGTCATTTTGAAATGTTAACTGGTTAATAAAACGTTAATAAAAAATGTCGATATCAACTACTTCAGCAAGTAAACATAAGACTTTATGTAAACACAAACAGAGATATTCATAATACGTTCGTACGCTGTGTCGACGAAATGCCAGTTCATTATCATTTTGTATTATTAGTTATAACTCCTTAATAAAACATTTAAGAGCATATGTTCATATAACATATAACTGGCAAAGTTTGGCCGGAAAAAATTGGGACACCCTGTATATCGTTCGGAGAAAACATAGGCATATGATAAATATAAACCATCTTTTTTTTCTATGAAATTCTGAACGTTGAAGGATTTCTAACCGTTATAATCACAAAATAAATAGTAGTGCAAGGGGTTAATAGTCAGAAGATTTCGCCTGGATAACGCGGGCGGAGGGGTTGCAGCGGCATTTCCGTTAAGAAACACAAACGATCTCGCGGCGGAGAAGCGGCAATTACCCCTCACACGGTAATTACGTCGGCTAACCGGGAGAATAATCATGGAACAAGTAAACTTACGGCAACAATTCAATTGACCGGCCCGGGAAGCGGACGGACGAAGAAACAACAGAAACGGCGTATCGCGCGGGAACGAGAGTTCCGTCGGACGAAAATTACGCGGCGGGACGAACGGACGGACGGACGGAATGAAAACTAAAGTTACTTAAAAAGTTCGGTCTCGGTCCGCCTCGGCGAGCATTGTGCCGCGTAAGAGCCGGACATTTTAAAAAGACGTCGCCCGCTGCCGTCACCCCCACCCCCACTCCCCCCAACCCCCCGTAAATAAAAGAGCAAAGATCCCACGAAGTAGTCGGGACCCGGGCGGCTTCGAAGGCAGCTGGAGCCCGCACGATTTATTTAACTTTTTCCAGATCCTCGGCTTGTTTCCCGGCGAGGCACATCTCATCGCGCTCCGGCAAATTCCTCCTCGTCCGAGTGTTCCGCGAACGTTCCTGTCGGTTATCGTGTAAAGTTCATCCGTCTGCCTCGCGTTATTTATTCTGGCGAAAACGCGGTCTAAAACGCGGAATTTAGTGACATTTTTGCTAGAACTTCTAAACTATTAATACTAGAACTACCAAGCACCAGATGTAACTGGCATACATTGCCTTACGATAACAAGAAAATTGCATTTGTTTAGATTTCGTACCAGTTTTTTTTTAAATACCTACTTCGATAGAGAAGTTTGTTGACAAATTTTCTCATGAAAACATATTTATGACTACAATATTTCTGAAAGAATAAATTAGGAGCAAGTCATTTTGACTCATCCGGTAGTTCTAGTGTTAAAGATATCGAAGTGATATCTGGAGGTGTAGAATTTAATAGCTCTTTTTACTATTCTTTAAATATATTTACAAAAACAACTTTCAGATACACATTCGGCTTAATAAATATTATTCCTCTAAATTTTTGAAAAATCACTCTCCAAATAAAATTTGATTTACTACCTAGTGTTTTTTAGTCGTCAAAGAGTCCCGACGAAGAACCCGAGAACCCATGCGCATAGCCGCACGGACGCGGGCGACTTTAAACAATAATAACGCGTGATATTGGACGAGATTGGAAATAATTCTTGCACGATTATATAGAAGAAAGTGTGCTGAACATATTCCATTTTGTAAAATTTCATCATCTCTTCTGTCTTAAAAGATATACTGAACTAATTGACAAAGTATACTAAGGTGTCCGAGAACCTATGTTCATAGCCGCACGGACGCGGGCGACTTTAAACAATAATAACGCGTGATATGGGACGGGATAGGAAATAATTCTTGTACGATTATACAAAAAAAAAGTGTGCTGAACATATTCCATTTTGTAAAAATGTATGGCCTCGTATGATACAGAAGATATTCCTTGCAAAGTCTTGAGAATTTTGAAAATTTTCTACATTGCATTTGGCATGACATGTTTAATACATTATGAATAGTAATTTTTAATGATAATTTACAGCTTATGGATAAACCTTTCATTTAAAACAAAATTGGAAGGGAAATATTAAACAGGACCGTCAGGGCATCTCAGAAGAAAAGAAAATTTTTCCATGAGAAAGACTATCTTCAAAATGTTCAACTTAATTTATTAATTTTTTCATTTTCAAGGTTGATGGATATACTAGAAAATGTGGCTAAATTTCGCGTTTTACTTGCCTCGCTGCCACGGACAAAGGAGGACAGCCCGCGCCCGGCCGCCAATTTGCATTAAACCGCAGGATTTCGACAAATTAAACACCCGCCGAAAATAGTTTAACGAGATATTTATTAACTGCCGGCACCTTAATTGACGTGTTTGCGCTGTCCGAATTTCGCCGGGTTTTGCGTACCGTCGGATTAGCGGAGAGAAGCGCTCGTTTCGCGTACCCGAACGGACGTGCGTTATGCGGCGATTGAAAAACGTTTTTTTTTTTCTAGAATTTGTCTGTTGATTTTTGCAAACTTGTCGCTTACGATAAAATTTAAAAGATAGCTATAGTCTAGATAAAAATGTCGCTTATAATCGCTTTGGTTCTGAATTTGATGTTTAATGATATACTTTGTTTGCTGAGAATTTGTTTAACGTAGCATAAATTTGGAATGTCACCGAACGGTACAGACGTCGTTTACTGGATAGAAGGAACGCAAGTACATGTGTTTTATTTAAAACGCAAAGGGAAGCATTTTAGACGGGGAGGCAGCTGAAAGTGAGTTATGAGAAACTTGAGAAAATGAAACAGTCAAGTGTGCTCGAGACCTACGAATATATATGTATAAGAAGTTTACTGAAATATCTTGTTCAGACGTAATTAGTTTGCAACGTTAAATGATTATTTGTCATTCTATAATTATAACAATAATAATTGCTAAAGATAACAATAATATTGACTAAGAATAGTAATCATATATATAGTAAATAATTAACGATCGAATTATAGTTACATATCATTTTACAGTAACTTTGCAAATTGTATTTCTCACCTATATTTGAATCATATTACTACTAATATTTATTACAATACAGTTTGACCTGTTAGTCGATCAATGGAGTACAGAAGAATATTTTGTTACTAATAATTGATTTGCATGATCACACTCTTAATCGCAGACAATTAATAAAATGAAAGAACACGCCATGGAAATTTGAAATACGATAGAAATTTTCGCAGCTCGAGGAATTTAACGGGAACAAATAATCTTCATGCTCAATTAAATGCTCAATTAAATGCTTATCAATTTCAGGCACCCCTTTGTCCATCAATCCCATTATTAAACGTTCTAAATATAGCCGAGACGAATACCATTCGTATTATTGTACGGCGTGTAAAAAGATAATTTCGATCATTTTAATGCTCGTTATTTCTTTCGAAAAAGTGGACGATAATTGCAATAAAATTCTGTCGAACAGCTCGACCAAATTCCAATTCCACTTCGATCAATTTTCGATCGAAAATAAATTATACCTGGCAACATTTTACCCATTGTATGCAAAAGTTTCAGTCTTCATCAATCGTTGATATATGATAATTCGAATTTTATGCAAAATAAAAATTATCCAAGTTAATTGTAAAAGACCGTAGTCATAAACGCATAAAATCCGCAGTTTAACACTGACTTATAACTGGACTGCGAAATTTTATCCAATATTACCCAGTATACAGGACATAACTGCATAGACATCCATCTTTTTCCTTAACAATTTTAATGGACTGGAAATAGTGCAATACCATTAAACGCTACAAATATTTTCTCTGTTTTTCTAGTCATTTTTCCCATAAACGCATAAAATCCGTACTCTAACTTTATTATTCTATCAATTTCGATGGCGCGATAACAGTAACTCAAGGCTCGCCATTTTCCTACAGAACCTACTGCGGAGCAGGGATTTGTTTAAGTGTGTTCTTTACGCGTCCCCGATGTACCGCGATTTCTCTAACAGTCGCTGACAGCGCCATCAGCAATGAATATTCGTTAGAACCGAGCGCGGGCAGATAGTTAATCACGCGAAATTAAAAATATCGTCCTCCTCGCGGGAGTTTTCCGTAGTTGTGCCGCGTGTTTCACGTTCGGATGAAATTTGCTTGAGAAGAGGACACAGAAAGAGAAAGAGAAAGAGAGAGACAGAGAGAGAGAGAGAGAGAGAGAGAGAGATGGAGAGAAAACCGGGTAGCGACTCGTTGAATGCGGCTCGAGAGAAGGGTCATTCCATTAATCCCTCAGGGACTTAATTCTGGGCCTCCGTAAATCTCGGTTAAGGTTTGTTTGATAGTGTCGGATAGCATCGGCCGCGCCGGCCCGGGATTTAACTGAGATATACCACCGGACCCGCGGCTTCTCGACTTTGTGCTTGTTCTTAAACCCGCAAGTTACTTGTCGGTGCGTCGACGAAAGCGAAGTTTAATCGATCCTTTGCCGAGCTCGAGGCAACCGGGCCAAATTGATTCCTTTGTCCCGCTTACCCCCTACAAGGCCGCGTTTCTAATTAAAAATCAAGCACCTCCGGGTTTCTTTGCACGCGTTAAACCGTTCATTACCGGGGGATTCACCGCCCAAGCGTTTCACGCAGCATCTATTCCGCCGTTGGGTCATCGAACAGAAATAAAGAGAAATTTCTACTGTTCGAATTCCTTTCTTCAGCCTCGCCAGAGGCATCCGACAGTTTTCCTTCTTTAATTAAATTTCTACGTCGCTTCGACGCTGCTCCTGCGTCCTGGTAATTAGCAACGACCGGGAAAATTGGCCACCTAAATCGTACCCTAGACGATTAGACTGCTACGTAGAATGCTCAGTATCCTCGCGTATGCTGGATCGTGCGGGTGCGTCTAATTTAGCTTCGTGTGATCATTTTTATTCATTGGCAATATTATTCTCATTCTTGTCTCGGTTCGATTGGTGATAATTTAAGTTTAAACTTGGTTAGATGGGTCTTGTCGTTTATCAACACTTTTAAAGTTATTTTTATTTTTCTGTATTGTTCAATTGATGCCTGTTTGATATTAAATACCGGCGCTGGTGAACTGGTGGGTTTCAGATTTTTAATTTTTAATTTGTTGAGGTTCTAGCACATTTAACAGTACTATACTAAATTCTCACCGATTCGTATAATAGATTGCGTTGTGTATAAATTATTTTAGCTAATATTTTATTTTATGATGTAACGGCTTTCGACGGAGATCCTTGATGGGATATATATATATATATATATATATATATATATATAGTGGGGTACTGAAGTACATTGTTGGGAATTAAGAATCAAGGTCATCAAGGTCGCTTCAAGGTCACAGTATGTAATTAAATTCGTCTTGCCACTATCTACAAAAATTAAATAAGCAATGAACATAGTCTCGATCTTTCAACGAAGCAAAATTCTTTTTCAACTTGACGTTCTTCTCGCTTCAAGGTCACCTGACGGTCAAAGTATGTAACTAAATTCCTCTTGTCACTCTCTACAAAAATGAAACAAACAATGAACATTGCCTCAATTTTTCGATGAAGCAAAATTTCTTTTGAACTTATTGATGTTTTTCTTGCTTCAAGGTCACCTCTAGGTTATAGTAAAAAATTGATCTTCGCATAGTCTACAGCACTGTACCGTCAAAACACACGGTCTCAAAACGAAGGTTTCTGAAAAATGGTGGAAGGTTAATTTATCGATTATCTCGTACGAAATGGCACTGGAAGATTGTAGCGGCGCTAATACCGTCCACCCAGGGTCCCTTTTTCTCAGGGATTTGTCCGGTGGGCATCGTGAAACGATTTTAACGTGCCGCGACGTACACAGGCCGTCGGACGAGCACTCGAGTATCCAACGCGAGATTCGATTATTTTCGAGTGGTCTCCAGGCGATTTCGGATTTCTGCGAGACCCCTTAAGAGAGCCAGAGGACCCGGGGCTCTCGGCGATGTGGGGGGACGGAAACCCGGCAACGGGTCAAGAAGAAAGCAAATCCCGCCGAAAAAGGAACTCTGTACACGGCGCAAGTACTCCTCGTCGGCGAACCTCCCCTCAGAGGCGATTACTTATTTTTCTCCCTTCCGGAACTCGATCTCTCTCTCTCTCTCTCTCTCTCTCTCTTCTTTTTTCTCTGTTCCCTTTATCACCCTCCTACGGACCGCTCCTCTCATCTTCTTTTATACGCGGTCGATCCTCTTGATCTTGGACGGCGAGATCTTCCCTCTCTTCTCTTTCATTAAATACACCTACTCCCGACGAGATTCAATTTTATTCGGCGGATTGCTTTTCGTTGTAACTGCGACTACGCCAGTAACCGGATCCGGATCAGTGTCTGTCAAGTCTCCGCTTCTTACTGTTTCTCATTTCCTTCCCTACCCCTACCCCTCCCCTCCCTTCGTTTTCTTTCCTCCCGGAACTCTTTCCCTTTGTACGCGCATAATTTTCTTATTTTCATCTTTCTCATTTAGCTCGCCGCGAATTCGAGATAGCCGCGCGCTCTTGGAACCGTAATTGTTGAAACCTCCGCGCACGTCGACTTTATTGCTGACTTTGCGTTCAGACGTTCGGAATACGGAATGAACATTCATGTCGACTTGTACGAGATTTATCTTGACTAGGTAGACTTGTTCTTGATGCGCTTCAAGTATTCATGTTTACGAGACTGTTATCCACCTTATTTCATTATTAATATGCTCAGTAATATTGCGGGCAAATAATTAAGTAATAAGTAGATTTTATGCATTTATGATGAAAATGAGTCGATGAAACAGCAAACTGTATATAGTTTAAGAACATTATTACATCATTTTTGGATGCAGTGAAATTATTATAAGGAGAGATTTTTATTTAACTTCTGTTTATTAGAATTGATTTGGAACGTATTTATTTTGATGAGGATCCCGAAACAATTTGTTTACAGTTCCATGTTATTTTTTGCAGAGCTACAGCGTTTTTGTCCAAATCAATATTTCTATCAATTGAATTAAACACTGACTCCCACTAATATTCGGACGCTCTTAAAAATCGCATAACTTTGTCAATATTGGACTATACTACTCGAATTTTTTTGAGAAGTTAGGACAGTTGGATCGCTAAATTTTTTTTCACTCTATGTAGCAACCAATTGTGCTAACATGTTAAAGAAAAAATCCAAGTCGTACGGTCTAATATTAACAAAGATATTTTTAAAAGTGTCCAAATATTAGTGGGAGTCACTGTATATAAAATTTTAATTGTCTTAAGTTTATTCTATAATTAAGAGGACCATTTCTTTCGAAAATCGGTAATCTTTGTTTAAAGCTCTGTATTCTCACCAATTCCATATTTTACAGCGAGTTTCTGAAAATATGAAAAAAATTTTTATTGTCGAAACGCGTACAATTTATTTTAGTAAGAGTTTCACAAAATTCGTGTAAGCCTTTTTATTTCTAAAAATATTCCGAAAAATGACAATATTTTTCACAATTTACTTGACACTCCCATTTTGAAAGGTAAAACATTAAGCTGCACAGCTATGGGGGTAACTATTTCGACGCGCAGAGACACGTGCAAATAGCATTGTAAAATTATTATCAGAGCGTATGTTCCATTTCCTGGTTCTGTCGCTGACCCGTTCCACCCCTCTCCTATGCTTCTTATCGGTGGCTGTAAACACGGATAGTTTCGGCCTTGAGAGCGAGGTCCAACTCCATCCAGCTGTCTGGCGAAATGTTGTTACCACTATTTCCAAGATACTCGATGTTCTTGTCGATTTCCCGGCGTGGAACGGGACGTTTCCTCGGCAGCCGCTATGAGAATCACGTCTGAACGTCATATCGTATCCTTTCGCGCAGCGGAACGTTCCTTTCGGAAGATTGAAGAGGAAAGCTACAAGATTTCGGGGGTATCTGCGAGAGTCTCTGTTTATTCGGAGTACGGAAAGATAACTTCGTTCCTCCCACCCCACCCCCTCCCTCTTTCGCGTCCAACCGTAAAGATATTTTCTATTTTGGAGATGCTTAAACCGAATATATTGCATTTGCGAGCACGTCAAGGATGTTTGCCCTGCTGTTGAAAGCCGCGGCACAAAGTGAGACGCAGATTTCCTGATATTTGAATACCCAAAAATTCAAATAATCCGCGTATCGTCCGACAATTCGCATAATAACGAAACAGCCATCCAAAAATTACATAACATTTCAGGATTGTCAACATATTCATTTTTAGACTGTAGATTTTCATGCAAAATTAAAAATTGTCTGCGTTCTTTTTTTATTTTAATCATTTTAATCGGTTGAATAATAATGCAAAGGTATTTTCAAATTCTTTTCATGTTTTTACCGTTCTGCATTTGATCTGTACGCTTTTGTCACAAATGAAATCCGTAGTCCATTTTGGACTATTGTTGCCCTTTGCAGTATTTGGTTAATCATAATTTTATTATATTGTTTAAAGTGTCCTGTGTCTATCCTGAAGTAAAAACTTTTAATTGTAAGAACGAATGTAGTGCACACAATTTAACATTTTCAATTGCATTCTTCTCTCTAGATTTTCGAGCGTTCATTCTCAAATACAAGAAATACTGATTCTAGTATAACATTGGAGAAATATTTTTTCAGTTCAGTTATTTTTCACGCTCGCATATACATAATACAATTTATCTTTAAACTTTTGTGGAAGGATGGGTCAAAACGAATTTCCAATTCAGTATTTAGACTGTGAAATGAACAGACTTAAATTTATTTACAGTAAAATCGTTAGAAACGTTTGTTTTCAGAAAATTAACCCTGGAAAGACATGGCCATAAACAATGAAAGAAATGGTTAGTTTCCATGATTAGAATATCAAAAGTAGAATAATCATCGAAAACGTTATTTCAAGATATTTCTAACCTAAAAAGGCATTGAAAACAAATACTATCCTACAGATGAGGATTAAAACTTTCTCCTGTTAGTGATCGTTTTTTATAAAAAATAAAGATTCTCCACACGGTCAATCAATCTCGAAACAAATCCAACCGCGATTTCCGATTATAAGTTCGAGGAAGTCCGGGTATTTCGTTTCCATTTTAACGAGCAAGTCCGAGAATCGAATGATTGCGCCTGTCGAGTCTGTCTGCCATGATCGAGCGGCCATTGTTCACGCTGTCCACGGGATTTCATCTTTGCAATTCTTTCTGATTCCGTCTGCAGCAGAAGGCGGCGTCGGATTCCTGAAAGGAGTGCCGAACTTGCCGCGTTCGCGTCAAATGAAGTTGCTACAAGATGATAGATCCGTGTGTGTGTGTGTGTGTGTGGGTGGGTGGGTGTATGCGAGAAAGTCTCAATGAACTCTAACGATTCATGTTCTTTGTCTGGGGCCCTTCGCGCGATGTCTAAAGTTCCGGGGGAATTCAGTGAACTACTTACGGAGCACAGTCGCCGGCGCTCGTCTTTGACACTTTCGAAAAAATACGCAACTTCGAAGCAGCGTAAACTCGCGAAAATTAGCGAACTGTAGATCCGAACGAGCATGCTCGAAGCTCGCGTCGAATCCAATAAGCGATTCTACCGCTTTTCGCAAAATTGGATGTGCGGGAGGAATTTGCATGTTGCGCGGACAGGTTCTATCGGCTAGAAAGTTTCCTTTTCCTTTCTGGCTGTTTTATTTTCTATTTTTCTCACTGCTGCTATAAACTACTTTGTTGTTAACAGTCCCCTAGTAGGAAAAGCAAAGTAGTTTGATTTAACGCTTTAGAATTAATAACAGCAGAAGAAAATTCTGTTTTAATTTAAAAGACAAATGAATAACATGGTGAACACTGCTTTATTCAAATAGCAAATAAGGAAATTCTTGAATAAGAAAATTTATACCGTCATTCTCCATGAATGCATTTTTATGGTTTCCATGAATTTGTATTGTTTTAATTTTCTTTAACACTAAATCTACCACGGTCAAAACGACCGGTTTTCTATTTCACAATTATAACTTCTGTATTGAAGCACATATTATAATGAAAATTTTATAAAGTTTATATAAAGTTTAAATTGAATCTTCTCCCTTCTAGAAGACGTTTCATTTTTATATGTTTTGTGCTTGGTAGCTTTAGTGTTAAATTATCCTGGAACTCCCCCAATAAATGATATAAGATTTTACATTATATAAGCAAGGGTTAAAAGATTATGTTACTGTTTAGAGCGTCGAAGATGAGATGAAAATTTCTATGGTTACCTTTCAAGCAGATTTTGTTCCTCTTGAAAACTAGGATCGTGTCGTTGTATCTCGTTCCAGGTGGGGCAGTGACGTTCAACCTCAGGGCCAATGGAATTTCGACGCTCACCTGGCCCGAACATAGCAGCCGGATCCTGAAGACTTGCAACGTGACAGGCACCTGTCCTTTCGCCGACACGTTCACTCTCGGCGGAAGCAGAGCCATCATTCCGGAAGCGCCACTCGGGGCACCTACTACGTCATAATCCAACTCCATCGAGTACGCTAGCTGCAAACAACCGACAAAGGAAAAATCAATCTTTGCCGCCGTGTCAAATCCCTTCCGACCGTTTATATTCGACCTTCAACCTCCACATAAATCGGAGCTTTTTAAGGTATTCATTTTTCCAGCTTTCCACTTATTTCTAACTTTCTACCTGTTCAAAATCAACACAGAAAATATTTAAAAAGATAATACAGCAAATTAGACAGAAACCCAAACAAAAATTAGAAAAATAAATACAGAAATTATTTAAAGGTATTCATTTTTCTAACTTTCTACTATAAATATTTTCTATATTTATTTTTGTAATTTTTGTTTAGGTTTCCTTCTAATTTACTGTGTTATCTTCATGAATATTTTCTATATTTATCTTTCGAATTTTTGTAGTCTTGGTTCTTTCCAGTTTTCTGTATTATCTTCGCGAATATTTTCTATATTTATTTTTCTATACTTTTTGTCCCAATTATATCTCCCTGAATATCGTCGATATTTATTCTTTTAATTTTTGTTCAGTTATCTTTCTGATTATCTTCTGTATTGATTTTTTTAATGTTCTATATTATCTTTTTGAATATTTTCTATATTTACTTTTCTAATCTTCTCCATTATCTTAGTGAATATTTTTTACATTACTTTCGTAAATTTTCTGTAGTATTTTTCTAAATATTTTCTCTGTATTCCATACTATTTACCCAACCGTGCTGTAGTTCGCAGATAAATCGCACACTTTTAATAGCGCCGAGAACGCAACAACAAATGTATTAGCGTTAATTAACAAAATAAGAAGTTAAAGAAACGCGGTTTATCGTTTACAGTATACGTTACACGGTAAAGCTTTTTAGCAACGCACAGCGTGATGTATTAATTGCGAGCGGGATTTAATATTTGTATGTCATAAATTACGTTTTATCAGTTTTCACTCAACAATAGCTATCTCCGTTGTACGCTCGCATTAGTCAAACCGACGTCACGTGCGTAACTAAAATATCTCGGAAAGAACTCGTGCATTAAAGCGACGAGAAACCCCTTTTAGGATGCATATAATTACGCGCATGCAATCTTTCACACTGCATCCGTCCGCCGGTGATTTCATGTCCGTTTTGCATGTTTATTGTTTAATAACTGTTTCTGAAAACAGTGTCGTTTCTTTACGTTACAATAATTAGCATCAATAGCTGCAAACTTCACGGGCTTAATTAAAATTTCTTTCTTTCTGTTTTATCACAACTAAAATTCATGTTTATTCTTCTACCGTTATAGTGAGAATTTAGTGCAATGATAGAGAATATTATGGACACTAGATTTTGTTTACTCCAAATCTTAGTTTTATAGACGATTTCCCCATATGTAGTAAATAACTAGTAGCTGTTCCGAACTCCATTAAACCTTCAACTTCACTGTTTACCATCCATCTTTACGAGCTATGAACCTATAAAAATCTGTAGTTTATTTAATACTGCGTACACTACGGATTTATGCATTCACGGCATTCCCTAACCCACAGAACGAAGGAAAATAAAGATTTTTATATGGAAATTGCGGATCTTCCTGTGTGTGTGTGTGTGCATTCATAACGGTTCCCCGGTCAAATTTAAGAAAATGTTCATTTTATTGATTATTCATCTTTTAATAAATTAAATTTCATTATAAGTCATCTTTTTTTCTCTGCTCCGCCTTAAATAATCCAATGAATGAAAAAGCCATCTAACTGGAAAGTTTGATTTATATGTACAACAATAAATTAGCACTACTTTTAAAACTAGAAGATTACTTTTTTCCTAAAAAAGCCACACCTTCGACCGTCCGTGAAAACTTTGAAAAATTTTCTACGAGATTGAAACCGCCATGGATTTGAAGACCGAAGCTTCGTCTTCAGAACGACACCTTAAAAATTGATGTATGATTTTTTTTAGTCGTTTTACCGAGATTTGAACGAGCAATAAATTACACCATGAGGACTCACACGATCGAACTTGTTCCTCCTTTTTGTCCCATAAAAATAGAAAGAAGGATCGTACATAAATTTTTCAAGGGGTCTTTGTAAAAAGGAGGCTTCGATCTTCAAATCCATCGGAGTTTCATTTATGAGAAAAATTTTTGGAAGTTTCTACAGACGTTTGAACTTTTAGGAAAAAATGGCATAAAAATTTCTCATCGTCAAAATTTGGCCCACTTCTAACGCTTATATCACCAAACATCCGCATAATCTCGTCAGCTCATGACCAGGGCGTGTTAGATTGAACCTTCCTCTTTCGAACGAGCCCTTTTCAGGCGACAAAATATTCTCATATAAGGACGAAAAATTGAGTCGCGTGAAACCGTTTTTTTGGCCTATTTTTGTCGGTAACGTGGTCACTCTACCTTATCGCGAATCCACGGAGTCTTAATTGCTTGGTTTCGATTAGCGTTCAGCTCTTTTGTGTGCGAGGAGCTGTCTCGGGACAATCAGCGCGCATTTCAATAACAAATGCACGCGTTCGCCATACGTTATCGAAAGATCCCTTCCCGTTGATCCCGAACACGAATTCTGGCCACATGCTAGGACCGCGTAACGTTTAGTCTCCTTCAAGCATCGCTGATACAAGCAATTCCACTATCTGGAGGTGGTGGATTTCGCAAACAGCAAACTCGACGGCCACCCCGAGAGTCTCTCTCTCTCTCTTACTCTCTCTGCGCAACTCTCCCCGGCGAAAAGGGAATGGGCGATGGCAACGAGTAGTGTGTTTAAGCACGCCACAAGTTTTACGAGGTGGCATAAATAATGTGGTTAGTGCTTCGTGATGTTATGTCAACGGAGGCGATTCCACCCTGGGGAGAGACCCCGTCGGCAGAGAGAGCCACCAGTAATCGTTGTAATCGTCGCGTCGGGGGGTTGCGATGGCGTGACACCTGCCTATCCCGTTAGTCCGGCTGAAAACTTTGCCGATTCTTTCGCCCCGCCTCTCTCTCTCTCTCCCTCTCTCTCTCTCTCTCTCTCTACTTTCTCTGCTACCTTTTTCTAAGCGAGCACCACTCCACACTCCGCCGCGTACATTGGAAATGACACGCGTGAACGGTTACATCGCGATAAGATGAATCGTGGAATTTTTCTTGCCATTGTGCGCCCGAAGCTTATTTTCCCCCGCGGAAAATCTACCGACTGAAAATCACTGCTTGGCGCGATAACCGATTTTTAAGGAGACTGGTCCTCGAATTTTTGCCTAAATCAGAGCAACGAGTCATTGTCGCTCCCTTAGGAAAAATATTTTTCCCAGTCGATTTTGAAAGGTATTTAAAAAATGCAAGGACTCGATTAAATTGTATTTAATATTCGTCTAGTCGTCAATTTGATCTAAATCCACAAATAGTTATATTATTAACCCCTTAACTTGTACGCTCGAGTTGATTCGAGCGCGCTAAACAGACCAAACTGTGCTCACTCGAGATAATTCGAGCGGCGTTGTATTTTATACTGCTATAATTTTTCACACTCGAATATAATCGAGAATTGAAAATAAAAATGTGAAAGCAAAGAAAAAAAAATCCTTTTATTGATATTTATCATTTACATGGAATTGTAAGCTATAACACTTATTTATTCAAGAATAAAATATTGCCTTTTTCCATGGAACCATGGAACGGACCTTTTCCATTGATTTTTTTGGCCGGTTTTTTTTCAAAAAAACTGTGCGTTAAGGGGTTAATAGGTACATATTGAATACCGATTAGGATAAATTACAGTGGGTCCTCGACGACCCCAATGGTTCACTTGAGGGTTAATAAGGTAAAATAGCACTACAGTTTCGAGAAGATTGCTTCAATCCATTAGCCAATTTCAAATTAGAGTTTCTATTGCCAACAAATTTAGATTCAATAAAATCGTTTATTTGGAATTAATTCTCCTGTCCCAGTATATACTTTTGGACACCTGTGTATGAAAATAAAATGCCCGGAACTCCGTTTGCTCGAGGACACCGAAATTCGTCTTCCCGTTTCGCACGGCTAATCGAGTTTCCGCTGCGCTTTCATTCGTCATTAAATTCCATTTTGTAAATCGTGCACAGAATGCGCGGCCCTTTGTCTCGAGATTGCAATTTATTTCCCTCATCTCGCACGTCACTAAGTGTTATTCTTCCCGTAATTATCATGACTGCCGCTAATCGCTTAGCTGCGAATGTTAATTAGAATAATTAATACATATTACGAGAACAAGAGAAACTTCCGGCGATTATGTAAAGATGCTCTTGCTAAATTACGAAAGGGTGCATTTGTCCCGGCGGGACAGTCGCGTTTATCAAAATTACATTCTCTCTCTCTCTCTCTCTCTCTCTCTCTCTCTCGGCGGTCGTAAGTACCAGATGCTTTAAACAAAGCTCCAGCAGCTGTGATTCTACTGTAGTAGTTCATCGTTCAACAAACTAATTATCTTTAATAATCTAATTTTATTATAATATTTATACTATTTCTAGTTCTGTTCGGGCTTAAAAGCTTTCTGCTTTCCACGTTGGGATTATACTGTGGTTCCAAAATATTTAAATTGCGATAGTTTCGTGAAAGCAAGTAGTACAACCATAAGCCTAAATCCATCTGAAAGCTTGAAGCCTATAAAAGCCTAGCAAAGGTGGGAAGATCCATTTTTCCTTAAAAAAGAAGCTATTAAAGGTCTCCAAAAACTTAAAAAAACTTTCTCTAGGAATAATGTTCTCTTTTCCCTAAATTTTCTCTAATTTCCCCTTTTTCTTAAATTTTCTCTACTTTCTCTAATTTTCTCTTTTCCCTAAATTGTCTCTATTTTCTCTAATTTTCTCCAAAATTTTCTTTCTCTATTTTTAATGTATTCTCTAATTTCACTAACGTTACGAAGGAACGATTCGCTATTTTGCACGTGAACCGTCGGCGCAGCGCAAAAGGGAAAACGGAAACCACGTAAAATTCAGCTTTCATTTTCGGATTGGGGGCCGCTGTTGAAAGTGCTTCAGTCAATTGCTGACATCATCCAGATAGGGCGATAAAACCAAGTTGCCACCCCTTAATAGGGATGTAAATGGAGTGGGCTGATGTCGTGTCATCGGTACCAGCCCTTCGAATAATTATAAACGGAAGGGTATTCAGTATGATCGAAATGATATCAAATCGCGCAAGGATATTTCAGGTCCAATTTTATCGTGGACGTAATCGAAATTGAACTGCCAATTAAAATCGAGCAGTTTAAATATGCATACCGTTGAATATGCTAATCTCAATTCGCTTCAAGTGTCCGTTGCTTCTTTCAAACGATTATTATTTAACGTTGTACAGCCTGGTAAAAAATTATTTTCTTTCAGAATGTATTTCTACAATCATATAATTGTCAATTGGACAAATATAGCCACTCGTTTGGAAAGGTTGGGCATTAATTTCTCCAAAAAAAAAAACAAAAATTCGCAAAGGTTACGTTTCTTTTTCACATCCTTAAAGTCAGCTTTTTCAAACGAGTGGCTTAGTTAAAAAGTGCATCTATTGTGCAACTCGTAGTAATTAATATAACAATATATACCCCTTAAATGGAGTGCTTATTGAAAAATATATGTATTTTTTTTTATTTGTCCACAGACAATTCTTGATCCCTTAACACTAAAAATGAAAATAATTTAGACAGTAATATTGCGTTATTAAATTATAATTATCGTGATGATATTCGAGTTTGGAAAGTGGTAAACTGTTAAATTGTAAAAACTGCAATTTTGCTGGACGGTTTACTCACAATTTGCGATAATGAGCCAGACTAATATCGCAAACGGCCGTATTCGAGGCAGCCATTTAATCAGACTTTAATCGCAGGCGGTCCGAACCGAATTGAGTGGTAAGCGTTTCTTGATTATCCACTCCGGATCATTTTACTGGCATGAAAATGTTCCGAGCCAGGGTCGGCTTCCCTTTCGGAGCGATTTCACGGCCGCGAAGATTCCGAGGCAGCTACTTTGAATACTTGAACCACTTTCGAATGGTGCACGGCTTCGTTCGTGTATACGGCATTGTGCCGCGGAACAAACTTCCATTCCACGGGAGCCCGTACATCGGTCGGCATTGTTGGCAACGACCAGAAGGAAGCCGTGTTGTGTACGACATCTATCGCGGGCCCGTGAGATGAGAGGCGAACGCGAGCGCCATTCTGCTCCAATAATTCTTATCGCTCGCTGCCAAACAGCCTTTGCGCTCGGGACTCCATTTATCTGAGCCTGTCTGGGGACAAGGGCGGGATAACTGGATCTTTCCAATAATAAGGATGCTCTGTGCCTTCTGCCTGTGAAGGTCTGCTTCCCTTAAATAAAGAGGAGCCGAGGATTTCTCTGTTGAAATTTTTGAGTCTCTCACACCTCGCCGCGTTCTGCTCAGTAGTATTAACCCTTACAGGTCAGACGTCTTTCAAGTAATATCTAGCTTCACTCAAACAGTTCTTCAATTTATACAATTTTTTTTTAACGTTGTCTGCACTGATTGATTCAGCTGTTACATCCAAAAGTAATCTACAATTTAATCTGTGTTTGAACGTTTGAATTTCTCACCTCGTTGCGGTCTGCTCTCAGTAGTAAAAAACCTTCCAAGTCAGACGTCTCTGAAGTAATATCTAGCTTCATTTTAAACAGCACTTCGTCAATTATTTAAATGTATTTTTTTACGCTATCTGGACCGATCGATTCAGTTGTTACATCCAAAATTAATGTTCAATTTAATCTGTGTCTAAATGTTTGTGTTCCTTACCTCTCCGCGCTCTGTTCAGTAGTATTAACCCTTCGAAGTCAGACGTTCGTGAAACAATATTCAGCTTTATTGCGACAATTGTTCGTCAATTAAAAAAAATTTTCTTAACATTATCTGTACTCATTGGTTTCTTTATTACGTCACAGTGCCTGATTGTTTAACTGTTTAAGCTTACAATTTCGTTACGCCGTATTCAGTAGCACGAACCTTTACAAGTCAGACGTATTGGAGGATCGTTTATCACGTAGGCAATGTTTAGCTTCAATAAACTGAATCGTTGTAATTGTCCAAAACAGGAAAACTAAAAAGTTTTGCTTGTACTCCGAAAGTAGAATAAATAATAAATAAAATAATATTGGCAAAAATGGAAAGTTGAACAAATATTAGAGAATTGCAGGATGCGGTTGGCGGAATGATAATTTTTGGACAGAATACGGTTTTTTGAAGAAATATCTAGAATTGAAAAATTGTTCGGGCTTTTTCACGCTCTCTTCCACAATCCCGTTTTTGTAATCGATTATTGCACGAATCCTTTGCGCTGTTCCGGTGAATGGTGCAGGTTGGTTGATTTCTATTGCAATATTTACGCGGCCGCGGTACGCGGTGCGAACCATGAAACTGAGCAACCGTGTAAAAAGTACGATGATAAACGCGGAATGAAGCCTGGCGAAAAAGATTACCGATGACTGTTGTTTCGAGTGATTAATCGGTGTGCATGGTTTACGAGCGGTATTTCGATATTTCCAGTCGGACACGTTTAATCGGTTATTGCCCACTGTTCCCTGGAAACTCGTGCACTTCAATTTGACAAAAAAATATGATTCAGAGGAATATCTGTCCAAGTATTTTATTCTAGTGCTCTCAAAGCGTATACCAAAACGATACCGAATAGACATTTGAATATGTGATATTTTATCCTGTATTTTATCACTGATTGCTTAAATGGTAAAATTTTCAAAAGTTGAACAGAAAAACCAATAAATATGTTGTACTTGTACAACCTACCATCTACCAATTTTACCAGCTTTTAAGCTACCATCTAATTGTTTAAGTGGTAAATCCAAGATTTAAACAGAGAAAATTTAGACAGAAAACAGAAAACAACAGACAGACAGTTTTCTGTTAACTTTTAACAGAAAATTTATTACGTTTGTAGAATTTGCAAAGAAACATATGCAACAATAACATATCGTTTTGACGATTAATTTATAGATCAATGTTTAATTCTAAAATTCTATATTTTCAGGAAAAAAAAATATATATATAGTCGTGCTGAACAGTAAAATATAGATATCTCACGAGAGTGCTATCGAATATGAATTTCTCAATCATCCCCACTTTATGTCCGTTGAGCTGCCACTTTATCTACCCTGGTTTCTCTACTTTATCATTATGTGTCACGGTATGTATGCGCGCCCCACGCAAATATATAATATTACGTGGCAGGGGAGAAACCATTGGGAGGAGGCCCATGTATAAACAAAACACTTTTCGCGATTTCATGGAAACATGAATTTTTTAAGACCACGACACAATAAATCAACATCCCATGCGCACGTTATTTTACCAAAATATTTGTTTCATTTTTGATGATACTAAATACTTTAAAACTATTATTATTAAAATCACTAATACTGAATATTTGAGACTTGTGAAATACAATGTTCAACAGCATTTTTTACGATGTCTATTCATTCCAATTCTGACAGAATACTGCCAATTAAATTAAAAAGCAATACTTATACAAAATAATGTAAATTATATGATAGTTCCACATGAATTTTAATTGTAATAATTATTTAATTTCTATTTCTGTGGTATAAAATGAACGCTAAAGATCTAGATGTTGATATCAGCTTCATAAATAAATAATTCGAACGAGACTAAACAAAAACAATTTCAAAAAGTCTAAAAAATTTGTCCTTAAATTTTCTGCTACATTTTGCGGCATAAATAGACGGATCTTTATCCCAAACGACTATAAATGTATAAAACCTTTAGTCTAGTCGCAAAATAAAATACTTCCTAAAATTTTCCTAGCATTCTCACGTCTTCCAGTCCGCATAGATATTCTTCATTCGCGTAACGACACGCGTTCTCGCTAACGAGATGACGCAGAAAATGGTGGTCGTGTACGCCGGTGTATCCGACACCGGTGTCGAACGTGTTAATGCGCGAGAGCGGGAATGCCGAATCGAAACCCTAACTCCGGGAAGTCAAAATGAAAGGAGAGTCGCAAGTTCTCGGCCGCCTCTTCAGACTTCGCGAAGAGGGAAAGCATCGGTAAGCGATCGGAAGAATCACTTCGGAATCGGAATTCTCGCTTTGGCGCTTTGAAGCCCGGGCGTTGAAACAAAGTTCGATCTGCGAATTCCCGGTGTGCAAGAGAGGTATCTCTCCCCCACGGTCTCTGTCAAAGACTTTCGATTTAATCTCGGCGCAGCGATGGATAACTTGACGGCCCTGGCGTTTGCACCG
This sequence comes from Seladonia tumulorum, assembly GCA_913789895.3. NCBI lineage: Eukaryota > Metazoa > Arthropoda > Insecta > Hymenoptera > Halictidae > Seladonia > Seladonia tumulorum. Next base: position 9,527,804 of record OU565276.1, read on the forward strand.
GCAACGAAAGAGGGACAGAGACGGAAAGAACGAATGAGAGAGAGAGAGAGAGAGAGAGAGAGAGGGAGAGAGAGAGTTGTGGAGAGGAAACAAATCGCAGCGTGAAGTTTTTCTTCCCGGTAGGGGGGATGGAACAATGGTATTTCGTAATAACAACCGAACGCGAGGTCTCTTCATCCTCTTCTACTACGTGTTCTTCTTCTCTTCGACTACGTGACGAATCGCGTTCCACTTTCTTCCTTCCCGTGCCTTCTTCTCCCGACTGAGTCTAACAATTGATTCCGCACGGCTGAATCGGGGCCGCGCGCGTGTCATCGGCATTTTTTCGAAGATGAAAGGGCTGCTTCCGGTCCGCTGTGGTCTGGAAAGCGGCTCTTTGTGGCCGAAACTACGGATTTCGTTCGACCTCTGTGTAGCCTGGGCGATCAACTATCTCCCGGGCTGCTGGTAACTAGAATTTGCGGATTTTTATGGAAAATTGCCTACGTTGGTTGCGACACTCGGGAAAATGCACATTTAGTCATTTTGTTCCGATAATTTCAATGAACCACTGAGAATAGAAATAAACGTTTAACCTGTATCTTGCAATTAATGAATGCATGTAACTAGAATTTGCGGATTTTTATGCAAAATTGCCTACGTTGGTTGCGACACTCGGGAAAACGCACATTTAGTCATTTTGTTCCGATTATTTCAATGAACCTCTGAGAACAGAAATAAATGTTGAACGTAGTTCGTGTAATTGCAATTTTTATTCTCCATTGAAATTCACAGTTTAGTTAATTGTTGTAACTCGCAAACGAATGAATAACGATACGGGAAAAGATTTAGCGAATAGTTCGACTAATTAGAGTGTGACTAATTCCGTAACCGATAGTGCATCGCATAAATTTACGTGGCTGGAGCTGAAATTGTTTCTTAATCTACCTTGGCCGCAATGACCACAGGCTTCTGCATAGTCTTCAACCAAGTTTCATGACCCTGGACCATTAACCTAGATCAGTAGCATTAAAACTGGTCACTGGAACGGCGTATCGCCGTCGTTTGTGCACAATTTAATTGTTAATCAACTTTGAATAGTGTACATTCATTTCTTTGTCTTGATCTCGACAAAACATTGTCGGATCACTGATACACTAGATACAAAATGCGAACTTATTAACATAATTTTTTACTAATTTCTAAACTATAAATGTCTTCCGCAGAACATGAAAAAATATATCTTCAATTTTTAGTAAATGGAAGAATAGTAAGGGAATTTTACTAAGCAGATAGAATTGTCTTTTGAATTTTTAGCAAATGGAAAAACCTTTTTTAACAATGTTTCTTAAGAAGCCGGTGCTTTTTATAAGACTTGTCATTTCAATTTATAGTAAAAATGGAAAAATCTTTTTTAACAACCTTTTTTTAATAAGCAGATGATTTCAATAAGAATTGAAATTAATTTCTGGTAAAAATGGAAAAACCTTGCACAGTCGAAAATAAAATAATTTTAGTAAGCACGTAGAATTTCCTTTCAATTTTCATTAAATGGAACAATCTTGTGCAGTCAAGAAAATTCGAACCAGCACGTAGAAGTGTCTTGACAAATTTAAATAATAATCTTTCCCGGAAAGAAATCGGAAAACAATGGAAAGCGAACCGTTTTATTAAGGAACTTAAGTTGCTGAAAATATCATAATAAAGGCAGTATAAGATACACTAAACGTTACACGAAAGTTTGCTTCAAGTTTTTAATAGTTACCCTTCTGCTTCTGCTTCGGAGTGTAGATGAACTTCGGCCGAAGTAGAATTAAAGCGTAGTAACAGGCAAAACGGGCGTATGCTCAAGAAACACTCATTCCATTTTTAAAGGATATTTCGCTCTCCGCGATAGAAGTTAAAACGCTAACGTCTGGAAAGTTTTGCATGTCATTTAAACCAGGAAATTTACATAATTCTCTTAAATTTGCAGAAGCTGGAATTTAAAATTAAGTGTAACGTTTGGATTACATTCTGTCGCCGAAAAAACCTTTTCGAAATTCAAAGTCTCTTTCCATTCTGAACTTCGCGTTTTAATTTCAACCTTCGCAATAATACAATAATAATACAGTTCGCTAAAATATCTCGATCACTAATTGGCCATGAAACTATTCCTTTACTTTAGTATGACCGAAAAAATGAGAAATTATAACGAAACTATACATATTAATTTTTCTTTCTAAATCTGACATTACATTTTTAAATAAGTGTAGGAATTCTTCAATTATTCTACAAATAATAATTACAAGCAGCTGTAAAAAATAAAAAATATATTCTCTATCTATTACAGGACACAGAAGCCAAAAAAATCTCTTCGTTTAATAATTGTAATAAATAATGCAGTGATATTTTGAAATGTTTTTAATTTTTTTCAGTATTTAAAATTTCGTGGATTCATTTTTGTCACAACTAAATAAAATCCGCAATTTGATAAAACATTAATACGATCTAGGCGTCCAGTAGCGTGTAGCAACTTTTTCCTGTTTTGTTTTTTCTAATTTTCATTAGTTCCCCCGATAAACCCATTTATAAATTAAAATGGGTCACGATGGATTGTTAAGTATCGCGTGTACCCGGCAGGGAGGCCATCGTCCACGGTATCGGTAGACTCGGTGAGCTGTTTTTCGGCGGCACGCGAACGCGTTGCTTGCTTGCCCACCTCCGCAATATTTCAATAAAACATTTAGCTTTTAATGGTCTTGTTCGTGTAGCCTACACACTCACGAAAGTGGCTACACGACTGAAAAGGAAGTCCCTCGCCCCCCGGCCACCTGGCCGCCCCGCCTCTGTTATATCTCTTTGAGTTGAATAACATTTATGTATAGGCGGCTTAATGCCACTTCTAACGACGCGATGAATTAATCATTAACTACCCATAATAATATATATGGGTATATTACGCATGTAATACGCGCGTCATAATACCGCCGCGCGTATTACATGCTATGGTATTTAGAGGAAAGTAGCTCAAAGCAATAGGAGGCTCCTGACTGACTCATTTAATCGGGGATGATCATTAGTCTTGGATCTCGGATCGCTTCGAACCGTTCGGAATAATGGAATCGAAAGGACGATGAATAATTTATCTGTCAGCATATGAAACTGTAACTTGCGTTCACGTAATTATTTATTTGACCCTTTTTCATTAGGTTAGCGTGTTAAGGACGCACGATGCTCTTGTGATTAACGGGGAATTACGTATTAAACATTGTGCTGCATTATTCATCGACCGTTACATGCGTGAGTAGGAAATCGCAACTGTTGTTCACGTATTCCGTTTGTTTTTAACACGTTGACTGTCATGTCAGCCATACGTGGGTGACGGAATTATTTGTCCAGATTGTAAAATGAATGTTCACGTTAATATATTCATCGTACCTTAGGATCTGCAAAATGCAAGAGAGTTGGAGGACTACTCAACATGGAACATTTAATTTTTTCAATTTCTATTTCATTAAATAACTTACTTTGATTTTATGGAGTTTTTCAGGATTCTAGTTTCGCAGTGAAAGTGTTAATTGAAAGGCCTTCACCGAATCCTTGTGATGATAAAATTGTATCTGTGAATTATCAGAGGCCGTGGAAAATGATGGGAAGAACAGACAACAGTTCGACACAGCTGATCGAAGTTTTCAGCGTAGCTCGTAAGTTTTCACCTTTTCGACGCGGCCTCCTTCCGCGGGCATGATCGTTTTCCAAGCGGGCGAGCGCGCCTCATCGCGCACCGGTCGCAATCGCCATGACAGTTTTCCGATGGGCCCGGAGGAACCCTGCGAGGACAATGCCGAAAGGTGAAAGTTTCCAGCCGCGTAGACACGTGGCCCCGAAATGTTTCTACAGGCTGAGGGAAGGGTTGACACTTTATTGCTATCGCGAATTGGATCTGCTTTGTCTCCGAGTCTGCCAGAAACCCGATAGTTTCGCGAGTCTCTCTCGGAGCCTTCCAGCCGAATCTCCTAACTAGAGCCATACGATATTCTCGGCGTCATTATGATAGGGAGACGCGCGGAGACGCAGCGATTCTGGAAATCAGTATGATTAACCCCTGTCTGGCTTGTCGGTGACGAAGACATGAAGCACGATCCAGCAAAATATGCTCTTGACACAAAATGACATAAAATGGTCTATTAACACTAGAACTACCGAACCAGTCAAAATGACTGGTTCCTAATTTTTTCTTTCACAATTACTGAAATTATAAAAATGTTTTCATCCGAATTTTTTGAAGGAACTTTCTCATTGAAGCACGTGTTAGAATAAAGATGATATTAGGTTTGAATAGATGTAGTCTTGTCATCGTTACAAAGCAATGTTCATCAGTTGTATTTATTACTCGGTAGTTCTAGTGTTAAATACAATGTACACGCCTTGTAAAGTGTTGAAACAACTTCGAACGTAAAAGTCGTGGAGCCTCCTTGAATAATATTTCAGGTATATTACCTAAGTCCTTAAATAATATTTTAAATAATGTTTTAGGTATATTATGTTATATTAGGTATATTTAGCTTCACTATTTTTGGGTAAACTGCCAGATTGTGGATGTAGCGTGTCGATTTCTTATATTGGATGCAATACAATCACATTTGCGGATTAAACTTCAGCTCGAGAAACCAGAAATTTTTAACTTTTTTAAATGTAATCCTATAGATTTTGACGAGAACATCCCGAAAATCCCTGTTTCAATCCTAGGAGATCGCTGGTTCAAAAGTTATAGGTGTGTAAAGATGTGCGATTTTTTGCGTGTGACCGGTAAGGGCGCCGCCATGTCGGTATGTAGTGGCCGTTGCGTGTAGCATAATGAGCGGAGCTTTACCCACTTATAACTTTTGAGCTAGTGATATCCTGGTATTGAAACTTGGATTTCCGACATTATCTCGCCAAGATCTACAGGATCGCATTTAAAAAAGTAAAAAATTTCTGGTTTCCCGAAGTGAAGTTTTTATATAAAACGAAAATATGAATTCTCCAAAGAGTTAAAGCTACGGTTAAAGAGTTAAAGAGTTAAGGTACAGAATTCTGTGAAATAAAAATCAATTTGTCCCAAAAAAAAAGAAATTGAATTCGTCCTTCAATGCGATATTGTCCATTTGTACAGGTGGCTTTAATTTCGATCAGCCCGTTTCTATTACTTCGTTGAATCTCTGTCGCACACGAAGGTCCAAAAGTGTTTTTAATGAGCTGTAAAGTAGGATGATTTGCGAGCCGGTGTGGAACTAGGGCAATGATAAACAGAGCCCTCTAGATTACACAGGAATCCGCAAGCGGCAGACAAGATTGAGAAAGAGAACATAGCGGGCGAAACAAGAGGGATGGAAACGGGAACAAAGGGAATACGGACAAACGTGACCAGCCGCTTAGTCAAAGTGCAGGCAGACAGAGGCAACCTGAGCGTTCGCGTATAAACGTTTCCATCTCCTACAAAGTCGAGCATATTGCGTTAACACCGAGGGTGCAAACAGCCCTTGTCTGTCTCGCTCACCCTTCCTCCTGGTTCTCTCCTTCTTTCCAGGCTTCTGTCACGCTTGCATAACCTGAAAGACCCTCTGGAGTACAGTCAGGCTAATAATTAAAGTCGCTAAAACCGCTCGTTAAATCGAGGCACCCGTCACGGACGTCATCGGGGATGCCTGCGCTTAACCCCTATTAATCGGTCCTCTAATATAATCGCTATATCGTCTACTTTCATACTATTAGGCCCTTGCATATGAAATGTCGAATTTTATTAAATTATTATATAATTATTCGCGAGAAGTGATTTCGTTTTTCGCGTAGAGATGGCATTGCTTCCATTTGTTACTACTCAGCCATATTCTATTGTCATTGCATACCTTAACAGCTGACATTTCAGACGTCATTTTCACAATTTGTCCGTGTCATATTTTAATCTATCGACACAATTAACTCCTAAAATATTCGTTACTGAAAACACTGTTCACAGTAAAACTTTCTTTGTTTCGAGGGAGACGACTTATGATGACCTTCAGATATGCCTAGGTCAAAGTGATCTGAAGGTGACCTCCGCTTTTTTTTTTAATGGAACTTTATGTTTTCATTTAGCCACGCTTGTAGTACACTCCGACAATTCAACAACAATTCATTGACCTGTAATATGTTGGTCTTCCAAGGTCACTCAAGGTCATTTCTCCCCGTTCAAAAATTGAATTGAGAAATCAATTCAGAATTGTATGTCTTTTCTCGTTAAATGTTTGATGCGTCATTATTCTTAATAATGCAAATAAGTTATAAGAGGATCAATATTTGATTACGTAAATGAAGAATTGTAGGTCTTTGCTCGTTGAATTGTTTGAGGGCCGCGGTTGGCAAGGAAAGGGCAAGATTCGTGTATCAGCAGTTTTCTAAACGAGCTAAACGCTGTCGGGGAAACTTTTCTCGGAGTTGCCGCAATCCTTTAGCCGAATTGGTCCTCCGACCCCAGGGTCCACCTGGTTTGTGGCACCGGAGGGACGCAATGTTTTCGCATTAGGGGACAAAACCGTCGTTAACCGGAAGGAGCGGGAGTTGCTGTCACGGCGTTACAGTTTATGCGCTACAGGCGTCGATTAACCGGATTTTCTTGTCGTTAAATTAATCTCGAGCAATTTCAGCCGGCCAACGAGACGCAGGGTCAACGTCACGGAAAGTATGCCCGTAATGGTCCGTTTCGTTTGTTCATTTTAACACGTCTCCGCGTTAAATAGTTTACTGCCGCCTGGGCTCGTGGGAGTTTTTCAAATTGTCGGATAACGACTAGAACTTTGTACCCGGTCGCTGTAACAAATCCCATTGGCACAGGACTATGACACGCTGTATTAACCTACTTGATAGTAACCGATTACAAAGGTTTCGTCTTATCCTTTTACTTTCGGCGTCGGTCGCACTTGGATCAATAGTTCCACGTCACGAACGGTCTAATTATTTAAATTATTCTCCTTGCACAATCAGTTGAATTTGAATTACATATCTTTTTAACACATCGTGGGGAACAGTAGTGTTATTTTATTATTCTGAGATTTGCTGAATAAAATTCTGTGGTAATATATATATGTGTAATACAAAAATAAATGTCTGGACTGGAAATATAATTTATGACACAAATGAGTGGATGTAATTTAAAACAGTAGAAAGAGTAAAAGTATTCGATAATTTCGATACGCTATTTTCAACGTATTGAAACTTTTAAAAATTTTATTTTGCATAAAAATCCGCAGTCTATTAATAACAAGTTCGAAGATTCGAAATTTGAATTCTGACTTCAGGTAAAGACTTCACGAGCACAAAGACGACATAGTTCAACCCTTTATTATAAACTGCACCCCCTCGACTTCAACTCCCTCGACGGAAAGATCGCGTGGATCGGATCTAAAAAGTTCCGACGATCTCCGGTTCATCGGATAAATTAATATCTCTCTTCGCAGTCCGGATTTCCATTAGCAGGACCAAACCGAGTCCTCTTTAACCTCTCTTTTGTTCCATCATCCTTCGAAGGCGACCAGGATCAAGCGACGAGCACAATGCCGCACAACGGCGCTAGTAGATAGAAGAGATATATATGAATCGATGGAGGGCGAAAGGGGGAAATAATAAAAAAAAGAAGAAGAAGAAGAAGAAGAGAACGAGCCGGAAAAGGGGGCAGAGAAGAAATAAACAAGGACGATGTTTTCCTCGATGAACCCTCGACTTTTCACAGCGCGGCGTCGACAAAGCTAACCAACAACTGGCGGTTTTATTTTTGTCATTATTAAACGGCTGCCCTTCGCCCTCCTTTGCTGCCTCGCTTTTCAGATGAGATTTTAATGTCGTTGTCCTTCGGGGGGTGGTTCCGTTCGATTGGAGTGATCTTGGGAATAATGATGTCGTGGAAAAGTTCAAGTTTTTGCGAAACGTCTTTTCGATTCATATTGATATTGATATTGGTATTGCTGTTGCCGTTGCTGTTGCTGTCGTTATTGCTGTTGATATGGCTGTTGGCTATTGCTGTTGATATTGCTGTTCTTACTGATATTGCTGCTACTGTTGGCTATTGCTGTTAATATTGATATGACTGTTGATATTTCTGTTGATATTGCTAATGTTACTGATATTGCTGCTGTTGTTGGTTATTGATATTGATATTGATATTGATATTGATATTGATATTGATATTGATATTGATATTGATATTGATATTGATATTGATATTGATATTGATATTGATATTGATATTGATATTGATATTGATATTGATATTGATATTGATATTGATATTGATATTGATATTGATATTGATATTGATATTGATATTGATATTGATATTGATATTGATATTGATATTGATATTGATATTGATATTGATATTGATATTGATATTGATATTGATATCGACATTGATATTGATATTGATATTGATATTGATATTGATATCGACATTGATATTGATATTGATATTGACACTTATCTAAGAAAAGTTTATTTGAAGGTATCATTTGAAGATAACCCTGGCTGATCAACACGAGTCTCGGAAGAGCCAGAAATATGGTGGCAACCTGAAGCCGAAATTAGAAGAAGAAAGAGCTTGGGCAAACCCTGATTTATGCCGACATGAACGCGGTGTCACAGCGAGACAAAAGAAGCATCGCTCAAACCAAGGCGAACACGGAAAGCTACTTAACCCGCGTTCCCCGGGCAACAATGTCGAAGAACGAGGAAAAACCTGTGTGGTGGGGGCGTGGTATCTGTTTGTCAGTCGCGGTATCGCGTTACGCGTAATGCACATCGACAGGCGGGCATCAAAGCTCAGAAACGTTGTGTACAGGTACGGCCGAATCGTTTATCGTCGCATTCGTAACGCAGGAGTCCCGAATTACCCGAAGTCTTGATGAAGGGCGCCCGGGGGGGTTGAGTATGAAACGTTGGGAGGGGGGTCGAGGGTACGTAGGGCAATTTTCGCGTAATTCGATGGGGCGTGATCGTCATAGCAACTCCCGATACCTCCGTCCACCCTCTTTGGAAGCCGGAGCCTGTTCAAACAAGCCTCAAACTCCATACCCCAGGCTCGTATCCACCATCGGCCCCCTCTCTATTTCACTCCCTTACCCCACCGACGGGGCGCGCTATCTTCCGAGTCTCTTTTCCCGTTCCGGCTGAATTCCCTTTCCATTCCACCCGTTATTTGTCAGTTTCACTTCCCATAACTATCCTTTCTCTCTCCTTCGATGGATCCGGCACGGATTCATCCCCGACGCCACTCTAACGCCGGAACTGCAATAACTATTCAGATTTCCTACCCGGCGCGGCTCACGCGACTCGATCGACCTTCTTGCTGTCGTCGAGATCACCGGTAACTTCGGAATTATTTTTATTAGCCGGTTTTATCGCTCGGCGAATTTATTCGATGGCCTTGGCACCGGTTCGTTACCGCTGCTCTAACCCCGAAACTGCAATTATCGTTTCGACTTGTTGTAGTTCTACGAACTCTGAGCAACTACAAAATTATTTAGATGAATCATTTTTATGGCTACCTATAAAGGGCCTCGCCAGCTGAGGGGGTTAAAGACACTCTTCGGATGAATTTTACCATAAATGGCTCGTTCGACAGCTTATCGACAGAGAACCCTGTCTGTAAAGTTTCAGCCCTGTAGCCCAACCTAGGGGGTAGTTACGGGGAAAAAACAAAAAATCAGTTTTTGCAGCTTTTCCCTCACTTAATCGCTTCTGAAAATACTCAAAAAAATTCGACGCATTTAGCGTACCTACCTACACACTCGAGAAATTTTCCCGATTTTTCAGTTGCAAACTTTGGCTGTAAAAAATAAAAGTCTCGAGAACATATTGATTTCTTAAGAAATTAATTTGATAATAAGTTATTCCGATCAACACTATCTCCAATTTTTTCATACTTTGAGAAACTAAGTTGCACTTGTATTAAAATTCTTTGAATGTACCGTGCAATGTTAAACATCGCAGAGTTTAAAAAACTTTCGTTTCCGCCCGGCATGTGTAGTAAGACTTACAAAAATATTAGCTCCGCGCAGCACTGTGGTTTCGTTACTCATGAACATCAACAATGAACACGTCACATAGCTTTATACAATGCCGCGGAGATTGGTAACTTTTACTGCGCCATATTCGTCACGCATGACAGAAATATCGCCAGAGAAGAATCAAGCCCGATAACGCGATGGGGGAAACGTATTCTGCGCAAGGAACCCCTGAGATATCACTCAGAAACACAAATTTATGGAAAGCAATTAAAACCCCTTCTCAAAACGCGAATTGAATGGAGATACTTTCTTCAAAAGTATTTTATCGATCGGCTACCCCCTTTCGTTTCGATGATTTCTTATTATATTTTGTTCAAATGCACGTGTTCCTTCTGTTTGAATAATAATACAGTAACTTAGCGGCGCGATGAATCAACCGTAGCTGATTTGCATGTATTTTTAATCCATTCTAATTATGTCAGCCTTGCAGGCCAAAGTTATTTCCATAACCTAAGCCCCCCTGCATAATTCAGCAATGCTTCTAGACACGCTACTAATTCGCAGTATTTTGTAGTCAATTACTGGAAAATTATGACTGTAAGATGCATCGGGAAGGGAAGATCCTTATTCTCGGCTTTAATGAGCCCTTAAATTTCACCTGAAACGAATATCTCCTAGTGAACATTTCCAAGATAATAATTGCACAAAACTTAAATTTATTTGGTAACATTAATGAACAGCAATATCACAAATTCTTTATAAAATTCTTACTTTGAGGATGGATCAGCGAGGAAAACTATACTTACAACATTTATACATCAGCTTAAACATTCTCAAAAGATTAATATTGAATGGATTTATTTATCAGTATAATTATTAGCGTAGGTTAAAATAATTGAAAATAGTTCTTCTGATGCGTCCAATCAGAAAGAAAAAGAAAAGAAGGACAAAAATCACTATAGTTCTACCTCCGCGAATAAAAGTATAGCAAATGATAAGTGTATTAATAAAATTAAATAATAATTATTTAATAAAAAGTAAATATAATTTTCCTTTGCTTCGACAGAACATTTATTGAGACAATAAGACTTTCGTTTTCGTTTTTATCGGTGTTTAAAGACTCCGCGCAGAAATTCCCAAATTTGTGATCGCAAGTAATAATGAAGTATCTGAAAGGACGATACTGAAAGCACTCAATTTCAGTTATTAATTCGCCGGATCACTCGCAGTTTCACTCAGAGCTGATCACTTTAAACTCGCAGTGTTTCGCTGCTCGAGTCCCAAACAGCCATCGGTGCACCTAAGATTAAACAACCGCCGCTGGATTTATAATTACCGTGTTCCTCTCTTGCTGAAAGTTTCCTCTCCTCTCGATTCTAATTAACTAACTTACTCGCCCGATGTTCGGTTCGCACTGGCAACGCAAATTCCGCGCGCTGGGGAGCAGAAACTTGAAATATAAACAGGAATCTGGACAAAAAAGAGACGGGAGAAACCGTGGTGGAACAGGCCGCCTCACAATTAGATCAGTTTCTTACACGGTGTATCTGGCTTAATCATAACACTAATCATTACACCGCGGATTTCATGTCCTTATAAAAAAATGAATTTAAAAGAGTGAAAACTTTGAAAGAATTTAAAAAAATAGTGTCGAATTTTCCTCAACTCGTTAAAGCAAATTGAAGAAGAAATGGATTTTCCTTTTTAATTATTTTTCACAATTATTCTCCAAAGTTGTATGTTGCACAAAAATCCATAGTTTATTAATCACAGTGTTTTAAAGCTTGTTATCGATAGTTAAATTCTAAACGATTATAAATACTGTTATTACAAATATTATGATGGAATTATGTGTCTATAGGGTATACCAAAAATGAACTTTATAGAAAACTATTTCTGTCGCGAAAATTTAAAAAAATAATAAATAATTAAAAACACGGACCAATCGGAGATTCTCACAATAGATGGAAATTATTTTTATTTTATGATTTTTCTACTGGTGATTGATCGAAGTTCTTATAAATATTAATAAACTTACCACAATTGGATATATTACAGGGAACGTGAGGCACCTAGAAAAGATTTATAGATGTGGAAAAAAGCACGATATCACTTCCAAAGTATAGTAATCAATTTGTGGGAAAGTTTTCGCATATCTTCGATCGAGGCGGTATGTTTATCGCGCGATACTCCATTGCCGAAGACAAATGGCGGTCGTAAGGTGGCACATCTGGTAATAAAGGACTTTCCACCCCGAGTTTATGATAGGTTTAGTGGAACTTGTAACCTATGGCCGGGCATTCCGACGCAATAGAATGGCCGTTCGACTGCGTTGACCAGTAAATGACCTCCTTTCTTCCTGCCAAATACTCGACTAATTCAATATGTTTACCGTGACGATGCGCGTTAGTTACTTTACCCGATCGATGAACTTTATTCCCGGCGAAATGCACTCGCTCGTAAAAGCTTTTAGACGTGCACCCTGCAGAGATGCTTCCGCTGCATCTCTCAAAAACAAAATTCAGCGAACTGGTAAACTTATCTTCCCAAAATTCGATCGTTCTGCTTCACGTTTCTGTGATAAAACTCGTGTGAACCAAGTAGCTCTCAATTTTTCTTGAATTACAAAAATAATGTCTATATTTCAGTGTGTTGGAAATGTTGCGACAGTGTTTCCAAATTTCTTGAATTTTTTACTTGTTTTGCATTTCATCAAATTTTCCAAAAGCTTGAAGAGGCTCATACCCTCATAAGTTCCTCAGAAATATGTAGTTGCATAAGGGAGCCTAGAAACAACAAATTGTAGTATATTATAACCGGACTGCGGATTTTTATGCAAAATAAAAATTGTCTACGTTTATTGCAAGAATGCACATCCAGAGAGAGAGAGAGAGAGAGAGAGAGAGAGAGAGAGAGAGGATTCTCATTTTCTTTAATCATCTTAATAAGTGGAAAGTGATGTATGTACATTTTAAGATCCCTTTAATCTTTTTATCTTACACGACCATAAGTCATAAGTGAATAAAATCCGCAGTCTAATTGTAACCACACAATTTATTATAACTTTACATTTACCATATTAAGTGGACAAATTATTTCTTCACGATTAGTCAATTGCTATGTTTATCAACTTATGTACTTGTTTTATGTACCTATCAATTACTTATAGAATGGAGTAAATTTGTAAATGAATTATGAAGTGAAGGAAAAGTCACGAATTAATTTGTACATCTACTAACCTCATAACATTTCTAATTTCACAATTCAGAGAAATTTATAAATAGATGACAATGGGTTACTGTTAGGGCAACCACACATTTCACAATATTCGGAAACCAAAAATGGTTGAATTTTCACCCTGAAGGCTATATGAGGATTGCAGGGAAGGAAAAGCAGTGGGAAACTTTTCAAAAGCAAAGTAATTCAAATTAAGGAAAACCATGGTGTCACGCGACGTGTCCGAATGAATGATATAAATCATGAGCGAGTTATTCGGTCGGTACTGCGGGACACGCTTAATTATAAAACCGATAAATTCATCCCGCGGGACACGAAGCAGACGTCTGGAATCCTGGATGCTTGATAAACGAACCTCTGATCCCGACCTTCTACCTTATATTGCTGTCCGAGCACCTACACCATCGTCCCGAATTATATGGACACTTACATGCTCACATATGTTGCACAAACACCTCACAAAAGTATTATATTTTACCAGCTCATTATGCTAGCTTAACATACGAACACAATGTGTTTAATACAGTTAACAGTAGACTGCGCATCTCAATGCAAATTAAAAAGTTGTTTGTCGTCAGTTTGCAAGACACAGGAGCTGAGTACAAATAAATATTTCTCACTAATAAGTAGACTGCTGATGCATTTATGACAAAAATGAGTAGGCGTAATTCAAAACAGTAAAAACATCAAAAGAGTTTAACTTAAAGATTAGAACAGGGTGTTTAAATTTTTTTGATTAAACTTTTAGATTAAAAGAGTAAAATAAATTTTTACTTAGTTCCTACAGATAGCAATTGACGTCTGAAAATTTTATTTTTCATAAAGATCCCCAGTCTACTAATAACTTTTAATTAATTCTCTTAAAGTCATTTAATCTTTTCACTGTTTTAAATTACACCCACTCGGTTTTGTCAAAAATGCATAAAATCCGGAGCTTAATTATCAGTAATTGCAGTTAAACAAATGTGTCGGTTCGAAGAAGTTCGATCAACAGATTGTGAATTCCAGGCATTAATATATAAATCAAAAGAATAGATCAAAAGATTTGGAGAATTAAAACTGCGCACCTCGGTCTACGTTAACTTGCACTCGCTTTATAGCGTCGGTTTCTGCAAGGTGCACTCCCGACTTGCATCGCGTCCGATGCCTTCAACCAAGGCGACCGTGTAATTAGATCTTTGGTACGGGGCGAGCTACGCACGTAATTACATTTACGACGCGCGAACGTATGAATATCGATTGAGACGTCCCGCGCGTCGGCTTGCTCATCAACGCTTCCAATCATCCTGATAACGCGACGCGTCACGTGTTATAGGTTAGTGTGCATTATTACGGGTGTTTCGCGCACGATCATCATGCTTTCGAACCGCGGTCAGTTTTTCCGAATTCCAACGATTTTTCGCTGCAACGCTTTGCATCGTTCGCGGAAATCGCTAACGCGAACGTCGAAAAACGTTCATTGAAAATCTACAATTTTATTGCGTTCAGGGTGGGTCTCGCGAAAAAATTTGTCAAACAAACTTTGCATGGTTTGTAGCGTGCAATTTGTCTTTTGTTACTTTGTTTTATTACCAAGATGCGAGGGTCACCTGCAGTTTTATAAATTGATGACACGATATTTTTTCTTGGATTTGGATAAAGCACTCTGTGGAAGAAAACTGTTGTATCAAATAGGGCTTAAAAATATTAATTACTCAGATATGCTCAAAAACTCATTTCAATCAGTGCAACCGGCAATAATAATTTAATTACTATTAACGACAAAAATAACTAGGTTCAATATAAAGACAAAATAGATTTGAAACTGTGTAAAATTATTAATGGAAGAAACAAACTTTAATTTAACGCACAAAATTCTGATCAACTGGCTATAATAATTTAATTACTATTAACGACAAAAATGACTAGGTTCTATATGAAATAGTAGAAACATAAAAAAGATTTACAGATTGATTAAAATTATTAACGGAAGAAACAAATTTTAATTTGATGCACAAAATTCTGATTTTCCACAAAAATTCGCAGTCCGCTAACAGTACTTCTATAAACGAAAGTAAAAAATTATACGTCTGGTTAGAAAGCCTATCGACCAGACAGCGAGTTTATAAATAAATGAAGGTGTTCGCAGGCTCGGGTCGCCTAATCTCCTCACACGAAGGGCGCGGTTAGTCGGTTAAAACGTCTAGGGTAGCAAAGGGTTAATAGTCGGAGACAAAGGAAATTCGGCAATAAATTTCACGGTGCACAGAGACCGACCTCAAAGTATAGACAGCGGCGGTGCAAGAGTTTCTCTCGGTGATATGCGTTCCTGTCAAGCTGGGTTCCGATTGGTCTAGGGCATGCCGGTACTTCCGGTTAAGCTCGAGGACCGTCGACGGCGGGTTGAATTATTAGAGGAACTCCGGGATCGCGTAGGACAGGACGTATTATGCCAATTGCGTCCGTTGTCGACGTGTTCGATTAGACGGCGCCTGCGTCGTTGTATCCAGTGTCGGAGTCACAATCACGCGCATAATTACACGGCCGTCGCTGATTCCCGTATTCAGACGCTTTGTCCCGAAAGCAGAGGAGCTGCTCTCGAAACCGGGTGACACCAGGGTGCGGCTCTCCTCGAAGAAAACGCCGCCAGATGCTGCCACCGGAAGACCCGGGACCCAGCATCGTTTATCAAACTAAGAATTAGGGACATCTGTCCAATCTGGAACAACGCCAAATTGAGCCTCCGGCCCCCGGAAGGCTACCGGAGATCCGATACCGATGCGATATTACGTCCACTACCTTCGTGATTAACGACCATTAATTTTTACCGGTCGCCAAGCGTGATTGAAGAGCCACTTGGTTCCTCGTTAATAGGTGTCTGCCCTCTCTCACGGCTTAAACACCGTTTGCGAATCTCACAGTTTGCTTACTTTGCAAAAAGCTTTATCGTATTGGGTTGTCCCGGAAAGTTCGTGTCGATTTTCACATTTATTGAATCATCACTAGTGCCATTTTGTTCCATAATTTTTCTCCATCTTTCACGCAACTTGCGTTTTTCGGCGAGAAACTTTTAAATATATGATTCCTAACGTCGACCAAAGAGTTAAGAGTTCTTGTCATTATGGGAATTTTGTGTTGACCTAAAGTCGGTACATCAATACATCTACTCTATCAGAGTTGAGCAAAACGTAATTTCAATTTCAATTACAATTACTTACCAATGACTGTAAGTTGAAATTGCAGAAATAAAATTACAATTACATGTAAATGCAATTTGTAATTTCAATTTGAATTACAATTAGAATTACTTACCAATTACCACTACTTGAATAACTAAAAATAAGCAAGTGAAATTTAAAACTGTACAAAGTCTAATTTTGGCAACATTAATATGTGTCATTTAATTCATATTAAAATGAAAAATCAAAGAACAAGAAATTCCATTTAGTTCCCATATCTTGCAACTGATGTACAGCGAGTCCATTTTTATTTATAAAACACATGTAAACGTATTTAAGAATTAACAGCATGGATAAACACTAATAAACAGACTGCGAATCTTTATGCAAAATAAAAACTATTTCCATTGATTGCAAGTCACAGGGGCGAAATAAAAATGTCTCTATTCTTTTAATTATTTTATTAAAGCAATGCTGGCTTTAAATGGTTTTAACACGTCCACTGCTTTAAATCTTTTTAACACGTAAACTGCTTTAAATTGTGCTTACCGATTTTCGTCATAAATGTATAAAATCCGCAGTCTACTCGAATCTACCGGTGTCACTTGAATGGCAGGAAATTTAACGAGATAAATGCCTAATCCCGATTTCTATGAGATAACTAATGAAGTGGAGACTCGGTCGAAAGATCCGCGGTCTATTAATCACGCCGAGCGAAACAAGAGAAATTGTTGACGGGAACGATAAGAGAGCGTGTCCCCCGATTGGCTAGAAGAAGAGAACTCGCGTGACTCGTGACACGATTCGGGCCCCGCGACTCTGGGATCGCATAAAAGTCCCGTGGAACGTAGAACGGGAATAGAAGCAATGTCCATTCAGGGATCGAGCCCTGGGAAAAATCCATTGTCGTTGCCTTCCATTGCGCCTTCTTTGCGAATTTCTTCCGTCCTGAGGGATCTAACGGCGAACTTCCCTATAGAAAACTCTCGGATTCCATCATTAATTTTCCCCGAAGGTGTCGGATAGGAAGGAGCACTGGTGGGGATGGACGGGGAGGGGTTAGGGGAGGGGGAGAAACTGAGCAGGTCAGGTAAGGCGGATGAGCGGAGTTATAGCGAGGATAGGAGCGCTAGTGATGGTGGCATTGAGCGATCATCTCATCTCAGAGTAGAAAGTTAGATGAGGAAATTTGTCGTTGCCATAGGTTCATTCATAGTTGGCGAACTCCGGAAGAGACCGGTCCCATGTTCTGGTATTAGTCTGCGGAACATATCTAACAGGCTCCTTTGTAATCTGGACAGGCCTTTTTATCTGAGAGTGCCCGATGGATATCGATACCGGTGAGCGTAGCACTCGAGAAACTACTTGGGACATGCAAATTAAGTGAACAGAACTTTTGAGCAGATCCTTCTGACGCTCTCGCGTAGCCATTCACGTTTATTTCGCACACAGATGTAATTCTCTTCGTCATTTAGATTGAACGGCATTCATTCAGCGATATTTCCAAATAGAGAAATTTATTTAATGATTCCTGGGGAATTCAGGCTCAGAACCTCCAATAATCTAGGAGTAATAAATTTTAACCCTCTTTGCACTCGAAGCTATTTTAACTCTAAAACGAAACATTTCTTCCGAGAATATTACCCTTCTATATATATATTTTTTCTCATTTTTTCTTTATACATACGAAAATAGTGCAACTTACACGTACAATTCTGAAATGTTTAGTAATTTATTAAATGCAAACAAATTTAACAATGTAAAAAATATTTTTAACAATGATACAGCAACTTTTAGTGGTGCCTTACAGTTGCCATTCGAGTGCTAAGGGTTAAATCGAAGAGTCTCATAATTCTAGTTAAAAAATAAATACTGCTTTTTTGAGCACCCGGTATAAACATTCCCGGTAAATTTTCCAGCATTCCAGAGTGCTGTCTGATCCTGGTGAATTTAGGCTCAGAATCTTCAATTCCTTCGGAGTAATAAATTTTAAATCGAAGAGTCTCGCATAGTTCTAGTTTTAACATACAAGAAAATACTGGTTTCGGGAGCACCCGGTATAAACATTCCCAGTCAATTTCCCAGCATTCCAGAATGCTGTCTGGACAGTTGTAAGCGGCAAGTGCGTCGCGAGTGGACGCAACAGAAGACGATCCTTCAGGTTGATTTGCTCGAATGAAAACCGTTTTGTTTGCCGAATAAAGCCACTAACGTTTTCCCACGAAGGTTCCCGCTTCAGTTTCAATCGGTATCGCGACGTTAATGAGCCTGGCCGAAGAGTTTTCACGCCTTTGTTAGGGAATCCCCACCCCGGCCAACCGTCGACGTTGTCACGCGGCTCAATTACAGGTGGCTCAACTTTCCAGGTGGCGTCTGTGTCCCGCGATCCCCCCCCTCTCTCTTTCTCTTTTCTTCGGCGACGGGGTTCTTATCCCCATGGGAATTAACGAGCCTCCCGAAGAATCAGCTCGGAATTAAATCGCGGGTATTTCGCGCGTGCGATTCCACGACCTCGGGTTCGTGAATAAGGCCTCAGGGGTGGGGGAGGGGATGGTTCAGCTCGGGGGGTGATTCAACCAACAGGGAAGAAGCCCTGCCAAGGTTCTTTGGAAACGAGACTCTTGACGCGGCCGAATGAAATTATTAAAACGTCAACGCCACGTATCCGACGATGGAGCTATTAGTCACGCGGAAACGGGAAAGAAAGACGGGACTTTAGACTTTAGAAAAACCTGCGCTCGATGACTTGTTTCGCTGATGCTATTTTCTCGTTACGGGCCCCTGTCGACCCTTGCGGATCAGGATTTCGCTAAGGGTGGCACAAGCGCGCCAAGGATCTTCTGTGCAAAATCACTGTGCTCTTCCGTAGAACGCGATCAAGAATTTTCTCGACGAGTTGCACACAATTCGAGAATTTTTCCTACATTAAATTAATATGTACATCTCTTATTACGCTTAAGTTGTGTTTGCCGAAAAATCGAGCTAGGTATCTTAACCCCTTGTAGTATAATCTCGAGTCGGATCGAAGAACAGAATTTTCTAAATATGTATATTATTAATTTCAATATGTGGGTGAAGGAATTATTTCTACAGTTTTTTAAATTAATTTTTACGTTAATATACTCGTTGTGCCAAATTTGATTAGAATCTGTAAAATGCAAGAAGGTTGGGGGACTACTCAATATCATACATTTAATTTTTTTCAATTTCTATCTCATTAAGTAACTTTGATTTTATGAATTTTTGAGGTTTTTAGTTTGGCAGTCAAAGTGTTAAATCGAAGTGAAATCCTATTTTATCCTAGTCAATATTTTTGACCATTACAGAACACTTGGTTATACAATCAATATAAATTATCTATTTTTCCTAACAGATTACAGGCATCAGAAAAGTTCTAATTACTGTAACCATAAAATAAATTGTAGTGCAAGGGGTAAAGCTGGTGGCATACATTTTCTCATTGCGAAAATTAAAACAAGTTCAGATTTATTATCTCTCACTTTTGAAGCTATGTATAATTTTTTATCGTTCGTTTCTTCATGCTTCTTCTTGTCACTGCACAATATTGCTATTTTTGGTTGCTTTTTCTCTTCGTTTAACCCCTTGCCCTACAATATCGAGTCAGACTCGTGGTGAAGATGCTGAACAGGATCTAATAAATATGTTTCGTATTAATTTCCCTTAAACCGAAATAAAATTCTATTTTGGCGTTGTTAATATACAGCTATCGGAGAACATATAGGCATACAATAGATATAAATTATCTCCTTTTTTTGTAGGACATTATAAATTACAAAAAAATTGTAATCACTGAAACCGTGAAATAAATCGTAGTACAAGGGGTTAAAGAAAAAAGCAAGTTTCATTTATTTATTACCACGACCGCGAACTTATTCTCGGCTGGAATATTTTTCCAAACTAAAAAACATTGAATTCAATTAAAATAATGTCCTGTAGACTTATAAAAACGTGGTTACAGACAGTATAATTTCAAAAAGTATGACAATACGTGCTGTCTAAGCAGAGAAAATCCAAGATGCAAGAATCGCAGGCAAGATCGGACCGAAATGAATTCCATTGGTTTTCGAAATGCGGCCAAAATTCATTTCGTGACTGGACCGGAAGCACCGATGCACGTATTCGATAGTAATCTTCGGTTTTTCTATAGGGTCGCCCGGTGGGGAAAAGGTAAACACAGGTGGAGGAGAGGGTAGTTTGTTACTATTGGCGATCGTGCGAGCGGATACAGCTCGGCAGCCGTCGTTTCCCATCTACCCCGCGATCACGAATCGAACTCGCGAGGAAGCGGCCGATCGGCCGACTATATTATGCATTCACTATCCCGAGACTGTCTCTCTGCTTACTGTATACTTTAACATAATAAGATTGCATTATGCAGTATATACAAAATTTCCAGTTTAAACGCGGCCCACGTTCGAGCCTTAACGTCTTGCCGGGCGGGCCGTTTAACTTTCGAAACTCCGCGCTGGTACACGAAAAGTTCACCGTCGCGAGATATCGTGTGTGATAACGGGACAAAGTTACGCGGGGACACGATAGTGGGTATGCGCGACCTTGCCGCCGACTATGCCACCGGAACTTGGATTTTAAACAGTCGCCGCAAGTGATTCGGAGAATTCAATTATCATTTTGCGCGGCGAAGTTGTTTCGGCGCTGCTTGTTGGCACCAGACGCGCGATTTTATCATACTAATTTCTGTTACCGTTCGAATACTATTAGTTTTCATCCGTTTTCGATTTTATTTGCTCTTGCGAAACGGACATCTTCGACTAGATCCACTCGTGTACCTAGCAATTCTCTTTTGCGTATTTTCTAACCTATTTCTTGAGATTAACGTTCATCTAATCATTGGATATACAAAGTAGAAAAATCTAAACCTAGAGCGTTTGAGACCTTGGGTCAAAATGGACCCAAATTCCGCCATCCGAGGGAGAGTACATTTACATGAGATTTTGACAATTCTTAACACTGCCATGTCAGTCACATATGAGTGACTGTGACTTTTGACTAGGTTTAGACATTCATTTGTATTGTCACATATCCTGATAAACCGAATTTTATTGAGATCTTTAGAATTCAAAAGGGTTAAAACAGCATCCCCTATAATATATTTTAACCCTTTGCACTCGAGTGGTGACTCTGAAGCGGCATTAAAAATTGTTGTGAAGACGACGAAGTTCTTTCATATAAGACATACAGTGACTCCAACTAATATTCGTACACTCTTAAAAATTGCATAACTTTGTCAATATTGGACTATACTACTTGATTTTTTTGAGAAATTAGAACAATTGGATCGTTACATAAGGTGAAAAATTTTTTCACAAAAATTGCAATTGGTCGAAATTGCAGAGAAAAAACTAAAAGTTGTATTTTGCAACTTTTTTATGTGGACTTAGATTGAAAATTTAGGAAGAACGATTTGTAGATCTGTATCAATTATACATATTCTGAGAATTTCATCAAAATCGGTCAACGTTGCAACAATGAGCTGCAGATGTTAGAAAATGATTACATAAGGGCGAAATTCCCTGTCAAGGCCAAAATTGTGCGACTTTCGCCCTTAAGTTTTCATCGTTAAACGTTTGTAGCTCCGTGCAACGTTGACCGATTTGGATGAAATATTCAGAATATGTATAATTGTGATACAGATGTACGAAACGTACTTTTTAAATTTTTAGTGTAAGCCCGCATTAAAAAGTTGTAAAATACAACTTTTAGTATTTTCTCTGTAATTTCGACCAATTGCAATTTTTGTGAAAAAAATTTTTCACGTTACGTAACGATCCAATTGTTTTAACTTCTCAAAAAAAAAAAATTCAAGTAGTATAGTCGAATATTGACAAAGTTATGCGATTTTTAAGATTGTACGAATATTAGTAGGAGTCACTGTAATTATTTCGTTTTAAGTGATGTCTTATAGTATTGTCGCGTACTGTAGTTCTGAAGAATCGTCTAACAAGAGGGAATAAATCATTTCAAAGTGATGCAGGGGTTGGAGGATCGGTGTGGTTAGTCTTGTCAGGCTTAATCAATCAAACTTAATCAACGGGACGGGATCCCTTCGCTTAATTTCCCGGATCCAGGACCGGGAGAGGACACGGGTATCGGTCCCCGCAATTCTTCAGTGGCTCCACGGAAATTACAACGCGGCTGGACGGTCCGTCGGCGTTGCGACGCGTCGCGTCGCGTCGTTGCGTCGGACGGTCGGGTTTCGAGCGATTATGTCGTATAATCCGCGGTGGGTGCGTTTGTCACGGACTAGGCGGCGTGTATACCGTTGGTGTCGGGTGTCTCTGTGGGTGATATTCCCTGTTATCCGAAACGCAGGGCTGTTATCCCACAGGACTTACCATACGGATGCGTCGCGTCGCCCATCGAGAGGAGAGGAGGCCGAGCGCAGCGCGTTGCGTCGCGTTCGGAGGGTGCCAGGGCGTCAGGGTGGCAAGAAAGGACGAGGGGTAGTTCGAGGCGAAGGGTGTGGTCGCCGACCGACGGATTCACGCACCGGGGACGGACATTAATCATCTCACGTCACCGGCCTTGATCTCAGTGAATTTGCAATTAATTCGAAATTGCCGTCATCGTTGTGTCTCCAAGACAAGGCTCGTTTACACCGGCCCGGAATCGCACGGATTCGCTGGTACACTCTCCTACAATAATAACGTATGCATCTTATAAATTATTTTCATTATTTACGCACACGTTAAAATTTATTTTCTCATAGGCGCCACAATTTTTAAAAACTTGCTATTATTTCTTCTCACTTGTTTAATTTCTCCATCGCTTTGCGTGATCATATAGCTCTCTGTAACTTTAAATTTACATACTGATATATAAATATTATTCTGTTAATTTCATACTCCAGAATAATCAATATTATTGTGTCAGAATAACTCTGCATAATAACCAATATTATTGTGTCAATATTTACTATATTATATGCAATTTTTTTTTTTGTTGAGTCCATATATACTAGATAATAAATACTATTCTATATTTTTGCATCAATAGAATATTTAAATAATCATTTTTTCATGTCAATAGGTACTCTTACATTAAATATTTTTGAATCCATATATACTAGATAATAAATACTATTCTATATTTTTGCATCAATAGAATATCTAAATAATCATTTTTTCATGTCAATATGTACTCTTACATTAAATATTTTTGAATCCATATATACTATATTTTTAATCGTTGGAATCAATTCTATCGCGATACTGCAATAACGACAAATAACGACAATGGAAATCAATTTCTTTAGATGCTTGCAGAAAGAAGAATACACTATATTATGGAATAAAAAGTTTTTTTCAGAAATCACCCAGGTTTTAATGGAAAGAAATATTTCCAGCCTAATATTTTCCATTTCTGCTTATTTATGAGCTCCCCATTCGCTCAGCAATAAAATATAATAAATTTCGTAAATTTCCGCAGTGATTATAGCCACTGCAGCGACACATCTACAAATTACCGCGTAAAAATGAAAATTTTCCCCGCGCACAATGGTTTAATGAAAAGTTACATGTACGGACAACTCTCTTAATGTTTAATTAATTACGGGACCCGGACGTCCAGGTTTGTACAAATGTTTTAAATACAAACTCGCAGCATCAACGAATTTGCGTTGTCATTTACTAATGTCACTGGGTAAATATTTCGTACAACGAAATATAATGATATTCGAGATAATGAACGATAATATTACGAGTTACTTTAAATACACAAGAATATAACATTAATAAATCCACCTTGCAATAATACGGATTGGTTTACGGGCACACAAACGCGCGATATTAATGAATCCACGTCGCGATTCACTGATATTATATAGTTCATATTTTATTGCGCAAGAGTCCGCGGATTTTCTAATTAAGTTAACACGGAAATGGCGTATTATGCAGACTTGTGAGGTTTCTACGCATTTCTTGACCAAGGGTGTGCACAAACTACAAGAAAAAAAATTTCTTTCTCCTGTTCCCTGTTGTAATTAATATTTCTGAGAATTACACAGCACGATGAGAACAGCTGATCCGCGACACGAAACTAGAAAACGGATTTCGAACATTCATCATAAGAAAATAATTTTTGGTCAATAATAATAATCATTTCTGGTAATTAAATTTTGCGAACCATGGAATCGTGTGATTAACACTAAGTTCGCGGAGCGCTAGAAGTGACTATTTTGCGTTACTTTATAAAAATAACAAGAACGAACTGTCCACATTTTTAAGAATATTTTTAAAACAAAATGTATGCAAAGAAATAAATTTGCTAAATAATTGCCTAAATTATTAACCTAAATAATTAAATAATCCCTGACAGGTAAGCGGTTAATAAGGGTTAAAATAATGGTAAACGAGTGAAAACATTGTTACCCGATTTCGCGAAATATTCGCGGGGGTTAGCAGGGGTGTTTCTGGTAACAGGGGGTAATTTGTCGCGTAAACAATAACGCGGTTAGGCTGTAACTTTTGGCTGGCATTGTATGCGGGTTCGCACATGCGGCCGGGCTCCTGCGAGTGCCTATCGCGTGACGTAATAAATTGTTTGCGGTCTCAATTTAATTAATTAGCGGCTGGTCGCGTAAACGAGCCGGCTGTGTGGGAGGTAGTGATTAAAATGAAAAATGAACATTAGTCTGATAACGAGGATTCGAGTGGACTTTATGCGGAGTTTGTTGTAAAGGGATGAGCGAGGGCAGGGGGGGTAGACAAGTGGTAGTTCAGAGTATAATTTGATACGAAACTGTTATTCTCTATTGGGAGTCTGAGAGAGAGAGAGAGAGAGGGGCTGCGGGGGTAGTTCGAGGGGAGACCGGCCCCGATATGCTTTATGCGATCGGGAATGAACGATGAATTATGGCTGCGAGAGAGTTTTATTATTGTTAGATTTATTGTGCCTGAGCGCCGGCGCTTCGAGGTATTAATTTTCAGCTCGTCCGGCTGATTTAATTAGTCGCCGGGGCCGATGGTAGAACGTGTTCGATTAAATCGTCCGGTAATGTCACTTTGCGTTTTACATTTGCCAATATGTGTACTGGTTTAATGAAGATAATAGTATTAGCGACGTAGGACGACAGCCCGTGGAAAGCTCGAGTCAAATTGTAGTTGAGAGAACTTTACAAATATCGGATTCGCGTTTAGCGCTTGCGTGTTAATAACATTTGCATACAGGACACCGGTGTGGGTACGTGCGCGCGCGCGCTTGATCTAAACGTTTTCCCCCGGAAATAGTGAAACAAACTCTGTGATTATCGACGGGCCGCTGGGATCCGCGATTTATTGTTTAACCCAGAAATCGGTGCTCGCGTAAATGCAACCATCAATACAATTTCTTCGCCTTGCAAATATTTGTGGACACGCGAATATTGTAATTGTTTCATACGAAATAGAGGATTAAAAAAAGAACGCAAGACATTTTTAGGTATTACACGCTTCGCAAAATTAAAAATAAGTTATGATCGAAAAATTGGCAAATCTTTGCGAGGTCATTGTTAGGGGAGGAACTGTTTTTACAGAGTTACAACGAACCGAATATGGAAAAAATATTTTCTTTAACTGTTTTAAACTTCATACACTTTTTCACAAAATGTGAAATTAAAGTTACAAGAAGAATTTTAGTAAAGGGAAATGTTTGACTTCTCGCCAAGAGAGAATTAGCCTCCTTAGATCGCCTACTTATTTTTAACAAGGTGCAAACAGTCCTAATTAAGTGCACAAGTTTTTAAGCCTCTTACTCCCTCACCGCAAAGAATTTATAAATTTGTAAAACTAATTAAGATAAGATAAGTTTGGAAAGTTGAAATTCAACGTTGGTAAATTTAAGCGATTCAAATTTTCCTTCTAAATTATGGTGTATAGAGTATTGGTGGTGAAAAAGTCAATGATCATTTAAAATTCGAATTTGTTTATAAAAGAGTAAATATAAATTTCTAAGAAATAAAAGGGCTATTCCATTTTGAAGTACAGTGAATTCTCGATATATGTCAACAACACAAATGAAAATCCTAGGAAATTTTCAATAAAAAATAATAACTATCCCAATTAATTCCAATATCGAAGAATGAAATTTGCTATAGTTGATGAGGAAACAAGCGTTCCATGTAAGGACCCTTTTCGAGGAATTTCAGCGCGGATCCGTTATTAGTCCGTTATCGTGAGGCTCGCGTTAAAATCAAGGGTGGCTTTTGGTGGATCATCAGCCACGTTCAACTGCGATAAGACAGGGGTTGCGAGGGGGCGTGCACTTTCGTACAATGGGGTAGAGTCGATCTAGGCTGCAGTAATATCCTTTTTTTGGTCGAAAGTACGCCCCATCAAGTGCCGATCGTCCTCACGAGACCGATGGTGTTACAAGTAATTGTCGCCCTGGGGTGGCTTGGCTCGATTCACCCCACGTTCCTCTTGCTTCGCCACGCCACGGGGAAGAAGCGAGACGGAGAACGGCGAAACTGTACGAACGAGAAGTTTCAGGAAGACGGAGAGTGCAAAAAGCTCCCTGTTTAAAAAATAAATGGGAAAATGATGAAGTGAACCGAAGATTCGAAAAAAAGACGCGTGAAAATAAGGGTGGAAACACCCTTGATATTGGAGATCGAACAAAAAGCGTTCGAAGAAGCGACGATGCTGTTGTGGCCAATCTTTGATTGACTATACCAAACATTATATAGACTATACCTAACATCTTTTTTTTAGTATTCTCAAGGTCACCTTCATTTTCTTTGTATTTTTGGCTCAACAGCATCATAGCTCGTGTCATGATGCATTCAGTGACCTGGTGTACCACAGCTTCGGATGACCTTGAAGACAAAGAAATGAAAATTTCAACAAGAAATGACAGTGTTATGCGGGACACCCTGTATATCGAGAAAGTAGTTTATTTTTTGCCATCGTGTGTTAGAATTGGATGTCTTTTAAAATTATATGTTTACAAAAATATTCTATTATTACACAAATTAGTAAATTAAAGTGAAAACAGTGAAAATAAAAGAATTAGAACAGATTGTAATTTTTGGAATGATTAAATTAAAAAAAAAAAAACAGATATATATGCAGCAGCTGCACCATGCAATTAGGGAAAGTTGAGATGCACGACACTCGTCCAACACGCTCACAAAAATTGCAATTACTTGTTGCCTGA
Organism: Seladonia tumulorum; assembly: GCA_913789895.3. Lineage (NCBI taxonomy): Eukaryota > Metazoa > Arthropoda > Insecta > Hymenoptera > Halictidae > Seladonia > Seladonia tumulorum. The sequence goes on from OU565276.1 coordinate 9,555,351, forward strand.
ATTTCAACGTTCTGTAGGACCGTTCATCTTCGCCAAATTGTCGGACGCAGTCGATTCCAATTTTTCGTGCATCACACGTCCATTGCCGTGCGCCATCGTCGCTTATTAGTTTCAGATAGAATTTAAGGCCACCCCGTACAGGAAGGGTAACACACGAGTGGCAGAGGGAGGAACTCCCCGGAATTGTAGAGTGAAACGCCCTCTCTCGCAACCCCGGTTGCTGTAGTCGTAGCTCGGGGGGAAAAAGTGGCGACGAACTTACGCCTAACAAGAGGATGATTCACAAATCATCCCCAATTCCGCGGCCGCCGCGCCGAGCCGAGCCGAGCCGAGCCGAGCCGATGGGAAACTTCGTTTCAGTTTACACGGCCTGTCCGGGGGGCCAACCGATAACTTTCTTTTTGCTCGCCCGGCTGAATTGAAAACAAAGAAAGAACGAAAGGGCCAAACAGGACAACTCGATTCCGGCTTGTTTCTGGATTCCGAAGGTTAATCGAGGGTGCTATCATTGGAAATTTAGACCCTCCTCCCCTCCCCTCTCCTCTTTTTTGTTTGTTTCGCCGCGCGCATTCTTGCCGAAGAGCTTCCTTCCGACCGCGTTTCTTTCATTGCGAACTTTGCACTTTCGAAACTCCGTTAGAAAGATTATGGGAAGAAGGTTATTTATTATCGAGTTCCTCCGGGAAAGCAATGATATTTTCCACCGTGATGGAATTTATGATGTTGCGATTTGGTGGAACCAGGAGATCGAAAGGTCCATGGCGAAAAAATTGTAGAATTATTTATACGCAATTGTTGGACATTAGGTCTTCATGCAAAATAAAAATTGCATAAATTGTACCAAACTGGAGCCGAGTGAAAATTTCATTCTTTCTTTAATTATTCTAATCAACTAATACATTGATATTTTGAAAATACTTTTAATCGGTATACTGTTTCAAATTGCATCAACCGCAGTCTAGCTATCCAAAGTAGTAGTAACCAAAATATGCCATTAAAAACATCATCGACGACCTTCAAACAACAAATTTGACATTGAAAAAGATCGTTTGCTCACCACAATATTCACCCCCTCAAACATAATCATGGTTTCCTCTACAAGTGTGTCCTATTATCAATAATAAACGAAATATTCGAGGTTCCCATTACTATATGTAGATCCATGGAGCACTATAACTGATTATTTTTAACAATTTATTATCCTTAGCAATTTACATTATACGTATCCAAAGAAATTTCGCTATTAAATTATTCTCAACAATTGTCAATTAAAACATTCGGAACCCTTTACTGTGTCCTGTATGTCATCACTGGACTGTGGATTTTAAGCATTTGAGACAAAAACTGAGAAAGTGAAATTTAATCCAGTGTACACAGATTAAGAATATTTAAGAATATTAATGTATTAGTTTCAGCCCATTACACTCATTAAAAGAAGGAAGAAATGTCTGCTTGGCTCGTCTCTTTCTCGCAATTGACGCAATTTTTGTTTTGCATAAATATCTAGTTATCACAAAAATCAATTTTTAGACGCACGATTACGTCACCCAGCAACGATTACGTCACCCATCAGTCCTCGCGATAAGAGCAAATAAAATCGCAGAAATCGTCCCCGGTTTAGCGTCTGCTCGATTTAACAAAAATTGGTCCAGGTGGCGGGTACCATTGGGAATCCACCGGGCCGGTAATAAACGTCGGCTGGCAATAAATCTGGTTTCGGCGAGAAAACCGCGGCGTCCGAACCAGGACGCCATTTACGAATGTCAGATAAGCATCGATGAATCCTCGTCGAATCTCTGCGAGCGGATCGTTGCGCACTTGCTTCGGGGGTCGATCGTTTCCCAGATAAAAGAAACAAAGTGTCGTGACTCACGAGACTTTCTGGTCCAGATCGGATCAGATTAGTCGCGGGCCAATTCTGGAGTATGCTGGAGATCGTTCGGGATAAATATGGATCGAAACGGTGCGGCGCAGCGGTCCTATAAGTTCCCGAATAATTTTCTTCGTGATCGAACACAGTTGCAAGTACAAAAGTTCTTCATTCAACGAGAAATTGACGTTTTCATCTCTTTGGTTTTCAAGACTTTCTGTTATCAATGGATCAACGATGTCCAGTAAATTTAAATACAGACTGCCATTCAAATTCCCTTGGAAATACAGAGAACCTATAATACCATTTCCTAAAATGCAAACATTTATTTTTTCCGGCCATTGAGTATTACTTTCTCTAATAAGACGCGGATTTTCGTCACTCCAATAACGACAGTTATGACGATTTACAGCATCGTTTAAAGAAAAAAGTGCATTCGTTGCTAAAACAAATGTTTTTAATTAGATTAGGAGCGACGTTGATCATATTTGTAAATTCCTCACAAAACTCAATTCGCCTGTCAAAGTCGTGTTCCAATAACTTTTAATGCAACTGCATTTTATGAGGATGAAACTTGTTATGTTTAAGTTATTCGTGCACAGATCCCACTGATACACCAGTTACCATTGAAACTTGTCGAATTAAACTAACAATAAGGTAAAGGCACCAGTAGTTGACCATTTTATAGAAAAACAAAAAATAAGGTTTGAAATGTTCTTATTGTTTTGAAATTTAAACAACAGACGGCATGGCATCCGAGGTTCACTTTCATCAAAAGTGCACTCATAAGTGCGCTTATGAAAACCTTATATTTTATGTTTTTTTTATAAAATGGTCAACTACTGGTACATGGTGAACTACTGGTGCCATTACCTTAGTAGGATTCACAGTATACTATAATTTCGATCTGATCAGCTTCTTTTATGAATTTTGGCTGGTTTCTTTTTTTGTCACCGATCCTGTTTCCTTAAACTTTGCAACTAATTGTAACACGTATGAGGAACATGTGTATCTCTCTCATTAAACGTAGCAGCAGTTCGACGAGCACGCTCATCAGCTCCATAAATAAAAATTATTTCTACTCGTTCATCTAAAGAAATACACCATTTTTTACAATTAATTGTGCTACGATAATCTCTTGTTACAATGATTCACACTCGACTGAATAGTACAATCTCATATATCGAAAGACAGACAACATAAACAAGAGATCAATAGAGGACAATTTTGTTTTCAAACGGTGCGTGCTAGTACAACGGGAAAACGTCAACGATTTGCGTCAAAGAATTTTACACAATGCCTTGCTCTGCTTCTCTTGAAATATTTCCGGTGTCCGATGAAAAAGTTTTCCACCGTTCGGCCGTAAATGTAACCGGAGGAGGGTAAGTGTAATTGAGATCGGTCAATTTTCCAGGAATACGGATAAGCTCGGATTGCCGCGGAAAATCTGGACTCAAATGTTACGTTTCCCCGGCATTGATTGGATGAGACCTCGGCCGATCGAGCGGAGAATTTTCCGCGATCGCGTTTTGAATTTCCATCGCATTTTCCGTCCCATCGTGTCGAACGATTCGGATGTAAATTATCGTCCGTGATTTTCTCTCGGATCCCCTTTTCTCGATTCTTATTTCAGTTACAATTTTCCGACGAGACAGTTTCGCCTTTTCCAGGGCCGGGTGAGAATTGCGATCGACGGATACGAAAGTTTTATTGAAAGCGTCGGCGAGAGTGATAATAGCAAATAATTGGATTTGCAGATTTTACGACCGGCATTCCCGAAATCTTCACAACCTACAATAAATATACACTCCATATTCCCGGCCGGCTCCTGTTTCGTTATTTTTTTCTATTAAATCTTTAGCAGAACGATGACTATACGTTTTATTTCACTTTTTTTTTCGACCCGATATTAAGCCGCAGGATTACGAATTTATGTAAAATGGAATTTTTATTGGACTGCAGAAGTTTATGTTGGCTTCAGGAATTTAATAAAACCGAAATTGCGAATGAAGTTATTAACATTTTCATTTTGAGCGTGATATGGAACGGTGTTCCATTTTATTCCTGTTCTTTTGTATTAATATATACAGTGGATCCAAAAAATATCTAAAAATAAAATGTCGGGTTATCGAGAAATTGACGATATTTAATCTGTTGCAGTTTCGTGAACAATGATCGTACAGCAATAAATTTGGACTCGTTTTAAAGCTGGGAGATTCTACCTTCGCGCACAATTATTGATTTTCTCCTAAGATGTTTTTACATGATGTGGCAGATGAGAAACGGAAGTTCGATGCACGTCGTAAAATATTCCGTCTGTCTTGTGCAGTTGTGAACTTTGGACGGCCTCCTTGGATTCTTTTTACCATAGTTTTCACTATTTTTTAAATAATTATAAACTACACAACGGCTTCTTCCAAGAATTTCAGAAATTTTTTGCCACTGAATGATTTTCATTTCGCGAATAATTGATAATTTTAAAATCTCTGTTTCATTCCATTTTTTTCCTCGTGACACGTTTCGTGTAAACACAAATATTGCAAATTGATTAATATTTTTCAGGTTTTACTTAAATTATTTATTTCAATTACCGACATTTTAGAAGAATATTTCATTAACGATCTTTTCGTTTTCACTGTTTGCGAGCAACTGTCCTAGAGATTTGTCGCGGCTAACAATAGGTCAAGCTTGTATAGTTTTCAAGTTCATAGAAATTCTAACGAAAACAGTGCGTGTGGGACGACGTCCCCAGAAGTAAATAATAACACTGCACGAAAGACGATAAAATTCTTTCATATAATACATGATTATTTTGTTTTAACACTTTGAGTGCCAAACCAGAACCCTGAAAAATTCCATGAAACCAAAGTGTTATTTAATGAAATAAAAATTGAAAATAATTATATGTGTGGTATCGAGTAGTCCTCCAACTTTCTTGCATTTTACAGATCCCAATCAAATTTGGTACAATGAATATATTAACGTAAAAATTAATTTTAAAATGAACGTGGACATGGCGGTCAACGTGTTAAGTGATATCTTATAGTATTGTCGCGGACTGTATGTTTTCATTCTGAGGAACTTGTGACAGTTGAAATAAATTCTGTAGGAATATGGAGGATTAAAATTATTAATGTTTGGTGGAAAATTGTGATTTCGCAGAAAGCTCCGCAATCGAATAATAATGTAGGCGTACAGAACGGGAAAGTTAGGGCAGTCCTTTGGCGTAACGATATCCCATCCGAATGGCAACAATGTTACCACGGAATGCGACCGGGAAATTTGTCGAATTCTCGAATCTCGACGCGCAGAGGTACGATGGCGGTTGTCGATGGCCCTCCGCCGTTACCTGTCGTTCTCCGGTAAAATGGCGGGGCTGCGTGACGTCCCCGTCGAAAGGGGTAGTTGTAGATACGCGAGAACACCGTTTCGGTAACGGTTTATTGTTGCGGGTGCCGGGACAACGAGCCACCTTATCCCGCGGGAGCATTCTCCATCCACCCTGTCTCGTTATCTCTTGGATTTCACCGTAGGTTCGTTAACCGCGAAATCTCTCCATTCTCGCGGTCACGAAAACCCCGTTCCGCCTTATCTTCTTTGCTCGAAGACAGTCCCTGGCGCCCCACGGCTACCGTATCGCGGACCCAGATAAAGTAAAACAGGAATTAGCGTTATGAACCAATTCCCGTAATGGATGAACCCTTGTTTGAAAACTTGTTCCCGAGGAAAATGCCGCAGCCATTAATTTGCCGATTTGATTCTATTTGGCTTGACGTTATGCCCGGGGATTGGTATTATGGAAATGGGCGCAGCGGAAAAATTATCAGACTTTTAACGGGTTTCTGTCTTTAAAATTATAGAAAATTTTCAGTATTTAACCCTTTGCACTCGAAGCTATTTTGACTCCAAAACGATACATTTCCTGCGACCTAGAATAATTCCCGTCTATATATTTTTTTTCATGTTATACATAAGAAAATGGTGGAATTTACTCGTACAATACTGAAATGTTTGATAATTTATTAAATACAAACAAATTTAATAATGTAAAAAATATTTTGACTAATGATATAGTAAATTTTAGTGGTGCCTTATAGTCACCATTCGAGTGCTAAGGGTTAATATTTCAAAATTTCAGATATCAAGTATTTTGATATTAACAAATCTGAAAATAGAGAAAATTTTATAAATTAAGTTTTTATTCAGACATTAAGGATTTTAAAATTAACAGATCTGAAAATATTGAAAATTTTAAAATTACTAAATTTGAAAATAGTGGAAATTTCAAAATTAACAAATCTAGAAATATTGAAAATTTGATAATATTGACAATTTCGACTATTTAAGATTTCCAAAATTAACAAATATGGAAATATTGAAAATTTGAAAATAGTGGAAATTTCAAAATTAACAAATCTAGAAATATTGAAAATTTGATAATATTGACAATTTCGACTATTGAAAATCTAAAAATGAATATATCAAAAAATATTAAAAATTTTCAACTCGACAAATTTGGTAATATTGTCACTTTCAACTATTAAATATTTCAAAATTACCAAATTTGAAAATATTGAATCGAGATAGCTTTTACGCTTCTAAAATAGTATTTTCAACGTCTGATAATTTTATCAGTTGACTTCCGTCTGTACTTTTTTTTTTAATTTCTGAAGATGAGTAATTCTCTCTTTTCATTTAACGAAATATTTAAAAACATACAAAATTCAATACATATAATTAATCATAGATTTATTTAGTCAAGAAAATCGTTACGTCTTAAATCATATTATGTACTGTATTATATAAAATACATATTATAAAATATTCAAGCAACTTCAAGAATTAACGATATGTAATCTTCTTACATTAACGTCGATTCTCGAGCACGTAATAGTGAGTTATTAATACTAAAGCGTTTTAAAATACGAGCACCCTTATATCCTTGCCAGCGGAAGAGTAATATTATCACTGAAAACTCATTTTCCGTGAGAGGCTTTTAAAGCGAGCATAGAGACTTCTATTTCCAGTGCAATTAAGTCCACTGAAGAGCAGCTACAAGGAAAAGTATGTTCTATTTCATTGAACTGATCAAAGAATATTTAATGGATGTCAGGGAGAGCTGGCTTCTATACAACATAAATGTTAACCTAAACAACTTTCAGAAGATTGCAACTAAAACCAACAATTTTTACTAAACAATTGACTGCATTAGCAAGCATAAAACTACACACAGAAAAATGATCCTAGTCGCTCAATACATGAATATTACACCAACAAGATAACAATTCTCCAAATTCACTCGACACTACAAGTTAGAAACAATACTATTTGTGTAACAGGGTAAAACCTTCGGTACGCAATACTTAGTGATAAGTATAAAATTTCCTACATTAATTTCACTGGAGCGAAATAGAAATTAATTTATTTCCTTAATAGTTTTAATGGTCTGGAAATTAATGTACCAGTATTTTTAAATTCTTCTAAAATTAAAATCACTAATAGTGTGAAATTACTGAGGGATAAAAAATTCTTTAAAAATTGCTGGTACCTTCTAATTAGTTTTCAAAACTTTTTGAATGTCTATACCGACAAAGTGGCAAAATTGCTATAGATTTCTACTTTCGATTAAATTGATAACAAATCTGTACACCGTAGCTTTCTTAAGCCTCGGATCTTAATGAATTTCTCAAACCGCATGACATCCAAGTACACGTACGTACTTCTCACGTTTCCCTGCGAGCGGCTCGCCTAATCAAATTACAAATTAATCGACACCCCTTCGGATCCGCCTGTCCAACAAATAACACGGCGCTTATCGCGTGCATAATGGTTTCCTTCACGCAACTCCGTACGGTTAAAGAACATCGTATTCAATTACCGCTAATAAGCACCGGCACCCCTGCCACGTCGCTCAAGACACTCAGCCGACAATTACTCAACCCGGCAATAAAGTCGAGGTCGGCCCCTCGTCAGAAATTAATACGGAATTCGTGGTAACTGAAGCGCGTAACGACAACCCTGATTTCCTCAGCATTTCACTGTTCGCAGGGATGCGTGTTTCTCCAGCTCGAAACATTCGGTTTCCCAGCGAACAAAACCGTATTTCCAACAGAACGCGCGCGGACCATCGATTTCCATGGAAACTGGCACAAAACGTACCAAAAAGTATTTAAACACTGCGTTCCCGAAGAAATTTTTCACATCCAAAACTGCGATAATTGCGCGAAAACAAATAGTAAAACCCTAAGCCTGGATTTTGTTCTAAAGCTCGAAGCCTCCACTTTCGGTGCTCATTTTCCTCTAGCACGTTTCTACAAATGCTAAAAACTTTCAAAAATTTTTCAAGGGAAAATGTTCCTTCGGAAACCACCCCCTTTCGAGGAAGTAAAACATTTCGTACGTTTCGTGCTAAAACAAGTAGTCGCAAAGTTTCGCATCAATTGTGCGGGAGAAATGGCAGAATTTACATCAACCCTCGCGTGAAAGATATGACAAATCGACGTACGAGGGATGGATGAAGGTTCGTTGGAAGCTATCATAAAACGGCGCAATTTCTTCGATTGCTTGGGAATATCGTCGGTGTCCATTGAAGGAATTTCGAAATTCGTTCGGTTGTCTTCGGCAGCTCATTGAATTCGTTGCTGGCCTACGAGGGGTTGAGGGGACGAGGGAAAACACGACTTTTCGCGTTTTCCCTCTTGCCCGGTGATCGTTCCGTAGGTTCCCGATGGGCGCACTCGGTTTCCTTGGTGACCGAAGGGAACGCGAACGCCGAACCGCACACGGTTTATATCAGCCACCCTTTCCTCTCCTTCTCCCTTTCGAATACTGGCTGTTTGTATTTGATATTGATAGAGTATTGATACAGCCCTCCTGTAACCCCTTTGTTCGACAAGCCTCCGCCCTCTGTAACCCTCCCGCGCTCCCTTTACACCCCCGCCTCGTCCCGCGTCCTCTACGCCCCTTTTACACCCTCTACAACCCCCGGTGTTCGCCGTTCGCGAGCCACCGTGACGGGTCTCGGGGTGCACGAGCCTGCTATGAGTTACCATTTCGGCCGAGTCACGTGTTTACTTTGTTCCGCATTGTTGCACCTCGCTAATGGCCGGTGCAAGCATTTTCCCCGGACACCCTGTATAGTTATGCGCCGGTGTATCGCGGCCTGAAAGGTCGTTAGAAGCTGCGGAATGGACGGATCTCTTTTAGGGGGCGAGCGCGAACATCGGCGACCTGCTCGACGAGGAACAACGTCGAAGGGAACGGTGTAATGGAGTGGTGAGCGAGGGTGCATATTACACCTGAGATACAACAGTTTTTTTTCTCCTCTGCTTTCTCGCAGAGCGCCTCGCAATTTATGGTGTCGGTGCATCGATTTCAGCCCTCTTGGGACGTATACAGCCAGGAACAAAATTGACAAACCGACAGAGCCATTTTCTCAAAAAATTTTGTATTTATTAACGCTAAACCTACCCTTAAAAGTAACTGGGGTAATTATTTACTTTAGGGGCTTCCTCACCGATTTTGATGACCTTGAAATATGTTGTCAAGGTCATGATTCTAAACAACTTTTTCCTAAACATGTTACCGCCGCTCGCCTTTAGTTTACGAGATATTTGCAAAAATGTTTCAAAATCTCGAAAATTTATCGGAGTAGGTGTGGGTTAGGGTTAAGGTTAGAATTAACAGATTTCATAACAAATTTCTATTTCAAGTGGTGTATATTTTATAACACCATTTTTTTTTTACTAATTTTGAAATTACATTGTGTTTTTATACGTCTTTTGTTTCGATTTCTAATGTAACTAGTATTATGGCATCGAGAAATTAAGTTTTCGCGATCAAGTAGTATATTTTCGTTGCACTTGATACAATTCATCGTGCCATGGATCACTTTACTGTTAACTAAAAAATCTATCAACTCTTTTCTTGATTGTTGCAGATATCCAAGAATTCGTATAGCTTCATGCTTAATACTCAGAACAAACAAGACAGTGGGTCTCAACTAATTGAAGTCGTTTTAAGTTGTGGCCATAATTTAAAATCTAGCCCACACCTACTCCGATCACTTTTTGAAATGTTGAAACATTTTTGCAAATATCTCGTAAACTAAAGGCGAGCGGCGGTAACATGTATAGGAAAAAGTTGTTCAGAATCATGACCTTGACAACATATTTCAAGGTCATCAAAATCGGTGAGGAAGCCCCTAAAGTAAATAATTTCCGTAACTGGTACATGCTGTCTTATAGAAACGACGAGATTCAATTTATTTGCATTTTCTAAGGTTCGCATATTATAATACACGCTCTCTCTACTAAATATATTTATTTAATCGTTTCGTGTGTCCCAGGAACTCTGTCCACTTGAATATCTTGGTCACTTCAAACAATACGAGAAAATGTTACTTACAGTAGTTGTAGGGTAAATAACCAAGATATTCAAGTGGGCAGAGATCCCGTCGTGACACACTGTAATTTCAGTAATTGTAAAACAAAAAATCTCAATAAGTACATTGCTCTATATTTAACGATCAATATTCTAACTTTCACGTTTAATTTATTAGTCACAGTATTGTGCTCCTGACTCATTTCACATAAACCGAAAACACTCACAAAATAGCATATAGGGTGTCTCGCCAGACATCACCACTTTTGATTTATGTCGTTATTATTAGGGAGGAATGTTTTCGTGGAGATTAAATGGTTTCTGGAGATGCGTACAATGACATTATTAATTTTTTTCCGCGGTGACCGTGTCAAGGCCACCTCTGATTCTTCAAATAAAAAATCGTATAACTTCTGTTATCATTCAATTGAAAAGTGTGCGAAGTGTATTTACATTTACACTTTTGCTCGTCAGTATATAACTCCTCCACTATTGGATCAAAGCCGCAATCAATATAACAATATAAAGAAACAATCGCGACGCGACTTCCCCGCGAGAAAAATTGTCAACCCAAAAAATATTATTACTGAAACTCGTTGGCGAATCAACGGTTTACAATAATCAGCACAGTTCTGCGAGTTTGCGTTTCGCAACGGCAACAAGAAGCGCCGGGATGACGTTTCCTTTGCTCGACGTGACCTTTCAGAGGTTTGTACTCACCGGACGTCCGACCAGACTCTGCCAGGAGAACTCGAGGTCGGTAATGTTCTCGTGCACCGGCACGACGAAGTTCATCGCGTACGTATTGACCACCCCCTCTTGCACGTAGTACAACTCGGCGTCGAGTCCTGGAAACAAAATAGGGAACGTATACCAATTGCTCGATCAATTATAAAGTAGCTGGCGTACGGACGACAAGCAGAAAATTTCCCTCCGACTCGTCTTTGTGAATCGACTGAATAACCTACACACGCCACGCGTCGCCGACGACGAGGACGTTGACCGGAAATACCAGTTCAAGAAACACCAGCAGGGGAACCGTGCTCGATAAAATACTAATTCGAACGGTATACCGTGGACAGCTAGTTCAGCTAGTTCTACTTCAACGCGTCCCTTCGGAAAGAGAATATTCTATTTCATATATTCTAACCTTGATGGAAGGCTAGGAATTTTTTGACGCTTGGAACAATTTTTAAAAAGATAAAATCTGAATGTATTTTTGAGAAAATTACAGACTTATTACAGAAGTGTAGAAACGGAGAGATTGGCATTTCCAATATTTGCAAACGGAGAAGCGGATTACTCGAAACCCCCAAATCTATATTAATTTTTAGTAAAATTAATTTCTAAACTTCTAAAATTAATTTCAAGTAATTTCTGTATTAATTTTTAGTAAAATTAATATGGATTCACGATTAATGTAATAAGGGAGTTTTATATTTCCAATATTTGCAAACGGAGAAGCGGGTTACTCGAAACCCCCAAATCTATATTAATTTTTAGTAAAATTAATTTCTAAACTTCTAAAATTAATTTCAAGTAATTTCTGTATTAATTTTTAGTAAAATTAATATGGATTCACGATTAACGTAATAAGGGAGTTTTATATTTGCAAACGGAGAAGCGGGTTACTCGAAACCCCCAAATCTATATTAATTTTTAGTAAAATTAATTTCTAAACTTCTAAAATTAATGTCAAGTAATTTCTGTATTAATTTTTCGTAAAATTAATATAGATTCACGATGAATGTAACAAGGGAGTTTTGCCTAGTTGTTACGTCAGCGTGATCCACAGCTTAATACTAACATCCACTTCACGTCGCGGCGCAATCGCAAGACACAAGTTCATTTTCCGAGGAAATCCATCAGCGGCGATGAGCCAGCAGGATTCCAAAGAAACGAACTTCTTCTCCGTGTCACCGTCGGGCACCGTGTAAACGTTCAAACACACTTCCTGCCGCGAAGGGAATCGATTCGGAATTAATTACACGGCGTACCCGGCGGACTTCAATTAGAAGGCGTCCTTCAGAACGCGCTACCATAATCCAGCGAGATACTCCTGCGATACGATTAATTATAATCAAACGCTGTGACATTTAATTACACGACAGAGACAGTCACCCCATCCCTGACTCTGTTCCCGGTTCCCGGTTCCCGTTCCGTTCGTTGGCCCGGTTTTCAGTTTTCATCCGCTAATTGCCAACCGGGAGTACGAACTTCCGCTTAATCCGTGCTCCATTTTATCCCTAATCCGTGCACGGAGGATCTCCACCGTCGCGCGAGCACTCCGAGCAAACCCCACGGTCAGTACGCCAGAAACCCCTTTCTTCTTAGGGCCCTCGAAACCCTGAAGAAGGGCGCGCTGAGTTATCAAACGATTACTGTCGCAGAGATCGTATCCGCGGAGTATACACCGCGGAATAACGCCGGGTATCGCGCAGACGGATCCTGCGACGCGAATCCACCGAGACTCGAGCACCACACTTTTATTTCCCATCTACAGGATGCACCAAAAATCATAGTACAACGACCGATTCTACGCTGCGCGACGAAAAGATTTAAAAAATTTTTTTATCAACTTTTCCAGCGAAAACTGGCCAAAATACATATGGGAATAAGAACGGCGATACAATGTAGGGACCGATGAGCGCAGCGCAGAGCGAGCGTACCTGTGTGCGTGTGTGCGTGTGTGTGTATGCGTGCGTGCGTGTGCACGATGGAAAAACTGACAATCGCCGAAGGTTCGAAACAGAAAGACACGCGACTGAGGGGGCAGTATTCGTTGAGAAGTCGAGTGGATCAGTACACAACCTTATACATATTGTTATATTCCTGTATCTCGTTAAATATACTTAATTTGTTTGATTAAATACGTCGCGTTCTATCTGTTCGGTTTGATTCTGATAACCCATCCTACATCTGGGGGCTCAGCCGCGGGAGTCAGAAAATATATTCGAAAAGATAAACGCGAAAAAGAAAAGTTAATCCGGTCGTGGTCGAATAAAGCTACAGGGCAACGCGCAATAAGAAAAGTCAAAGTGAAAGTGATAAAGCGAGTGTTAGCCAGTAGAATTCGATAGATCGTGGTAAAAAGTGAATAAACAAGGGGAAATTTGACGAGATGCAGAAAAATATGTGTCCAAGTGATAAAGTAGCAGGGAGAGGAAAGGCAAGTAATGCAAGTGAAGGGAGTGCACTATCCGAAGAAGAGTACAGCGAGAACGAAAGAACCGTAGTCGCTGTCGAAAGCGAAAGAGATCCAAAATCAGCGATAACAACAGAAAATATAATGAGAATGAAAGTGCACGAACTTCGCGAAAAGTTAAAGGAAATAAACGTGGACTCGACAGGGAGAAAAAGTGAATTACAAGAGAGATTAAAATATCATATCAGACAAGAGGAAGAGAGCGGAAGCGAAGAACCAGACGAATCTGAAGACGATGAATACGACTACGAATCAAGAAAAACCGCCAGAAAATCACCAATCGCTAACGCTAGTCCGTTTACAATCAAGGATGTCGAAGATTCAATGGCATATTTCACGGGCGACGATAACGCATCTATTAAAAAATGGATTGCAGATTTTGAAGATCTGAGCATGTTACTGCAATGGAATGAACTACAGAAACTGATATATGCAAAACGGATGCTGAAAGGTTCTGCAAAACAATTCATAGCGGCGGAAAGAGGCATTCTCTCATGGAAAAATTTGCAACAAAGGTTAAAAAATGAATTTGCAAGTGAAACAAATAGCGCGACAGTTCATTCGCGACTATTCCGAAGAAGAAAATTACCTCATGAAACCAGTCGTCAATATCTTTATGCGATGCGCGAAATAGCCAGTGAAGGCAATGTCGAAAATGAAGCCCTTATCGAATACATCATCAATGGCATACAGGACAATGAATATAACAAATCGATTTTGTATCAATCTCGTACGTTGGCAGAAATTAAGAAAAACCTAAAATTATACGATAAAATGCGGGAGAAATCAGAAAGAAAAACAAGCGTGAAAAAAGAAGAAACTAAAGAAAAGAAAGACACATCGCGCAAAGCCAAAATTCCTCGCTGCAACACGCGCGGATCGCCAGAACACGACGCAAGAACCTGCCCAGAGAAAGGAAAAGGACCCAAATGCTTCAAGTGTAATAATTTTGGACACATAGCGAATAAATGTGACAGTGCAAAAAGCGAACGCGATAATAAAACCGCGGGTGTAAATTGTGTTTCAAAATCAGTGTACCCGATTAAAGTAAATAACGTAGAATGCCGTGCGTTAATCGATTCGGGAAGTGACATCTCGCTGATGAAGAAAAATCAGCACGAAGAAATTGGCAGTCCACCGTTAACAACGACGGCAATGAGCATCACGGGCGCTGGCAATGCAACGACAAGGGTCATAGGATTTTTCAACACTGCTGCCCAGATAGCCGATGACATCTACGGTATCAAATTTTTCATCGTTCCATCACAGTCGATTCCATACAACGTAATTTTGGGACAAGACTTCCTAGAGAACGTTGAATTACGACTGGACAAAGGTAACATAGTTGCAATACGCAAAGCACCAACGACCGTAAGCGACGAAAGGCACGTTCCAAATTCAGACAGCAAGGACATCGCGGAAGCAGGTGAAGAGAATACAACGAACACCACCGATGCTGCATTTAGGGAATTACGTGAAATTATGTGCGTCGAAGTAGGTGAGTTAAATGTGAAAGAACAATACAAGGATAAGATCAAAATGTTAGTTGACGAATATAAACCAGCGGAAAAAGTTAATATTAAGATAGAGACAGTAATAACATTAAAAGATAATACTCCGATTAATATAAGACCGCGACGATTAGCGCCTAAGGAAAAGACAGTTCTAGATAATCAGATTGATGAATGGCTAAGGGAAGGGGTAATTCAACCAAGCACGAGTGAGTACGCGAGTCCAATAGTAATCGTACCGAAAAAGAACGGATCCTATAGAGTTTGCATTGACTATAGAGAACTAAATAAAAAAATTGAACGTGACCACTTCCCGATGCCTCTCATTGAAGAAAAAATAGACGAATTAAGAAATGCACGCGTATTTTCTGTAATAGATTTAAAAAATAGCTATTTACATGTACCAATTGCAAAAGAAAGTGTTAAGTATACCGCATTTGTTACACCGGATGCACAATATGAATTTTTAAAGACACCATTTGGACTTTGTATTAGCGCCACTAGTTTTTTAAGATATATAGATGAAATTTTTCGCGATCTCATCCAACAAAAGGTAATTTTTACGTATGTCGACGATATAATAATACCGGGATCAGACGATGAAGACGCATTAGAAAAATTAACAAGAGTATTAAGAATAGCAGCCGCAAACGGGTTAACAATTAGTTGGAATAAATGTCAATTCCTACGCACGCGAATAGAATATTTGGGTCACGAAATAGAAAACGGAAACGTTTATCCAGGAAATGCAAAAATTAAAGCAGTGCAAAAATTTCCACAACCTAAAAATAGGAAACAATTACAATCTCTTCTCGGATTAACCGGATACTTTCGTAAATTTATCAAAGATTATGCTAAAATCGCGATACCGTTATCAGATTTGCTCAAACAAAATCGACCGTTTATATGGAAACAAGAACAACAAGCAGCGTTTTTAACTTTGAAATCCATTTTATCCACGAATCCAGTACTACGAATCTACAATCCGAAAGCCGAAACAGAAATACATACCGACGCGAGTCAAGAAGGATTCGGTGCGGTCTTGTTACAAAAAGCGGAAAAAGAAAATGCATTTCATCCCGTGTATTATTATAGCAAGAAGACAACAGACGCAGAACAAAAATATCACTCATACGAACTCGAAGTATTAGCCGTGATAAATGCCGTAAAGAAATTCCGTGTTTATGTATTAGGTATACCGTTTAAATTAGTAACAGATTGCGAAGCGTTCAAAAAGACATTGTCGAAAAAAGATTTGTGCCCTAAAGTTGCGCGTTGGGCATTGAGCCTCGAAGAGTTCGAATACAATGTCGAACATAGAAAAGGCGCACGAGTCAAACACGTTGACGCGCTCAGCCGATTCCCAGTATTAGTCATAGAAGATACAATGTTAGCGATGCTAAAGAAAAAGCAGGGCGAAGAATAAAGATTGCGCTTAATCAAACATACTCTAGAAACCGAGAAATACGACGACTACTTTGTAGAGAACGGAATTTTAATGAAACAGAAAAACAGTAAAAAGTTAGTGGTTGTACCTTCGTGCATGTACTTAGAAATAATAAGAAACACACACGAAAACGGGCATATTGGAGTGCGGAAAATGAAAGAACGTATAGAAACAGAATATTATATCCCTAATTTAGAAGAAAAATTGAAGAAATTTATTAGCTGTTGTATTCAATGTGTCGTATCAGAAAGAAAGCTAGGGAAACGTGAGGGTGAATTAACGCCAATTCCGAAAGGGTCAAGACCCTTAGAAACGTATCACATCGACCACGTAGGTCCAATGACCGCAACGGGAAAAGCTTATCGCTATATTTTTGTGGTGATAGACGGATTTTCAAAATTCACATGGTTGTATCCGACGAAAACAACTAACGCCAAAGAAGTAATAAACAAATTAGATAGTCAACAAAAAATCTTCGGAAATCCAGACCGTATTATTTCCGATAGAGGCGCCGCATTTACATCATTAGATTTTCAAAACTATTGCGAAGAGGAAAACATAAAAACGATAAAAATCACAACCGGAATTCCACGAGGTAACGGACAAGCAGAAAGAACCATCCGCACAATAATACCAATTTTAACGAAATTATCATTAAATAATCCAGAGCAATGGTATAAACATATAGGCAGGGTCCAAAAATGTATGAATAGTACGTTTCACAGATCAATAGGAATGTCACCTTTTGAAGTTTTATTCGGAATATCAATGAAAAACAAACAAGACCACGATATTATTAAATTGATAGAACAAGAAGCGATCCAATTATATGACGAAGACCGCGATAAGTTAAGAATGTTAGCCAAAGAAAGTATAATGAAAATACAAGAAGAAAATAAGCGACATTACGATAAACAAAGTAAACCGGCTCGACAATACAAAGAAGGCGACTGGGTATTCATTAAAAGAACTCAGTTTGGACCAGCATTAAAAATCAAGCAAAAATACCTAGGTCCGTATTCGGTAACGAAAGTGAAACGAAACAATAGGTACGAAGTCGCGCGAGTCGGAGATAGCGAAGGCCCTATGATGACAAGCACAGCTGCCGACTTCATGAAAGCATACCAATTTAATGAATAAACAAGCGACGTTATCTTCGGGGACCGAAGACCCCGGACGAACCCCCAGATATGGGAATAAGAACGGCGATACAATGTAGGGACCGATGAGCGCAGCGCAGAGCGAGCGTACCTGTGTGCGTGTGTGCGTGTGTGTGTATGCGTGCGTGCGTGTGCACGATGGAAAAACTGACAATCGCCGAAGGTTCGAAACAGAAAGACACGCGACTGAGGGGGCAGTATTCGTTGAGAAGTCGAGTGGATCAGTACACAACCTTATACATATTGTTATATTCCTGTATCTCGTTAAATATACTTAATTTGTTTGATTAAATACGTCGCGTTCTATCTGTTCGGTTTGATTCTGATAACCCATCCTACATACATTCTCCATTTTATTACTTGGCATGTCTCTGTGTATAACTCAATAAGATAAAGGCACCAGTAGTTGACCATTTTATAGAAAAACATAAAAAATAAGGTTTGAAATGTTCTTATTGTTTTGAAATTTAAACAAAAGACGGCATGGTATTCCAGGTTCACTTTCATAAAAAATGCACTTATAAGTGCGCTTATAAAAACCTTATTTTTTATGTTTTTCTGTAAAATGGTCAACTACCGGTGCATTTACCTTACTGTCCGGAATATTCGCTCAGACCAAATTTCACAAATTAAGTACAGGGTGCTGTAAAAATTATAAGTCGACCATAGCGGGGTTTTATACTTCTGAATCGGTCAACTTAAAAAAAAAGAGAATTGTCCGCAAAATTGACGACCCTGCTTTTCCAAAAAGTCAAATTTTTCATTGGCTCCTACAGTAATCATAGCGAGGAGCAAAAGTCTCGAAGGAACTCACGTCTCTTGCAAGTGAACCGTTCTCTTAAAAGACTTCGGCAACTATTTTATTTCACATAGATACAGGGTGTCCCAATAAAATATTATACCGAAAGTATAAAATATTATACTTTACCGATTTTTCAGTCAATTGTGAATCGAGAGATTGCAGTCCCGAATGATTGCGAACAAATTATTTAATTTCGCAAATAACAAAGCATCGGTGACATATATATACAATTTAGTTGTTCAGGAGACATATTTGCAATATTTAAAAAAATTCTCGTCCGCAAAGGACTCAGTTGTAAAACAAGGGGTTAGATTCAGTATAAAAGGAAGCGATGGTCCACGTAACGGAAATAAGACAACGACGATAATAGGCGGGTTTTCAAACGCGACTTTTGGGCCACTCTGTACAACTCGTCTCCTGGATCACGATCTAGAAACGACACCGGGGAGGAGAGGGCTGGATCGCGAGACACGCGTCCCGGAAAATCTCGTAGACAGGCTAGCTGAGACGCGATCTGAATTTCCTCGGGCGATCGCCGCGTTATCCGTCGTCTCTGGATTCACGTGTGACTACGCAATTCGATATCTCGCGACCGACAAGTCGACACTGTGTGTCTCCAGGCTGCGCTTTGACGGCACCGAATCGTCGGATTTTTGGTTTTTTCCAATTTCTTGCGAGCTTTTCTCCCGGGAACGTAATTTTACATTCCGGAAACGGCGTGTACTGAGAGAGAGAGAGAGAGAGAGAGAGAGAGAGAGAGAGAGAGAGAGAGAGTGCAACCCTCGAATCACATTCAGTGAATCTAACATATTTTTTTCGTATACAAATACACTGTGTAAAATCGAGATTTTTATGGGGAACCTCGAGCGACATCCTAACTCTATTTTCATATTTTTTCTATTGCTTTAAATTTGCGAAGTATAGTATTCCACGTCGTCATTGAACTTCAACATTGGTACCAATTTAAGCAGAAACATATACCCTAATATAAAGATTATATGTTTCTGCTTACCCTAATATAAAGATTATGATTTTTCAGAAATTTTGGAAAATGTGAAAATGGCCGTTAACTTTCAGTTCCACTGAAAAAATGTGCCGGTGGTACATTTCTCAAATTTCATTTTGCAGCTTTGGCACATTCAGACGCATTAATATAATATAAATATATTGGTACCAGTTTGAGCAGAAACATATAACGTCTATATTAGGGTATGATTTTTCAGAAATTTTGGAAAATGTGAAAATGGCCGTTCACTTTCAGTTCCACTGGAAAAATGTGTCGGTGGTACATTTTTCAAATTTTATTTTACAGCCTTGGCACATTCAGACGCATCAATATAATCTAAATATATTGGTACCAGTTTGAGCAGAAACATATAACGTTTATATTAGGTTATGATTTTTCAGAAATTTTGGAAACTGTGAAAATGGCCGTTAACTTTCAGTTCCACTGAAAAAATGTGTCGGTGGTACATTTTTCAAATTTCATTTTGCAGCTTTGGCACATTCAGACGCATCAATATAATCTAAATATATTGGTACCAGTTTGAGCAGAAACATATAACGTTTATATTAGGGTATGATTTTTCAGAAATTTTGGAAACTGTGAAAATGGCCGTTAACTTTCAGTTCCACTGAAAAAATGTGTCGGTGGTACATTTTTCAAATTTTATTTCACAGCCTTGGCACATTCAGACGCATCAATATAATCTAAATATATTGGTACCAGTTTGAGCAGAAACATATAACGTTTTGTATTAGGGTATGATTTTTCAGAAATTTTGGAAAATGTGAAAATGGCCGTCAACTTTGTATTCAGCTGAACGAAATGTTTCAGCGGACCATTCTTTAAATGTCATTTTGCAACTTTGGTATATCTAAACGCATTAATAGCACGTTTATATCTGGCACGATTTCCGAACTTGAATAATGAATGAACTCGTATTACTTTTTTTTTCCATTCTCAGTTAAAGGGTTTAATAGCATAAACTTCATCCCGGTACACGAGAAATACGTTGTACTTCATGGAGCAATGTATACTCGGTATCTACGGACGTATAAATTCACGGACGACATAGATTGGCATGGAAAAAAAAGCTGAGCCGCAGTCTGCTCGTTTTACATCCTCGTCGTATTTATTTCCTATATTCCGATTAATCTCCTGTAATCTCCAAGGACAGGGAGAGTACTCCGAATCTGGAATACGTATGCACGCCGGGAAAAGGAGGTAAAAGTATAGAGGAGAGAAACGACTCTGAAATCTGGCCAATGTAAAGCGCGTCGTGAATAGAGTGTCTTCCCAGGGAATATGAATCGCCCGGTGATATTTCCCGAGGAACAGTCGTCCTATCGGATAACTTCTAGCACGAGGGGGTAATTTCTAGCAGTTTAAATGTGAGCGGTCGTATTAAGGATCGCGACGTGAATCGGATATATCGTACGAACGTGGTCCGCCGTTTTCGACAGTAAAGATTTATGGGCGGTCTTAGCTCAAAACCCTCTCTTAAAATTCATCCTTGGTCAGCGAAAACGTTGGGCTCCAACTTCAAATTTTCCTCGAACCATTACAAAATATTCTCTCGGATAAATAGCCACGATTCCGGATTTTACGCGTTTCACGATAGGTTCACAGAGCACCGACTATTTCACATTAAACTGTAAATTTACCTCAAACATTCGCATTCACACTTTTACATTAAATTCTCTTTTTCTAAAAGTAACAAGAATGTGCTGCTCAAATTTTTATGTATACCCAAGGAAATAAATTTGTTGAATAATTCCTGATGGATGTATCTTCAAAATCTTGACAGTTGTACAGTAAAAATATTAGAACCAGTCATTTTTACAGGTCCTGTAAACCTACTGTTAAGGCAGAAATTTTATTCAACGAAAAACCAAGTCAGCCACTGTTCCCAAACTGTACCTACAAGAACAGTGTTATTAAAACAGAAAGTACTATAAAATTATTAGGACTTCTTTTTGGATGAAAAACACTTTTCTGTGCTGGGAGAAATTTGAAATCCACCCAAGCTGCGTTGCAACAAAGCCTAAACAATTTAGATGAATGGTCCATAAATACAGGATTCAAAATTTCGAAATTCAAAACAACGGTTATAAATTTTCAACGAAAAACTAAGTGAGGGCAAAAATTTTGTATGTATGCCCAAAATCCGGTCTATTCGTAACAGTTTATTGACAATAAAATCGACGTTCGTTAGTCCCCTTTCCTCAGGTTCGTCGCAATAAAAAAAGCCTTTATTTGAAATAAATGTGTTAGAACTCGAATTGTATTGAAAAATTTCCAAGTATTCTAAATGTGTATACTAATTTCGCATGTAGACTGTAACCTCGAGCATAGGAAAGCCGGCAGGCGTAAGAGCAGCAGAAGTTTCCAGCAGACAAAACACCAGGTAGACCATAGAGCAGGTGTTACAGCCGAGCTGGTATCGCGCGTTTTAACAAATTACATCCCATAAAAGTTTATCGCGGCCAGGCCCCCAGGCTTTGCGCGCGGGCCGGTCACGATTCATAATTTCATTAGCCCCGAGCGAATTTTACGCGGCGAGGCCCCAGCCAAGCCAGGAGATACGCCCGATGCGAAATCGTTGACATATTTACACGTCACTTTATCAGTCCCACCTATCCGCCGACACCTGCACGAACGGCGGCGCACACGTGAACGGGGGTGGTTTACAATGGTCCGGTTCGAGGAATTCTGTTGCTTTCGTAGCTCTTTACGACCGCGAGATATCGCCTCGTACACTGACATATACTCTTGAAATGTATCGTATTTTTTTTTTTGCTTATTTTCTACATTTTTAATTACTTTCCCAATACTTGGATTCTTAGAATCGCGAGAAATGTCGCCATTTTCTTCTTCTTCGTTTCTCGTAGCATTGATTTCGCAGTCATCAGCGACGGTAGTGCGTCCATATTGTCATAAAATTGACATTGCAATATTTATTTAGCAGATTTTCAATCAACACTACAACTACCAACTGCAAAATTGCATTCGTTCAGATTTCGTACCAGTTTTGTTTAAAGCATCGAAATATATTAAGCACTGAAAAATATTTATAAATCGTGTGCTATATTTTCTGTTCATTTCGCAGATTTACAGTCAACGTACAATCAAGTAGCAGTTTTGTATAAATCTTCGATAGAGAAGTTTATTAAAAAATTTTCTCATGGAAAACATATTTATAATTTCAATATTTCTAAAAGAAAACATTAGGTCATTCGGTAGTTCCAGTGTTAATATTCTAGTGGCGTAAAAATCATATTGAAAAGTATTTTTCCGCTTGTTTTGAATAGACCTTCGGTTTCATTGAACAGTGTTTACAAAGTAGAAAATAATCGAGACAATAGGCGCGGGAAGGGAGGAAATGTATTAAAGTATTATGTACATAATACGAGTCGGCCAGATCCAGTCCATCATTGAAAATTGCAATTTTAGTTCAACTAAAATGTATTCACCCTTCTGACGACAATCTTCTGGGACAAATATGCATGCAAAATTGAATTTACCGGGGGCGAAATACATTAAAGTCTTCCTGAAGCAGTCGTCCCACGAGAGGGATGAAATAGGGGAATGGCTGTCAACGCGTCATCGCGTGTTAAAATACTACAAATTCTGTGATCAACGATATTTTTTTGCGGTCGAGGTAAACGACAAATGTCCCGTCTATCTGCATACATTTACATGCGTGTATACAAGGGATCCATTTTACCGATTTTTTACAGACACTCTTCGGCCATCCATTTGTCTAGATTAAAAGGGAAAAACTGTACTATTATTCGTACAAAAAAAAAAAATATAACCCTAAATTTACTATTTTCCTGTCTTTGAATCTTAGCTCATTAATAGCTTGGAATATTTGTCTAGATTAAAAGAGAAAAACTGTACTATTCTTCGCACAATTGTAGTCATATTTCAGAAAAAATAGCATAACCCTAAATTAACTATTTTCCAAATTTGTCTACAATTCTTAGTTCATTAATAGCGCAGAATATTTGAAACATTTTGAATTAATTTTAAAACATTTATTTATATTTAGCTTCTGTTGATTTAGTACAGTTACGTACTTACTAAATGAACGATTTCGTGCGTAAATTATAACAGAACATCATTACATTAATCCTTGCACACGGCTAGTGTATGTCCAGCAATGCTCTAATTTTGGTGTAACGTATGCAGAATATTTAAATGTTTCACGATGCAACAAATTAATATGCATTCAGATCGAAATAATTTCAGTGCGCATAGTTTTGGGATGGAGACTTTTGCATATGCTAATTTCAAGTATACGAGTCACGTACTTACAACAATATTTAAATGTTGATCAGTTCGTGAAAATAAAATAAAATTTTCGAACATTAAATTCTTTAAATTCTTTAACGCGGAATTTATTTATTAAATATTTTTCTTCACAGTTTTTCTTCAGCTCCACTAAATTGGGTTCATCGAGCAGCTTCCATGGAGAAGAGGCAGTCACTCAGGCATTTCTTAAGATTTTGCCACCAAAAAATTATTACAGTTTGTATAACATATACACTTTTAAGCAAAGTACTCATTTGATTAAAAAATCCATAAACATATCCGGGAAAAAAATCCGACAAATCCCGTTTTCCTCGGACGTGAACCATGCCCTCTTAAACAACAAACTCTGCCAGCAGTCTAGATTCCGTATACTCCGGGGTTCTCTTGGCCCGAGATTGCAGGGGCGAATCCATCAAAGGTTCCTCACGAAATTCCCCCGTTGAAATACCGATCGACGACGAGAGGCGTGTCACGAAGCGATTTATCAATTTGGCGGCGCGATCGCGGATGGAAAAATCAGGCGAGGGTACACGGAGAGGGAGGAGTGGTATGGCCTCGTTCTGATCCCGCGGGACTCGAGACGGCATATGGGAAATAGCGACGGAAGCACGGAGATAGGTTATGGATTCCTCTTCTCTCCGGCGAGGTGTCGATGGGCCGCCTCTTCTGGCTGGTGTGCTAAGTAGAAAATCATGTCTGCCGTATGAACGGGCAGCCGCCGCTGCTGGCACTCACCGCCGACTACTAATGTCGAAGGAGCGGCTGAATCTTAAATGTACGGGCTCTCTCTGCTCCAACTTGCCCGGAGACGAGTCGGGGATGCGTTTCTCAAAGTTACATTCGGATAATGCGAACGAGCCGTTTAATTCGCATTAGCAAGTCCGATTGATGATGCTCTTCTCCGTGACGCGCGCTCGAAGCGAATGTCTTTGCCACTTACGAGTTACATTCTCCGGCGAGAAGGAGAATCGCAGTGGGAACATTATGGGTGGAACGATTTTTCTTCTTTTCCACTCTGTGGAGGAGTCGCCGGATCAAGGCTTGTTCCCCCACTCTAATTTCCCCTCCTACCACGCTGCGACTCATGCTTACGTCTGGTCACGTGACGCGTTCCGGTACTGGTAGAGAGAGAGAGGGGAGGGAATTTTACTCTTTTCCCCTCAATTCGTAACCTTTTCCCCTCCCATACCTCGTCTGGCGACATGGAGTGTCCCCCCACTCTAATTTCCCCTTCTACCGCGCTACCTCCCACGCTTCTGCCCCGTCACGTGACGCGTCTCCGGTAATGACAAAGAAGAGAGGTACCCCTACCTTTTCCCCTCAATTCGCAATCTCCTCCCCTCATCTGGCAACTGTCTACGTGACATTCAGTTAGAAGCAAGCATTCGCATTAATCTTGATTTTACACATACAAACAAAAGGGATTTACTTGTCTTAGGTGAAATGAAGGATGTTTCAATGTTCTTGCGGTAGTTAGAATGTTTAGGGTTTTGTCGGAACTAGTTACGCGCAAAGTACGTGTGATTATAATTTGAGAGAAAACTATTTCACCTGATATTATGATTGCTAGTTGACCTTCTGGGGGTCGAACCGGAGGTAAGACCCTTTCTCGAGAAAATTAACGTCGGAAACAATGTCCAATTCACATAATGGATCGTATCACAGGTGTAACCTCTTATACATTCGGCTAAGAATCTTTAGCAGCGAGAAAGCTGTCTCAAGCAGTGCCATCTGTGCACAGACTCGGTCACTATGCCAGCTACATAACGTACCATGTATTATTTATGTAATTGCAAACTGCACCGCTTATTAAGTTGCTATTTTCCCAGAGATTACGATATCAGTGGTTGTAATCCTAAAACTAGCAACAGTAATTACACAACTGATACCTCCTCATCATTAATCAAAATACCATTACCACCTCTTTTCGCGATAGTTAATGTTTATCATCTAAAATCATGTCGTTCTTCCAGCTGCTATTTTTCTGAATTACCAGTAACAAGAAAATTGCAGAATTAACACATTCACCTGCCTTGATGGGCATCAATCTTCTTGATTTTTTTTTCTTGTTTCTGCCACGAAAGAATAAATTTGACAGATGGATAAAAAGGGAACACTAGTATAGATAAGCATCCATCAGAAATTATTCAACAAATTTATTTCTTTAGATATATATTATTTACGGCTAAAACTTTGGACAGATATGTTCTTATTGTTTCTAGAAAATAATACAAAATTGTCACCTTTAGTGCTTCGTAGACCTAGTGTTAATGAAACCAAACCTAGAAAAATTAATTTATCATAGTGACTGTTCGTCTAACTCTTCGTTCAGTCCTAATCAAAATTAATTTCTAAATTCAGTGAAAGAATAGTGTCAAAAGTAGTCAATTTTTTAGTAGATTGTAACGAAAATTGAGTTTCACGTCTGGGCTGCGGATGATTGCGCAATTTGCAATTTTTGTCGGCAAATTTTAGGAAAGTGGAAACAAATAAATTGTAATTTTCAGCGGTAGTGACCTTCGTAGGTCTGAAATAAATAAAAATCGTTCTAAAATCTGTGGAATTTTATGTTATAGAATTTTTTGAAAATTTTCAGAAACGCATAAGGTAAATATTCATGTCAGACGTGTCACGGGGCTCTCTCTAGACGTCGCGCATGATTGAGCGCGTCATTAAGACGTAGCCAATCAGTGAAATGAGTGGGCGGGACACGTGTATGCGCACGGAAAACACGGTACCAACCGGAAAATGGTTCGATCAGGGTCACAGGGCAAGATAAACACATTAAGGACACCAAGTCCCTAACAGGAAGCGTGTCCTGGCGAGTGTGTGGAGGGGTGGGTTGGCTCGCATGATACGAGATACGGTTGTCTGGGACGGAAATTCTAAACGTCTTGAGGGCCGAGGGTGAAAAACTCGACGGGGCGATTTCGGCGCACCCTCCCCGGCTAATCTCGTGTCTGCAAACTCTGTTTCCTTTGCCGGGAGTTTCCTTTTGTTTATCCATTCGTAAATGGAGAGTCGATCGTTCGGCCCTAGAGCGCGCGCGTGCTAAAGGGAAGATAAAACGTACGGGAATCCTATTACTTTGAGCACGGGCGCCGCCTGTATGAAAATCTCCGACAAGTTCGTTAATAAAGACAAACAGTGCTCTCTCGGTCTGAAAGGGAATTACTCGGATCCCCGAGTTCGCCGGATGAGAAACAAGTTATGTTTTCTGTTTTCTTACGAGCGCTGTCGCTGATGAAAGCAAAAAAACAAAAAAAAAAAATACAAGCTTCCTTGCGGAGTTTCCGCTGGCGAACCAACAACCGGGCTGCCATGTTAATTGCAACCTCGAATCGTATTCTGGACGCGCCGCTAACGAACATTTCTGTCTTTCGTTTCTGTCTCGAAAGAAGTGGATTCATACTCTTCGATTCTAACTTGACCACCTTAAATATCTCACAAATTGTTTATCCGCCATATCAAAAGCGTAGGCTTTTTTATTTAACAGATATTTATTTAACCCATATGTGGGTGACGGAATTATTTGTACAGGTTTTAAAATGAATTTTTGCGTTAACATATTAATTGTTCCAAATTTTATTAGGATCTTTTACATGCAAGAAAGTTGGAGGACTATTCAAATATCATATATTTAATTTTTTACAATTTTATTTCATTAGATAACTTACTTTGATTTTATGGAATTTTTGAGGTTTCAAGTTGGGCAATCAAAGTGTTAAAAGTGAAAGTAAAAATAAAATAAATAAATCGGAAAGAGGGAATAATGTTTTTCTGTTTGACGTTCAGTTTTCGGGAAAATCGAATTCAGAATTCGAAGTAGAATTGGTCGGTCACGATCAGACGCGTCAGACGATTCCTATCTAATGACACGCGGTTTTCTCGAAAACGAACGCTTCGTATGAAAAATTGTTGCACCAAATTATTTTCTTATTTTTCATACAGAATCTCACCCCGCCCGGTTGTACTGCGATTTCCCACCCTGCATAATATTTCTTGATTAAAATGCTTCATAACATTTGCAATTCTAAGATCGGACATGTCATAAGCAACAACCTGTTAATAATTTCAGTGCGCATAGTTTTGGGATGGAGACTTTTGCATATGCTAATTTCAAGTATACGAGTCAAGTACTTACAACAATATATAAATGTTAATCAGTTCGTGAAAATAAAATAAAATTTTCGGACATTAAATTCTTTAAATTCTTTAACGCGGATTTTATTTAACAAATATTTTCCAATAAGCAACAACCTAATAAATAGAAAGTTAGATTTCTTTCTTGAATCGTTTTAACGGATTGAAAATAATTTCGAATAACTGCAAATCGAATAATTTTTGTGACGATGGGTATATTACACAATCTTCGGCAAAAATAACTGTTATTAAACATTATTCTAGCCTTGTCCAGGCTAGCTGGACGAGGGACGTACAAATCGGAACAATAAAAATTTCTTAATCAACGGAATTCAATTTGGTGATCACACCGGTGAACTTTTTACACGTACCGGCTTAGTTCGTGGCGCAATCAGAAGTTGCGGTTGTGGTTGTCATCGTCGGGCGAAGTTTTAATAACGGAAAACATGATTCCCGGCTCTAATCAAGAAATCAGGACAGACATCGTAACAGTTGAGTCGGAATGGTTTCGTTTCTCCGGGGATGGATCCGACTGAGATTCAATACACTTTGCCGGTTCTCGCTCGCAGCCATTTATGAGATCACGGACACTAATCTCGAAACTTTTCTGGAATTTCTCGATTTACTCAGACGGGGGGGGGGGGGTGGGGAAAGTTTCGCCGATTCGATGGAATTTAGTTACGGGCCTGGGATGGCGATGACTCTGGGTGGGGCGGAGGGGTGGGGAGGAGGGGTGCAGAAGAAGTTTTCCAGAAAACCGGACGAAGTTCTGCTGGTATAACCGTTACCGTTACATTTTCATGAGTTAACCGGAGGCCTCTAGCCGAGTGTAATCGATAGACGTTAATTTCATTCCCCGGCCGATTCTGGAAAATCTCGTTATCGCGACAATCGCTCGAACGACGGCCGAGTTTGATGGTCTATCTTGTTATCGTTGTCGACTTTGTTTTCGTCGACGAGCAACCACGCGGCGAGCAAGCGTTGCCGGGACCACGGGCTCTCTCTCTCTCTCTCTCTCGCTCGCTCTCTCATTCTCTCCCCCTCTCGACATTGTAATTACTATCGGATTTGCGAAGGATTAAAGGTATCCACGATACCAGTATTAAATCCCACTGTTGAATGCGATCGCCCCACGTGAGGGCCACTAACGTCTCTTTTTTTTCCCCGAGCCCTTGACGCGATTTAACCCGCGACGCTAGGTAAAAAGGGGGTATTTTTACCCGCGAGGTAAAAATTCACTCGTACCAATTTGAATGCCGCTTGCAAAATATTCTAGATATTCTTCTACAAAATTCGACGTACGCAGGTAATTTTTACCCGTGTAATTTTACTCCGTGTATGGCAACCTTTTCGTTCGCAGCGAAATTTCACTTTTGAATTTCCCTCCAATATTTACTTTTTCCCATTTAGCCCCTCCAATACGATTTATTTTATCACGGGAATTCGAATTCAGAATTTCTTAGGAGAGGAAAGAAAACTGTATTTATCGTACGCCTATGCATTCTTCGATAGCTCTACATATTTACAACAACAAAATAGAAATTTATTTCAGTCTAAAGGAAATTAACGCTAAACGTACCGAGCTATAAATGTAACAGGTACACGTTGCCTTATAAAAATGACAAGATTTCATTTATTTAGACTTTGCGCGGATATTTATTGAATCACTGCTCATGACAGCATCTTTATAATTTCAAAAATTGTCAAATAAAAAATCTAGGACTGGTCATACGGTGGTGGTACGTTTACTGTTAATGACATTCAATTAGAGAACAAAGACTCGGAGCACATTTTGGCAAAGGAAAAAATTTCTCCAAATGATCTCAGGAATCACTCCCTGTAAGGAATTGCAACATTTTTGGGACACGCTGTATATTAAAACAGGAGGCTACCGTATTCCCGAATTTTTTCCGATTTTTTGAAAGTCTAGAACAGTAAGAAAAATTGGTGTAACAGTAGTAGGAGTAACATAACGGTGTGTAAAAATGTTTCGGGCGAATTTCCTGCCGCAATTCCATTCGGTTCGATCTAATCATACAGTTAGGCACTTTGCTCGATTTCGTAGGTTTGATGTAATCAAATTCGTGGAATATTAATAAAGCAATTATCCCGACGGGGCGGAAGGATTAAACACGGTGGATTGGAGAGTTCCGGGGAGTTTATTTTATAACGAATCATTTATCGCGATACGATTCACAGCTCGGCGGTTCTGCCGAATGGAATTCCACGGTGCTCATTTGTCGCGGACCCGCGGGCCCGGGTCTCGTTGACTGGTCGAATTTGCAATAAAGAAGATAGATGGAACGAGGGGAATGGCGCCGGCTAATCTTTTACTCCTTCATTTCTCATCGTTTTCCTTTCTCATTCGTTATTCATTAAACTCCACTTTGTTTGGTGCCGCCGTTCCTTCCCGTGAATATTCGGATCTTTGAAATGTTACCCGAATAATTTAACACGCGATATTTATTCGTTTAATTCGCTATAATTTCTCTTTTAAACGACGCGTCTCGCCGCGTTTATTCGGATACGTATTTATCGTGGATTTGTTTACGGGAACACCCAGCAAAAGGAATTGTTTATTCCGTTACCGGTTCGATTGTGCTCCCAGGAAGATAAACATATCAATTTCTGTTCACATGCTCGTTACTACAATGTTTATGCGTTTGCGGCACGCGATCCGAATTACAAGAAAATATATGTATTAATGAAAATGAATCTCATCTTTACCGAAGAAATCTTTCTTCTAGTTTAATGTTCATAAAATTAGATGTAGAATTGGGAATTTGTATCAAGATTCGAGGTCTACTCGTTACGTTAATTATACAAAATTCTTCACTCTGGAAATATCATGCTCAACATTTACTGTTAATCTTTTAAAAGGGTACTCAAAATTCCGTGTATGTACGATTAAATAACAAGCAGAATAAAATAATATGACTTGCGTCATTTCGATTATTTGTACTCATATATACATATATATGTGTGTGTGTGTGTGTGCAAAAAATCCCGGTGGGGAAGGTACGATAATTTTTCCGAAAAAAATCCAGAAATTCCATGGACAAGCGGAAACTACCCTCTTAATTTTAGTCCCGAAATCCACAGTCTAGTCATTAACATCCCCTAATAAGAAGTAAACGGTTCTCGGTCAGAGGCCGGTGGATTTTTCCGTGGCGGTTTCCTTGAACTCCCGAGGAA
Source organism: Seladonia tumulorum (assembly GCA_913789895.3). Lineage (NCBI taxonomy): Eukaryota > Metazoa > Arthropoda > Insecta > Hymenoptera > Halictidae > Seladonia > Seladonia tumulorum. The sequence continues at coordinate 9,586,386 of OU565276.1, forward strand.
CATTAAGTCGGCAGTTAGGTTCAGAAAATCCGTCGCCCTCGGGCCGACTCGGGTCGCGTCGGGAGCCGTATGTACTCGATATTCTCAGTCGTTACCCATCCTCCCGAAAATTCCTTTAATCCGGCATAATCGCGGCATGATATTTTCATAATCTTCCTCAAACTTTTACGGGGCGATGCTCGGTCTATTTCAACGTCAAGTGTACTCCCGGAGTGGCCCATTTAGAAAGCCAGCCGCCGTCTACCCCCTCGTCGTCGAACGCAGTCGGCGAGCGAGGGAGGGTCATTTTAGCAAGCTGGCGTTACTTTTCGCAAATTATCTTGCCAGTCAGAGCCCCGGAGCACTTCGTCTGAAAATTATCTGTGCCCATCCCACCGCCACTCTCCGCTGCAGATCTCCTACAACGTTCCAGAACCTCAGGAGCTTCGGTTTTTACACGGAATTGGACAAACTCAATCGAAAATTGCTGTGGTGTACATTACTTTTCTTAAAAACAGATTCATTTCTTTTCTTCTCTTTGTTCGAAAGATTGCTCTCCTTTCTTATGCTAGTGGAATTATTTAACATTTTCTCCTGAAATATGAAAAGAAGGCCTTTATCACCAAACTTTCTTTCTTATTATATTCAAGTAGAAAAATATGACTACAAGTAAAGGAACTTCATATTTCATTATAAGTAAAAGTCAGAATTACTACTTTCATTCCCAACAACACCCTCAATTTTTATTTTTTAGCTAACGAATAATGATAATGACCAGAAAATTCAGCGCATATACAGGGTGAGTCACCAAACGTTAGCACCTCAAATATCTTTGTTGTTTCTAAAGATACGTAAAATATGGTAAGGACAAAGTTGAATGGTACAATGGGGCTGACACGATGCAAAAAAAAAATTTTTGTTTTTATGTCATTTTTTTGGAGATATCAAGGTCACCTTGACTTTTTTAAATGGAACCACCCTTTTTTAAACACCTACAATGATAGTCCCTTTCATTAGGAATTCAGTGACTATAATTAGTCCAAGGTGATTCAAGGTCAAGGACAGAAAAAACGTATAAAACTAAAATATGGAAGCAGAATACCTGTATTTTATAAATGTTCGAAATGATGGCCGTCTGCGTCGATACATTGTTGTACACGAGCTCTGAAGGAATGTTGAACTCTGATAAGTGTATCCGACGTGATATTCGTACATGCTGTGATGATACGCTGACGCATATCTTCAACTGTTGTTGGAGCATCCGTGTACACGGTCTCTTTTAGCAGACCCCATAAAAAGAAATCCAGTGGATTTAAATCAGGCGAACGTGCTGGCCATGAAACTGTTCCGCCTCGTCCAATCCATCGGTTTGGATATCGAGAATCCAACGTTTCTCTTGCTACTCGTGCATAATGAGCAGGACAACCGTCATGTTGGTACCACATATCGTAGCGATTTTGTAAAGGGACATCTTCTAACAAAATTGGCAGATCTTCTTGCAAAAATTGAGCGTATTTCTGTCCCGTCATCATTCCGTTAACGAAATATGGTCCAATTACTTTGTCGTTCAAAATACCACACCACACGTTTACGCTCCATTGTCTTTGATGATCAATTTCTCGCAGCCAGTGCGGATTATCCACAGACCAATAATGGGCGTTCCGTAGATTAATTGAGCCATGATTAGTAAATGTTGCTTCGTCCGTAAACAAGACATTAGAAAAAAATGAATGATTTTGAAGCAATCCCCATTGACAAAAATTAATTCTATTTTGAAAATCATTCCCGTGCAATTCTTGATGGAGCGATATGTGGAACGGATGAAATTTATGTCGGGCCAGAATTCGTATTACGCTACTTTGACTTATGCCTGCTTCCCGGGCAATTTTTCTCGTACTCACGTGAGGATTGACAGCTATAGCTGCTAAAATATTAATTTCATCGTCTTCATTAGTCGTGGGATTCTTCCGTTTGTACTGTCTTGCATGTACACTTCCAGTACTTCGAAACAACCTGTACGTATTAGTGAAAGTACGTCTAGAAGGAGTGTTTCGCTCGGGGTACCTTTCTTCATAAAGTAGTCGGGCCTGCACTGCATTTTTTCTACATTCACAGAAAATCGTGATCATATCACACTTTTCAGTCATCGAATATAACATAGCGGAATCGCGTTTGGAAACATACTGATAGTAAATAAGAATGCTGAATAACATTGAAGGACCTTAGTATGTTTACTTCAACTACGATAAACGTCTCAACCGTGATAAACGTATTTTGCTTCCATATTTTAGTTTTATACGTTTTTTTCTGTCCTTGACCTTGAATCACCTTGGACTAATTATAGTCACTGAATTCCTAATGAAAGGGACTATCATTGTAGGTGTTTAAAAAAGGGTGGTTCCATTTAAAAAAGTCTTGGTGACCTTGATATCTCCAAAAAAATGACATAAAAACAAAATTTTTTTTTTGCATCGTGTCAGCCCCATTGTACCATTCAACTTTGTCCTTACCATATTTTACGTATCTTTAGAAACAACAAAGATATTTGAGGTGGTAACGTTTGGTGACTCACCCTGTATATGCTAATGATGCAAATGGGTTAAGAATTCTTACTTTACACGAGCCATTTATTTTTAATGTAAGTCAATTATTAAATAATTAATTTCATTTTTGGTAAAATACACATTATTCGATTAATAATTGCTATTACTTTAATAGGAACTGTACATTCAGCTCTTTTAGATACACGACACATTGGTATCCTAATTTTGTTGAAACACAAACCCTTAAATATCTCAATTTAAGTATAAATGGACTTACTTTTCAAAATAAACGGCTCGTATTAACACTAGGTTTACGGGACCCGATCTTCACGCAAAATAAAAATCATTTGCCTCAATTACAATATAAAAATGTCTTCGTCGCTTTAATTTTTTTTTTTACGCTGAAAATAATTGACGTTCTCCAATATTTTAAATCCTCTCACCGTTCTAAATTAAAACTTAATGTTTCTGTCATGAATTCACAAAATCCGCAATCTACTGATTATTTTAAGCAAAAATTCAAATGAGTTTAAGTTGTAGATCATATTTTCGGAAGAAATGGGGGTGAGGAAGACATTATCGTCCCTTCCTTCGATGCTAAAATGTTCCCAAATTCGTCTATGCGGACCGATGTTGCGCCACCCCCCATGAAATTTCGTTGCACCCCGTCGGTTGCCAGGTTCGAAAGGGGTTGCGCAGGCTGCAGTTACGTCGGATCGTTTGCGGAAAAAGTAAAGAGGAAGTGCCGTGAGAAATCTGGCGAGCGAGGGACGAACGTGGACCGGTAGACAAAGCGAGCCGCACTGTGCGAAAGACAAAGAAGGGATGGAACAAGCCGACGTGCCAGAGGGAGATCATTGTTTCCCCGAGTGGGCCGCAAAAGAGCGTCGTCGAGTTAGAGGGTTGTTTGTCTTTAATTAAAGTCAGTCGCAATCCGTTTCACGTGCTCTGACAATTCCACCCTCTCCCCCACCCACCCCCCACAACCACGATGAACGTCCCTCTATATCGTTCAGCCACTTACCAGTTTGTCAAGCAGAATTCTTAATATTCAATTATTCCGCGGCGCTTTCAAACGTCCTCTCGCTCCGCGGACACCGATCCCCCGAGATGAGGGCCACTATTTTAGCATAATTAACCCTCCTGGTCCCGCGTTGTTTCGGCCGGAGCCCGCGCGTAAAACGGTTACCTGGAGATTTTGCATTCAATGTTCTTAACAGCACTGGCCATTGTTTTCGGTACACAGGGTGCATGCATACAGGGTTGTTGGTCAAAATAGAAAAATACGATTTAACGAGCTGTATAATTAGGCTGTATCATTAACGAAAATTTTTCTTTTACCCCCCCTCCCCAGGATTGTCCCACTTAACTAAAATAAAATCTGTGCAAAATTTGAGCTCGATCTGATAACGGGGAAACGCGCCCCCGAGCCCTTAAATACTGAAAATCGTTTCTTTTGTGTATCTTCAAAATTATTGACTGTATAGAAAAATATGTTCAACAAAATCTGTAGATCTGGACTGGCTGCGTCTTTTATGTCGTATTATCTTTTTTCGTGAAACAAACTGTTTTCGAGAAAATTGCGAAAAATGTCAAATTTTTACCAGTAAGCATTTTTTCTTTAACTTGTGGAATTTTTCTTAATTGCGTATTTTGAAGGAACGTGCGTATATTTCTTTTATTAGGAGTCAAATAAATTTTCAAACTCCACTGTATCAAAGGTGAAGGTCTTATAACGAGAACTACGTTTCGAAAAGCCCTCCAAAACGAACCGTTCAATAAACATGGTTTACAAGGATACTTATTTTCTCTTGAAAGGACATCTTTAGATAAAGATCCTGATATTTCTGCATTTGCACCGAGTGGAGAACTCCAACAGAGAACAAAATACTACATAAAATCTTCTTCTTACAATTTGCGAAGAAAATTTCCAGTTCCCTTCGGATCCTCGATACACGAGTATAAGCTGCATAAAAATTCGAAGTTCATCCGTGAGTTTCGCCGTGGAGAACCGAGAGGTTTTCTCGATGTTTAGATCAAAAGTGAAACTTCCCGATGCAAGCGATATTTACCGGCGAAGCGAGTGAATTTTCGGCGAAGTTCGCAGAGTTCCAAAGGCTACAAATTCGCTTCCTTTCCTCGCTTCCTCGCGCCGCGCGGTCTGCGGGGAGGTTTTGCTTCGTAGACTTTAAGAGAGAACCGGGACGAGAAAGAGGGAAGGGTTTCCATTTACAGAAAGGATCTACCGAGAATCAGACTGGACCCTGGAGCGTCCAGGATAGGGAGTAGAACCGAAGCGATGCGTAGTTTCCACGATCGAATGCCGATAACGGAGATTTTAACCGACTATCCAACTGGAATCGTAACCCGAGCACTTCGGGAACGGGTACTGTAACCCATAGTGCCCCGGGGATTAGGTCAACCCAGTTACTACGGGTCGCAAACGATACTATAACCGACTATAACCGGGAAATACAAGAAATAGGATTTATATACTTTGACTGCCAAAGGACGGGCAGAATTTTTTAACGAAGAAACTAATAAACGCATTTTATAAAAATTTTGCGACCTTATTTGCCAATCTCTGGAGAAGGCGTAGGATTTTTTTCAAGCTTGTAGATTTATTTTGTTGGGGGTTATGGCAGTTGGAAAAGCTCACTTACTTCGAGGACGAAAAGATTGCAATTGTAACAGATATTTGGAGACTGGAAAAGTGATGGTGCAAGGGAAAACAAATTTTCATGTTATGCAGGAATTGGTAATGTCAAAATGAAAAATCATTTAAACCTAGATTCACTGGACCAGACAAAATAAAAGATTTAAAAAATTTTAATTTACTATTAAGAGTGTAAAGAGGCATTCCTGAGGAATTATGTAATAGATTTATTTCTTTGAGCACGTATTATGATAAAAATCGCCGGAAACCTAAATATTCTTATTTCTGTTTAAACCTAGTGTAAAAAGTGAATATGTAGATTATCAATGGATACTACACTAAAATTTGTAATTTGTATGAGAAATGGAGAAACAAGTCACAAATAATCTCACGATTTCTGATGACGTTCCTCCAGAAAATATATTAAAAAACGAGCCCATCTTTTTGAAGCAGATTTTATGTTTTCGGCGCAGCTTTTGCAGAATTGTTGATCCCGTGACAGGGGTGATAGAGAGAGAGAGAGAGAGAGAGAGAGAGAGAGAGAGAGAGAGAGAGAGGGTTAACAAACAGGCGAGTGCCGATCGCAGATGCCACGCTCGTAAATTTGTTGGACGAGCGTGCAACAAACCATCAATTAGCATTGTTTGGGGCCAGCTTCCTGTGAAATCCGGTAAACGAAAATGTTCGAAACAAGCGCACTCGGCTCCATTGCGCGGCGCTAGCGAAAATAGAAAACGGTTCGCGCGAGAAACGCCGCCTTCTGTTCTCGCGGCAACTGCCGTTACGTTGTAATAAAAACTCGGCAACCCCTTTTTCCTTGTTCATCGTTTGCCTAGTATCAAGCCAACTTCGACGGTTTTTGCCCCTATTCCCGGGCCACTCGTGTACCAACAGCCGCGATTATTTAACGGTAATAGACCCTCGAGTAGAACAATGAACACGAGGTTTTATGACACACCTGCGCGCGACAAGAAAAGCCCTACCGTGGATAGCATGAGCTCTCGGATGTCGGTGTATATTAAGCTTCGCCGAACCCGATGAACATAGAAACCGACTCCGGGGATTCAGGCAAATTTTCCGCTGCCAACTCCATTCCATTTTTCAGTTTACACATTGTTATTATATTGTTTTAACTAGAACCTCCTCATATTACTTTATATAATAATAAATATTATTACTTTAATATTACTATACATTCTTATAATTATATATATACTATATACTATACTATACCAAACTATACGATACTACGCTATACTATACTATACTATACTATACTATACTATACTATACTCTACTGTACTATATTATACTACACTATACCATACTATACTAGGTAATTATTTACATTAGGGGCTTCCCCACCGATTTTGATGACCTTGAAATATGTTATCAGGGTCATCATTCTGAACAACTTTTTCCTATACATGTTACCGCCGCTCAACTTTAGTTTCCGAGATATTCGCAAAAAAGTCTGAACATCTCAAAAAGAAAGAAGACCTTGCATCCAATATTCTACATACGACTAATAAAATATAATACTAATGTACAACAAACTACATTATAAAATACTAATGTAAAGTGTACTTACTTCTGAATCTTCTGTACCTCCGTCGGATCCACAGCACACAATTGTTGACTCACGAGGATAGGTCCGGACAACAATTGAACAACAATCACTAAACTTTACACAACACACGTAACGAAATCGTGACAGCAGACGAGAAGATGTTACTCCGACCACGAATAAAATAATACTGCGATTTAACCGTTCCCCTTCCACGGACGTGTGATACGAAAACAGGGAATTCCGGGAAATAGGGTCGGCGGCCCATAATTTGTTCACCTTGCTTTTGTATCTAGTTTTTATAGACCCTCAGCGTCTAACCTGCCTAGGATAACCTGAACGTACCACCTCGGTGGAAGGGATCATTGTTAAAATCGCAGTATTACTTTGTTCGTGGTCGGAGTGACATCTTCTCGTTTGTTGTCACGATTTTATAAAATGTGTTGTGTGTGTGTGTGTGTGTGTGTGTTGCGTGTGTTGTTTAGTGATTGTTGTTCAATTATTCTGTGCATCCGGCGGAGGATCAGAATATTCAGAAGTAAGTACATTTTACATTAGTATTTTATAATGTAGGATTAGTATTCGTATGTGGAACATTGGATACAAGGTTTTCTATCATATTTTGCAACGTATATTAACGATCATTAATGATTTGGTATATAGTATAATTTCATTTGATTCAAATAAGATACTACTTTAAATCAAATATTTTTATTTTGATAACCAGATAGATACAATGAAATATTTTTATTTTGTATTTCAAATATTTCCTTACAATGAAAATAAGTTGAGCAAGCAGTTAATATTATAAATTATAATTTTTAACATGAGAAGCTATAATAGTTAGCAAAGTATTATTAGTAGTTTAATTACGAATATGTAGCTTGTTGATAAACAGACTATAATATCGTAATAACATTACAGGCAACAAAATATCATAAAAATATAAGTTACTGTCAACTATTTGAAATACTATTTTACACAGTCCTACATACACCTACTCCGATCACTTTTTGAGATGTTGAAACTTTTTTGCGAATATCTCGGAAACTAAAGCTGAGCGGCGGTAACATGTATAGGAAAAAGTTGTTCAGAATGATGACCTTGAGAACATAGTTCAAGGTCATCAAAATCGGCGTTGAAGCCACTAATGTAAATAATTACCCTACACTATACTGTACTATATATTACAATATTTTATTATTATTATATACTATAATAATGTATAATACTACATACTATAATGAAATAAACAGTTTATATTGTTATTAACTAAACATGTGACAGCCGGTCAAGATGGCTGCTTCCAAAATTTTCTTTCCACAATTACTGAAATTATGAGAATGCATTCATGGGAAATAACATAAATTCCCTTAGTGAAGCTCAAATTGTAATAAATATTGTACACGATCATTTTTGTGAGGCAACACACGCTAATCATTTTTAGCGTTTGATTTCTCGATTTGACGCTCCCGATTGATTTCTGCTAATCACTCTGAAGCTAATAACAAGGTCCGAGAATGGAACTTGGCACAGAGTGTATTTTCTCAGTAAACTATCGAACGATCGGTTGGTTTAATTTGGTTCAAGGGCGCTTTTTACCCCTCATTCGGCTGCACCCTTCACAATTTTACAGTCTCATGGTGTCGAAGGTTAACATCCGTCGAATCGCATCGATTAAATTGATGGCCGCGACCGTGATTAGCCGGGCATGATAAACTTAACTTAATAGCTACATAAACTTTCTAAAATTACAAATGAATTATTTTTCTACTTTTCTACTTTTCACATCTTTTTCCACGGATACATAATTTTATAAGCTTGAAGCTAGAACAGAGTTTTCCAAGCGTACAAAAATTAAAATACGTTGCAGGCTCACTTCCAAACATTTATTAATTAGGCGAATGAGATTAGTAAAATTGAACAGAGTGCAGGTTCGCGTGTGACGGAAGTTATGGCACGAGACTGTACGGTGCAGCAGACAAAAATGGTTGGTGGATTAACCCCTTACACTACAATTTATTTTATGATTACAGTGATTAGAACATCTTTGGTGTCTAATAGAAAAAATAGAAAATTTATATTTATTTTTTAACCACGTGATAAGATAAAATAGAAATTTCACTTCAATTTAACACTTTGATTGCCAAACTAGAAACCTCAAGAATCCATAAATTCAAAGTAAGTTATTTAATGAGATAAAAATTGAAAAAACAATTAAATGTATGATATTGAGTAGTGCCCCAACTTTCTTGCATTTTAGAGATCCTAATCAAATTTGGTACAACGAATATATTAACGCAAAAATTCATTTTAAAATCTCTACAAATAATTCCGTCACGGTAAAGGGAGTTAATAATATACATATTTAGACAATTCTGTTCGAAGTCTTCATCACGAGTATGACTCGATACTATAGTACAAGAGGTTATGTCGTTTGAGCTGCGCGGGTTAGGATATAATTTTCCCTGTTCGATTCTGTTACCGTTTTCAACTCGGTTATCCTGTTCGCGAAGGAGCTCCTCGTTTTTTCTTCGTACACCCCATTCCCACCCCCTTAAAACTGCAGCCGACCGAGCTGGCCTAATTATCGCCGGTGCCGTTCCGCGAGGGATAGGATGGGCTCCATAATCAGCGACGGTTAATTAAAAAACCCGCGGTAATCATCGACGAATTCCGACTGCGAAACGAGCCGTCTACGAAAAAAAGGAGGCTCTTGTAGGCGCGTCTATCGTTGCCTCATTGTTTTTCCGTTTGCCGACGACGAACAACTTTCTCCCCCCCCCCCTCGTTGCCCCTCCATTTTGTTCTTTCTGTCTTCCCCGGTGCTGTGAAACGCGACAGGATCCGAGATATCCTTCGGTTGGCGACCGTTCCCGATTATTTCTTGCAGGCGGGTTGCTAATTACAAATATTTTTTGGACGACTAAAATGGGTACTGAATTTCGCTGATGTAAAAATATGTCGCTGCGAAGTGATATCAAGTCATTTATTAGATTAATTTATTTGATTTATTAGATTAGATAAGATTAAATATACCTGGAAACTTTTTTTAGAAACTCTTCTGATTTTAATCACATTTTTTAATGAAAATTTTACTAAAATTTTTCATGATTAAAATAAGTCCCAATATGACACATAGTCCGGAGCATTCTCCTGGTTCTGCATTAGAGCACTCATATGTCACCGATCAGTTCGGATAATCGAGGTTGTACGTGTACCGTGGATTAGACGAGTAGACGTGCTCCGAATTCTGTCATGTTTGGAGTCGTTTTAATCGGAAAAATGTCAGGAATGAGCTAGTAAAAGTGTGATTAAAGAATAATTAATAGCAAACAAGTTTTATGATTGTTTACTCGTAAATCCTTTTCTAGCGGCGGAAGGTCCAACGTTAACAGTGTCCGTGGGATATTTTGGCCAGGGAATTCTCGCGGGAATCGAGACATTACTGATTTTACAGTCCCGTTTTTCGCGTGAACGTCCTGAATAGTCACTTTTGACCCGTACTCTCGGTAATGAAGCCGCGTTTGCAATCACCGCGGCAATTGACGGTCGTCAGGGTCGCAGAATCGAGAGACAGACGCACCAGACAGAGCTGGCTCCCGATGAACTCCTCCGTTGGCGAACTGTGCTCGTCGAGTTCATAGTGTCTCCAAGAGCCTGGAGGGGAGGGGACAAGAAGGAGGAGGAGGAGGGGTAGTCGCACAAGCATGAACGAAAACATTCATTAAGCTGGTCCGGGCGTCGTGCTCGTTGAAATGCCTGCGCGCCCGGGTCGTCAACGGGGAAACGACCAAGAAAACAGTGAAATTCGTTTAAACGTCCTTTCACGAGCGCGTCGCCGAGTCTGATCGATTCGATTGCACTTCGAACGAGAGAGCGCCGACCAGATACGAGTGGTTTCGGCGAGCGCGCGATTCGTGAAACACAATCAACGACACTTGGCCCGGGATCGATCGAGGAGCGGCTCTGTGGACAGAGACTTCGAAGGCTCGTTAGAGCCTCTGCCTGTAGCCAAAGGAACCGAAAAAGACGACACGACGGCCATCCACTACCCCCCGGACGGCTTAAAAGTGACACTCGGACCGTAATTACCGATGATTACAAGGGTCGGTCAAATATTAACCGGACTCTGTCGTCTCTCTGTACAACTGCGTAGTCCTCTTCATCTGCATACAATGTCGTGTGCTGACAAGAATTTCACAAAAAAGGCTTTGAAAAAAAAAACGAGGAGGAGAACTTTCCTGGCGATCGACAGCGACGGAGTTCCAAGCGACAGTTAAATGATGCTTGTAACGTAACACATTTTTCTTGCTTTTCTAACTTAACACGTTAACTGCCACGTCAGTCACATATGACTGACAGTGATTTTTGACTAGGTTTAGAAATTCATTTTTGTTGTAACATATCCAGATGAATCGAATTTTATTAGGATCTTTAGAATTTAGAAGGGTTAAGAGGGCATCCCCTATAATACTTTTTAAATTTCCAGTTTCGGTTTCATTAATTAAATTACACTGATTTTGTGAGAATCTGTGGGATGGATTTTTGGCGCTTAACGTGTTAAATAGATGTTTGAACAAACTGGTGGGTCATGTTAGACTACATAGTTGTCTTTGTATACATGGGGCATCATGTTATGACAAGAGATTAACAAAAATGTCTATTAAGAACAACGGGGAGGAGAATTTTCTGAGCGATCGACAGCGACGGAGTTCCAAGCGACAGTTAAATGATGCTTGGAACGTAACACACTTTTCTTGCTTTTCTAACTTAAATAGACTTTTGAACAAACTAGTGGGTCATGTTAGACTTAATAGTTGTGTTTGTATACATGGGGTATCATGTTATGACAAGAGATTAACAAAAATGTTTAAGAACAACGGGGAGGAGAATTTTCTGAGCAATCGACAGCGACGGAGTTCCAAGTGACAGTTAAATGATGCTTGTAACGTAACACATTTTTCTTGCTTTTCTAACTTAAATAGACTTTTGAACAAACTAGTGGGTCATGTTAGACTTAATAGTTGTGTTTGTATACATGGGGCATCATGTTATGACAAGAGATTAACAAAAATGTCTATTAAGAACAACGGGGAGGAGAATTTTCTGAGCGATCGATAGCGACGGTTAAATGATGCTTGTAACGTAACACATTTTTCGTGCTTTTCTAACTTAAATAGACTTTTGAACAAACTAGTGGGTCATGTTAGACTTAATAGTTGTGTTTGTATACATGGGGCATCATGTTATGACAAGAGATTAACAAAAATGTCTATTAAGAACAACGGGGAGGAGAATTTTCTGAGCGATCGACAGCGACGGAGTTCCAAACGACAGTTAAGTGATGTTTGAATTGTAAAACACATTTCTTGCTTTTCTAACTTCAGACGTCTTTTTAATAGGTTAATGGTTCATGTCGTACAACTATTAAACTGTCGTCTTTATTTACATAAGGCATCATATGGTGCCAAGATATTAGAATAATGTTTTTTATAGAAATTTTCTGTTCGCCCTTAAAGTAAAACATTTTTCTTGCTTGTCTAACATAAATCGTCTTTCTAACAAGTTAGTAGGTCATGCTGGTCTAAATTAGTCGTCTTTACCATACATAGGGCATCATGTTATGACAAGAAATCGGCAAAATGTCTTTTAAAAATAACGGGGAGGAGAACTGTCCTAGTGATCGAAAGCAACGGATGTCCAAGCGACAGTTAAATGATGTTTCTAATATGGAACACGGTTTTTGCTTTTCCAACTTCTCGTATTGTATAAAGAATACAAACTCATTTAGGGGTTCTTAATTGCAACGCGGAGGGATTATCCGTTTCAATAAACGCGAAGGGTGTGATTCGAAGAAAAGCCAACAATGATTCGGTGTCTCGGAGTCCTGTCGCCGGCAGACTTCCGGCCAAATTATTTGCCAGCAGGAAGTCGCTCTCTCTCTCTCTCTCTCTTTCATCGTAGTCCCAGGTTAACGACAATAAATGCCTTTTCATACGTTTCGGTACGTTCGCCGGGTGTTCTAAGCACGGTACCTGGTTCAGACACTCGTCACCGGATTTATTTCCTCGGCGACGCGGTGCAGGTTACGCACGCGACTCGTCGAATTGGATTTGCGACGAAAGGATCCTCGCTCAGACGTCAAGAACTTCTCGCACCTCCCCCCCTCTCTCTCTATTTCTCCCCCTCTCTCATCCTCTCCGTCACTCCGTTTTCGTCGTTGCACACCGTTATCCTGCCAACTTCAGCCGGTGATGCACCTACGTCTGCTACAATCCTCTTGACGATTCCCTTCTAGTCCTAGGCCACGTTCCTCCGACACGGAAACACTCGGATTTATCGTACGAGAACACCCTTCTGTCTTATTGATGCGCCAGGTGAGTTCTCTGGTCGAATGAATTTTTTATGAGCCCCTCAACTGCATCCGGAGGCTGTTCACGTGCGCGTATGTGGGGGGGCTTTTTAGTGACTGTTAAGTGCATCGAGCGAACCGTCGAATAACACGTTAATTGACCTCGAGAATAATGCACCGGGTACAATTACTTAACACTACAGCTACCGAGCATTAAAATTGGCTAGCATGTATGACAATACAACATACAATAAGACATTATTAAATTAATAAGATTTTATTTGGATTTCGTGCGACTTTTATTACAATATATGATTGAATAAAGAAATTTATCGAATCAATTCCTACGAAGGGAGGTTTATAATTTTAGTAATTGTGGAATAACAAATCTGAAAGCGGTTATTTGACCGGCTGTGGTAGGGTTTAGTGTTAAGGGATTGCGTATCTTTGAAAAGTAAGGGAGGTTCAACTATTCTTTTATATAAAAAATTAGGTTTGCTGAAAAATTAATTTGCAGGGATCTAGTAACTGGGCCGGACTCGATTAATTAATGATTACTTTGAACGTTGAGAACAGGGGAAGGATTAAAAGAATATAGCATATTCCTTATTTTTATATTTTATATAGAGTATACTGTATTTAAGTTGTAGAGTATTTTAAACTGCCATTTTCTTGGCCGGCGTTGAAATCACCTAATTTAGATCGGACTTAAATCGATTCGTAACGACGTTATACGTTGTTAATCTCTATTCGTATAACTTTCCCGTACACTTTGAAACGAGCCTTTCAATGTAACTAACGCTCTTGTCTGGGTGAACAGTTCTTGACGAAGCTCGCTTAACACGGTAAAATACATGCAATTAATGTTTCAAGTAGTTCGTAATATTCGTTCGAGAGTTTCGAGTGATGCCGTCGGTAGCATAGTGCCGATAATTGTGTACAATCGGATCGTCGGAAGAATCGACCTGGAAGATCCTCTGCCATTTGTCTGGTAACTGGAAGTTTATGCAATTTCACGAAGTTTCGTTTCATTTACTAGAATTAATTTACTGCGTGTACATCGTAACGTTAACATTATTTAATTTCGTAAATCCACTCTATTTTATTCAGCCCTATAATTCAGCAGTAAACTCTGGATTTTATATATTTATGACAAAAATAGGTGCAATTTAAGATAGTAGAAAGATTAATAGACTGTAACGGTATTTACATATTATTAATATATTTATATTCAGCTCCAGTATGTTGCGATCGATGCATAAACTTTTTATTTTGCATAAAGATCTGCAGTCTACTCCTCAGTTTAACAGTATAAGTTTAAGGGATGCAACTACCCTTCAAAGCTAACTCCTAATCTCCCAAATTATATCAAAAATTTTTATATTGTTCTATAAATTAGTTATGGACTTGATTCTTCAATGTAGAATTAAAATACTTATTAAAATTATTTAATATAAAGAATTCGAGAGTGAAACTACTCTTCGAAACTAACCCATAAGCTGTTATATAGCTGTTAAGTAGCTTTTCCAATGGATTGCACTAAAATATTTCGATTAAAATATTGAATTGTGCTTTCACAGGGGTGTAACTACCCCCCGAAGGTAACCAATAATCTCTAAAGATTTTTTTTTAAATCCGTGTATTTTTCTATAAATTACTTGTAAAGTTCCTCGTTTAAAACGTGAAATATTAAAAGGCCGAACAATTGTTTAATTAATTACGATCAGCGTCGATCAGAGAGAATCTTTGCAGCTGCAGAACGCGCACGAGTATGCTTGTCGATGAAATTATACGCGTCCTTGCGTTGAAATTTGAGCATACATTGAACATTTATACGCGGACACATTTCTCCGGGCGGAGAGTAAATATTTGTGTTTATTTGCACATGTAATAAACATCGCCCGGCGTATGCAAATCAGTTATATTTCATTAATTTGAAACGTAGCGGCCCGTTCTCGATATCCTCGGAACATTAAATAGAGTGGAACAACAGTTTCGACAAAAATTCTCGTCAATTCTTTATTATTCATACGCGGGTCGCATCATAAAATCCCTCGCGGAAGGAAACAAATATCTGTTTATCACGCTGACTTGCCGCGACCATAAAAATTCCACAAAACCGAAGTAATTTATGTAATGAAACACAAAAACCGAAACGTTGTAATTTATTACAGCGATTATTCTTTCGACCCTTTTGAATCGCGCGGCTGCGGAATAAATTCGCAGAAAAATTGATATTGAGATCTCGACGGACAAAATGTATCGGTGAAATATTTGTTCCTCGAATTTTTTAGAGAAAACTGCAAATTTGTTTTAGCTTCTCTTCACCGGTGGACGAATACGTTTCGCGTTGAAATCCTTATTCCGGAATAAGTATTCGGTGAATATCGATTGTTATAACCGACCACAGCGAAAGTATTCTATGCACGACTGTCAGCCGGCAATGAACGTAAACGCGATTTACCTACTGAATATTCATTCGAGGCTCGCGATTATTTATTTTCCCAAGCGTGTCGGATTTTACGGCTGTACAGGGTGTATAAAAAGGTTTGATTTTGGCAAGCGTAGGCGTATTCTACATCTTCGGATCGATGAAGATCTGTAAAAAAAAGTTGCCTTAAATGTGTCCTTGACCTTGAATTTCAAGGTCAAATTTTTTTTTATTGCATTGTATTCTACTCATCATGAGGATAAAAAGTGTCAAAGGAACCATGGGTCAAAACTTGACCGTTCTCATAAAAAATAATATTACAGTTATTACTAATAAAGTAAGCAGTTACTATTGATGATGATGATGATGATGATGATGATGATGATGATGATGATGATGATGATGATGATGATGATGATGATGATGATGATGATGATGATGATGATGATGATGATGATGATGATGATGATGATGATGATGATGATGATGATGATGATGATGATGATGATGATGATGATGATGATGATGATGATGATGATGATGATGATGATGATGATGATGATGATGATGATGATGATGATGATGATGATGATGATGATGATGATGATGATGATGATGATGATGATGATGATGATGATGATGATGATGATGATGATGATGATGATGATGATGATGATGATGATGATGATGATGATGATGATGATGATGATGATGATGATGATGATGATGATGATGATGATGATGATGATGATGATGATGATGATGATGATGATGATGATGATGATGATGATGATGATGATGATGATGATGATGATGATGATGATGATGATGATGATGATGATGATGATGATGATGATGATGATGATGATGATGATGATGATGATGATGATGATGATGATGATGATGATGATGATGATGATGATGATGATGATGATGATGATGATGATGATGATGATGATGATGATGATGATGATGATGATGATGATGATGATGATGATGATGATGATGATGATGATGATGATGATGATGATGATGATGATGATGATGATGATGATGATGATGATGATGATGATGATGATGATGATGATGATGATGATGATGATGATGATGATGATGATGATGATGATGATGATGATGATGATGATGATGATGATGATGATGATGATGATGATGATGATGATGATGATGATGATGATGATGATGATGATGATGATGATGATGATGATGATGATGATGATGATGATGATGATGATGATGATGATGATGATGATGATGATGATGATGATGATGATGATGATGATGATGATGATGATGATGATGATGATGATGATGATGATGATGATGATCATAATAATAGTAACTGCTTACTTTATTAGTAATAACTGTAATATTATTTTTTATGAGAACGGTCAAGTTTTGACCCATGGTTCCTTTGACACTTTTTATCCTCATGATGAGTAGAATACAATGCAATAAAAAAAAATTTGACCTTGAAATTCAAGGTCAAGGACACATTTAAGGCAACTTTTTTTTACAGATCTTCATCGATCCGAAGATGTAGAATACGCCTACGCTTGCCAAAATCAAACCTTTTTATACACCCTGTACATTTTCGACCAAAAAGAAACGATCCGCCGGGACCGATGAAAACCCCGATGATTTATGGAAAGTCATCGAATTATTTGCGACTACAATCGATGCGCACGTCGTTCATTTTTTTTTTTTGTTGTTTATTGCTGTTAAAGAGCGCAATTTATATTAACGTAAACGAATTTCACGAAATGATCTTCTAGGGAACACTAGACGAATACAAATTATTACATAAGATTAAAATTGTCATTTGCTATTTAAAAAATATATTTCACGTTGTAGATACTGCCCGACTGAGAATTTTAATTTTTGTTTAATAATTGAAGGGTGGACTCTCACTGGGAAAGTTTTATTGCCACGTCATTTGTTATTTAAAAAATATATTTCAAGTTGTAGATACTGCCTGACTGAGAATTTTTATTTTTGTTTAATAATTGAAGAGTGGACTCTCACTGGAAATTTTTTATTGCCACTTTGATTAGCATTGAGATATGTATTATACTTAAATTAAATATAATACGATACTTACAAGTTGATATTTATTTTGGAGTTTCCGTTGTCAAATAAATATACAAATGGATTGAGAATTCTGTGATTAATAATGTACTCCAACTTATACTCTATTAAAAATTTAAATGTGATATTTAAATCCGTTGCAACGTTATTGAATATTAATTTATTATCTCCACCGAAAGGTAGCAATTTTGGCGAGCAAAAATTTTCCTCGTTTAATATAATTAATAGTATTATTTACGTTGTTTTTATTCATAATTGGTATGTCAACGTTTTTAATAGCTATCGTCCAAACTATTCTAGTAATTTCAAAACAGTCTGCTTTATAAATAAAATAGTATTGATAATATTCAGTTTATTATAACAGTATTCAGTACTTGTAATATAAAATAAATAAACATTTTTTGCGTACCTTCTTCAGAAGTCATTCGAAGGGCAACATATTATACAGGGTGGCCCAAAAGTCGTCAAACCATTTCGCAATGGAACAGCCCATATATTTTCAAAAATTCACGTTTATTCAATCATTAATTTGTTTTTTCATTACCATAATGAAAATACGACGTACTATTTCAATGACCTTGAAATTTCAGAAACCATAGGAGAACAAATATTCTTCGTCTCAACAACCACCCCTTTGACACATTTTATTTTACAACACTAAAAATACTAAAATCCTATTTAAAAAAAAAAGCTTGACATTTCGAACTTGATAACGTTTGGAAAAAGATATAAAATTCTCATCTCCATGACCACCACTCTGATCCGATGAAAAAATAAATAATACTCAAATTTCGTCTACGGTCACCTAAAAATCGTCCACCATTTTCCACTGTACCCGAACAACGCAAACAACTACCAATCATCTCTCTCTGTCTCTCGCGTTTCAAGAGTCGCCGTGTCGTTTTTCGGCGAATAGAAACCCGAAAACCGGCAGCGGTATCAGAAAATAATTTTCCCGAACCGTAAACTACACAGCATTAGAAGGAATACTCTCCCGAATTGTCGCGAAAGTATAGCAAGCAAAAACCAAAAAATAAATAAATAAATAAAAATAAACAAAAAAAAGCAACCACGACAGGATGAACGTTCGAGCGCAGAGAGCATAAAAAATGTTCGAGGATCACGAACAATTTCCATCGGTAGCCGGTAGAACGGGTATTACGCCTGCAGGCAGATTTTATGCGGTGATAGAGTTCGACAGCTACGACCGTTTTGCAATATGTGCCGGCGAGCTAGCGGCAGACGGTCATCCGACGATTTTCTACGCATTCTGATTTCCGTTCAGACGCTTTTTCGACACGATGCTCGACAGTCATCGTCATTCCCGGGCACTTCGCGCTGGTCTAATATTTTACTAGCGAGAGCACTTCCCCTTTGTACAAGCGCGCTAGTTTGCCCTGCTCGGCCGTGAAATAGCGAGCGAAAAAAAAAAACACGGTTTCTCGTGAAAATTCCACGAGCCGAAACGCCATGAACGAACGACGATCCACGGGATTTTCACAGTGCACAGCGGGCCGTTTCTATAAAATAGGAGGAATTGATTAACAAATTTTCATACCACGAAACTGGCTAAAACTATATCTTTTTGTAAGCCAACACTCGGTTGAGATAGACTGAAAAGGACACGTAGGGTAAGGGAACCAATTACTGTGGGGGTATCAATTACTACGGAGGTACCCTATTATTGTGCCTATATTAATTATACTTACTTTTAAAACATCATGAATATTAAAAGAGCAATATTAAATTTTATTCTTCAAAATCAATTAATATATATATGTTACACATCTCATTTTTAATATTCAATATGCTTTACAAATGAGTACAATTAACATAGGCACAGTAAATATTGTAATTTCTTTGGTATAGTTAGGTACATCAGCATTTTTTCATTATTCAGTTTAAAAATGAGATAACAATATTCTTAAATTGTCTTATAACAACTGTTTTCAATGTCGTCTATTCCTTTTTATAAATAAATGCACAAAATCCGCAGTTTAACAATAACCTGAAAATCCACAGTCTAACAATGACACTGAAACGTACAGTCTCAACGACGTTAAAAAGTATGTAATGTTTCTTTTAAAAATTTCCATAGGACAAACAAATGTGAATTTAATGAACGTCAAGGAATTTTAATGAATTGTACGCATTCTACGATATTTTAATAAACGTCCTCTGTTTAATTACTGTAAACAACGTCGGGATCCCGACGAACAAAGAATACCATCAAGCTGCACAATTAAATACGCATCGTTTGGCGAAAGTATTCATACCATACCGTAGAAAGTTCATTATATTCTTTTGTCTTTTGTGTACTTCTCCTTGAAATCGTCTTCACTGAAGTAAGACAGAAGTCCTGTGGAATGGAAAGCACGTTTTCTGTTCAATTAGGCTTCAAAGAGAAGACACGGTCGCTTTATAAATCACTTTACACATAATGCATCCGTACAGACATTTCTAAATGAGTTTCAATGATTGTAACATCAATTCGTTGAGGTAAAAGTACAATGAATACAGTGAGTCACTGTGGATGCAAATAACTGTGAATGAATAAAAACTAGATAGTCAACGACTTTATAATTGATTGTAATTTTGTAATTTATTGATAAATGAAAGGAAAATACTCGAAAATACCGATGAAAATCGAACGAATTTATTCTGTCATGTTTCTCTATTGATGCTTGAGAATACAATTATTTTAATTAGGATGTATTTTGTTTTTTATCGAAAGCTTAAGTGGAACTCCCCATAGAGGGTTATGAAGCTGTAGATTTAACGTAAGGTCTGATACACATTAGTAGTGTAGATACAGCAGAATATTGTAAATAAACAAACATTCTAACATTTTCTGATCTGTTTCTTGTTCGTTTTATGCCAACGAAATTTTATGGTTTGGAATGGAAGACACTTCTGCGAGACATTGTTGAACGAACTTCACCAACTTCCGTTATAACTCCGCGCTTAAATATGTATAAATTTCCCCTTCCCCACCCTCCCCTCTTTCTCCGCACATACACGTCCTATGTGCAAACGTGCTAAACCACTTTGGACGTCATGCGTGCACCATGCGTTTGGCACGTACCATATGTCACATGGAAACCGATGGCACCTCTATACGATCGATGGTCCTAAAAACGTCGAGTAAGCCCAGTGCTATTCGAGCCGAAATAAGTTATATTGCTCTGGGGTATTAACCTTCAATCAAAAACCTTCAAAACCGACGACTGACCGTGACAGAATTATATCCCCAAACAATATTAAAATTAAGCACAAAATCAACCAAGAATAATTATTTCTGTAATTTAATTCTTCAGCTCCGTATCAATTCATTTCTATCAAAATGTCACTCTTTAACATTACTCATCTATTTAATATCAATTCTTCTGCCTTGTCTCGATTAAATTTTATCAATATTAAAATTAAGATAATACGAATATGTAATATATGAAGAGAATTTTAAAAAATATGAATACTTATAAATTATTTTCTGAATAATGGCACTCTTTCCCCAATTATAATTCAATCCTTCTCCCTTGTATCAATTTAGTACCTGTTAGTATTAAATCGAATTAACACTATTTATTTAAGAGATCATTCAGAACTATTATTTAGAATTGACTATTTATTTTTTCATTTCAAGTTCGAACAGTTAGCATCGTACCAATTAATTTCTGTTACTGCCAACGTTCGAAACCTGACCAGAAGACACGACTGCAATAAATCGAAGCACAGTGTCATATTCTACAACCATAATCAAATCCGTCACGTGCTAACTTCACTCGCGCATTTATTGTCATCGCTGAAGAATAATGGCCGCCGTTGTAACAGCGATCTATTCGCTAAATATGTTTATCGTCCGACACAGCTGGATTCCTCCAAATTGCAGTCGGTTAAAACGCTTTTAGGCATCTATTAATATTTATTCAACAATATCGCTTCGCAGTCAATGCGATACGTGAGATAAAGTAAACAAGTCAAACGTTGACCATGTTTTAATCAATTTTCGCGCGCGCTTCCATCTGGAAGAGAGGTTCTCCAATACTGTCGGCGAAAAAAAAAAAAAACAAACGTATTTTTTCCCCCGTAGCGTTAGCGAAAAATAGAAAACCGGGAGAAATTTTTACCAAGTTTATTTTTAACTTTGAAACTTTATCTTTTGCAGGATATATCGAATCGTCGGCGGGGAACTCTTTGCTCTGTGACGGAAGCTCGTGTGCTAAATATATCAATTTCCTTTTGCAGTTTCGAACAATTTCTTTTTCAACTATTTTCGAGTTCCTTAACGGGAAACTGCTTCGTTTATTTCCACTGAGATTTGTTTGCGCTTTGTGCGTTCTAATTAGTATTCGATCGTCCCAAAAGTTCACGTTGTTTGTCCACACGCTCGTGTTACTTAACAATATTAACCCCTTGCACTACTTGCATTATAACTACTACTTGATTATAATAATTAGAAATTCTTCATCGTTCAGAATTTTATAGAAAAAGAAAGATAGTTTATATTTATTGTATGCCTATCTTTTCTCCAAAGGGTATATATCAACAACAACAAAGTAGATTTTTATTACGGTTTAAAGAAAATTAATACCATACATATTTATTAGACTCTGTTCAGAATCTTCATCACGAGTCTGACTCGATATTGTAGGGCAAGGGGTTAAACATACACACTGCGAAAGACACTTTTGGGAGAACTCGATAGCAATATTTATGAGCATTATTATGAATATTTATTTCTGCTATCTTCTTTTCTATTATCACTCAGAAATAATGGAAATATTATGGATATTTATTTCTGGTATTTTCATTTCTATTATCTGTTAGAAATGATAGAAGTATTATGAATATTTATTTCTTAGCTTTTGCTTACGATGTGGAGGGAGTACCCCGCGCAGATTCGCATAAATTCGCAATGAAAACGAGCACAAGTAAATTCCCAAAGCAATTACGGAATGATGGCGATTGAGCGGTTAGCGAAGAATCCATGAAAGCTTGATCACTCGTTTAATAATCATAGAATTTCCGCGATTCGGCAGAAAATGATGCCCTCCCAGGATCTAGCAACGATGAGGTCAGCCCGTGGATTAAAGGAAAATCCCTAATACCATTTTCCTCGCCATTAGATGGTTTATCGATCCCGGGCTTCTAATCCGTTCAACCGCGAACGACGGGTCTAGTCTAGACCGGTAGGAACACCAATCGAAAATGGAATTGCCTCTGCGCATCGAACGGAGAATATTTTCCCGCGGAAGGGATGCACCTGCGAATTCACGACTGCCCCTAAACAAAGAGAAAACGAGAGAGAGAGAGAGAGAGAAAGGAAAAAACAAACTCCCGGAGACGCCCACACAGTGCCACGAATCCGCCGTCTACCCGGACGAAGGTAATTTTGGGAACCATCTTAAAATTTTCGAATTTCTTTAGAACAAACTTTCAAACTGGTCTCCGTGGTTTTCTAAACAATAATACAGACGATTCTCAAATTCTGTACGAAACGTTTTTGAAGGTATCGGAGTTGTCAGAAGTTCCATACCTAACAACTCGTGGGTGGGAGTCGTTAGTATACAAAAGGTTCCAACGAGCGAGGTACTACTGGCTTTAAGTTTTTCCACGAATATATTCGAACACTATTATCCCATCCTCCAACTGCTACAATCCTAGCATCAGATCTTATAGTGATTACAGAAGTACCAGGATTTTTCAATTTAATTCTTGTTTTATCACATATCTGAGGAGTATGCAATGTCCTGTACTGTATCTCTACACTACCGGCCATAAGTGTTTACCCACCTTCAAATTTCGTTACTATTCAAATAATAGGTATTTTATTGTTATGAAAATGTCCGTAGCATTAAATCCTAATTATAAGGCTAATAAAAAACATCCAAAATATTCTGTACATACACAATCAGGTACTGTAAATGAGCTTACAGCTTTTTATGAAAAACGACAATTTTGGAGTTCAGGTAAAGAAACCCATTTTTCTGAAATTTTTTATAACGGTCAGTAGGGAATATGAACGCAGGTAATACAGGTATCTTAGTCTTCTCAAATTTCATACTGCATTAAGCTTTCATACAGTAAACAGTTGATTTTCACGTGCCTAAAGAATTTTGCGAAAATTTCAAATAATGTCAGGCAGAAAAGAATTATCGATTGAAACGCGCGCTCTAATAGTGTCCCATCATAGCATCGGAAAAAGTAACAGAGAAATAGCAAAGTTATTGAAGCTGAACCGTAGAACCGTGGACTACAATGTTAAAAAATATGTGGGTGGGTAAACACTTATGGCCGGTAGTGTATGTTGGTTTAAAACAGCTAATGGCTTTAAGTTTTTCCACGAATATATTCGAACACTATTATCGAGCGAGGTACTATTGTGGTTATTTATTTTTTAGCGATTCGGGAAGGCTGCGCATAGGGTCTGAAGTACGGCACAATAACTCTGCAAAAAATTGTTTGTCACGTTTCTGAACAGATTTTTGATCGCGTCATGTACAGGCGTTTGCTACAACCTATCAGTGTGAGATAAAAGACGTATCACACCATTGCGAAGCAAGGGCAGCTCGCCGCAGTAAAATCTGTCGTTCTGAATTTCCTCCGACCAGTTTGACGATTCATAACACGGTGACACGGTCGAAATGACGCGGATAATTTTCGTGTTTGCCAGTGGACGCGCTACATTTTATATTCCACACTTCGAACGCCCTTTAAAACAGTATAACTTTTTTAAATTGTACCAAACGACCCGACTTCTTTGAGCAATTAGAAGAATTGGCTTACCAAATGACGTGCAAAAATAATTTTAAAAAAATTTCAATTCAAGCTCGGAATTATAAGAGCAAATAAAAAAGGCATTTTCCAAAACTTTTTTATTGGAGCCTCTAATGAAAATTTAAAATATGCGTTTTTTGTAGATCTGTGTTAGTTATACGCGTACTGAACATTTCATCGAAATCGGCTGACGCAGATAAAAATGGCACGCATCGAAACATGTTAGAATCTGAGGATTTTAAGCAGAAACTGGTCAAAAGCCGTAAAAATCTACGCTTTTCACCACTTTTAACTGTTTGTAGCTCGCGTGTATATTAATCGATTTCAATGAAATTTTCAGCATGTATATAACCAACATGTATCTACAAAACCCATATTTTTAAATTTTCACTACAGGTTCAAATAAAAAAGTTGTGAAAAGTGACATTTTTATTTTCTCATGTAATTCTTACCAATTGCAATTTTTTCAAAATCTTTTTTGCACATCATTTCGAAAACCAATTCTTCTAACTCCTAAAAAAAAAATCAGGTCGTTTGATCCACTTTGAAAACAAAGTTATACCGATTTAAAGGGCGTTCGAATACTTTCGTGAGCCTGTGTACATTAATTTGCCGAATTTCCTCACGTTTCATAACACGCTGACACGCTCGAAATGACGCGGATAATTTTCGTGTTCGCCAGTGGACGCGCTATATTTTATATTCCTCGGAATTTATGTTATCCGCGACGATGGGGAGGGGAGGAGAGGGGTGACGATCGCACGCGCGAACAACTTTTTCAAATATCGCGCGGGTCTGTGCTCCGGACAATGAGATTGTTCCGGTAAACAGAGACCGACCTGGCTGATGAACATATATTAATTTGCCGTGCAAACAGACGATCGGCGCGCGAGAAAAACCCCCTCCCCTCCCCCCCCCCCCCGCCGAACCGTTTTATCAACGGATCGATGATCCGCGGCGAGACGGAGCGGAGAGCAGAGCGGAATAAATTTTGACGCGTCTTCGTTGCTCGCGAGTGTTTGCGTAAATCACGCGCGTTCGCCCGCCACGCAGAGGGACACATGTAAATATGCACGGATATCATGGACACACGGGCGTGTGTCGCGTCACGTCGCGAATGCCCGTGTTTGTTTCTATATAAATATCCCGTGTAAACCGACGGCTGGCGTTCGTCAATTGGATTGCAAAACACCGCGTATACTTGCCAGTCGACGTATTAATCGCGACGCGGACTTCTCTCTGCGTACGTCGCCGTCGAAGCTGACGTGTCAAAATCGACAGCGAAGCGGCCGGGCGTAGTACGCTATGTTAACTTCAATTCGATGAGTATATTAACACATTAAAGGCGGGAGTAGTAGTACTACGATTTATCTCGCGTTACAAGATCATCCCCCGCCTTTAATGTGTTAACACTAGAACTACCGAGCCAGTCAAAATGACTGGTTCCTAATTTTTTCTTTCACAATTACTGAAATTGTAAAAATGTTTCCATCAGAATTTTTTGAACGAACTTCCTTATTGAGGCACATGTTAGCATAAAAATGATATGAGGTTAGAATAGATGTGGTCTTGTTATTATTACAAAGCAGAATACATCAGTTGCATTTATTATTCGGTAGTTCTAGTGTTAAGAGACATGTGTGCATGGTATTAGGGATACCCGTAAGCAATCACAATTATTTACAAAGAATCTGTTTTGCCTTCAGTTCTGTACCGATCGTTGAAGAAGAGACACGCGTTCTTTCACAGTTTTCGGTAAAGCAGGTTCAAAATATTCTAAAAAGTATAATTTTTCTTTTACAACCCTCTAATAAAATAGCGGTGTCCCTTCCGAGGATCTATCCGAGAATATGTTTCTTATTTTCCTTTGAACCGAAATAAAATTCTATTTTATCGCAGTTGATATGTATCCTTTGGGGAAAACGTAGGCATACAATAAATATAAATTATCTTTTTCTTTCCATGAAATTCTGAACGACGAAGAATTTCTAATCATTATAATCACAAAGTAAATAGTAGTGCAAGGGGTTAATGTAACAACAAAGAAAATTTGCGATGTTTATGGAGATGAATCGAAGGTGAACAAGTGTCAACGTTGGTCCCCAGAAGTAAATAATAACACCCTGCATGAAAGACGATGAAATTCTTTCATATAATACGTAATTATTTTGTTTTAAGTTGTGTCTTATAGTATTGTCGCGAACTATAGATCTTTTCAAAAGTTGTGTTTGAGTCGAGTGTTAGAATAGATTTTGCTGTAGGTATTTTCAGCTAGAGATTTTTGAAAATTCCTTTCCACGTGACAAATCGCGTTCGACGTCACCAGGATAGCAGAGGAAACGTCACGTCCTGACGTTCGTCCGCCATCGATCACGCGGATTTCATAAAACCGAGGCCTCCTTGCCTCTAACCCTCCAGTCGGACATCCGGATGTTCTACGCTTCACGTCAGGACAGTTTATAGCTTTGTCTCTCTTTCTCTCGCGTTTCAGTCCGTCGACGAACGCCGACGATTTTTCCAGTCTTGGACCGCCGAGAGAGAGAGAGATTACGTTATTTATTGCGCGCGAACGCACCGCGATGAAAATTGCGATAAATAACAACTATACGCTGTCGTATTAATTCTTTCTGTTCCGCGCGCGACGGGATTCGATAATTGAGAAATAACGTTCGGTAGTAAATCGGTCAGAGGTTGTGAAATATTCTTCGCGACGGACACGTTCTCCAGTGAAAAAAATAAAATGGCAGCGGACGTCGGGATTAATTGGAAGGTTCTCTGAATCTTCTACGAGATTTTCTCTCTGGAATAAATTTTTCCAGTAAATAATTTTGTCCTTTGTCTGCTCAAGTTGAACGAAAATTCGAAGCTGTTTTGTGATAACAGAATTTTATGTAGAATAATTATTACGTCCCAAATACAGGAAAATTCAGAATTTCCTGCACTTATGTGCATTGTTAACTGTGCGACTGTAAGTGTATAAATTGTTTTTTTTTTAAGAGAGTAATTTTTGTAAATCAATCATGAATTTTAGCTTGGCTAAAATAATTTTCTAATTTATTATAAAAATTACTATCGAACGGTAAAGAAGCAAAGTATTGAGGTCTGTATAAATGTTGCAATTAATTCACAAACTGAACGAGCTATTTCGACGTTCGTGAAACTTTGATTTAATGAATAATTAATTTGAATTCTGTCGAAAATATTGACTTTCTTACGACCGAGACGGTAATGGTCGACGTCGCGTGCAGACTCTGCAGCGAACGCAAACAAATGTTGTCAATCGTTAAACGAATTTTTCTGCATTTTTCATCGACGATTTCCCATCTCTTTCGACTCTCGATCGGATTTACTTAACCGCGTGTCGAATTACCGTTACAAAATGCGACTTTCCATCGGAAAACTGCATTATCCAGCATCGTTCCGCCCACAAAAATGGTCGGCGTGCACCCGACACGCGTAATTCGTTCCCTTTCATTCGTTTCGTCAGGGGTCCCGATGCATTAGCAGAAAATTCACTTACTTTCTGTTACTCATTTCCAGATTTTATAATCCATTGTGTTCCCTATCGCGGCCGCGTAAACGTTTCCAACATTCCGCGTCAGTGTCGGCGTGGACATTTTAGAGCGTGCAGAAATCCCGGGTTAATTATGCGGAAAATGCGTGTATTGTTATAATTAGCTCACTGTAATAACACCGCGGCGTTTTGCAGTTTCGCAGCCAACGACGACCAGATTTATATTGTGCTCGTTCGCGGAGATTAATTTATTTTTAATCTCCTAAGCAGGTTCGTTTGACGTCGCCGCTGTCGCTGTAATTACAACACTATTAAATGGAACGTTAAATATTCCGGAGGGTGTCACGTGTAATTCACGTGCTGCGAAATACATGTGTCGCGAATAAGTCGCGCGTTAACGTAATATTATTCTTTTAGTTGTTCATGCACCTTTTATATGTTCAGACGCGAGCTCTTTCTGCCAGTGATTAATAGACTGCGGATTTTGTGCCTTTAGTGACGAAAAAATTTTGTCACAATAGAGTCGGGAAGAGAGTAAAAAATTTGAGAGTAACAATTCGGTTTATTAACATTTTGTCAAGATTAAAAGTACAGTTTTTTTTTAAACTCCTGTTTCTCATAATCGACTTGCAAAATTTATTCCACGAAAATTCGTAGGACAGTGATTAAACTGTTCAGTTTGGTTCGTGCAAATATTGTTCTAATTGGATTTTATCGTCGTTTTAAATTATATTCAAAATTTGATGAAATTTTGATATCGATAATATAATTGAATCGCTATTTCATTTCGATATTTCGTACGTTCCATTGAAGCGAGCACTGATGTCACGCATGAAATCAGCAATAACCATATAAAATCTTAAGCATCCGCATATCTGCTTCGCTGATTAAGCGACGAACAATTAATCGAATATCATCGAGCTGTGCTCTACATAGGAAAGCGATTTAAAGTGAAATTAAACTGTTCAAACACAATGGTAAAACTCTTTTGTGTTCAATTATTTTTTTTTATGGAACTTTTATCGACGCATGCGTGACATTCTTCCGATCGAAAAGAGCCCAAACACGATCAAATTTCGACAATATTTACACGTTCAATCCACGGTACAGTAGAACCTCGATTATCCGAACTAATCAGTTAATCACGCGTGTTCGTGCAATGGAACAGTTATCTACCTTCATTAGTAGATTCGATCTATTCGTATAATGTGTTGTATATGGATTCAATTGAGATTGCAGCGAAATTAGGAAGAAATTACGGATGGACGTATTCGGTTCGGATATTCGAGGTTCTACAAAACTCGTGAATTGCGCTAGGAAATATACTTGGAAGGATATCGTGTTTGGTATCATTTTACTCGGAAAAATGCCAGAAATGCATCGCTAAAAAAGATTTCACAAAACAAAACTTTGTCATTTCCATCGGACAACGGTGACCGAATTAATTGAATAATTCACAAAAATTCCGAAAAATCCGAGTATGTATTTCACGCTACAGGCTCCGAGTACCTGTCACTCTGCCAAGGACACACCCAATGGCACAGGTTGTCGTTAATCGAGATAACCTTCGGGCGATAAGAGGGCGAGAGGTTCAAGTTTTCCGTTCAGGTGCTTTCTTCGACGGGGAGGACAGTCGAGTAGTATAGTTTACGGGGAAGGAAGACGCGGGCCATCTTCCGATGGCCGATCGTTTGTCATGGCAGGGCGGGCTCTGGGAAATATTGACATAAAGCCGAGAGGCCGGTGCATCGCGTTGCGTCGCGCTGCGTTGCGCTGCGTCGCGTCGCGTCGCATCGCGTCGTTTCGGCCCTATCAATTTCCACGAGCACACAGCCTGCAAGGAGCGTTAGCCAAATTGCAGCAGTTTGCCGACGGGTAGATCCGGCCAGACGATAACGTAAACCGCCATGGTTTATGGCTGAGCGATCCTCCCGTGTCTCGTGTTTGTGCACACGGTCGGGTGCGTGCGAATGCGCGTTTGTACCTGTGGATTCACATATTCCGTCGATATGTGCATAAATACGGCGCACACACGCAGACGCGAGTGCAAATACATTACGTATTGATAGAGGAGAACCGACGCGCCGCGCGGACCGACGCGGGCACGCGTGTTGGTGCTTGCTCTTCAATAAACTATCGGCAGAAAAGATTGAAATTTCGTTTCTTAATCTACGGATTGGCAACCGGCTCGCTAGCCTCCTGAATTGTTTAAGCCGTCCACCCCTCCCTCTCTCTCTCTCTCTCTCTCTCTCTCTTTCTCTCTGGCTATTCGAATTACAATTATTGTTCCCCGAATCCGCGACGCAGAGGCCGAACAAACCGCTCGAAATGATTCCGCGAGCAAATCACCTGGAGCACTGCGATAATGGCTTTCGGAAAGTAGAGAGCGCGCGCGGAATAATTGGGAAAGGGTCGGTCTTTGTGTAATACCGAACGTGGCGGGCTGAAAAGTACCTTTAAAGGGCTACGTACACCGCGTGCTGTGGCCTGTGTTTCGCAATTTTTTTTTCACTGCACAAAATTGTATTTTTATTGGGCTGGCCAATGAAGCGAAATTCTGATCTACCGATAGGGTTATTTGTAAATATTAAAGCGAATTGTAAACACTGCAAAATCGCAGAATATTTTCAAATATAATATATAACACTTGTACTTTGTTAACATTAAACGTACCATCGCCGGTCAAATAACCGGTTCTAGATTTTTTATTTGACAATTTTTGAAATTATAAAGATGCTTTATAAATTAAATCTTTTTATTTTTATTATGCAATATTTACCTGTTACATTTAAAGCTCGGAACGTTTGGTGTTAATTTGAATTTTATGAGTAAATGAAGAGAAATGTATGCATAGAACACTAGTGTTTGTGATTTTTGTACACAAAAATCGCCTTAGTACTGAGAAAAGACTGCATTTTGCAAAAGCAAAATTTCTAATTTCATTTACGTAGTTTTAGTGGGAGAAATAATGCATTTTGCGAATGTGTTCCTAATTTCGACCCTTTAGTTTTACTGGGGAAGAACTGGGGAAACATGTCATTGACGAAATATTGTATATATTTAGGTGAATTTTTGTGCAAAGAATACAAGTTTTTATTTGTGACGTGGGTGAGCGCAGTGGGAATGTATTTTTGATGTATCTTCATGTTCCTGTTTAAGTTGAAATTCCCTTTGATTTGATGCTACATAGACTTGGAGAAGACAAACATTTGGAAATTTCATTATTCAAGGTTCAACTCTTAGTTTACCCCTTGGGGGAATGAATTTTTCAGCGGGCTTTCTTAGTGAGCACCTGGGACCGAAGAGTAACTTTGTAACTTCGCTCGGAAATTTCAACTTTGTAGGTCAGGGGGTTTCGGAGACATAATGATCAGCTAGTGAGTGGTACTTCCCGTTCGTATTTCGTAGAGAACAAATGACTATACTCTGTATGAAAACAGTTGTGTCCTAAGCTTCGGTAGATTGTTAACAATCTTAATATCGTTACAAAATTTATTTAATATACACTAGTACTTATATATAAACGTTGCCAATAAGTATTCCTTAAATATAGTATTCCTTTAATTTTCTTCTTTTTAGAATATTCTTTTCACACCCTGTAGCAATACAATTAATTGCACAATATACAATATTATATAATTGCAATTATATAATACTTACATAATAATTGTGTAATGATACAATACTTGTACAATAATTGTGTAATAATTCAAGTATTGTATAATTATTGTATTAAATAACTCACAAAAAAGGTAAATTTAAATTTATCATTTATAACGAAGCTATAAGAACCGAATAAAATGTGATAGCATTATCGTTCAATTTCAGAAAGAAACATCACAATTCTTGTGTTTAATTTTTACATTCTGCTGCTGGCACAATTTTCATGAATTATTCTCATTTACAAAGAAAGGCTTTCAGTAGCCGGAAATTAAGAATACTTTGCTCTTGAAACAAATTTCATTAATGTAAAAAGAACGTGTCTGGATCACATTAAAATTACTTTCACAAAGACTTTCAGTACAGTTGTGTTATCTCTCCAAGAGAAAATTACACAGAAACTTTGAATATTCTCTGATAAAATAAAACTGCGTTTTTAAGCGACCATTCATCCTTCCTCTCGCCAGATCGATCGTGAGAATCATCATAAACGTAACGGTGATATAAAAATGTACAGCTTTATAAAAGTGTGTGACATATTTTTAAACACTGCATCGAATACCGACAATTAACATTCTGAGCCTGATATTCCACAATCGTAGTTTGTTCGAAATAAATATTCATAGTCTAAATATTACATTCAAAGCACACGGTGCATTGTAGTTTAGGATAATCGTTAGTTTAGTGCAATTTGAAAACATTTAGCACTAAGGAATGACTAATGCGATGCCAATTAATTGCATCCAGATGGTGTTGGATAATTTACAATCGTCTATCAATTCAACTACGGAATAGCCGTAATTATTAATCGATTTTTCAAAGCACTGGAAACCACATCACAAACATTAATGCAATTTTTCAACGCACGACAAATAGTAATCATCCGAATAATTCATGTCTCGAATAAATGCTGTACATTCTTTAAACTAAACCGAATCAGAATAATTCATAAACTGCTGATCTTTCAAAATAAAAATTGTCTTCGTTAATTGCAGCGCACAAGAGTCAAATAAAAATGTCCTTAATAATTTCAGCGAGTTGAAAACACTACAAACATCCTCAATTTTTCTAATCGGTCCGTTTCAAATGTTATTTTTACCATAAATGCACGAAACCCGCAGTCAATCCGTTAAAATATAAGAAACGGAGAAAGTCAAGTCTGTTATGCATTGGCATACGCCGCGTATTAATACCGAGCGAATCAGATTAGGCAGTAATTGGAAATCAAACAAAAATTCTCGTGGGAGGGGGACGCGGCTGGAGGATATCGAAGTTCCGCCGCTGGGTGTTCGGGACTGACGACGAAACAATAGTTAATTAAGTCACCGAGTCAGCGGAAAATATGCATTCGCTTTGGCGAGAAATATTTTTCCAAGCAGCGCAAGTTCGGCCGGCGCCAGCTGACGCGTAAACTTTCCGGGGGTAAAACGGGTTTTCCCCCCGGTTCGAAACTTGCCGGCCCGTAGAAATGGCCGGGCCGAACACTTTCGAATTACCTGTACCTGGAATTGATTTTTAATTTGCTCCCAGACAGGACACGCGTGTGCGTGCCCCCACGCCGCGCAATCGGTTTTTCCCGCGTGTGTTTATCCCCGGCCCGGGCTGACGAACAGACCGACAAACAGCCGACAACGTTTTCATTCTCGTCGACTAGCCACCCTCGCGGAACACAACTCGGATAATTCGGGGCTCGACCTGCGTCACTGGAAACGACACGGGCAAATCGCTTATGCCGGAGGAACGCGTCTGATGGGAGATCGTGCGACTGCTCCGCCGACAGACGGACATATTGGCTGCGCTAATTAATTCGAGGCATTCGCGACTCACCCCTTGCCGCACCGTCTTCTTTAATTTCGTCCTCCTGTTGAAAATCGTCTCCCAAAGGAAAATTTATTCCATACCCACATCTGCGAGTACTGTGTTTAACCCATTTGCATCAGTAGCGTATACAGGGTGGGTCGCCACATTTTGCCATCTAGATTTACGTCATTATTATTACGCATAGCAAACAATTTTTTAGATGAAGTTGAATGGTTTTGAGAGGGGCACATTCTGATGGTACATTTTTTTTTTGTAGGCGAACGTGTAAAGGACATATGAAGGTCATGTTTCGTTCATGTTCTCTTAAATCACATTTCTTGGGTGAAACAATTACTTGTTCCAATGTAATAACGTTAAAAATGACTTAATATATACTTGTAATAAAATCAACAAGTGTAACTTTCCTCCTAATAGCAGAAACGTCGAAAAAATTCGGTTTTTCTAGATTTTGACAATGATCTACCCCAACCAAAAATCTAAAAAAAAATTGACAACATTGCCTGTTATAGTACTATATTGGGGCACTAAACAGCTAAATAGCATGTTTTCATATTTTTGAGAAACCTGTATTTTTCTGATTTTTTGGGGGTTTTTCATTTTTTACGACCACAGTTTTCATCCAAAAAATCTGAAAAAATTCTCAAAAATCCGCCTTAGGGTTCAAAATATACCACATTTCTGTCAGAATTTTAGGAAGCATAGGAGTGCGGAAAAATGCACGGAAAAACTCAAAATTTAATTTACCCTGTAACTACCCTCACGAGCAAGATAGGGGCTTGAAATTTTGCTCAGAGGGGTTTTTCTTGGTCAGCTTTCGAATGATTGATTAAGCATTGAAAAACGTCTAATACATACATTTAATTTTTTACAATTTTATTTCATTAGATAACTTACTTTGATTTTATGGAATTTTTCAGGTTTCAAGCTGGGCAATCAAAGTGTTAAAAGTGTCCAGATACTTTCGAGCGGCAGCGTATCAATGAAGCATTTTTACAAAATCTTAGCATTCCACGTCTAAAATCCACAAAATATCTAAAAATTCGCGGTCTCTTCCGAAAAATAACAGTGGGTTCCTTAACAGAACCCCGGTGCATCACAGAGTCGCAGATGCCATAAGCGTGCAAGGATCCCGAGAGTCCAATAATCGGTATCGGCTGGCAGATAAAAACGTTCGCCCTCCGGAAATGTCAGCCGAACGAAGAGAGAGGATGAGAGAGGCATAGGTTGCGCTTGCATTTTCGTCCTCGGGAAGGTTTGTTGTACCCGATGCGTGTGTGCTCGACTGTCTCTCGTCTTTTTGTATACTTCCTCCACTACCCCCCACCCCATCCACCCCCTGTAGCCTCTCTCCGTCAGCCCTTCGGTGCATTCCTTCGGTGTCGCCCTTTTTTTCGGTGCTTTCAAGCAATGCTCCGCCGGCGGAACGAAGTTTTCCGGGAGAACTAAAGTCATTTCGTCGGCGCAATCTAAGTTAAGTGACTTTCAAGAGCCCCGTCGGCTAAACTCGGATCGGTCCTCGCGCGCGACACGATCAACCCTTTCCCTTTTTGCCCCGCGATTCGCGAACCTTTAGGCAACGGCTCCAGGGCCAAGGAAGCTATGTTCGAGATCCAACGAGCATAACGCTCTCCGTTTGGTCGCGAGACTGCCACGAATCCGAGATTTCCTCGCAGACTGTACACACGGTGCGTGGACAATAGACAAAAATCAAAAAATCAACTTTTTTATGGCATTCGAAACCTTCGTAGGAAGTGTTCCTTGATATCTATTGCAAAGCTGAGTAACGATACTAAAACCAATAAACAAGTA
Organism: Seladonia tumulorum; assembly: GCA_913789895.3. Lineage (NCBI taxonomy): Eukaryota > Metazoa > Arthropoda > Insecta > Hymenoptera > Halictidae > Seladonia > Seladonia tumulorum. The sequence goes on from OU565276.1 coordinate 9,621,604, forward strand.
TTAAAGCTTCTGTTAGAAATCGTTTATCAATTGTGCTTGGTCGTTTTATGAAAGTAAAAACTTTGACTATATTGTATTTACTTATTATTTTGATATTAGCTTGTTTGTATTTTCCAATTTTTAGATTTCACGTTAATAGTGCAAATTTAAACGCTGAATACTGATAACTTTCGTTAAGATTTTAGATGGTACAGTGATTTTTCTGTATATGTCGCCAAGGCCTGGATGATAAACGTCGCCGAATTATCCCCATTACTGGGTATACTCGGACGCTGAGGAGTGTAAACATAACTCGGATAAACTGTACTCCTCGAAGCTCCTTCGCAATTTTTAATAGGATATTTTTAGTAATTTTTAGTAATATATTATGCAAGATTTAGCTGCTTCTACCTGCCCGTAGACTTTTAAAAATTCTATTATGTCACCGTAAATATATTTCGTTAAAAAATCCGGGAAAAAGTGACTTAATTAAATTCTGAATTAAACTCTGAGAATACTGTTTTTATCGAACACGAGAATGGCTGTCCAACGTTCGAATCGTTCTCAAACATTTCTATAAATGCAAAATTGGTGCTAAAGATGTCGGGTTTGTCAGAGGATAAATCCTCCTTCTTTCTGCGCTACTAACGAATGGGGAATCGGATTAAAAAAATAAAAAGGTTCCGGTAACAGATGCGGAATCTTATTGGAAACCCGCACGCAAACTTTCAAGTTGATTAGCAGAGTTTTCCAGGCCACCGTAAAAGGAAATGTAGTTTTGAGGAAACGCGTTTAAAGTTTTGACTATGATAACCGAGCTCCTAGTTCGTTTCGTTCAGTATGTTTATGACTTTGTCATTTCATCCATTTTTCTCCGGCGCATTTACTGTAGGAGTAAAATCCGTGAAAGTGTGTTGGAAACCCCACATTTTTTACATTTTTATACGATTACCAATCGGTGAACTGTTTATTACAAAACTGGTCTACAAATCGATTTTCACATTGTATTTCATAAAAATACAAAACCTTAAAAATTCTGTCCTCAAAATTCTTTGAAATGGCAAAATTACGACAATCGTAGGAGAAAATACGATAAATACAATTACAACAATTACAATTAGTAGAATTAATACAATCAATGCAATTTAAATATAATTTAAATTCAATTTGAATGCAGTTCAAATACAAGTTAAATACAATTTTTTCGAAACTATATTTTTCAAATTGGTGTTCAGGGTAAATCGATAACTCTACGATAATTGTCTAATCCTGTTCGACTTGTTTTGTCCGTCTTACATTTCTGGAGATAAAAATTCGAACAAAAAATTCTTTTTTCTAGTTTTTGGGTATGTCTTTGCCCCGATAAGATAACAAGCTTCTATAATCAAAATAAAAAATAAAAAATGTTGGGGGGTGGGGGATTCTTAACACATTCGCGACCGCTGACGTGAATTCACGTCATTTTTAATTCTATGCCTGATTGCCGCTGACGTGAATTACGATATAATTATAATCTACCTATAAAGCAAGTATACAAATTATAAAGATCTTTTTATTTTAAACAACACATAATTGCAACATTGATAATTCCAAACAAATTTTATGATTTTTATCCTTGCTTCAGCGATACAAGTTTGCTGGCAACAAGCTTCAGAATTTAATTATTTTCGCCGGTACTCGGTATCAGAAACGGAAAAAATTTGCCGGTCGCGAATGTGTTAACATTTTTTTCAAATGCATAGTTCAGCTGGGAAATTTTCGGATCGACGAAGGTACAGATAAACGCATCGAAGGGCGGCCTCGGTTTTTTTTTTTTTTTTTAATCGGATACATCGGCGATCAGTTGAGTTACTATATATATCGCCGGGCGCCGCGCGGCGTCCGCGTGATGAACGGCTTGGGACCGGGACGTCGCTATTAACGCAAAACCATGGAAAAACGTGTGGATATCCGACCATAAGACCCTTGACACCAGAAACGAACGATGGAGCCATTCTGAGCGATACGCCGCCGCCGGGATTGGCTCGATTTTCGAAGAGTCACGAGCGACCGCGCGCGCTCGCTCGTAAATACAGTTATTTCACATTTTCCTCTTGCCGGCTAGCAAAAAACTGACGCGGACCAAGCTGTGTACATAGACCCGGCCATATACAGAGAGAGAGAGAGAGAGAGAGAGAGAGAGAGAGAGAGGGGCGAATGAATCGCGGAGCCGTAAAGTGATATCGGATGGAATGGAGACTAAGTACATACAGGTGCGTAAATGCGCCTGTGTGCAGAGCTGTTGACCTCCAAAAATGGATGGCTCCCGGTGTAAATTGCTACGGCGACGCTTTGTACCGGAGTTAGCCGCGTCGAAAGGCGACCACAATGGCGTTTAGGCGAACCTGAATGCTCCGGCGATGTCCTCCTCGTGGTTACCGCTCATAACGTCGCGCGAAAGTAGGCAATTTTTCGGGATTTACTACAGAAAACGCAAACCACGTGGAGCTGAACACATGCTTGTGTTATGCTCGTTCAACACTTTGATTTGCTGCGACATGGCGAATTGCCATGCTTCGCGAAGTCCTCCTTACGGTCGCCTCCCATAACGTCGCGCGAAAGTAGGTAATTCTTGGGGATTTACTAGAGAAAGCAAACAACGCGAGGCTGAACAGAGCCGGGCATGATTCAATATTATGTTCGTTCAACACTGATTTGCTATGCTAACCACATGTGGGTATCGGAATTATTTGTACAGATTTGAAAATTAATTTTTTCGCGATATATCGAGTGTTTAAAATTTTTATTTCATTAAATCAATTATTTTGACTTTAAGAAACGTCTGCACGTGTTGTGCATTAAATCACCTCATGAGTCATTATTATTAAATTACTTGACGAGTCATTTTCACACCTCTAATTTCTAATCCCTGCTTTTGTTATCCTTGTAAAATATTAATTTTTTCCAGAATAAGAATTTGTATTTTCTTCAAGTAATATCGAACAATGCAATTTAAGCGATTAAGATTAATTTGTTTTAAACCGAAATAAAATTTTATTTTGTTGTAGTTCATATACATTCTTTGGAGACAATAAACTTTGGGTACAATAAACTATCTTTTTTCTCCTATGAAATTCTGAACGATGAAGAATTTCTAATCATTATAATCACAAAATAAATAGTAGTGCAAGGGGTTAATATCAATCGATATTATATTTGTTTTTTCTGTAACGATTAGGAAAGAATGTCTTATTTGTAGATCCTACGTTACGTTAATAAAATAGTTTTCATGAAGTACAACAATGTTGCAAGAAAAAGTATTATAAAAATCTGATTATTTCAAATTAATGAATATGACAAGCGAAAACATCCCCATACAATTTCGCCTCCCACCCACGTGTTCAAATCAGTTCACGAAATCACTATGAAAACGTTATTTTCTCTTTAATAATAATTCCCATGCAATTATTTCTTAAACGCAACATTCCAACACAGCAAAATCAATGTTACATCCAGAGAATTTGCAACTTCGCGAAAATTAACTCTAGATACTGCAACACACTCTAGCATAATACGTTTCAGAAAGTGTCATCCACTTTATCTTCGCTAAAATCCCCGTTAGGATCGAAACAATAATTTTCCTCGAGCAAACTAACACACGAAACACGAACATCGCGCGTAGCATAGCTAAAAATTACCGCAAGCGAAACGCCGCGGCATCGAACGAACATGATCGTTGCGCTGTCTTTTTCGCGGGTGTCGTAAAATATGTTTAAACATAAACACGGCTTCTCCCCCCTCCATAAAACAAACCAGCGCGCCGTAAACGCGGGTTAAAAAGTTCTAAAAGAAAACTCACCGAGCAATTTCATGATCTGGGACTTGCTGATAAAGATGTTCAAATATCCATCGCTGCAGCCGACGAGCACCAGCAGGATGAAGAACTTGCACCGCAGCAAATTACGGTATCCAACATCCCACCGCATTGTCTCACAAAATAACATCACGCACCGGTGTAAATCATGCGCGCAGAACGCACCACTCGCCTCCGTTTTTTTTTCTTTTCTTTTCCACCCCTAACTCGGGCAGAGGGGGTGAGTTCGTGCCGGCGAACTTCACTCACTTTTCTTTTACGCGCGAAACCATCGTCCGCGGGATGATCCTTCGCACGATCGAGGATCGAACTTACCGGAACCGAATTCGCCCGATTTTCGAAACGCAAAGGTGCCGAACCCCAGAGACAAAAATATTTCGAAATGTTTATTTTAAGATTCTGATTTTTGGTTGAAATTGCGGGATCGAGTGGTCTCGGACGGTTCGAGAGGCATCGAGTTCGAATCCATGGTCGGAAAGGGATGGCGGTGTGTCTGTCCCCGGTCACATGGCGACGTGGGCAACGTGAGAGGTAGTGGAGACGTCGGGACGCTAGGGAAACCACCCCGGCGACGTCGGCGTCGGGACGCAACTGACGGCCGACGCTCGAGGAACACGAAACCCGATGCGATTCGCGCCTGCGCCCCTACGGGGTGCGACGCTGAATACGAAAACGGCTGACGAATCGGTAGGTAAAACACGGCCTGCGTGTACGCATTGCAAATCATAGTAAGTGTAAGTCACACCTCGGCAATCGCTGCCGAACTTTCCGCCGAAATGCCGGATCACGGATGACGCTGGTTTAACCCTTGCCTGCTGCTTCTGGAGATACACTTTCATTTGAGGGAGATTTACGAGACGCGCGTGACTTCATCGCTATCTTTTACAGAACGTCGGGATTTCCCTAAGTCTTATGCAGTTTTCACCGGTTGGCAAAAGTAATAACAATTTTCGACGAATAACGTCGTTGGAGCAGTGCTCGGCAAAATGGTTTAATATTTAAAATAGGAAATAGTAAATAGTTTATTTTACTTTTAAAGTATACCTATAATCATGCAAATAAATTATTTTATCGATAAGAAAAAGTTTTTGAAGCATTATTTGAAAATAGTATTTTATTTGGAAAATGTTGAAAATGGTTTAATATTTAAAATAGGAAATAGTAAATAGTTTATTTTACGTTTAAAGTATACCTATAATCATGGAAATAAATTATTTTATCGATAAGAAAAAGTTTTTGAAGCATTATTTGAAAATAGTATTTTATTTGGAAAATGTTGAAAATAGTGAGACTTATTTTGTGGGACTGTGTAAACTAGTTTTATTTAAAATGATAATAAATTGATAACCAAAGGGATGTTTTCTCATTTGTAACTATAATATGCTATTGAAATACAATTTTCATAGTATTGTGGGGATTTAGTTAGGTGTGGCTGTTTCTAAGAAAAGTTATTATCAAACAAAGTCTGCTCAAAATTTCATAATTTTCAGAACGTACAACCTAAAATAAATCTTAAAATCTGATCTCAATATAATCAGAAGAGAGTTCAAAATTAGGCTAAATTGTTTTCAGGGTTTATTAAAAAGAGTGTAGTCGTCAATGTAGTAAAACATGCGCGATCAAAATGTTTGAAGTATAAATTTTGAATGAACCAGTATTCAGTGAAATGTTCATACTGGTATTCGAAACAAAATGATTGCTAGTACATTGTACAGTACATGAAAGTGTATATAAACAGGTGGCTCATGTATGAATAGCACAGTGTGCTTTGCCAGTTAGAATGGAGTTTAAATTGCGCGCCCCCGGAAGTTGAACCAGGCTTTAACAGCTTCCGCTTCAAAACTGTAAGTAATTTTCTCAGATATTAAAATAAGGAACAATTTCCATGCTAATGAGAAACGGACCAATTACAATCCTCATTTCTAATAATTGTTACTTTCATAGAGACAAGAGAGAAATTCCTCGGGCTAATTGAAATTAACTTTGATAGAAAATGTTTGGATATCTGCTATTTTCTAGCTCATACGAGCTTTAACTGTGTTTAATATAACAATAGTGTAAATAATAAAGTTAATAATACACAACCTGCTAAAATGAACCCAATATTACATATTTTCAATTTTCAAAGGAGTATGAATGTTGAAAACTAATAAATGAGCCGTTTAATGTAAAAATAGTGCAAGTAAAAACAGTTAATCATTGGATAACGACGAATTGAATAAAAGCTCCATAAAGCACAATAATATCGAAGAATGATCTACGTCATGGTCTGGTTACGTTGGTCTTGCGCAAGCAACGCTAATTTTATGTTGCAATTATTTTATATAACGATGATTATACCCTTATGATGTTGTGCTAAACCAAACGCACAAATATTCAATTACATCACTTTTGCATTGAATGGTTTAAATATCAAATTTCTTGCAAGTAGAGCTTACCGTATATTATAATTCATTATTTTCTATATCTTTGTATTGTATTACTATTACAATAACGTATTTCGTATGGTAAATACGATCTTGCCCAATCATTTTGTGACGTAATAAATTTTCTAGTAAGGAAATCAATTCTTCGATTTTAAAAAATCTGTTTCGGTAATTCAAGTTAACAAATGTGCAAGATACAATATAATATAATGTAATGCAACAATGCTTCACAACCAACTTGTTGTTTCGCCAACGCACAAATCCGATCGAAAGGGGGAAATAAACTTTCGTTTGATATCAATTGCGGCAAGCAAATTTTCGCCATAGCACAAAGATTTCCCGCGATCATTATCAACTCCCGCTAATATCGGATCGGAATTACTTGTTTCAAAGTTGGTTCCGCCACTGAAATGTTTACGTGGTTTAGGAACAGAGATATCCGCCGTACGCTCTCGCGAGCCACAAATTTCCTATGACAGTAAACTCCCCTGACACCGCAGTGCCCTATCATTCTAACTGAAGCAGCGAGCGAGCAGAGCGATACACTGTTTGAACCCGGGGATACAAACCAGATGCGAGATAGCATTACCGTTCGGTTGCCGGCGAGCATAAAAATGCCCGCGGAATCATAATCTTATAGCTTATACATTTTTCGTAGGTTTCTACACGCCGTTTTATACTTCGCGTCCACCTTCACAGGTTGTTAAGTTTCTCCTCGATGCCGGAATAAAATTCAACTGTTCTGTTCCCGCGAGACAAAAGCCCGTAACCTTCCAACTTTAATGCGAGCGCATGACTGTGGATAGATACTATGTAGATTATTAACCGCATCCTCAAACAATATCGGCTTCGCAACGCGCTTTAGTTGGTCAAATAAAAATATACTTTACACCTGAGAATTGTGCTCGTGGTCTCGGTTTTAATTGCGTGAACATTTTTATTGAATTTTTCTTTTCCAGTCTCTTGGAAATCAAAGCTGTAATCGCTTTTATGCGTCACGACTGTGACAATTAATATTCAACATTAAGAAAATTAATATTCAATAGAAGAATTTCCAAAATTGGAAATGAAATTAATATTTACAGTATATCCTGCATGTTAATAATTTCAATTCCTTGAATGCAAAAGGGGTATTTAATATCTAAAGCTAACATTTAAAAAGAAATTACATAAAAATGTGGTCTTTATTTATTTCTTGTACTTCGAACAACAATTTCACTCTTGTAAGAATCCGTAAATTTATTTCTTGTATTTCTTGTTCTTTACAGATTCCAGAAAAGTGAAATACTACTTTTTGTCGGAAGTTAAAATTGCAATTTACACGAAGCGCTGTGTCCGAATGGTTTTCCAATCGCACTTTGTCAAATGGCCGTTACACGTAAAGCGGAAGTCATTTTCGTGTAATTCTTAGGCACGCTCGATCTTCGATTCTCGATCGGCGATTGAACGGAGAACGGCCAGCCGGGGCAGTTTGGAAATGGTAGAATTTAATTAAAGTTCTTTCTCTCTGTCTAGCGATTAAATTCTCTCTGTCCCGTTCATCCCGTTTCGTCATTGTTTCCCTTTTCTCGTCTCCTTTCGTTCATACGGTGCCCAGCACGGCTGCGCGAACACCATGCACAGTTTGCAACTAGGATTCGCGATTTGATCTTTGTCGGTTTAACTTACATGGGGCGCGGCAACGTTCCCCGTCGACGAAACGGGACTTTAATTATACCACCGGGTTAATTAATTCTGTCAAATCCTGCAAAACGCGGCACCGGTATCCCCTGCGCTTTTTACTCGGCTTTCTCGTCGGGCCGACGAGCCTTCCGCGGAACGGAAAATTTATTCTCTAACGCTGTACGCGTTACAGAACTAGTCTATTGTCCGTTTTAACTCCACCGGAATTCAGGATGCACTTTACTGAAAAATCCTGCACTATAACTGTAATAATAATACCTTAACTGTAATATCCACGTTAACTATAATATAATTAACTAGAATAATTTGAATATAAATTGTTAAAGTCGACTTATTTTGACTACAAATTTCTCCAGTTCAGGCTGCCACCATTTCTATAATTTTTGAAAATTTTCTTTAGAACAATTACAATTTTTAATTAGCAAATCAATTACAATTTTTCACTTCAAATGCTCGAAATTATTCAAAACACCGAAGCCCCTTTAAGAAATTGAAACTTGAAACCAAAAAGTATACTTTTATGTCTCAACAAAAATAAAAATTGTTCATTCAGTAATTGTTAAAAAATTCAAGAACTTCGCTTACTTTATACCCAAACATGAGAAGGAGTGATTTAATAAATTTCAGTGAAATAAACCAGCGTTGTCGTGGGTAAATAGCAAAATAAAAATTGTATCTGCGTTCATTTCTTGTTTTTAGTGAGTTGGAAATATTACAACAGCGTTTTTATATTCTTTAAATGTTTTTACTGTTCTGCCATTGATCCGCGCATTTTTATTATACATGCGTAAAATCCGCAGTCTGTAAACGTATACTGTTAAGTAAAAGCTTTGAATATCCGCCAGGTTTAATAGGTGTTTAATATTTATTGGTCAGGTTATAAGCAGAAGGATTTCCCCGGAACTATCTGCATACTAAAAAATTGGATTGCATATTTCCAATCAGACCTGAGACGCGAAAATGAATCTTTTGTTCGACGAAACGGTTTTCTCGCCCACGCGAATGCAACCCCTAATTCCCTTTGGAATCGAGCGTGTTCTTATTTATCTGCATCGAGCCGGGTATGTGTGCAGCGAAGCGGAATTTTAATTATACGGATGGAATTAATTAACTCCCATGAAATCTCGCGGAACACAGCCGAAGTTGATCGGAATCGATTGGCAACTAATTAATGGTCAATCTGCTTTTTTCGCATGCGTCCAATGGCTTCTCCCCCTCTTCCCCCACCCCTCCCCCAGATTTCCCATTCACATGGTCTTCGTCGAGTTTGCTGCAACGTGAAACATAATTTCAAAAGGAAAACAAATAAACAACCGATTGTTTAGCGTTCGTCGACGTTTTGCTGTTGGTTGCAAAAAAAGCGGGAAATTTTTCTTTACTCTGTTCCGTACAATTGTAATTTTGTTTTATGTCAAAGACGAATCGTTAAATTGTATTTTAATGCAGTCTGTATAATTTTTATTTATTTTATACAGAACTCGAACTGATATTCTTGCACTTAACGACTCTTAGCTATGTAAATTTTTTGTTACTCTTTACTTTTAACTACTTTTACATTTTAGTAACTTTTAGTTTATTTTTTAGTTATTTTTGTTGTTCACAAAATCAAACCAGAAAATTTTTTATCTACCTATTATTATTATTGTATGTACCTATAGACTGTTCTACATACCTGAAGAAAAGGTAACCTTATTAATATTGTTTGTCTAGAATTATTTTTAGTTTATTAGGCTGTCTATATATTATCGCTATTCTCCTTGTCTGACTACATATTATCTCTATTCTCCTTATCTGACTATATATTATCCCTGTTCTACGTGTCTGACCACAAGCTGGCCTTACATCACTTGGCTAACCACAACCATTCCTATTCCACTTGTCTGATCAAAGACATACCTCGTTCTACCAGTTAAAACGTGGATGGTACACCTATATGGCCACTAGATTTCCTCGTTGCAATTGTCTGTCTATAGTCATCCTAATTCACTTGGTCAGTCATAGACCACCATCCATATATCATTTGTTTGCCCATACTCACACCACTTTCACGAACACACATCTTTTACACTCCACTTACCTGACTATAGCTACTTCTTATTCCACTTGTCTGACCACAGCTGTTTGTTATTGCACATATTTGAAAGTAACTTACCTGCCTGTCTGACCATAGGTTGACCTGTTCTACTTCCTGAACAACTTTAAGATCGAATACCAGCCTAAAGCGATTACGACACTTCACTCGATAGTTTATGTTCATGCTTCTGTGACACGGATTGTCAGCATGAATAAAAATGATTTAAAATGACGTACACTATAGTAGAAGAATTATAGGTACAGATTAGTATAAAACAGGAATAGAGAAATAATTGAAGAATGTCGGTGATCGAATGATTCAAGGAAGGCACGACTTTTTACTACAAATGAACATGAAATAGACAAATAAATTGATGTGTCGATAAGAAATAAAAACGAAGTACGTACATAACGAATAATAATCATGTGAATAAAAATGAAATGAATGAGGGTTGAATAAATAAAAATAAAACGATCAAGGGCAAAATAAATAAAAATGAAATAAATCAGGATTAGATGAATAGAAATGAAATGAACGAGAGCCAAATAAATAAAATTCGGATAAATAAATGATAAAGGAAAAATTCCATATATGGCAATTAAGTGCCCCCCGTAACGAAACCATTGTTCAAGGGAGCACCGGCGCAAGGATCACGGATCCGCCTAAATTATGCTGCGCGAAATGGTCGTGCGCGCACGGGCAAAGTCAAACGAATATGTATAAAGCCGCGGGAGTGGATGTAGCCAAATCCATTAAATATTTGAACGAGCGAAAGAAGCGAAGGAAGCCTGATCTCCGGAGGAAGTCTCCCCTCGGCTCTTAGGCGCCGTAGCTATCCGGCTCTCTGTATTAATATTTGCGTTTACATTTCTTCATCGCAGTTCCTCTTATCTCAACTCGATATCGTTGCAGCTTTTAGGCCGGGCATTTCTGTCCATTTCGACGTGTGTGCATTATCATCGCAAATATTCTTCGTCTGGACCCGTGATTCCAAAATCATTCGACGAGTCGCGTGCAACCGGTTATGAGAATATAAATATGCGAAAATAACCAAACAAACTCAACTCGATGCACAGCTAATTTGAGCCATCGTTAATTATTGCAATTTTTATTCTTTCTTTTTGGTCGAAATAAGGGCGAGCTCAGGATGAGTTTGACTATACTAGTTAATTATATTCTGTTACAGCCTGGTTTATTCATTTTACATACATAGCATCGTACGATATTTCATTTCTTTAGGAAACATTTGATTGAGCAATACAATTTTTATTAGGTGTACACGTTAATTGATTACCGTTTTACTTTGAACGTAACTCTTTCAATATTGGAAGTTCACGAGGTAATTGTAAAATGAACTAAATGTATGGAAAATGATTTTTAATTTAAAGCAGTTTGTGAATAATGAATAAGTTCGCAGAGAATAAATGAACAAATTGATTTCGTGTGTCAAAAATGATTTTTGAATTTATGAATGTTTGTCTTTCTATGTTAAATAATTTTTTTTTCATACTAAACATATATTCCTACTTTTATATGCACTATCTCGAGAACAAACGAACCAGACGGTGTACTAAATTAACTTTAAAACGCGGAAATAAAATGTCTAAACGGTTAAGAAGGGCGAGCGAAGCTTCGGCGAGAGCAATTCATCAAGTGGCGAATATCCATCAAGCGAAATTGATTAACACCTAGATCGCAGCGACAAGAGTGCATGCATTTTTAAAGAGGGGGTGCATCGTGCTTACAATTATCGAATATTTGCCGGAAACGCGTCAGAAATAATATTCGCCGTGTCGTTTACCCGCTCCTCGAAGTAACGTGGATAAACCGGACGAAAAATTAGCATCGAGTGCAATCAATTAATCGGTCGGATCGTCGCGATCAAAATGCACCGGGCGAGGGGGGGTGTGTAAATTTTTAATGTCGGCCGCTAAAGCGAGTGTCTTGCGTTCGGTAAATCCCCGGTGAGATAAGGGTTGGCGGGGGTGTGTGGGTGCCGGGTCGGGTTGTCTCAGGACTCTGCGGGGACCGGTAACGATTCGACACTTCGTTAATGAAAAGCCCGAATACAATTAGCGGTGAATTTATTTAATTAACGATCACGGGACAGCAGGTGAAACTGGCGCGTCGGACAGGACGAATGAACAAATATCTATATCGAAGAAGCAGCCGGCGAGAGACTAACGAGGTCCTCGAGACAGCTCCCTCCAATCAGCCAGATCATTAACTCCGATAATTAATAATGATCGGAAATCGATCGTAGTGACTCGACTCGGCCATTGTTCCGACGAAGTCCAGGACGATTGTAGTTTTAGATGCTTCGGCTACGATGCCTGCCCGGTGACAAACTTTCACGATCGTTTAAACATAGTCCTCCACATGTACACCAAAAACAACATTAATAGACTGCGGATTTTATACGATTGCGACGAAAACGATTAGGAAGAATAACAAACTGTGAGGACGTTGGAACTATTTGGTTGGTGCGTATGAAATGTCGGATTTTTAAGTAAATATATAAAACTGCATATCTTGTTTCAAAAGCTGTTTATTTAATCAAAATATGCTTCATTCGCTTCAATACACTTTTCCCAACGAGACTTTGAAGCATAGATGCCTGTTTTTAAAAAATTCTGATCTTTAGAATCAATAAACTCTTATATCGAATTTTTCAAACTGTCTTCATTTTCATACCGTTTAGCCCGTAAAAACAGTTCTAAATGTTAAAAAAAAAAATGAGTCGGTTGGCGAGAGATCCGGTGAATAGGCTGGGTGCTGCAAAACTTCTTCGAGCATTGTCATGGAGAAGTAGTGGGCCATGCCGATTAACAAGCGATGGGCGTATAATTTTCAATTTTTCAATATTGCAATATTGTTGTATGGTTAACTTTCATCCTGGTAGCAGGTTCCCTCGTGGATACAGTTGGATTCGCTTCCACCAATGCCTTCAGATCATCATTTTTCACAGACGTTTTGGGTCTTCCACGCGAATCATTTTGTAGTGAAAAATCAATCACCAGACCGAAATTTTTCAAACCAACGCTGCACTTTTCGATCGTTAACAGTACTCTCCCCAAACGCTTGGTTTATGTTGCGTACAGCTTTTGCAGCATTATTACCAAGTTTATACTCATACAAAAAAATTACACGAATATCGGTACAAAATTCAAAACAAATGACAAAAGGGAACACTTTCGAGAAAATCTCCTTTGTTGAAATGTGACTCTGGGAATGGACTATAAACGAGGTTATGCCAAAAACAAAGGTATGACGAAAACGGGGAGACAAACGTTCGCATGTAAAACAAATCCGACATTTCATGTGACCCAACCTAATATTTATAATTTTGTAGCTTTAAGAATAACAAGAGATATTGTCAGAATTAGTACCCTTACCATTTTATTGTTAAAACCACGAAGAAAGTGTGAACGTTTCTCTCGCATGTTGTACCAAACGTCTAATCACTGCGTTAAAATGTCCGTTTGCATATAGATTCGCAATCTGATTATGGAGAAGCGTACAATTTAATGGACCACTAAGGTATAAGTGACCTTCCCCTACGAGGTACGCGCGAACACTATAGTCACTCGCTCCACGCACGGATTGAAGTGTTCTCTTTCAAAGCTGGAACGAGTTGGTGAGTTAAGGGTCAACAAGTAGGAGGGTGTTAATTCTCTCGTTATATTCTCCTTTGCATCCCCCTCCTGTCGGCCTCTTTCTCTCCGGTCCCGAGCTCCCTTGTTCCCACTGTCGAGCGACCGATAATGGACTTTTAATGCGTTCGATTTGCCAGTCGGCACTGGCAGCATCCCCCTACGCTCTTTATACATAGTAAGATTTCCATACTTCCGATTCCCTCTGCTCGAACCGGGGCATACAGAATCGTCGTCTATCCCATCTGTCTTTATCGGGAACGTTAATCACAATTGTCAGAACAGAAACGGTCCGTTCGATTTATACAGCCTGTCCCTAGACTCGGGCCAATAGTTTCCGACGTTTCCACAATCGAGTTTACATTGTATATATTGCATTCATTCAATTATAGAAACTGAAAGACAGAATTTACTTCTCGATACTAAATTTTAATAATCGTCCCAAGAATATAGAAAAATAATGCGAATACGTATCGCATTAATTTTACTAAATATATTCAAGAATTTTTGCATTTACAACATTTTAATTTAACACCTTTCCTCACACCTTACGTAAACCAAACGTTACTAATAACTACACTACGGACCCTAAAAATAAAAATTTTCTAAATCAATTGTGAAAAGTAGAACATAGGTAAGAATTTATTTCTTTGTTTAATAATTTTAATCCATCCAAAATAATATTCATATCCGTCCATAATAAAATAATTTTACACTTTTCTATGAATATATTTTCTACGAGTATATTTTAACAAAATTGTAATTTCATCCGAAACTTGGAAGGAATTAATTTCTGTATCTAATAAAATCGTTAGATATGAATTGGATATGGGAATTAAAATTTTTTCATTTATTTTGTGCTAATAAGGTGGATCCACAAGAGATGTTTTAAGCATGTTCCAGCGAACCGAGGCTGACATTTATAATTTGATGGCCGAAAGTTTTTTCCCAGCTCTTCCGAGAAGTTTTGCAAATTTTTTGACGACCGTCGGGAGCCAAGCAATCGCGGCCAAAGCTAGATTTCGACGTGGACACGATGATGCTACCGCGGCTCGATAGGGGAGCGACGAACACTGACGTGTATCGGGCTCAATCGATATTTGCCGAGACATAACTCGATAGAATATCGAATGAACACGCCAAGCCCTACTGCGCCGAGGCTCCCCTTAGTAATGAGTCAACCTCGCGGAATTGTCCCGCGAGCTATGACCATTTATCGCTGCGAGGGATTTTTATACATTTTAAAATGAAACGCGCCGCGGCAGAAAAAGTCTCCGAACTCCCCGTTCGATGCCACGCTTCCAACTTTGTTCGCGAACATTGTTTAAAACTGTAAAACATTGGTACCGTTCCGGCTCTGTTGTCGGAAACATCATGAGCAGATTGCGGATTTTATGGCAAAAACGAACGGGTGAAATGCTAAACGTACCTTTCGGCAAAAATTCTGCAGACATTGTACAGTGTGTTTCACCTAACTCGAGCATCTAAAATATCTCGCCTATGATAGAAGCAAATTTTAGTGAAAAACATTGGTCGGTTCAGAGGGATAAATATTATGCTAGGCAAAAAAATTTTTTCAAGGTTATATTTTTCAAGATTTCAAAGTCAACGAAGTTTTTTCAAATGGAATGATATATTTTTATTTTCGCTATATGATTATGACCTTGTATATTATACTTAATCTAAAATACAAGGGAATTATATTCGAAATATAAAGCAAATTTTTACACTGTATTCACGGTTTTGTTAAACTCCAAATATTCATAAAAATTCATTGAAAAGGGGTTTTATAAAATCCTACGCTATAAATGACATTTTCTGATAAGAATAAATAGGTATCCAAAAATATAAAAAAAAATATTTCGCCGTAAACATGAACGATTAAGTTCAATTACTTAAGACTTCATTTTAGCTTACAATAATCCAGCAATTTTATTAAACATTTTAATGACAGTGGAATTATTTAAGTGATTCTCAAGCATGAGTACATGTTATTTGAAGCCTAAATCGATAATTCGAAAAAATTAGTACATTGCAGATTACAAATTGGTGTCCACTGTAAATGAACAAAACCCTCAGCGGGGTGATTACATGCATTACATTCGCTGTAATATCTGATTAGAGAGAGAGTTATGCTCCCACTCGTTTTGCTCTGCGGTAAACGTTAAACACTCTTGAAACATGCCTAGGCAAAGCGAAGCATAAAATTGTTGCCCATTAATAGCCATTGTCTCGAAATTATTAATGATCCCCTCGAGCACCCGAGCATTCACTGACAGGCTGAATGGTAGAAATTACCAGCCTTATCAACGTTATTTTTTCCCTCCATTTGTCTTCATTTCGCTCGCATCAATTTGATAGCAAAATCCGCCCTACGAAGAAAGAAGCTGACACATTAACTTCATTAAGACGATGTATGGCCCATGGAAAACAGTTCTACGCGTTGTCCGTTGTATTTATTATATGTACCTCGTGTCTGTTGTAATATATAACAGTCCTTCTGGGACGGTAACAACCGAATTATGGACCTTTATGCGGCAAGAAAAATAATTCGCTTTAATTTCAAGAATAGCATAGATATTTATTTGTTCCCTTAATAATAAGGAAACCTTTAACAACTTCCTTTTACCAAGTTATTAAAATTTAGTAAATTGTCGATCTTCTCTTTTCTGTGACGAAAGGTTTCTTATTTAAGGATAACAATTTTCGCAAAGACTATATCCTCAGTAAAAATTTTACACTAAGAATTTCGATATTTATGGATTTAGCATATAAATTACTTTTAATACTGCTCGGAGAGTTGTAGGGAGACTCTGCAAGTTCTGCAATTTGTTTAGAATTAATATTTTATATTTAAAACTACAAGAACTCTATTCTCTACTTGTTTTAAAATTGTTTGTGACAAAGATGAATTTACGTTTTATGAAATTGTAGACTAAATTAAGTTGTTTAACGTTAAATTGTGCTCTAACGAGATAGGTGAGCGCAATAGCAGCGATAAAATTGGAAAGAGTTCGTATTTTCTCCAGCATGGTATATCCTTTGGTGGAGTTATGGTTGAAAGAGCACCGGATGCATCACTGTGGAATGGATTCGATGAAGTGTCCCTCATGAAATACAAGAAAATCGCTCACTAACCCCATTCAAGCGTCGCGTGGGTCGTGGCAAGCTGTTTGTTCTGTTATAAGGACTAAAGGAGAGCACACGTTCCGATAGGAATGCTGTCTGTTAAAGATAAGGGTAGCCACCCCTCGACAGAAAGGATCCTACAATATGCTAGACACCTCGCTGGCACGTACCGGGTGTACATTTTCCGTCTATCGTCGTTGTGCTTGCCAGAAGTAACACTTGAATGAGTACATCCACTCAAACGTAAGTAAACAATAAACTTGCTTCAAAATTATAAAAAGATAATACACTCCTTCCTTTTGACAGTGTCACAAAACAAAAACAAAATGTATATTGTGAACGACTTTCTCGTTATAAAAATAAAATTCAGAATTCACTGTCGATTGTATAAAAATATCTATTAATTTCAATTATATTTTTATCTATAGATATTAAATAGAATTTATTGTCAGTAGTCGTTTCAATTTGAAAAAGTGTGTCCACCATTTATATAATACTGTACAATCATATTGTTCCTCCAACAGATAATTAGTAACGTAAATAATCATACCGTAGTTAAACACTTAACGAAGTATCAATAGTTCATAACTCGGAGGCTGTTTACCTACATCGGTGTTTACAATAATGGGAACACTCGCAGAATTAATTATCGATGTTAGTATATTATGTATGGACGCTTATGTACATAGAATCATGCGCGATGAATATTCGAAACTGGTATTCGTAACAACGACGCACACGTACCTGTACGTTCTTACTAGAACAATATTGGCACAGGACATGTGTGTGCAGCCATAAACAAAGCAATTTGCGAATCCCAGGCTAAACCGAGTCTCATTACCGGGTAAATTCTCCGTGAGTATTTTAATAAGGATTCACTTGATAAATTAAATGTTTCTTACTTGACGACAATAAGTTTTTCTTTATGTTTCGATTGAACAATTTTCGGTGAATTTTTATTGCCGAATTTTCTGGAAATTTTATTTATTTTTTGGTATTTTGTAAAATATTGTTTTCTAAAATAGTGTTTTCTACAATTGTTATGGAGATAATTATATTGGTAGATTGCATAGTTAATGTTCATTTATTTCTGTCCTCGGTCAGGGAATACGAACGATAAAATTTGCACATTATATCGTTAATTTCCCTGTTGCTGGTTCCCTCTTTTGTATTCCCACACTTCGTTTATATTCCATCCTCCCCTAGTGTTTTTCATGTTTTCTGCCTTCTTAATTGTCTTTCTATTTCCACTTCTGTTATGTCTGGCACCTCATTTCTATTCTCTCTGTTTTTCTTTTATCGTACTTTTATTTTTCTTCCTACTCCCCCTAATAAGTCCGCACAGTGTTTTCCACGGTCATTCAATTTAGTGTTTTCTCCTATGCTCCCGTTTTACTTTTATCCCCCGTTCTCGCCATTTTTAATTGTCTCAATTTTATAATTCCCGCCCGTGTTACCCGCTGTCTAAATCAACTTCCAAACTATGCCCCTTCTCCGTTCATACTTTTATTAAATGTGAGATTAAGGCAATAAAAAAAAAAGTAATTGAAGAGTATACAAAATTTCGTCCCACTTTGAAATTATTGTCATTGTTGTCCATTTTGCACGCGTTTTTCGTTCCTAGAAGTTTTTCTGGACTTGATTTCCCGTCAAAGCGTTCCGCAAAGCGGCCATTTTATCTTTCCACCTGCATGGAGAGCGAAAACGGGGGTCACTCCCGATATTCATCACATTTACTATACTGCCAGATCTCTTTGCTCGCAAAGGGGAAAAACGTGTTCAGTTTCACTCTCTGCGTTTTTATAAACCTTACGTGAATCTGGAAAACATATTTTCGAAATTTTCGTTGCAAATGAGAAAGTTGCACCGAGGAGCTTCTACCATTTTTTCCCCGTAATTCAGACTAAACGCAATTTTACCAAAATGTTCATTTCACGTCGTACAATAATCCATATAGCTTAGCGGAAAAATTGAAGTCGGTCGATTTATAAAAATGTTATTCCGATTTAAAGTGTGTGCCATCAATTTTACGTAGCAGTAGATGCACGGAACAGTAGATTTTCCGAAAAAATATAAAAATATAGAGTTTATCAACGACGATCGAAGATGTGCCAAAACGTATTATTAGTACCTGTGCCGCCAACAGCAGATACACTATGAAAAGTTCGCTCATAATCCGATTAGGCAAGTGCATTGATTTTAATGGACGACACAACGCCATTCGAAATGCTGTTACAAATGCTGTAAGAATTATTAACTTTAAGCCCTACATATTTGGTGTAAAACTTTAAAAATTTCGTGCTTCATCGGGAGAGAAAATATTGGGAACTCCATTAAAAAAAAGAACCTTCGAGTGACCCTCATAGCTCGATGAAAAAAGCAAAGCAACAAAAAAGAGATTACAGAACTGTATGCCCCCATGGAAACCATGGAAAAAATTGCTTGAAAACATGTTTCGTGCAACAAATAACGCACGAGTGTATATAACAGAGTATTCGGATGAGAGAGTAATCAATTAGTTTGAAATCTAAAACAAACTTTGCAGTAAATTCAAGTTTTTATTTCTTAATTTATTATACAGGGTGGGTCACCCTGTTGATTTTTTTACACAAATAGATTAATACTTTTTTTTGTAAAGAATATGAAGGAGCATCAGCTGATGTAATAAAAAATATATGATTCCATTTAAAAAAAAACATTAATGACCTTCATATGTCCTTTACACGTTCACCTACAAAAAAAAATGTACCATCAGAATGTGCCTCTCTCAAAACCATTCAACTTCTTCTAAAACATTGTTTGCTATGCGTAATAATAATGACGTAAATCTAGATGGTAAAATGTGGTGACCCAACCTGTATAATCTCAATCATTATCAAGGACTATTTAACACTAGAACTACCGAACCAGTCAAAATGACTGGTTCCTAATTTATTCATTTCACAATTACTGAAATGATAAAAATGTTTTCATCAGAATTTTTTGAACGAACTTTCTCATTGAAGCACATGTTAGAATAAAGATGGTATTAGGTTTGAATAGATGTAGTCTTGTCATGATTACAAAGCAATATTCATCAGTTGTATTTATTACGCGGTAGTTCTAGTGTTAAAGACTCACTGTAAGTGTTTCCTGTTCAACGATCGGTAGAGAACTAAAGACGAAACAAAGACTATATACAGTAGCGGACGAAAGTTTAAGACGAAAAGAACGAAATGAAGTAATTATTTACTTTACATGAAAAACCTAAATACAGTGTCCTTATTTTGGTAGTAACAGATTAATAATTTGTTTAGATATTAACAAAAAAGATTTACATTATGTTTCTGAACAAATTAGTAATAATATGCAAAAGGAAAACCAATCTGTATTATATACTCATGGTCAAAAGTTTAAGACTATGCATAAAAGAAACACTTTATAAGAAAAATGTGTCAAATGTTTGTTTTAATTTAATATTTTGTCCAAAGTCTATTATTTTTTATCACCTCAGCACACCTTTTCGGCATCGAATCTATTAATTTTTCACATTTATCAACAGGAATGTTATTCCAAGCTGTTTTTATTATAGAGTAAAGATCACTCAGATTTTTTGGTTTATAATTTTCCACACTTTTCTTTACTATACTCCACAGATTTTCAATTGGGTTCAGGTCAGGTGACTGCGAAGGCCGCGGCAGCACAGTAATATTCTTTTCATGAAAAAAATTTTGTACAACTCGGACCGTGTGTTTTGGATCATTGTCGTTTTGGAATATGAAACTATCAGTCATATTATTGTGTGCATTTGGTAACATGGTATTCTCCAATATATCCATATACTGAAAACGATCCATGATTCCATCAATACGACGTATCAGACCAGGGCCACCGCGAGAAAAATACGCCCACACCATGACGCTACCACCTCCGTGTTTAACTGTGGATAAAACACATTGTGGTTTTAAATCTTCACCAATTCGACGTCTTACATATCATAATCCATCAGAAGCAACACGATTAAACTTTGATTCGTCCGAAAATAGTACTTTTTGCCAATCTTGACTCGTCCAATGTTCATGAGCTTTAGCAAATGCAAGTCGCATTTTCCGATTTCTTGAACTAAGCATTGGTCTCTTGCGAGGTTTTCGTCCTCTTGAATTAAAATCTTCTAAACGTTTTCTAACAGTTCTAGCACTAATGTGTGTGTTATTGTTCACGTTTATTTCTGCTGCAATATCACTTGCAGAATGAAAACGGTCCTTCTCACATGAGCGGTGAATCCGACGATCCGTTCATGGCGTTGTTTTTCGAGGTCTTCCGTTTCTTGATTGATCAGAATATTTGCCAGTCTTTAAAAATTTAGACCAGGCCTGCTTACATGCAGTTTCTGATTTCTTAATTAGACTTTCTATTTTGGCAAATGTCATTTTTTGTTTTCGTGGTCTTACGATCTGCTCCCTTTCGTTTGGTAGCAAACTCCGAGCTTTACCCATACTTTCTTTCTCTGTAGATATACTTGAAGCAGCGAAAAACACAGTAGACACTAATTTCAATATTTGTATACCAAATTGTTGAAAGAATGTAATAGAGGTTTCTTGTTAGAGGGATCGTCTTAAACTTATGTCCGCGGTTCACAAACGGTCAGAGGAAACAAACGACTGAAACTCCTACATTGTTGACATTTGACGATCAAAACATTGAGATCGAGGAGGTCAAACAGATATCTGTATTGCTTTAAAAGAACGGACAGAATAGAAAAATTGTATTTGTATATTATGTGTACAAACAAAATTACAAATTATCGTCTTAAAGTTTTGTCTGCTACTGTATCTTTTTGCACAGTTCTCGCGTTGCACGGGAGTGTCTGCTGTGACAATTCGCAAGCACAATGGCAACAGGAGGATTCCGTCTCTGCATAGACGGAATCCAACGGTTCTATCCAACGGTGAGCTCTGTCAGTCGCTCGCGGAAGACTTGTAAATCACCCCGTAGAGGCGTGTAAGGGCGCCCAAGGGGGTGCGCCAGGTTTGAATCGCGGACGCCTTATCAGTTCGCGCCACATTGACTGAACGACGAAATACGATTCCGCACTTTGTTTCGCCCGTGCACCGGCTGATAATTGTACGGGAGCCCGGTGTATTGCGTCGCTTAGATTACGTTCGCTCGGTGCCTTCTTTGAGACCGGGCACGAATGGCCCGCGGGCACAGGCGAGGAAATTTGAAGGCGATGAGCGGGAATAATTACTTCGCCCAGCCGCCAAACGAAGGGACCCCGAGGACGCCCTGGGAATCGAACAGATTCCCGTGTGCGCGTGTGTATGTGCCTGAGCACCCGTGTACGTGTAACCGCGACAGAAAGAAGTTAATCCCGTGTCGGAAAATTCGTTGCAATCACCCTCTTCCCGACGCCCCCTGCTAATTATGAAAATGATCCAGAGAACCTGCGAAAATTCACGGTGCCATTTCCCTGCCTCGTTGATGTGCCCGTAACGCAACCAAATTAAAATGCTTGCCTCCTAATTAGATGATGCCCGGGTCCTCGTGCAAAATAAAGACGAAGAAAAGAAGAAGAACATAACAATCTGTTTCTTTGATCGTCTTCAACCTTCCGAAAATTATGCGAGATGCTCTGTTCAGTGTCTTTACAGCTTCGAATTTTAACTAGTCATTTTTGTCGTAGGAATTTCAATGAGCTATAATTAACCCCTTGCCCTACAATATCGTGTCAGACTCGTGATGAAGATTATGAACATAGTCTAATAAATATATATGTGATAACTTTTTTTTTTAAGTGGATCAAACGACCTGACTTTTTTGAGGAGTTAGAAGAATTGGTTTTCCAAATGATGTGTAAAAAAGATTTTGAAAAAATTGCAATTGGTAAGAATTACATGAGAAAATAAAAATGGCACTTTTCACAACTTTTTTATTTGAACCTGTAGTGAAAATTTAAAATATGCGTTTTGTAGATATATGTTAGTTATATACATGCTGCAAATTTCATTGAAATCGATTAATAAACACACGAGCTACAACTAGTTAAAAGTGGTGAAAAGCGTAGATTTTCACGACTTTTGGCCAGTTTCTGCTTAAAATCCTCAGATTCTAACATATTTTGATACGTGCCATTTTTATCTGCGTTAGCCGATTTCGATGAAATTTTCAGTACGTGTATAACTAACAGAGATCTACAAAACGCATATTTTAAATTTTCATTACAGGCTCAAATAAAAAAGTTGTGAAAAGTGCCATTTTTATTTTCTCATGTAATTCTTACCAATTGAAATTTTTTCAAAATCTTTTTTACACATCATTTGGAAAACCAATGCTTCTAACTCCTCAAAAAAGTCAGATCGTTTGATTCACTTAAAAAAAAAGTTATACTGATTTAAAGGGCGTTCGAATACTTTCGTTACTCACTGTATATCCTTTGGAGAAAACATAGGCATACGATAAACATAAACTATCCTTTTTTTCGTTGAAATTCTGAACGATGAAGAATTTCTAATCATTACAATCACAAAACGAATAGTAGTGCAAGGGGTTAATAACTGTAACAATTTTTTCTTAATATTCAACCCTTAAATCCCTGTAAGGTACGATACGTTCAATGTAATAATATAAAAGCATTTTAATCGAAACAGAATTAAACAATTCGATCAATGTACATGAAAATTAAAATACATTAAAATAAAGAACGCGTACCCGAGGTTTATCGTCCGATAATGAAAGTGAATAGAATTCAGCCTATAAATCGGTCGCTAATTAACGTTCTTTACGACGTCGTATTCGCAGCCATCGATCGGCCGTTTCCCCGAAAATCTGTAAAACTACTAAATCGGCGCAATCTGTCCGACGCATAAACTTGACAACGATTCGGAGGATTTTTGCCGGGCGATTTATGAAAACCATCACACCCTGTAATTTCTAGTACGTGCCATAAAACGCCGGGCGAGGATCTCCGTTGTTTACGTTCATGAATGTGATCGTAAAAATAAAAAAAAAGAGGAGAGCGCATATACTCCGTCCGCGTTGCAAACCGGCAAAAGCCGGTCGGATTAATGGAGACTTTGAATTATGTATCGTACGTGTCTAACTTCCGAGTGAAACTTTCGAACACGACACTTGCCGTATTCCTCTGTCCACATACAAGTGATGCTTTCAACTTCTGATCCAACATTTACGTTCGCCGTATGAATATTTCAAGTTTCGCGGAGCCCCGGAACTCGCATCTCCTCGGTACGCGTTTGCTCCGTTTTTAAAAAGTGCTGTTTGCTCGGTTAACAAGAAACCGGGAATCGAGGAACTTCCGACAACGGATAACAATACCAAACCATGCGCCGGTTTCGTAAGATAATAGCGAATAAAACTTCTTCTTGATTGTTGCTTCTTACTCCTTCAACTTCTACTGTTAGACGCACTTCGTGGAGAAATTGTAGTTTTTTCAATTACGAGATTAACGAATTAATTTTTTAATTTTAATGACTAGTATTGTCTCTGAACAGAAATTTATTAACACTAGAACTACCGGATGGGTCAAAATGACTTCTTCCCAATTTTTTCTTTTAGAGATATTGAAATTATAAATATGTTTCCATGAGAAAATTTTTTAATAAACTTCTCTATCGAAGTAGATATTTAAACAAAACTAATACGAAATCTAAACAAATCTTATTTTGTTGTTATTATAAGACAATGTATACCAGTTGCATTTAGTGCTTGGTCGTTCTAGTGTTAAATACTTCAACATAAACGGTAGAACTTAAAATAGAACTTAGAATTGTTAATTTTTCATTCATTATGAATTTAAATACACGACTTGCATATTTTGTTCACGGTTTAATTAATTCTGAGTTTGCAATTAGGATCTGAAATCCTTCGCTAAATTCTTCAACACGAGCTACACGCATTAAGAGCTTGCTAATTTATTATGAACCCAAGAACGCGCGATCGGAATATTTGTTTACGGTTAATTAATTTTGAGGTTTAAACGCGACGAATCTCGAAAACGATTGAATTCGAAGAAAACCGAATTTGCCATCAGGATTCGAATCCTTCCGAGCAGAACACCGTGGATACTAGGATTATCGCCTAACAGTTTAATTATGTTTTCGTCTTTCGAATTAAATCCCTTGAAAAGGAGCACTCCTGCAAGTTTTCAGGGATTAAGAGACTCTGCTCCCTACTGGCAGTATCGTTGACATCAAGGACCCTTGACATGGAACTTTAAACTGAGGGTCCTAAGCTATGGCCGACTCTTTCAATGCGTCTGAAAATGATCGGCCGAGGAAAGTATAATATCGCTTGTTTCCAGACTATTTCATAAAAGCCGGAACAATTTGTTCAATCAGCTGGAACGTTCTTTGTAGGAGAAATTATTATTGCCATTTTCTCCCAGCAGGAAAATGCCACTATGTACACGGTATAAATATGATAAAAGGGCAAATGTAATTCCTGTTAATTATAGTGTCTAGAAATTGCTGGCAAATAGTGACTGATGATTTTAATTTCCAATATTTACGGTATGCAAAACTTTCTATTAAAATTTGGATAAAGGGCAAAATGAATTTTCCAATGAATTGAAATATTTTTCTATTTAACTGTTATTATTCTAAATCAATTTGAGACAGAAAAAATGGACAAATTTTTGCGTGTGTAGTAATTTTAATTTTTGATATTTACAGGGATTAAAAATTTTTCTTAGAAGGGTGAATATTTACGTTGTTATTTCTATGGCAATAATCCGGTGCTTATTTTCCAATGAATAGAAGGAAATAATTTTGATTTAATTTCTCTTTAGATTCTAGATTAATTTATGAAGCTAGAGGTATATTTATTTTATTTAACAACAGTGTGGACAGGGCATAAAATTCCAAGCCGGCTAATGCGTATTAAATTTCGTTAACAGGCCGAAACGGGAAGAAGACATAGAGGAACAATTTCAAACAGATTTTAATGCGATTGTTTGCCCAACACGATCGGCAAGAGAAGAAAGTGAGCTGATGGTCTTAGCGGAAGTCACGTAGGGAGGCTTAAGTCGCAAACAGCTTCCTCGCCCGTCGGATCTATTAATTTAATGCCGTGAGATCGCTTTGTTTTCCCTCTAAACAACTTGGTGATGCAACGCGACAGCGGAAACTTGTCCCCGGCCGACGAACCGGAAAATATCGCGAACTCTAGCTAACACGAGGGGCCAACTGATTTTGCAAAAAGAACTGCGAAACTTCTGGCGAAACGCATTCCATTTTTTTCCTTTCTTCACGGGCGAAATTGAATGAACCGGCGCATTATGCAAACGCAATCGTTTCAGTTTTATTGCTCCGGAACGGCCGCGCGTGACTGCTGTCCGAACTGCCTAATTTTTCTGACCTATTAAAATTCGCGTATTTCTTGCTTATTAAGTCCAGCGAGAAATTCAGCTTGAAAAGTTACGGTCAAATTGCCTTCACCATTTTATAGTATATTTATGCAGTCACACGGGACTATCAACAGTTAAGTGAAAAATATTTCCTTCGATTCGTTCGAGAATGTGCGACTCTGTGTAGATTATTGCTGTAGATTTTGTGCATTTATAAGAAACATCAATAGGTAAAATTCAAAACTTATTATTTAACGTAAGAATATTCGAGAGTTTTAAATTTTGGATGAAAAATTTATTTCTCAATAAATAAGTATAAAGAAATAAGAAAATAGAAACATATTTTTCAAGGGGGTGCGAGAACTCATTTCTAGATTCATTTTTTCACTCTGAAAGAATTATCATGCCATCATTCTCTACGAAAATTCGTTAAAGCTTCTGTGCAGAGCGAATAAATTTTTTAACAAATTTCCCAAAAAACCATCGTTAAATTTTGATGGTACGAAGTAATTTATGCAAACGAATATTTGTTTTCGATACTTCCCTGAGCAAGAGTGTTCGTTTGTTTCTTTTATTGGCTAGCATCCACCCTGAAAAACAAATAGAATGTATTTGCATTTGTTTACACACGGTGTTTATTGGTTGGTTTGGTAATTCGATCGACATCGTAAAATAAGGTTCGTACGAGGAGAAGGTTTCCAACAAAAGTAAAGCGAATCCAGTTGCCAATTGAATGGCATAATTCCTCCGCGTTTTATGCGTGCGTAAAGTTCGCCGGATTCCTTACCGCAGGCCATCATCGAATACGTTTATCTTCACGGATGTTTGTCCGCACAATAGGGTGGAGGGTCTTTTATTGTTGAGAAACTTTCCAACGGGTTTGGCTACGAGTTAAAAAAAAAATATATATATATATACGTATATATCGGAAGACTAGGGTGGTGGGGTTGAATTTATTATTAGCTTCGAGCCAACTCGGAGGTGGACTATTGGGCAAAGTCCATTGAAACTACCCTGCCTCCGGGGGCAATAAAAAAATGTCTGGGAAGAGAAAGGAAGGAAGAAAGAGAGAGGGAGAGAGAGAGAGAGAGAGAGAGAGAGAGAGAGGGAAGGACAAGTCAGGACAAGAAATAAAAAATGAAAGGAGAAGCTGCACATAAGAGACGAGAGGAGCTCGTGCAGAGCGACGTTGGAAATCGCACGGGAACCAAGGTATTGTTCTGAGAACGTTTCGGATAGATATGAGCAAAGCTAACGCATTCACGAATTTTCCCTCTGGGCACGTGAAATGCGAAACGGAGATAGCAAATGGTATTATCTATCCACTACTGTACTATTTAGGGTAGAATATAATACTAGAAAATACTGCTTTTTGTACAAGAGGCCAAACCGAGAACCAACCACAACCGATGCATATTTTTCTTCACAATAATACCAAGTTTAAATTTATTCAGATTTAGTACGATTTTTATCTAATAAATGTAATATTTATTTTAACCCTTTGCACTCGAAGCTATTCTAACCCCAAAACGAAGTATGTATTTCTTCCGACATAGAATGTTTTCCTTCTATATGTATATTTTTCATGTTATACGTACGAAAATGGTGCAATTTACTCTCACAGTACTGAAATGTTTAGTAATTTATAAAATACAAACAAATTTAATAATTTCAAAAATATTTTCACTAATGATAAGGCAATTTTTAGTGGTGCTTTACAGGCACCATTCGAGTGGTAAAGGTTAATATTACTTAAAATACGATTTAATACTGATAAACATTATTTTTAACACTGAAACTACCATGTTCTAAACACAACTGTATATACTTACTATATATTTACTATATATCAACTGTATTTTTAACACTAAAACTGCCATGTTCTAAACATAATCATCATATATCGTCAGTTGTGTTTAGAACATGATAGTTTCAGTGTTTAAAATAATGTATTTTAGTATATACTCCAGTAGAGTATAGTAAGCAGGAACATGGTCTTTGTACGTTAAGTTATGCTTTTTGAAGAATGTCTCCTTCGAAGGTCATTTGAAGGTCAACAAGTTATACATGATTGAATTTCTCTTTCCATTAACTGCAACGTTACATCGATCAAAATACGTGGTTCCATTTAAAAGAAAGAAACATCAAATTAAAATTAAAGTACAATAATAAATCTCAAAACAGAAAACCGTGTATCGGATGTACGAATGAGTTCGTGTATCTCACAGTGAATCGATTTTAACTTTACTTTAAATTCAAGTCGTTCGATCACCATACTGAAGATTCATTAATCATTTGTAGAAAAAAAGTAATTGCATAGAAAGTGATGGAAATTATTTTGGTAAGTAGAATGCGTTTCAGCTGTTTCTAAATAATCAGTAAATTCACGAATAAGGGAATCAACTTATACACGTGATATATTCAGGCCAAATGGTAGATTCGAATATTCTTCATTGTAAAATCGTTTGCTAATTTTTCGCTGATTTTTCGCAGGGACTAAGCTGCGCCCTCCGGAGATTTTATTTTCCCTTTCCACCCATGGGAAGGTGTGGAACGGAGTGAAAATGGCGGTCGGCCAAATTTTATATATTCCGTCCGGTGGCTCGTGGACAGCAATTTGCAGCTCTTTACGACGTCCGCGGGGGTCGGAGGCTCGCTCTTCTAAAGAAGGTACAGGATTGGCGAAAACACGTCACAGGACACCCCCGTCCTCTCCACCCTCCCTCCCCCCGTGTCATTGAAACACACCCCGGCGGATCACATTCACTCCCGATGGGCTTAGATGCCGGGGGTTGTTCGGATAGAAGGCCGAGCTTTTACGAGCTCTTGGCTCGCTCGAAATTTGTCTGGTTGCCATCTGACTATCCCGTAGGATTCTCTCCTTTACCCCCATTCATCCCACCCCGTGAAACTAAGGGGTCGAATCAAGAGACAACCGGCAATAAAAGCGTTGAGTCACCCTTTCGTCTTCGTTCATTTTTCTTCCTTCGTTCCATTCGCGCGTTTGCCGTCCTTTCCAAAGCTTAACCGATTCGGTTTAGCCATAGAAATGTCAATTTTTATATGCACATATTAAATGTACATATGTCCTTTTACATGTAATATCTATCATCGTAGACGATAGTCAAATATTCGGAGAGTCTACGGCTTTTCTTTGCTAAATTAATTCAATATTTCACGAAACAGGCACACATTGCATTCGACAAAAGATTTTAACGATGCAGACAGGAAACGAAACAAATGCTAGTAGCAGGCTCTAGTCCTTTGTGTTTCAACAGCAATTTTTGGACGTCAATCAAAGTCAATATGCGACATCAAACAATAATAATAAATCTGTCAGAATTTTTACAAACAAAAAAAAAATTACGATCCTGTATAGCGTTCTATAGTCTATGTTAAGGGTCAAACATCCAAAAATAGAAAGTTAACATTTATCATAGTGGATGGTAGTAAAATTTTTAGTAAAATTCAGTTTATTCGAATACATCGCAATGAGCATGAACGCATAAACTTGATCACTGTTTGGAATATTTTATTAAGTTTTTAAAATAGATTTCTTCCCTGATTTTGGACTTTTGAAATTTTAAGTACCTCAATAGTTAGATAAAGATTTTTATATTCTGGTCGAAGAAACAGTCGGAGGATGAAAGCAGACGTTTAGAGGTGTCGTAGGAAACAATTAGGTCAATGAATCGAATCGGTAATTGGAGCAAATGATGCCGAACGGCGGGTCCACGTGTATTTTCACGAGCAGCCAGGGAAGACAAAGGGGATGTCCTTACTCCGAATCCATGGCTTCTCGACCCGAAAACGTTTTGTCATAGTGACGACTTCTGAAACATTTATCACCGTGCTCTTTTTCGTCTCTTTCTTCCGCGTTCCTCGTTCCGGAAGTATATCTTCGTCTTCACAAAGGTACAGAGAAACGACGGAAGGAGAGATCCACTCGGAATCCTTTCTTTTCTCCCTTTTATCCTTCTCTTTCTTTTATTCCCCGCTCGTAGAGACCATTTCTTCCGACTCCCGGTGACAAGAAGTAAACGAGAACGTACAAGTCGCAGAAATGTCAACCGGCTGGAAATATAAGTTCATGAGTGTGTCGTCAAATGCACAATTTTCATTATGTTCCCGTTTTATGACTAGAAAATATTGCGGTTCCCTTGGAATATCGAAAGAGTCAAGAGAAACTGTCTTCTCCTCTTCCTTGCCTCATATTTTCAACTACTAATGCAAATTCTGTCGTTTTTAGTTTATTCTGTTACTGCAAAAACAGTTCTTCCAATTTGCGGGTTTTCTTTAGATTCAAACAAAATTATTTTTTGGATCTTTCTTTTACGCAATTATAATTTTATATAACATTTTGTCCAGCATTGAATAGACGATTTTTTGCAGCATTGTTCAGTTCACTACTCTTGCAATGTATTAATTTACACTCTACAAAACATTCACTAAAATGTCACAAATAAATAATAGTCTCAATTACAAAGCCCTAACGGTCACAGAAAATTGCTACGGAAAATTTTTGTTCAGTAACGAATAAAGAAAAAATACTGTACTTTAACAACAAAAATCTAGGTGGGTTAATAGTCAAATTCGAGACTTCTACTGGTTTCGAAATAAAATAAATATACACTACCGGCCATAAGTGTTTACCCACCTTCAAATTTCGTTACTATTCAAATAATAGGTATTTTATTGTTATGAAAATGTCCGTAGCATTAAATCCTAATTATAAGGCTAATAAAAAACATCCAAAATATTCTGTACATACACAATCAGGTATTGTAAATGAGTTTACAGCTTTTTATGAAAAACGACAATTTTGGAGTTCAGGTAAAGAAACCCATTTTTCTGAAATTTTTATAACGGTCAGTAGGGAATATGAACGCAGGTAATACAGGTATCTTAGTCTTCTAAAATTTCATACTGCATTTCATACTGCATTAAGCTTTCATACAGTAAACAGTTGATTTTCACGTGCCTAAAGAATTTTGCGAAAATTTCAAATAATGTCAGGGAGAAAAGAATTATCGATTGAAACGCGTGCTCTAATAGTGTCCCATCATAGCATCGGAAAAAGTAACAGAGAAATAGCAAAGTTATTGAAGCTGAACCGTAGAACCGTGGACTACAATGTTAAAAAATATGTGGGTGGGTAAACACTTATGGCCGGTAGTGTACATATATTTGTCGTACAGAAATACGCCAGTGTCATCGAAATAAAAATAAAACATATAAAATCAATGCATAATGAACTTAAAGAAAAAGCTCGGGATCTGTAACAACTCGGTGAAGCAATTTTTCCATCGGAAAATGAACAGTTCCAACGACAAAATTAAAAAGCAGGCATTCCAGTTGGAATTTGCGCAGGCCGTCGCAACGCCAATGTAACAATGGCGTTCGCGCGGGAAAACTGAAATTTACGTTAATGGGCTTGCTCGGCCGGAGCCGGTCGGTTATCGATAAAATGAGGCGCAATTAGCGTATCGATTAAATTATCGAGCGATGAAATTTTCATTGATTTACAAGCACCCGCGGGGGCCCTCGGGCGCACAATCGGCCATTGTTCCGGCATAAATATCGCGGCGTTGGTTTTCCGTAAACGGCGAACAAAACCGGCGGATAATCGACGCCGCTGCGACATTATCAAAATCCATGATAATGACGCGACCGGCGGTAATTCGGCGCCGCGGCTCCGCCGCCGATAAAATTAGCATGAACGAGGCTTTCGTGCTCGCGCGTTTCGCACCTGCAGTTCGAGAGTAACGGGCCATGAATGAGCGCGCGGCAGAAACGCGCGGGAAATGGTGCATGAATGGACGCCTCGAAAACACGGTAACGACGAGTGTGCCGCCGCGCCATGTTACGTCTGACGATTCCCCGGGAAATTCAGGAACGCTTACACGTCGACGCTCCTTCAAAAAACCCTCTCGACCAGCTAATTTTTCTACTGTGCCGAGGAACACGGCGCAAACACTGCGGCCTATTTGCCAAGAACATTTGTCGAGGACCTGGACAGGAAAATATCAGCGTTTTTGGTCCAAGGCAGATTTTCAAATTACGCGTATTCGGAAAGTTCGTGCCGATTTTTAAGGGAAACTCAAACGCAGTACATTTAAGTTTCGATATTTATTGAATTATTTATTTATTTATTTGCTTTAAACCATACAAGGCTTATATAGCATATACAATACAAACTATACAATATACAGGGTGTCCCAGTTTTTTTCCGGCCAAACTTTGCCAGTGTGTTCTACACGCAAAAGTAAGAAAAAAATGTTATATGAACATATGCTCTTAAATGTTTTATTAAGGAGTTATAACTAATAATACAAAATGATAATGAACTGGCATTTCGTCGACACAGCGTATGAACGTATTATGAATATCTATATTTGTGTTTACATAAAGTCTTATGTTTACTTGCTGAAGTAGTTGATATCGACATTGATTTCTACTGAGCTAATAATGTTTAGTACGCTGTACGACTTCATATCGAGATGCCACGAGAATTTTCCAATCGTGAATACGCTGATATGCATTTTATTTATGGTTTTTGTAATGGAAGTGCCCGAGCACTAGTAATACGACAGGGTCAATTTTTGTTAGATGCCAATCCTGTATTCGTAATAACGGACGTCATTTTGAAATGTTAACTCGTTAATAAAACGTTAATAAAAAATGTCGATATCAACTACTTCAGCAAGTAAACATAAGACTTTATGTAAACACAAATACATTCGTACGCTGTGTCGACGAAATGCCAGTTCATTATCATTTTGTATTATTAGTTATAACTCCTTAATAAAACATTTAAGAGCATATATTCATATAACATTTTTTTCTTACTTTTGCGTGTAGAACACACTGGCAAAGTTTGGCCGGAAAAAACTGGGACACCCTGTATATTTTCACAGTGTGGTGAACGCAAGCATATTTGGCAAGGTAAACATTGTTTTGAAATAAAAAGTCATCTCGAGTGCACAAACTAAGAAAAGAAGTTCAGCAACACAAAAATTCCAAAAAAATTTGACACTTTGCACGAATGAAGTTTATGTGATGCTAATAATAGAACGGTAATAATATTACCTGTTGAATAACAGAAGAAAACAAAAAGAAGTTTTGGTGTTTCAAATTATTGTGAATACTTTAGAAACTATACTATTATTTATTGAATTATTACAAGTGTCCTCCATCTTCCACGCAACTTGCGTTTTTCGGTGAAAAACTTTTAAATATGATTTTTCATGTGCACCAAAGCGTTAAAGTTTTTGTCATTATGGGAATTTTGCGTTCACCTAATGAGATGAAAATCTGGGGATATAATGTCTGGTTAATAGGGTGAATGGGGTAGCACGTTCCAAATAAGCTCTAACAGCTTTTAGAATAAAAAAACATCAAATGTCTGTAATTCTGTTTCTTGGCATATTTAAGAGCGTATGAAACTAACAAAAATTAATGTATCCTAATCAAACTTTTTTCTAAAAATGCTTGAAAGGTCACCTTTTTATACTATGTACCCATACCATTTGTTTTCAACCATTCTGACATGTTTAGGCCTATTCTAATGCCACCTTCAGAAAAACGGCACGAACTCGAGAAATTGTCGATATTTGAACTACGATCATTTCGTTGAAAATAAATCAGTATTATAATTAATTTGGACTCGCTTTGAAACTCGGAGTCTCCACATTCGTTAACCATTATACATTTTTTTTTTCTGGGACATTTGTGCATGATATAGAAAGTGAACAATAATCTCAATGAATCGACTAGAGAAAATCGTAGATCAAGTTTTAAGCATTTGAGGACAATTTTTCAAAGGTTTCACAGACAATTCAATTTGCAACACATTGCAAAAATATCTTAGAAATGGACGGAAGATTGAGAAACTGTTATTAAATATTTTGTTATCATTAAATAAGTTACTTTGATTTTAGAAAATTCCCGATGAATTTTCTTGAGCGACTAATTCTCATTATTTTTTAATTGGCACATGTTTATTTATTATTTTGCACTCGAAGAACTCTGGAGATACGGCTTGCAAAATTCATGATAAAAAATACTTTGGAAAACGTCTCTATCGCTGAAAATATCGAAGAAATGGCGCAAGTAACGAGAAATAAAGGGGAAGTTACCAGCACCGTTGCATACATTTTTAACAACATCTCCACAATGTATACCGTACAGAGCTCGTAGCTCTTTATGTTTTCTCCTTTATTTAAACAATGGGTACTCCTGAGCAAATAGCACCGCATAATGAGCACATTCTTGAGAATATACAGTCTTCTAACCATGTTATCAGGGTAAGCAACAAACATTGCATTTGCAATTACACTGCTGACAACAATCCCAGTGTTTTAATTTACTGTCGTTAATATTTTACTACTTACAGTACTTTTCAAGAAGAAGTTTCATTTTATACTGAGCCTCCACCTTTATGTTGCTCGCATAAAGGTGCGCATCGATATCAACGTTGCTTTTATGCACTGAAAATTCTATTATAAAATTAAAAAACGTCTGTACAATATTTTCGTTGTTGCATTACTTAACCTTTCATTCAATAATAATACTCAAAAAGCTTAAAAAATTAAATGCATAATATAATAATAATATAGGTAGGAGAACAATTAATATATATAGTATATACAGGGTGCGGCGCAAATTAGTCCCCACGATTTTTTAGCCCCTTCGAATGGTCGGACAGAAAAATGTTTCTTAGCAAAGTTAAACAGTATTTAACCGACAAGAAATTGCAATATTTTAAATTTAAAAAAAAATCGATTTTCAGCAAAAAAAGAAGGTCGCTGTCATATCTTATAATGGAACTGGGTATTTTTAACTTGATAATATTCTAGGTGACATCGAAACGAATTCAACGACCTGCTATACAATGACTTTCAGATGACCTTGAAAGATAATATCCCCATGAATCATATATTATATGATATATATATATAAATATATATACTATTATTATACTATTTTATTGTAATATTATTTTGTTCATTTGTATTATTATATTATACAAATAATGCAGGAGACAATGGTGGACGAGTAACGTCGCGTGATACGTGGTAATAAGTTGTTTGAATGGCAAGTCGAGGCGGAAAGACGACATTAGTTACGGAATGACCTGACGCGTAACACACTCGTTGACTATGATCCCTTAACTCAGGGTGAAACGTGCCACAAGCAGCCGACGATGCGAATAACCGGATAGCGGATAGAAAGTGTAGCTGATAGCGTGGCACAGCCAAAGAGGAAATACGAGGGTTGGGGTTGTCTCCGCTTTAATAAGACGCATCGCCCGTTGAACGGTTTCGAACTTTGGATCGACTTTGATTAGAGCATCCTGCTAATGACAGGGGATCGACCGGCGTTTAATCTAATATTCAAAACTGTCTGGGTTAACTCATCAGGAACAGAATATTGGCCCGTCGGGGTTCGAGGGCGTTGGCAAACCTATCCGTGGTTGAATTCGTCGATCCTTGACGCGATCACGCGTGCATAGTCGCTCCGCGCGTTAACAATGTCAAGCAGGATATTAGAAACGCTCCCCGGTCCCATTTTCAATCACGGAAAGTCGGGATCGTTTAACAAAGTTACGCGCAGAAGCTGCGACACCACAGAATTTATACCAGTCGCCAACGAAAGCGATCGCAGCGTCTGAACGCGAGACAAACGTCTCTTGTTAAATAAACTTTCCTGTTTTTAATCACATTTTTATGAAACTTTCGCCAATATGTTCGTGACATTTTTCCGGTTAAAACGAGTACAAACACGACATGGTTCCGAGCATATTTGCTTGTGTAATTCACGATTAAATGGAACCTCTATTATCCGAACCGATGATATCGACTACTCGGTGAGCGCAGATCTGAGAAAAAGAAGGAGGCGAAATGTGAGAGTGAAATCGAAATTATTATTAAAAATAAAAGGTCCGAAAAAAGGAGAGAATGACGGAAAATTATGGCACCGGAGGATTGTATCTCGCTATTAACAGGTATTTGCGCAAACACGAAGGCAGGTAGAACGCCAAATTTTCTCATAAAAATTATCGCGTATTTCACGGAACCTCCTCAACTTTTATAGAGAGCGCACAAAAAATACGACCTGTGTCGGCAATCGTTTTCTCTTTTTTTTTTCAGCATCGCTGCTGCGAGTTTTCTCCGGCTAAATTGCAGAAAACTCGAGGAATACGTGGGTTTATTAAAACTATTCTCCAAGCACTGCAAAAGAAAAATATGGCATCCCCGCGGCGGAACGCAGCTGTGTTTAATTTCAACGGGACAGCTCTCGCAATTTTTCGACCGAACTTCTCTGGTCTTCTCCGGGCGGACTTTTTTAAATTAGATCCGTCAAATTTGCATCGGCCGGCGCACTTAATTATCACCGGGGGAGGCATTTGTCCGAAATGAAACTGCAATTGCCTCCTCATCGAGATCGGCTAAATCGTTGCAAAGAAAATACCGTTAACAATAAAAAGGATATAAAATCGGACATTTCATATACAACAACATAATATAACTATTACTCGCGATTACCAAATTCCAATAAAAATTCAATGTACAGTGTTTTCCCGATACATGTCCACAACTCGGGTCTACCTAGTGACAAGAATCAGATAGAAGATACTATTCTTTGATACGCTGACGATACACTCGGTCGCTGAGGAGAGTAAACATAATACAGGTGTCTCGGTGTGAGAACACTGCTAATGCAATGACAAAACTTTTTTATTTTTTATTATTTTTTTACAGGATTTTTACCAACATATTCGTGGCATTTTTCTGATTAAAGTGACACCAAATACGATATAATTCCGATGATATTTACCTGTGCGACGAACGACTTTTATCGCGTAGATATTTATGACATATATCGAGGTTTTCATTTAAAAGCGTACTGTTTCAATATGAAATCGTAGAGCCGCGGCAAGTGGCGCTAAAAATTCGATCACGGTCGACAAAGCCAGTAAAATTTCGGAACGAGGCAATACAAGATTCGTACGATCCGAGGCGAGTCGAAACGTAAGTCGATTTCGTCGCGAGCCAAGGAGTTATAGTAATCACCAATTCCCGGTGGAAAATCCTACGGCGCGGTCGATTTGATTTGTCCCCGATTAAGTGGCCGGCAATCCCGGGCATCCCGGGCGAACCGGAAGTCCCGATAACGGTGAACGTAAAATCTAACAGCCGCCGCTGCCGCCGGTCTGAACAGTTTTCCCCGCGCTCTTTTCAACGCGGATCCTGCGGCGAACACTTACGCGAACCGTACGGCCGAACATCAAAGCTACGAGAGAGCACTTACACGAGATGAGCTTCTGCGGCCGGGGAAGCTCCGGCGAAAATTGCAAAGATC
Source organism: Seladonia tumulorum (assembly GCA_913789895.3). NCBI lineage: Eukaryota > Metazoa > Arthropoda > Insecta > Hymenoptera > Halictidae > Seladonia > Seladonia tumulorum. The sequence continues at coordinate 9,659,105 of OU565276.1, forward strand.
CCGACACGTCGGAGTACGTTCCCGGAATAACACCGGGAGATACATGTACCAACGGAATCCCGGCCGCCTTTATCGCTTTTCATCAAATTAGAGCCGGACGTGACCCATTCCGAAACATATGCCGCGGACTCATTGTTCCCTCGACGGAGCCGATTTACCTATAACCGGAACGTTTACGGGAGCCGTGGGGCTTGTCCATAACGCCGCGACATTAAGACGCTCCACCGGAAACCAGACGTTTTGAATGCAAAAACCTAACGAGACTGCGGACCGCGCAAAAATTTCATAGCTAACGTTCCGCGCGGCGCACAGTGTACCGAACCATGGACAAAAATCGAAAAAGTCACTGGCTTCATATCGATTTAAAACTATGTTCATACTATGTCAAAATGTCCAAATAAATCATTTTTTGAAAAAAAAAAATTCAAAACGTTTAGTAGGAAATTAGTTACAAGCGAATTTTACGAAGATCAAATAGTACCTCAGTTCATAGCGTAACTTGTTCACGTTATATTATGATCCAAAGACGATTATAAGAAATAATCTTTTCAGAAAATGACGGCTAAGGGTTGGCTAATTGTAGTTTATCGTCAAAAATTGTGTAATACATATATGCAATATAATAATTAACCTGAAATGAAACCATTCAGTTTCATTGGCTTCCCTAATCTTTGGAAGAGGATAAAAAAAAAGTTCCGCAAGGTTCCGCTGAGATTTTGATTGCGTCGTATTGGTAAGATAGTATACTTTGAATTGTATAAGTTTGAGCTGCAACTACCTGCAAAGCTCAGAGTTATTTAGCACAGTTATTTATTTTATTTATTTAGCAGTTAATTAGCACAACTCTTATTTGTGTCCAGGAGACGAATGTTGTAATAGTGTAAAACATAGTTTGAGTTTCGTAAGAACTGAACTAAGAATTCATCTACTGAAAACCAGCAATAAAAACAAATTTTATTTATAAATATCGTTTTTAAATGTTTAAATAAATGACTATATTTATAATAATATCATATTGAGATTGCTTTCAATATAAATAAAAAAACCCACTTTGTTTCATATCTCTATCATAAACAGAACAAAAGTTATTGAATTTTGTCCAAAAAACAGGCATTTCGGTACACTGTGCGGCGTGCTCGAATCTCCTCCATCTTTCGACGCCCATTTTCCCACTGTTAACTTGAATTTTTGTCACGAAAAATTTTTATACCACTGTATATGTACTTACAGTATATTTTACTGCCAACGCAATAACCTATGTCAATCTTTTGTGTTTACATTATTTTCTGGGAAACGAAAGTGACCTTCAGAGTTTTTTTTTTAATTTGTTACGATGCTTAACGAATTCGTCTTAACCCCTTGCCCTACAATATCGAGTCAGACTCGTGATGAAGATTCTGAACAGGGTCTAATAAATATATTTCTTATTAATTTTCCTTAAATCGAAATAAAATTCTATTTTGGCGTTGTTAATACACAGCTATCGGAGAACATATAGGCATACAATAGATATAAATTTTCTCCTTTTTTTAGGAAATTATAAATTACAAAAAAGTTCTAATCACTGAAACCGTGAAATAAATCGTAGTACAAGGAGTTAATGTACACTGTAAGATATGTGTAAAAAATTGTAGGTTTATTTGTGAAAAATTCAAGGTGACCTTGAAAACTCTAAAAATGTTGACAAAATTTATCGCGTACGATGTGACTGTTAATAACAGAATAATCTATACTGATCCTGTCCCCTTGTTCATCCTGTATATAGGGTGTTCATGTTATTAATAAGTATTAGAAAAAAATGTAAGAGGAAAAAGTAATGTTTTCTGCAAGCAACGTATGCAATTTTTTAGTGCTGCAATTTACTTGTTTGGAAATGAAGGTGGCCTTCAAATTTTAAAAATTATAATTCCGATTAAGAACGTTTAGAAATTATAATAAAATCACCAAAAAACAATTCCGATTAAGAACGTTTAGAAATTATAATAAAATCACCAAAAAACAATTCCGATTGGAACGTTTAGAAATTATTATTGATTAGATGAGTACGGTGAGTGAAGGGTGAGTTAAGAGATAACGATTTTTCGTTCGCGTAAATAAAATATCGTTTGACCGGGAGTTTTCTCGCGGAATATTTACGATTGCATATTTATTTTCACCGCGGCGCGAGACAAGGTCCATTTACGTCCCCGTTTGGCGCGTCGTTTAAACGCATCCGAGGACACAGATACCTGCAATCAGGGAGGGAATCAGGCTCAAAGGGCCGCTCGCAGAATTCCCTCGCTTTCAGGACGACTGGCTGAACACCCCCGAGGCGAGCAACGACACGTCCTTTATGCGTCAACTTCTCGGGAAGAGCGGAATTTCTCGGGTCCGCCACGTTAATTGGTGAAAGATCCAAGGCGAATCATTCTCAAAGACACCCGGAAGCAATAACCGACCAATTTATCCGCCCTAAACGCATTTTTAAATACGAATTTACCTGTAATTACGATGGCCCCGGGAGTCTCTTTGATCAGGCCACGCTTTAACAGCTTGAATTCCCTCGGTTGGCAGGATTTTTTTCACAGAAACTGCAAGATTTTGTTCAAAGAATATTTCCGTATATAAAATAACTTATTTCAAACAGTATCCCGGAATTTTTTTATTTAAAAATATTCATTCATCAAAAAGTTGTGGTTTATTCCTGGCATGTCCTGTTAGGAAGGTATATTTTTCTATATGTATCGAAAACGGACAATTTTGTTATTAAAAATCGCAAACTTTGTCTCAAGGCGGCAGCGCGATAACCATGTGAAACTACAACCACGTAGAAGAAACCCATATACGTATACGAAACTTGCAAGGGCTCACGGGAGCTCACACTGACGCATATCTCAATTATAACCACATCACCTATCGGTCGAAAATCATACTAATCATCTTCGTCTACTGACCGTTCGTATGACTATAGCGTGACAATCAACTCCGTCAAGGTCAAACCCAATCTGGCCAGAATAAAACATTATTTTCTCCCGAATCGATATTGTAAAATGTCCTTTGTACCAAGACAAATTTATAAATATCTTTAAATACAAAAACTGTGAAGTACTCTCTAAAATCAACATTTTAGAACACAAAAATATTTTTCGATTAAAGCCTTAGTTTTTCAGAAAACAATTCCGAAAAATCGCCATTTTCCAAACATATACAACAATTTGAATTGTAACAAACATTTAAAATGTTGAAAAACAAAACTTCCAAGTCAACTTGAAAATGGTTTGTGTCATAAATAATATAATGTCGACGGCACTTTAAGGTCGCGTAAGAAAATTTTTCTAGAAGCGGACAGCCACGGAAAGCATAGTAATTTAGCGTTCCTGGCAGATGCCTGAGGACATAAGGAATTATGTCCTTTGGACTGTGCCCGATCCGCGTTCCTCGTTACTCAAAAACTAATTGCTGCCCGTGAAACGCACGGGACGACCCCTCGCGTGAAATATGGATCGATCCTGTAAACATTGAAGGTTGTTTCATGCAAACGATGGCGAATAACATTGCGTAGGGTGACTCTGGTGTGTGACGATAGTAACAAGCTATGTATACGCGCGGTAAAATGTTTGTCGTATTGTTCAAATATGAAAGATATCGCTCGTGCAGCTCGGATTATTTAAAATTGTAATAAAATGTTTCCTAAAATTGTAATAAATGGTATTTTATTTAGAGTTTTAGAAACAGTATATCCAGCTCCGATTAAAGTAAAAGTGGTAAGTTTTACTAGAGAAAATACTGGAAAGGAGGGGGAAGAAATGAAAGCTAAAGGAACATTTTAATTTTGTCCCTACATGCGCCCAAGCTTGCATATTGTGTGTATTTTTATTAATGAATGAAGATAACAAAAATTTAGAAAATTGTGAGATTAAGAGAAATTAAGAGAAATTGTCAAAACAGGAAGTGCTGAATAGGAAAGGGAAATTTTACATTTTATGATTTAAATAATTCTACAATATCTTGCTAAAGTTCTGCCTTTAGCAATTAATTGACAAGATCCAACAGATTGTTGGCGAACACAATGTTATCTTCATGACAAGTGAATTTGGAATTTATTGACAATTTGTTCCAGAATATTTATTTTGAACTGCACAATTTGTATGTTAGCAGTAGTATACTGTATTCAAAAGTGTGTTAAAATTAACATACGTTTGTTTAGAACAAAAACCAAGAAACCAGCCTTTCGACCAGATGTGGTTTTACGCACCTGCAGTTGTTCGATTGATCCCGATTGGTTGAAAAGACGGGATCGATGGGGAGCCAAAGAATGAAATATATCAACGACTCATGTCAAACGTTTTAATTCAATGGGGCCATAAGGGGACCAATAAAGGCATGTAATTCCACTTCGAATTTAATGACATCAATAGTTTTAATTACATGCGGTCAGATTTTTGATTGCGTTTAAACGCATGTTCTACATTCAATAGACCATTGAACCTTAATTCCATCTAGTCAATCGTGTCGGAGTTCGAACATATATTCTCTGGTGCTCCGTTTTTAACAAAAATTAAATATTTCTGTTAGACAAATTAAATTTTAAATATATACAATTTTCTGTATAAATATTTAAACGTAAATATATATTTTACTTGCTAGATAAACCACCTGGTTTAAAGCAATAAATAAAAATCCCAGCTGTGTTACAAATAACCTGTGGATTTTTGTGCAATATTAATATTCTCTGCACGAATTGCGTAAAACCAAATAAAAAGTTCTTCCTTTCTCTAATAATTTTAACAAGGTGAGAAACTATTTTCAAAAATATTTACAACACATCGATGTCCCCAAATTCTTGCGATATTTTTGCCCTCTTAAATTGCACTTACTTATTTTTGCCATAAACGTATAAAATTCGCAATCTATTGATATTTAAGATACTCTTCATTCAAACAACCAGTTCTGCATCGGCGTCGAATATTTCAATACATTCTCCGCAACTTTTATTCAAGAAATTCATGCCAAAATTTATACGGTCAGCTTTATTGAAAATTGATTCGACGAATTACATTAATGATTGAAATACTTCCGCTTGGAAGCTATGCGAAACATTTCGGTAAACGTTTATTGACACCCTTTCGCGTGAAGAATCTCTTCGGCGTACTGCATTGCAGAATTCCTTTAAAGTGATTTATGTAAATTATTCCCAAATGTCAATTATTTGGTAACTTAGTAACTATAGTAACTAGATCTTTGTGCAAAATAAAAATTGTGCAAGCTAATTCTAACAAACAGAAGTGAAGAACTGAAATTTTTCTTTTAATCATTTCGATAAAAATAATGTAACATTGCAAAATTCTAGGAAGACGTAAAATCTTCAAAGAAAACATCAGCGTTCACGACTACATTAACACAAATAAATTCCACAAGCTAGTAGCATAATTCAGCATAAACGGTTCTCAAAAATGCTAAAATTCCTATAAAAAGAGAAAATTGTCAAAGAAAATCGCGGAAACAAGCCGTACAGGTGAAACAGAGCCGAATAGGCGAACTAATCAGCAAAAAATAATCAAGATCCCGAGGAACAATACCCTCCAAGAGAAACATCCCGAAACCCCCATAATTAATGACCCGAAAACGCCGCCTTCCGAAACAATCCATTAAAACGAACACAGCCCCATCCAGCCGGGCTGCTTACTCATCAACAAGATTAGCAAAATAGGTTCGCAAACATCCTCGCAACGCTCCTCCGCTCGGTGTGTGTCATCTGTAGCAGAACAAAGTCGGCGTTTCAGACCCGATTGGACGTGTAATAAAGTCTAGTGCAATTTCATATTCGCGAAGAATTACCCAGAAGCCATCAGTTCGTGAATCTAATCAACTGGTGTTATCCCCCCGACCGGGTTCCACAGGAGGAAAAGGCGAACCAGGGGAGGGGGACTTATCCAACTTCTGGCAAATCTCACCGCGACTCGGAACTTGCTATTCCGTGGTGTCCGTTAACCATATTCGCGGCGGTGAAAACGGGGGTTTGCGGAAAAGCTACCCCCTACCCTACCCTCGCTGGCTAGAAAGGGGAGTGGTGTGCGGAAAGGGAGGATCGAGACGAAAATTCAGATTCCCGATGATAATGCTCCCTTCTTTCCCCGGGGCAACGGTATTTGCCTTAAAAAACCGGCCGAGCATGGAATATTTAAATTCCTGCCGTCGGAAATTGTTCCAGCATCGCACACTGACGCGCACGGTGCCCCGCTTCGTTACCGCTCGCGATTATTGCTGCGGGGGCGGCTCATATGGCGCATACCGGGCTGCACACTCGCGACGATATTAATATTTCGCGACGCGCGGCTGTTATATTAATACAGAGCACGTATGGGCCGTCGCGAGACACTTCTCGGAAGGATATCGTAAATCGTCGACAACTTTCCCGACCTCTTATGACCAATTCCGAGGCCGAAACGGACTCGCGACGCTACGGAAGGAAATGGAGGAACGACGATTCTGAATTGGAATTCATGGGGGCGCCGGTTAAAAGGTAAATAAATTTCGGTGCATAATAGAGCGGCGTTTTTGCGTCGAATTACCGACAATCTTTGCATCGGCGCACAGTGTGCAAATGGCCTTTTTAGCTGGACAAAATTCTAAATCGCCTATTTTTCTATATTTATCGATTAATATGTTTACAGTTGTATAAAATATGAATAATTACTCATTTTTTACAACATTTAGTTGGTGTTTGTTAATTAAACAATATATTTTAAGTGATTTATATTTGAATAATAAATACAACATAGTTAGTAATGGATCTATGTAACACAGAATGACTATGTAACACAGTTTAACGAGTAGTACATATTATGAAAGAAGACGTCATTTTTAATTAGGGAGAAAAAGAATGTAATTTTGGAAAAATTATAGTAAATGTTACTTTTTGGAGATTCAGATATTTTCTAACGGGGAAGAATTATTCTTTGGTTTAGTATAAGGTTTCACTTTATAAATAACAACTCTGTTTCATATTATTGTTTACTGCATAATTTTTATAATGAATTAAATGTTTTGATTCAACGTACCTGATTATATCTAAGGAAGATTTTGTTATAACGTTTTCACGTATAAAGTGATAACGTAACAAATAAAACACTAACAACAATCAATACAACAACAACAACAATAAAAATAACGAAACTGAAAGATATAAGAAAAACGCAAGTGAGATGTATACTGCACGCTTGTTTCACATTGATTTCGACTTGACTACCCTTGGCGGAAAATATTCGAATGCGAATATTTCTATAAAGAAAGTGTTTCTTAAATCAGTGCCTAATTTTGCTCACACTGTATTTGTGTACATTATAAAAGAAATATATTAATTCTTGTGTTAATATTTTCCACGCATTTACCACGTTTATTTTAGCATTTTTTTTTAATTTTTATTTCATCTTATTGGAAATATCCTGCACGTTGAAAGCATTAATGATTACACCGATAGGCTCTTGATTTACTTGATCGAATAATTTTTGCCACAGGTAATACAGTCCGCGACAATACTATAAGACATCACTTAAAATTAATAATTACTATAGAAATAGAAAAGAGAGATTAATAGAAAAGAGAAATTGACACTACAAAGGCGACAAATGGGTGGAGGAGGAATAATGATTTGGGCGGCTATAGGATATCATGGAAGAATTGAAATTGAATTTATTTCCACATAAATAAACAGCAGGAAACACATAGATGTTGCTGATAAGCAATTGTCAAAACATACTCGGTCCATAGCCAACCAAAAATACATTTTCCAACAAGACTATTTTAAAAATAAGGAAATAGACGTTGTCCATTGCCAGCGAGATGTCCTGACTTAAATATCATTGAAAACCTTTGGGAAACACTAGCCAGGGAGGTTTATCCCAAAGGAAACCAGTTTAGTACTGTAAAACAATTGAAAAACTGCGTTGAAATGGTATGGAAGAAAGATAAGCAAAAAACGATTAAAAACTTGTATAAATCTATTCCAAAGATAATGTTACATGTCAGAAAAAATAAAGGTGGCAACACAAAATATTAATAACCGATAAAAATAAGCTGTACGTGTTAATTTTTTACAAAAACATTGCCTGTCTTATAGTTTTGTCGCAGTTAATAAAAGGTAAGTTGGTGTTACTTTCAAATTCTTAGAAATACTAACGAAAACACTGCGTTACACTTCGTCTTCAGAAGTAACTAATCACGCTCTGTGTGAAAGACGATGAAGTTCTTTCATGTAACACATAATTATTTCGTTTTAAGTGATGTCTTATAGTATTGTCGCGGACTGTAAGGTAGTAGCAGTAAAATGTGGTACAATATGGCGTAAGTATACAGGGTGGGGCACCACATTTTGCCATCTATATTTACGTCATTATTATTACGCATAGCAAACAATTTTTTAGGTGAAGTTGAATGGTTTTGAGAGGGGCACATTCTGATGGTACATTTTTTTTTGTAGGTGGACGTGTAAAGGACATATGAAGGTCATTCCTGTTTTTTTTTAATGGAATCATATATTTTTTATTGCATCAGCTGATGCTCCTTCATATTCTTTACAAAAAGGTATGAATCTATTTGTGTAAAAAAATCATTAGTTTAGGAGATATTTAGCTAAAAAGTAGGAGATATTTGTGCTTTTTGATTATGCGTAAAATGCTTTTGCGGCTAATTCCAGCTTGTCTTTCGATTTCGCGAGAGCTAACGGATGGATTTAACTTAATTGCGGCTAACACTACAAGTTCGTTTGCTTCATTTGTTATTGTTTTATTACGAATTGCCTTTTTGCGTAATAATTGCCCCGTCTGGTGAAATTTTTTAAAAACATAATCAAAGGTACGGCGTGATAAATGATTTTGTTGAGGAAATCTATTGGCGTATAATGATTCTGCATGTGTAGCACTTTTCCCAGCTTCAAAATAAATTGATAACATGTCTATCTTTTCTTCTTTAGAATTCTTCATTATGAAGTGATTCACCGTATCGCCGTATTCACCGTATAAGAGACGTAAAAGAGACTAAATTTCACAATAACTTGGAGAACAAGAATTATCAACACAGAAAATGTAAATATTTACATTACTCTCCTGTTACATTATCACATTGAATTCATAATATTGACCAGAAATTCGAGATTTCCTAAAAAATTAAACTTAAAATATCTCCTAAACTAATGATTTTTTTACACAAGTAGATTAATACTTTTTTGTAAAGAATATGAAGGAGCATCAGCTGATGCAATAAAAAATATATGATTCCATTTAAAAAAACATGAATGGCCTTCATATGTCCTTTACACGTCCACCTACAAAAAAAAAATGTACCATCAGAATGTGCCCCTCTCAAAACCATTCAACTTCACCTAAAAAATTGTTTGCTATGCGTAATAATAATGACGTAAATCTAGATGGCAAAATGTGGTGCCCCACCCTGTATATTTGTGTGCAGTTATTGCGAAACACATCGCGGGAGCGCGTTTTCGCGTGAAGATTCGCAGTGTAGCGGTAACGAGATTCTAAAGAGAACGTTTATAATGCCAACTCGAGCGTATAAACTTTTTACAACGTCTGGAAAAAAAAAAGGAAGGACGAGAGCTCGTTCCGGAAGTACGGTCGCGCGAATAAAAAACCGATGGCTCCGCCGGCAAAGTGTCGTGAATATCGGCATGAAACATCGATGGGAAGGCGCCTACTGCCTACTGCCTGCTGCGCGTATATCTTGTACAGCATAACGCGTGTCAGTTGTTAACTGTCGGCCATGCGATGAAAACTGTCAGGAGCGCTGATGATTTACCGCGGCGCTTGATGTCGACGCGCATGGAAACAAATGGACTGATTCCACAAAGAGATTTCACGTGCTAGGTGTGATTATCGAAAGTGCTTAAAAATTTATCCGGTTCATCGAGCACCGTCATTAGCGATTTCCCCGGGGGTGTTTTCCCTTCGTGCATGTGTTAATTAAACTGTTTTATCCAAACGATTTAAACACGCCCGGTACCGACGCGACGGCCGCGCGTGTCCTCTGCACAAATTTTCGGTCCGCGATGTAATTTCGTGATACACGCACCAAAGAATCGGAAATAATTGCGTGTCCGACGAATGATTCATGCTTGTCGATCGCAAACCGTGCGCTTGCGCGAAATGTTTATGCAAACGTACCCGTTTGTGGAAACTTCAAATTGGTTTAGCCAAACTGAAGTCTAAGTTTGGTTTCTTTGTAAAGAGGTTTGATGAATTCTAATTGGAATTTAAATTTCGTTATTTGGTGTGAAACTTTTTAATGCTCGGATAACCGGTATTGTTATCGTCTAATTTTTATTAATACGGACGATTAAATATTAATTATTATCGCATCTCTTCTACTCACAACTCGTTTAGGATAAAATAAATTTGTAATTGTTAGGATAGAAATACTTTCACTGTAATTCGGCAGACGGTAAATGATTTCAAATTATAATAAAAGCAATTTCTAGAAATTTCTAGTAAAGTTTCGAATAACCCGCAATCCTTTAATTAAAATCCTTCCTTAGAATTTCAACAAGACTTAGAATGTCTTATTTCAGTCGAATGGAAAGTGAAACTATGAATGCTTTGCGCTGTGTCGAATTAATGCATGAATTAATATTAATAAATATTTGAATTTCAGGAAGAAACCCAGGTATCTTAATTAGAATGGCAAACAGGAAGCTCTGCGTGCGGAAAGACGAATTAGCGGAAGATGCAGACTGGCTAGCCTTGTCTCTGGAGATCTTCTCGAGAGCTTTCCAGTTGTTGAAGGATTTTTCGGAGTTCTTCAAGTTTGTTTCGCTTGAAATTATTTATTAATTGTGTACGATATAAAATCCACGCGGTGTGGCTTTTATTATCAACCCTCGTCCACTAATTACGTATATCTGTATGTAAAAGTATTAAGTTATAATAAGAATGAAAAACTGTTTTGCAAAATTAGGTCACGCATAGGCAAATGTTGTGGATTAGATCATGAAATGATGCATTTGTTCGGAGCACTAAATGTTGTAGTTGTGGTAATGAAATCCAAACGACCTGGTTTATTTCGTGATATTTGCGGTTGTGCGCGACAGGAAGAGCATGACGACATATCCGGTTGCGTAATTCAAGAAGTAAGATCTCCGAGATGCGAACTGCACATTTCGATTTTTGCGAGTTAAAAATATTTCTAATTGAATTCGATTCCTATTTATGTAAAATATTTGTTTAACTCGTGAAAGTTAAATCATAGTTTCACGAGACATTTCTTATTTGGTGAAATAATAAAATAAGTTAATATAAAGTGACTCGAGCTAAGAGCAATTATTGTCGAGGATAATGTTGACTAAATGGTGTCTAATATTGGACCATTTTTTAATCAGATAAATAAGGTGTTCACAAATCTGCAAAAATGTTGCGTGATCGAAAATATCGTCCGCGATGTGAAAGATGTATTAGAGATCGTTGAAAAAATTCCAACATTTTCAATGTCGGTGAAACTTAAAATGTTGTCCTATCTTCTTCAAGAAATAATGAAGAAACTGATCTCTTGCCGTGAAACGTCAGCAGGTAATTGATAAAATTTATGACAAATATCGGACAATATATTAGTTATTTATTTCAAAATTAAATTTTTAAGCATTCGACTTTATTTACTGATTTATTTCAAAATTAAATTTTGAATTTTTTTTAATGGATTCGTTATAACAGTTTGATAAATATTTTTCGCTTACAAAGTGAAATTTTATGTTTCAAATTGGTACAGTAATAGGTACACATATGTTACCATAAATTTTATATATTCTATTTTAATAATGGAGAAACTTTATTAGTACAAAGAAGAATATTTGTACTAGCTTTATTCCTTTGTTTGTAGATCGACTAACTCGTAATCAAGCAAAATGGATTTTACGTATACTGAACAATTTTATTCGTGACTGGAGCATAAAAAACTCACGATGCAGATTTTGCAATCATGCTACCAGTAAAGTATCTCTGCTATGGGTTAGTTGTGTTTACGAAACTATAACGAACTATTGACTTAAGATAGAATTTAATTAATGTAATAGCAGGTTTTTTTCGAAGACTATTTTTCAAACCGATTTTTCAGGGTTCATACTGTTGCAAAAACCTCGAAACGTATTACGATATTTGGGAAGAGTGGGCACTGCAGCAATCGATATCTGTGAGTTTCTTAAAATCTAATTATTCGAACACTATCAATTTCAATCATAATTTATCACGACATAAATATACGAATTTGCACGTTCTAACCTTTCTGTGAACACGTGCCATCTTTTGACAACATTTGCTATACCCTTCTCCAATTTCTGCAAATCATCCACTACATTGATATATTTTATACTATTTTATTGATCATTATAGTTCATGGTTTCAATTAAATAGTTTTATACTATTTCATGCTTTATATTGTAATAATTCAAAGTAGTGGACCGTTTAAAAATTATTTAAAAATATTAAATTATCCGTCTCACCTTATTAACATTATTAAAAAAAAGAATATTTATTTTTTATGCAAATCCGTAGTCTATTTATGACGGAATATTTTACAGAATTTGAACTTAATGCAATAAAAATTTCAAAATGGGATCTTTCAAGACTTCCTAGTTCTGCTTTACTAAAGTCAACTAACCGGCATGGAAAACTGGTACTTAAGAAATCTCTAAAAATTATTGTCAAGGACTTCATTACACAACTTCAGACATAATTTTCTTTACAACAAATATTAGGTTGGGGAAAAAAAAATCCATTATTTGTACGTGAAATTCAAGACTTTATTTAACATGTTTCGGACTGTCCGATTTGGATCAAATATGCACCGTTTTGTTCTATAATTTGTTGCCATTTTAAAGGTAGCTTCATAATGCCTGTCTCATAGAAGTCTTGGTCCCTATTGGCGAAAAACTCTAGTAATTGATTTTCACAATCTTCTCTTGATGCCAATTTCTTATCACTAAGTGTTGCAATGCAAGAAAAACATGTTAATCGCTTGGTGCCAGGTTCGGACAGGTTTGGATGCATCAAAACTCCCGGAGTTTCTGGCGAGTCACTATAGACGTGTGTGGCCTGGCGTTGTCCTGATGGAACACAACACCTCTGCTGTTGGCCAATTCTGGCCGTTTCTGGTCAATCGCATTGATTGAAAATTGAAAAAAAAAAATTTTTTTTAATATAAAACTTCAAAATTGCACGTAATTGGCTGTTACAGTAGCGGGACCATAAACACCAATCGCCATTCACAATTTCAGCCGCAAGGCTTGCATTTTCGCCTTTATCAGAGGAAAACTGCAAAAGGTACAAACACCCAGTAACTCACAACCGAATGGACCAAACAAAAAACAGCAAAAGAATTGTTTTTAGTGCGAAATGTCACCTTTCCAATGAGCAATAAATCTGAAATTGTTTGATCGACACTTTACGAGATATCGATCACTACAGCCATCCACCGGAAAAATAATGGATTTCTTTTTCCCCAACCTATTTCGCGGTATTACGGTTCGGAGTTTTCGCGTATTGATTTCGATGCTTGTATCGCTATTAAATGAATTATTATGAGTATAATTAGGCAACGGTAAACATTCCGAAAGAAGAATAGTATGAATCTATTTTCTGACATGACTTTTCTCCGTCTAAAATGCCCATTCGCGACACTGTGCGACAGTTACGGAGAGACTAAACCGATCCTTAAAATACGCAATCAGAGCGCCTACGTACGAGAGCCGAGCGACATTCGGCCGAGTAGCGACGGAGCTTGCCCGAGGCGTTTTTCCGGACCCGAAGAGGAAAGGTGGGCCGCAGGTATTCCGCAGGAGGTGTTCGGTATCGATCGGGCCGTAAAACATCGGGATAGCGGTTCGATCGCGACGTGTCGTAGAGCGGCAGGATCGTCATTGCGGAAAACAGAGGCGGAAGGTTGCAGAGCATCAGCAGCTAGCCGGGCGGGGGTAGATAAATTCGATGGAATCGGGGGCAGCGATTTAACAATGGCGGCATGTCGGTGGGTCGACGGAGAGCTCGGGAAAGGAGCCAGGAGCCGTTCCAATATCGACAAGGGCCCCGGGTCTCCGATCGCGACGGATAGACGAGAGGAACGTGACGATGTTCCCCGCGGGATGAACGCCGTGGCGCCAGGAGACCCGGACACGGACACGGACCAGGAAGGAACAGCTGTTAGAAAAATGAGGAAAATTAAAAGCGACATGACTCCCGCCCCGGATCGTAAAAGAGGCAGACCTCCTCCGTTGAGGAGCGACACCGAGGGAAATGGTACCGACCGATCACCCCGGCCGATCGCTGGGAATCGATCAAGGTCACCGGGCACCAGATTGAGAGAACCCGAAGAGCACTATCCGGATGCCGATTCATCCGAAGGAAGGAAAGGGGCGAGAGGAATGCGAAGAGCCGAGAGGACGGGTCCGGATCGATCGAGGACGATGAAGTCGGGTGGCCAGGCTGATCGATCGGAGAGAGACGAAGAGACCTCGCCAGGCAAGAAGAAGTCGAAGAGAAGTCAAAATGTCGAATCAATTCAGCCTGCTCGGTCGACGGTTAAAAAGTCCGGGCCGAAAGATGACGAAGAGCGTGACGAAGATGAAAGGACACCACGGGGTACGAAGAAGTCGAAGAGAAGTGAAAATCTCGCATCGATTCGGGATCAAACTGGTCGATCGAAGACGAAAAACCTGGGACAAAGCGACGAAGAGACTCCACGCGGCAAGAAGAAGTCGAAGAGACCTCAAAATTTGGAGGCTATCGACGAGGAAGATAATAGGATGCTATTATCGGGAAAGATGGGGGAGGCAGGGGATGCGGACGATGAAGAGAAAATAGGTAGAAGGGGAGCGAGGAAGGTGAAAAAAGGCAAGGACGAAATGGAAGACAAGGAGGATGAGAGTGTAGGCGCTCGGGAACGAAGGAAGAAAAAAACAGATGCAGTTGACAGCAGGATGAAGGCAGGAGCGTCCCGCTTTGATGAAGAAGAAAGTGTTCCTAAACGTGATGGAAAGCGAGGAGGAGCTCGCTGGAGCGACGACGAAGCTGATTCGGACGTAATGAAGAGGGGTGGTAGGCACGATTTGTAAAACTTTGGGAACGTCTGCGGGTGATTTAGGGGAACCGGAATTTCCAAGTTGCGAACTTTTTTCTATCATCCTTGTCCTTTTTTTAATTTTAATTTTGCGCGCGACCTTGTTGCTCTACGAATTTTATGATATATTATTTAAGAATTTAGAAACATTGTGTAGTATTACTTTCGTCGCGTTGAAATGACCAAGAGAAGAAAGAAACATCTAGCTTCTGTATCTTGGAAACAAATTTTAGGGTAGTGTATTTGTTTTGTTTAAATGGAAGCAAATGTTGAAGACGAAAATATAAGACTAGATAAAATTAAAGAATTTTTACCCCAAAACGAAACATTTATTCCGACCTAGAATATTTCCCCTATATATATTTTTTTTTTTCATGTTATACATACGAAAATGGTGGAATTTACTCGCACAGTACTGAGATGTTTAGTCATTTGTTAAATAGAAAGAAATTTAATAATGTGAAAAGTATTTTGAATAATGCTATTGCAAATTTTAGTGGCGCGTTATAGTCGGCATTCGAGTGCTAAGGGTTAAACGTAATGTGAAATACTTTTGTTCGGTTTGGTGATAGGAAATTATGTACACGATGCGCAGTGTAATAGGCGGAACGTCGAAATAAAGTTTTCTCTCCTGTGCAAAGGTAAAATACGTGGCGCCAGCGCGGGAGATAAATCAACGCCCAATTCAGAGGGCCGGAGTAAGAAAGAGACGAGCGAGGCGAGTACGAAGGGACGTAGAGGGTATGATTCGAGTAAAGCGGACGACGATTACAGCAAGATAAATGGGTCTCGTTCCCGCCAAAGAACGACAAAAGAGCCGGATCTTTCCGAAACAGGTAGACGAAAATAATTCGAATTCTCCAAAAACAAATTCTCCGTTTCGATTCTCCAAAACTGCCTTTTCAATTCACTTCTCAATTACTTCTCGATAATACAAGACTATTTATCCACTAATACATTTACCTATATCTACATATATTCGTACATACTATGAACAATCAGGACACTTTTTAATTAGAATCCTACACGCAAATAAAAATTTTTCTAGAATACAGAATCATGCTGGAATACATTGCAAATACTATGAACAATCAGACACTGTTTTTATTAGAATCCAACACCCAAATAAAAATTTGTCTAGAATATAGAATCATGCTGGAATACATTGCAAATAGTTTTTTTATCTGTAAAACATTTGGTTTTTTGCAATAAAATTCCATAAAATATCCTACAAAAAAATGAAATTATTGTTCAGTAATGATTTAAATTTCTTTTACATTGAAACAGTATTTCTCTGGTACTCTGTGTCTTTTATTTATGTCTTACGCATTTAATGTTAGATCTATCCCAGGATTTGCATACCGAATCAAAAATATTTTTCGTACATTGTAATTTGCACTCTTCGAAGATTTTTTAATAAAAAATAATAATAAAAATTGAGAGAAGTTTCATATTTAGATTGTGCACAACGAGACCCATATTTAAAATTGATTTCCGTTTAATAGAAGAAAGAGGCCTTTTTTATCCGAGAAAGTTTATTTTTCATTGTTACGTTTAAACGGTAAAGGGAGCAAGAGATGGTCAGATTCGGGCTCGCGAAAGTACCAATTACGTCGATAGCTAACTCGGCATCATTATCGAGCCTCCTGAATCCACAGAGACTGACTGAAGCTCGATATCAGATCATCATTAATCGGGAACACTTGGGGGCTCTCTGGGAATGTTTGGTCATCATTATCGGATCGCATCCAAATAATGCGGTCTACGTATGTGCGCCAAGTTTGACGTCCTCGGGAAATTCCTTCGTTACAGAACGCCGCCACTTGATCGAGTACCAATTATCCGACCAGAGCTTTGTGAAGCACGGCTGGACCATGATGCCGATCCCCAAGACCATGCAGAAAGTCGTCCACTATCAGACAAAGCCAGCGAAACCTCATCTGAACTGGTATGTCGAAATCATGTGTCCCGTCAACAAATATCAGGCATACAAATTAATTCCTAACCTCTTCTTATGGAATTTATTGATCGTTTACAAACGAACAAAATACACACTACAATTCTGCCTGTTTATAATATATTCACAGTAATGTCAATTTCTAAATTTTATTTTCAATATTATATGTTACTTTACATCGGTCAAACGAAATTTTATTTTATGCCTCAAATTCTTTATCTTTTTTTTTTTTATCTACACACAGATCTTTCGATTTGCTTTCACTGTATAGAATAATCCAAAAACAATAACAGATAACAGAAAAATAATTCGCTAACTTTAAAGCGTGGAAAATAGTTATTTTATGAGAAAGTATCGATGCATGATTTTTATTTTTATGTACCATTTAGAAGATCGGCAAAGCGGACAATATTACAATGAAACACGGTATCATAAATCCTTTACGTGTCCCAAATTGCGAAGCTAGACGCCTTAATTTAATTAGGTATGAGCATCGACTATAAAATTGGATCATGCAAAGTAGCTCGTTATATTTCATGCATCAACGAACCGTCGACCCAATATATACTACCGTGGGGTTCGCCTAATGGTAACGGTATAACGCTGGTCGATTTTCTAAGCAAATATTTCGCAACTATCGAAACGACACAGGCACAATCATCCGCAATATTATTAAACGAACGATTCGGGTATAACCGTTTAGTTCTCTTTACAGGATAATAAACGGGAGACATAAAATATTTATTTATTCGCTGAAAGTATTGTCGAGGCGACTGACATTTACGAGGTCTGCCTTACGGAAACTATATTTAATGTTTTAATTACAACTTTTTAATCAAGCATTTCCTGGCGCGAATTTATGCAACACATTTCTCTTTTATTGCTGTCCGCGTTATTGCTGCGAAGCAATTTGCCAGATTTATGCGGGCACGATTTTTCATAAACATTTTCACGTAGTTAGCATCGATTCCGAGGTATTAGCATTCTGTTTCAATTTTTCTTTTAATTACGTTTGCTTATTGTCGCATAAAAAAAACTATAACATTTCCATCTCATACTCTGTTCGAAATAGATATTTATGTTATAAAATTTTTGTTTGGTAAAAGTTTGATAGAATTTATTTAATTTTCTATACATTTTAATGTGTTTATTTAAGGTCTAACTAGAGCATTATTACGTGGATATTGGGGGAGTTTGGGAAAATGAATAATTATCTATCGAAAACAGAAATTCGCCTTCTATGGAAGATGTGATTAAACGAAGCTCGCGCTATAAAATATTCGCTAGCTCGTATAGTAGGCAACACAAGGGCAAACTTCGAGATTAGTTGCTAACGAGCTAACGATTAAGTCGAAGCGTAAAGCTAACAAGACACCATTGTAGACGGTATCGTGTTCTAGTTCGTCCCGGGGAACCAACTTGTATAATTTATTACTCTGAAACATTAATCTCCTCGAACGACCAGGTTCGAAAGGCGCAAATACGACGGAAAAATATATTACAACGATGGCGTCACTATGTTCGTGAAATTCCATCCTGACGGTTCAGCGGACGTCTTTTATCCGAACGGGAACGTGGCCATTCAGTTTTGCAAGTCAGCAAATGAAAAATGTAATCGCAATAAAAAAACATTACCTATTTACTGTCCTCCGACGAGCTGTAGTGATAATGGAAACGGTGTTGGAATAGCCAGAATTTATTCTAAAATCGTTCAACGACGTGGTTGATGAAATTCAATTGTTAACGCATTACTTACCGGAAGCTCATCAAAAGGCATCGTTTGAAAAAATATTCCTGAAAGAGTTTATTGGATTACGTTTCGTGGCTAAAATTCGCATTGCTATTAAATAATTTTTGTAAAGAACGTCTCTATATAATCATAAACGTTAGAAATTTATTAAATAGTCGCCGGTAAATAATGTGTTAAAATGATTTATCGATGGATGTCACACAGTTGACGTGTTCATTTCCCTTTTGTGGACAAGTTTAATTAAAATCTTTCACATAAATTCAAGATACACATGCTTTTATTCAAATATGCTGACAGAACGTTCAATGTTGCAGTTGTTAAAAATGAGACTAGAATTATATTTATTACCTTAAACTTTTACAAAATTACACAACTCGTGTACACATCTTCTGCAAGACATTGACAATGTTAAGAAGAAAAGAAAATTTCATCAACCCTCTCAATTTAACACGTTGATTGCTGTGCCAGGATCCATTAAAATTCCGCAAGGAATTCGATAAAAGAAAAGCGTCAAGGTATATTATAATTGTCAGAGGACTAACCAAATTCGTTTCGTTCGATACCTCGCCACGAAAATTATTTTTAAATTAGAACATGGGTGGAAGATGGGCTGGCATAGCAATGAAAGTGTTGGCAAGAACGATGCGGTCGCCGCGTTCCAGACAAAGCGTATAAAAATCTGTTCAAATCGATTTCAAGATGGTATGTATACTGTGTTCAGCCCAGGAGGCAAAGATTGCGTGGGGGTGGAAAGAAAGTCGCAGATTGTCGGGGTGTTCGACACCGTGGGCAACGGCGCTGTCTTTGACGAGGACGCCGCGACAAGGTACGTGACGGAAAAGAATTTCACAGGAATTTTTAATTACTGTCGTAACCCGGGACACCTCCAGTTCAAGTTTCCAATTATTTCTGCAGGCTGTCCTACAATCAGATCGGAGGAATTTGGGGGGATAATCCTGCTGGTCCGCCGCTGGTGTGGAAATGGGACGTCGGCGAAAAGAACTTGCCCGTGGAAACCGTATATAAGGTGGGCTTCCTGTGCTCTAATGTCGCCATTTTATCTTTCGAGCGTTAACAACAAATTCCACTTGCATTCAAAATTATCATAATATTATAAATCAATCAGAATACACGAAGTAACTATCTAATAACGTACACGAAGAACGAACACTAGGTCCTTTTGAACCGACTTTTATTGGAAATTGTTTGTCCAGGCTTGATATAACAAAATGTGGTTAAACTTTACCTCGGGAAACCAGAAATTTTTAACTTTTTCTAACGTAATTCTGTAGATTTGGGCGAGAAAATGCTGAGAATCCAAATTTTAAGATTAGGAATTCACTGGTTCAAAAGCTATGCGTGTTTAAAGTTAAGCGATTTCAAGCGCTGTTAACAGATAAGTACGCCGCCATGCTGGTATGTACTCTACGTCGCTAGATGGCAGCACAATCACATGTCGATAACGTAGTTTTACAAGCACCCCTACACGAACCTAATCCATCCGTTCATTGGACGATATCTGGTACATACGAATATGGCGGCGCCCTTGTCTGCCTAAAACACTCAAAATCGCACATCTTTACACATGCATAACTTTTGAACTACTGATCTCCTAGAATTAAAACTTGGAATTTCGGTATTTTCTCGCCAAAACTTACAGGATTACATTAAAAAAAGTTAAAAATTTCTGGTTTCCTGAAGTAAAGTTTAACCTAAACTGTATACAAGTATTATAAATTCTGTTCTCGATCCTTTTACAAAAAGATTGCATCACTACTTAAAGAGTTCTTTACGAATACTTCTATGATTTTTAACCGGTTAAAAATGTATTTCTTCTTTTCATCTCGTTTTTGTATGTAAACAATAATTTAATAATATTAAAACCTAGTGACTATACGGTTTTGTATGCCACCCATTCATGCTACTCTCACATTTCGCCGATTTTAACCTTTTCAAAGATGAATTTCGTAATGTAAAAAGAAACAATTAAATTTTTTATTTGATTAACACACTGTTCCAATGTGACGAGTTTTTTATTTTTAATATTGAGAGACTCCGTAGTTGTCGAACAGATTTTAGTTATATTTGCTTAAAGTAATTTTTTAAGTTCTTAATTATTTATAAATTCTCAATTATTGTACCTATGAAAAGGATTTAACGTTTCAGGAAAGATCGACGACCCGCATAGAGAAGTTCCTCGTCCGCTCGTTGAGGAGGTAAGAATGATTTTCGCAGCTCGAAATGATTTTGTCGACGTCGTGCGAGTAACGAATATTTTCTGTCCTGCAAATGACAATGCATTGGCAATCAGCGCCGGAAGTGGAAAAGCACCGTCGTCGCCGGTGAGCTCGCGGAATAAGGAGAAGAAGGTCGTGGAACAGAAACCTGTTGTCGCGGTGCACGACAGCGAAGAAGAGGTCACGTCCGGGTACGTCTCGGCGAAAAAAGTAGTACAATTGTAACTCGAGCGAGGGTTACTAATTACAACGGGATCGCCCCACTGCGCGAAATGTTAATAATCGGGTTTTTCAATTAACGACTGGCCATCTGCGATACCCTGCGACCGGCTGCAGTCGCGTCACGGCTAAATAGTTTAATGGACGACGCGTGCTGATGATCGGCCATTTGTTTGGATAATGTCGAGTTTACCGGGAAAATTCAAATGATTTTTCTGTGGAAATTTAGCACAACGAGATCACGAAATGCAAGAACACAGAATTCCCTATTTTTCACTTCAATCAAAATATTATTTTTGTCTTCTTTTGTGAGAATAATAGGCAGTTTCGAGAACTGAATATTACAACTTATTTAACAATAAGTGTACCAATTTTAACAGAAGTTAGAAAAATTGTGGAGCAATAATTGCATTGTTTCAAAATTAATTTATCAGCCAGAGTGTTTACTTTTGAGTACTTTTAGTGCAATTTTATATATTTTCAAATATGCAAGTTACTTATTTTTCAACTTACAAAAAGCTGATACTGTTCTTTCGGTTTCCTGGCTGTGCTTCACCACTTACAAATTTACTAAAAAAGATTGTTTAAAATAATATAATTCAGATATTAAATTCTGTATATTTTTGATATGTGCACTTTTTAAATAATCCTTTTAGTTAGCTATTCTCAATCAACGTGTCTTACAGTCAAGATTATTTAGAACTGCAACGAATTAATTATTTAATTCAGTTTTCCAGACAAACATTCCAAAGAAAACCCTCAGCTGAAAATGATATGCATGAAACTGACTGATAACATCAGCTTGAGAATTTCAAATCGAAGGGAGATCTGCCTGCAATTTTTCGCTGCAGGGAAAAACATCAGGTATTAAGAAAATAGAAATAAAGACAATTGAAAATTTCATTGATATATTGACAAATTCACTTGCAGAATCGAATTGGGCACTGTCCTGAATTTTAAGAAGGAAGTGGCGTCACACTTCGTAGACACGAGTTTCAACTATGCCCTGTTGAAGTAAGGTTCAATATTTTACATTAATCACAATAAAATATAAAATTATGCTCGTCTTCTTTTCATTCGTAACAGATGCAAATTCGATGACTTGTTGAAGCCTCGTGTCGAGCCAGACGATAGTTTACACGATTTAGTCGAAAAATTACGAGAAGTTAGAAAATCGGCCAGACAGCGTAAATTTATGATTAAAAAATATAAACCGTATTTGCCGTTGCGGAAGGCTTCACCAAAAAGATGTCGTTTGTAACAATTCTATTAAATATTAAAAATACTTATTCTTTAGTCTGTCTTTGTGTAAACATAAAGTACTTCATCGTAACTGTTAATACTTTCAAATAGGAAAAAATTCAATCATTTAATTGCATGTCTCATTTGAATATATTTTCACTAATCATATTTCTATCAAAGGAGCAATTCATAATTAAGAAAAGGTACCAACATTTCATAAAAACCTTTACTTGTTTAAAATAATTTAATTTCGCCAAACTCGAAAAAATTTAATCGTTTGCATGTCTCATTTAAATATATTTTCAGTGACATTGATGCTTCCATATTTCTATAAAAAAAAGCAGTCCATAATTACAAGAAGGAAACAACATTTTACAAAAGCTTTCACTTCGTTCGATATGCTCTCGTATAAGACAATTGAAAATAATAAATTTGGTGTCAAAAAATTGTTTGAAAAACTGTTGTATTTGGCAACATTTATTTCCTTCTCACAATCTCGTCGGAACGATCACCACAGTTTCCGAAATTCAGAAACCACGAGTGACCAGTAGGATGTCGAAGGGATGAAGAAGAGGAACGCCGGATTGTATAAATAAAAATGAATATGTAATTAAAATAATTATCAGATAATGAAATCTTGCCTTAATGTATACATTCCTCGTACCAGTGTAACAATGTATACAATTATAGCTCGCGCACGTACGCGTCTCGATGTATATGGATCCGCCATACCTGATCAGCGTCTCCATCACGTATAATGTGTTACATGTGTTTACGTGTGTGCCTCAGACACATACTTAAGATTCCCCGGTGTCGAGGAATAAATGTTTCCTTGAAAACTCTTAAACGCTAATACGCAGGATGGAATAGAAGACTTGAGAGAAGTCCAGAAAGAAACGGAAGGAAGGAAAGAAAGTGAGAAAGATAGTAAAACAGCGAGAATTTTGATAAATAAATTAAGGTTAGGTCGTTCGAAAGGAAGGGAGGGTTAGAATGAATGTAACAAACAAACAAAAAATAGAAAACAAACAAAAACTCTAGAACAAAGATCAATAAATAAGGTCGCTTCGCGAGCGCGTGAAGAACCGACCAGGAGCTCCGACGTTCATTCCAACGCGATGTACAGTACTGCTCGCTTAAATATCCGAAACCTGTTACACTTAAATTTGCACGATCCGTCCCCACTCTTCCCCTAACACTTGGCGCCTAGAGCTCTCGAAGGAAAGAAACTAAAAAGGAAAGGAGACAGACTTCGAAGAGGTGCTGCGAGCGTGAAAGGTAATTATGCAATAACCAAAATTTCAAATTCGTTAATTTTTGTTTTACCGTTTCAAACGTAGCACCAACGAATTGTTCAGATTTTGCCGATTAAAACGAGTCCAAACACGACGCAAATCGGACTAGTTTCGCACTTAATGTCAATAACACAATCAAGAACATGCGTAAAATTGCTGTATATGACGTTTATGAAAGTGAACCGATTTGTGTCGTCTTTGGACTCGTTTTAATCGGGAGAATCTCAGCAATCCAATGGTACCACATTCGGGAAGGTACGACGAGAATTAGCGAATTTGCAATTTTGTTAATCGTGAGTTTATTTCTTCTCGCTCGCAGCATCCTTTTGAATCGCTATCTAGCTATCCTCTTACTTTGTGGAGCAGCCCACGAGCCGATTCCTCGACCCAGTAACGCGGGAATTTCACTTCCGGTTCCGAAATTTAAACGAGCACCGCTGCACCGACGACGACGGAACTGATGGCCACGTGGCATGAGGTAAAACGAAGTCGGAGAACGAAGGAAGGTGAAAGAGGAATGCCGTTCGGTGTGTATGCAAGAACACACATAGAAATAGAACGCGCCCCGTTGATCGAGGGAAAAACCGGCGCGTCTTGAAGGGCCGTCTGACTACTTCCGTCTGTTTATTTACAAATGCCCTTCGAGACTACTCTGGCCGACACCATCGACGAGCATCAGCCGCCGTAGCACGTTGATCATGCTACCTATACTCGGACCCGTCGCGGTCGCAACGTGCCGTCGAAACGCGTCGGAGAAACGTTCCACCGCTGCCGGAACTTCGAAAACCGACGTCGTCAAGAGATCGACGAGC
Organism: Seladonia tumulorum; assembly: GCA_913789895.3. Classification (NCBI taxonomy): domain Eukaryota; kingdom Metazoa; phylum Arthropoda; class Insecta; order Hymenoptera; family Halictidae; genus Seladonia; species Seladonia tumulorum. The sequence goes on from OU565276.1 coordinate 9,683,707, forward strand.
CGGAGGACCGATTTCGTGACGAAACTCGCAACTACTATCGCTATAGTCTGCTCGATGGTTCGGGTTGGCGTGGACAAACCGAATACCGACTCGCCACCCTTTTTCTAGAAGTTGAAGACTTGGCCCTGCTGGCTCCTGGCAAACTTCGCTGCTGTTTTATAGCTGAATCTTTTGCTGGTAATAGGATTTTAGACGTATCCTAATTTTTCTTTTAAATGGGTACTAGTTCTTGGGTGCTATTTTTTAGTTTAACCATTGACTGGTGAAATAATGTCCGAGGGACCCTAATTTTTTAACTTGGTGACATTTCAATGGGCTCTTTGAAATGTCCAAGTGTTGCAATTTCAATAAAAAAGATCAAATCTAGTTTGCAATGAGTACAGCTAAGTAGAATGCAATCCTTTGGAAAGGATACTTAGAGGTTCAGAGCTGATGGTAAACTCAACGTTTCCTTGTATATAACAATTCCCTGATATAACAATTTTGATTCCAAAAATTATTTTCAAAGACATTAGCAAGGATCCAACTGGACCCAATCATAGCTACCACTGGATCCTCAGAAATCATCACAGAAATGGCCCTTCAATTTTAAAAACTATTTTCAAGAACAAGACTAACCTAGCTACCATAGCTACCCTAGTGGGATCCACCAGGAATCGTTCATTACAGAAATGGTCCTTCAATTTATAAAAGTCCTCAAATTTCAAAAGCTATTTCCAAACATGTTGGCTAGGATACAACTGGACTTAATCATAGCTACCATAGTTGGAACCTTCGGAAGTCGTTCACCACAGAAATGGTCCTCCAATTTACAAAACTGTTTTGAAAAACATTGACAAGGACCCAACTGGACTTAATCATAGCTACCTTAGTCAGATCCCTCAAAATATGATTGACCACAGAAATGGTTCCCCAATTTGCAAATCTATTTTCAAAGACATTGACAAGGATCCAACTGGACTTAATCATAGCTACCCGATCGTAGGTCGGATCCCTCAGAAATCATCGCAGTAATGGTCCTCCAATTTAAGAAAACAATTTCCAAAGACATGGACAAGGACCCAGCTGGACTTAATCATAGCTACCCTAGTCGGATCCCTCGGGAATCCTTCACCGCAGAAATGGTCCTCTAATTTCGATTACCGGGCAACCCGACCCATCGAGCCTTCAGCAGTGGCACTAGCGACTGTTTCGTTAGTAAAAGTGCATGTCTCGTTTCGCGGGGGTACGGTCGCACGCACGCTGGCCCACATAACAGTGAAAGGATCAAGGAACGCGAGCAGCGCTGGGCGGAACGTGCTCCGACGTCGTCGTTCTTTGATTCGTCCTCCTTTTTCTCTTGTGTTCTCTCTCCTATAGAGTCGCGTTTCTAGGGCACTTATTTACACGGTGCTCGAACATTCTGCTCGTTCTTTCTCTCGAGTGCGGCTCTCGTCGATCGAACGAAAAGCAGCGCTTTTGGTTTTACTCGAAGTCGAAGGCGTAGGAGGAGGAAAGAAATGCGAAGAACTGAATTCCGGTGAAGTATAGGGGTGGGGGAGGGTAGGATCGATGACGAGATGGAGCGAGAAGAATGTTCGACACGAATTAAATAACATCCCGGGCACGGTGATCTCTGTCCTCTTGAGAAGCCGTCGAGATCCTCGAGATTGTCGCTTTTGTGTTTCCTCACTGAGTTTCCCGTTGTCCCCTTGGTCCCGTCAGCCCCCTCAGTTGGCCACCTTCACGAATTCAGGATTGTGCACGGTGCCGTTATCAGGCGCGTACGTCGGATGGACGAAGCTGCTGCCGGTCATGTTGATGTTCTTCCGGTCGACGGCTCGCACCCTGACGAACAGGAACGCGGCCACCAACGAGGCCACCACGACCACCAGAAGAAGCATCACCAGACCGCCGACGAAGCCCGGCAAACTCATGCAGATCGTTTCTGGGTCCGACGAAGCGCTCGCGTTCTGGATCACCACCGTCGTGTCGTTGCTGGTGTTCGTCGTGCCTAACGCGAAGTTCACGTCACCTGGTGCCACCACCTGGATCGTCCTCGAGGTGTTCACGTCCGTCATCTCCTGCGCGGCCCGCTTGAACAGCGCGTGGCTCGAGACTAGGGTCACGGTGCGGTAGATATTCTGGAATGCGCGAAAAAAAAAACATTAGTTTATGGATTTGCGTTTAGATGTGTCTTTAATTTTGTGAAATTTTGGTAAGAAATCTCGAATTTCATTATTTTGGTACGGATCTGCAGGGTTACTTTGAGAGATCGCTCATTTCTGATGAGCAGTGCTAGGGTAAGGGACTCCGTTACTGTAGGGATTCCATTACTGGGGGGTCCCATATTTGAGGGGGTCCTATTAATGCGGGGGTCTCATTATTGGGGTCCCAAATTTGTGGGGGTACCATTACGAGGGGGTCCCAAATTAGTGGGGGTCCCATTACTGGTGGGTCCCAAATTTGTGGGGTCCCATTACTATGGGGTTCCCATATTTGGGGGGGTCCCAAATTTGTGGGGTCCCATTACTGAAGGATCCCAAAATTAGTGGGGGTCCCATATTTGCGGGGGTCCCATATTTGTGGGGATCCCATATTTTTGAGGGTTCTATTACTCTGGAGTTCCCATTACTGTTGGGGGGTCCCATTACTGTGCCTATATTAATTTCACTTCTTTTTAAAATATAATGAAAATTGAAAAAGAGATATACAACACCTATATTAACTAATTTTAATGAAAAAATTTAATATCTCTTTTTTAACATTCATTATGCTTTACAAAGAAGTATCCCTACATGTTGAAACAATCATTTGCAAACTTGCATTTAACCACCTCACTAGAGTGAAAAAAAAGTATTGTTGGTATTGATGCTTACGGAATCATCGTCTTCCAGGTGATCATGGCTGTCGGACCGTCGCCTTCTGGCACCCCTAAGCTCGGCTGGAAAACCTTCGACCGACCTCGGCCGACCTCCGAGGGTGGCCAGGTTACCCTCGAGCTCCTCGGAACCGGCGGTCCCCTTTCTCTTCACGGTCTGGTAGGCCGCTGCCGGGTGACCAGGAAGAGGAGGCGGAGGAAGGTGAATGTTATCCTGCGGACTTTGCGGCGAGCTGCTGGCCGTCGCGTCGCCCGGCGTCGAACTGGGCGAGGAGGATGAGGTTTGCGCTTGTGGGGCTGGCACTACGTCCGGATTCGTCTCGCTGTTGGGGAAGGGGGACAATGTTGACTTAGTACTCCGAATAAAATGAAACTTCAGACACATATCGAATGCCAGACTCGTTTAACCCTTAAACCCGACATGTGATTTTTAGCCGCTCCCCTCGCAAGCAAACAGTGAAACAAAGAGTAAACCCATTTAAACCTGCAGTACCATGTATCGTTAGCACCCCCTATCGGTCAAATTATTACGCGAACGGCCAGCGGTGGGTCTTTTTAGACCCGGGCATTTCGAGGATAACGAAATTAATTTTAAATTAGACTACATAAACTCGTAATTGCTACTAGATACAATGATTTCTCTAAATATGTCGCCGAGGCCTGAATTATAAATGTCGCGAAAGGTGTAAACGTAACACGGCTCGGGTATGTTTCCTGGACGATATATGTCGCTGCCAAGACCCGTGTTGTTGACATATATCGAGAATTCACTGCGCTTCTTCAGCAGTAAAAGGGTTGCTGAACTACTCCATAATATCATGTTCAAAAAATCGATTTCTTTTGCATGTATATTAGTATTTAAAAATCTAATTACCTGTAAGCTCCAGCAGGTCCACTAGGATGCCTAGGATCAGCAAACGCAGGTGGTACACCGTATTCGGGTACAGGTGGAGCACCGTATTCCGGTCCAAGACCCTGATGCGCTACTGCGCCATATTCCTGACTCAAGCTGGCAGCAGGAGCACCGTATTCCAGACCAGGATGTCCGCATTTCGGTTCCGGGCAATTGTAGCGACAGACCTGAATGACACACTGGAAGTGAACGTTCATGCTGTCGGGGAACTTGAAGGCCTGGAAGTATGCGAAGCTGACGACCGAAGCACTAGGTCCGAAGTTCTTTATCTTCTGGAACCTGCGAAAGGAAAGCAAAATTAATCTCCTGCTATTTTCGTGCTGCTTGAAGAACATAATCGTTGGGCTGCGGATTTTAGGGGTTGGACAAAATGTAGCTAGTAGTTTAAATGAATTGAAAGAAACAAAAAATATTCTTCAATTCTTATTGAACCACATCTTCCAGTTTCCAGACCCCATCTCTCAAAAACCAAGGTCGTTGACTCCCAAGAAAAATCCTCATCAGCAAACCGACGCAAATCCCATGTTCCCCCGAGCAGAGTGGCTAATTCCTCTTACCTGGACATGATCTTCGGCCTGACGACGCATCCATACTGATCGACAAGTTGTATCGGTGCCCTCTTTCCGTCATGAGCGACGCAGTTCCTGACGAGCATGTCGAATTTATTCTCATCGTCTTTGATGGCCAGCACCATGGTCATGGTCTGTCCGATCTTCACGATGCCGGACACTTCGCTGGCCCAGGGTCCCTTGCCCACCTGTATCTGCATCCAGCATTGCAGATTGTCACCGAGGAAGTTGGCTGTGACAGCGTGGAGCATATCGACTTGGAACGGCCTGAAGGTGACCGCCTTCTCGTAGAAGTCGTACCACGTGCACCTCAGCTTCCTCGCCTGATCCCAGACCTCCTGCACGTACGGGTCGTATTGCACGATTATGGTGTTCTCGACGTAGCTGCCGGACGGCGTCGGTGCCCCGTAAGCCGCCACATTGTGATTCGCCGAGGAGCTCATCCCGCACGAGTTCAAGAAGATCTCGAAGGTCGCGCTCAAATGACCCGTGCCCGGCTTCAGATGAACGCAATGGGGGTCCGAGTAGAAGCCCTTGCTGAAGATCATCCCGTAGAACGGACGATCGAACTCGATGTTCACGCGCATGTGCGTTTTCTCGCATTGCACCTGCAGGTGCTTGATTTGAGGCGTGTCCGGGGACGCCAGAGGCCAGTTCTCTTCGGCACCGTGCGTTGCTGGGGGCCCATATTGGGCCGGGGCCCCGTACACCGATCGATGCTCCAAGGGCAAAGCACTGCTGTCCACCAGTGGCGCCTGACAGTGTACTCTCTGTAACAGAAAATTGGTATTTTAATTGATTGCATTCGAAATCCTTGCGAACCAAGACTCCGTAGATAGGGTAGAGTGCCTACGTTACCGACAAAGTTAAACGAAAAATGATTTTACGCGCCCCAACTTTTCGTCCTCATGTATATGAGAATATTTTGTCGCCGGGAAAGGACTCGTTCGAAAGAGGAAGGTTCAATCTAGCGCGCGCTGGTCACGAGCTGATATTTGGTAATATAAGCGTTAGAAGTAGGCTTTAACCATTGAATTGCGGGACCAGTATCCCGAGACTCTTTTGACACAGGCTTCGAAGCGTCCTATTAGAATTTCCATTGAAACTGTAAAACTCCAGCAGCCAGTTGAAATTATTAGCTGCTTGTATTAACACATTAAAGGCGGGGGATCTTGACGAAAGTATGCTAGGTAACGCGAGATAAATCGTAGTACTACGACTCCCGCCTTTAATGTGTTAAGTACAATAAGAGAATGGACGATGATCTCGAACAAATAGATGCAAAAATATATGAAACAACATTGATTTGTCAGGATTTTAATGGTTATCATATCAAAGGATATTTTTATTGTCAGTCTCAATTTTTGTTGTCCTACATCATAATGCTCTGAATCATGTAAACATGAAATTAAGTTTAATAAAATCAACCAAAAAGAACATAAAAAGATTGGAAGAAGAAATGTGCACTATAATGTGCATTATTTTATTTAATATGTTTCACTGAACCGCGTGAATAAGTGTTCTATCTAATTTTAAGAAAGTAATTGCTAATTAATTTTAAGCAATGGCGAGTACGTTCGGGGTTGAGCAACAAACTGCCATATTTCCATAACAACTGTATCCCACATAAACATCGACGGGGCGAAAACATGAAATAGAAAATCAATTGTTATCCGCAGCACCATAATCGTACATTGTGCAAAAGTGCTTATTCGAAAGCAACGTTCGAACAAAGTTTGTAATTTATTCGGAAATTAATTTCTCTTTATGAGGGAAGTATTCATCGTTGACAAGATGATATTTATTTAAATTTCTAAAGGCTCGCGGAAACAAATGACGCGCATTTACCCGCTACGGCTAACAACAATCGATCGTCGTTCGAGTCGAGCTCAAAATAGCTGCGGCCGCTTTTGCGGTATCGGTCTCGTTCGGGATGGCCGAAAACGATTATGGCTGTATGGTAATAATTTGAGAAATATTACAATAATTGCCGTACACTTCCGCCGGGCAGCCTCTATACAATTGTTGCGCGCGGCTTAATTGCGTTCAGATTAAATGCGTCCGAACTCGTAATCCGCAAACCGTGAAACCGTGCCGAAAAGTGCAATTTACTTATTGCCATCGTTCCAGTCTTTATGCAAAATAAAACTTTTAGACATCAATTGCAATCTATAGGACACCTAAGTAAAAATTGATTTTGCTCACTAATAATGTCGATATACCATTTTTAACGTATAAAAATTATTAGTGAGCAAAATCGATATTTACTTAGCTCCTATAGATTGCAATTGATGTATAAAAATTTTATCAAATGATTAAAGGAATTGAACAATGTCTATATACCATTTTTATATTTTTGCTGTTTTGAATTACACCCGCTAATTTTTGTGATAAATGCATAAAATCCGCAGTCTAATTATGACCGATCTATATATGTTTTATATTCCACAGAGAATTACCAGAAAATTTGTTGTAAATAATGTATCTATTCTTAAAGCTCTAGGAAATAAAGCTCTTTTCGGCAACAATTCAATTAAACGAATCGATCGAACGAAAGAGCTGTAACTAATTAAATAATTTGTAGAGATAGTGTGCGAGTTGCGAAAGTGAAAGTTGGTGGAAAATTCGCAAAGCTGATATTTTTTGATCAAACGTTGCAGCGTGTCGGTGTTCGATCGGTTTCGAAAGTGGCCCAGGAAGCTCGGAGTACAACCGAGCGGCACGGGACGTTGACAAACGATGTCGCAATCGGATTTGAATTTAATAGAAAGGAATCCCCGGCAAGTCAGGCTTTAACGGAGAACGTATGTACGAGTTCACGATCGTCGAGTGCCCTTTTCAAGGCCCTGCACGTATGCGGACAGGCAATTCAACCGGCTGCATTTCGAAACCCTCCGGTAAGAGTCATAACGGCGAGCCAACCGAAAATTATGGACTCGCAAGACGGCACCGGAAAATGAGATACGCTTTGTCGCCGCCGCGTATTTTATTTCTCTCTCTCTCTCTCTCTCTCTCTCTCTCTCATTCTCTTCCTTTTCTATTCTTTTCTTGCTCATCCCTTTTTCGTTTTCATTTTACGACATCCACGAACGGAACCGAGACGGCGCACTTTTTACAAGCACGACGAGTGATGATGAGGACAGACATAAATACGACTAAGCTGTGCTTCAACTTTACATCATCTTGTACGTTCATAAATAGAACATGAGCATTTATCGAATTCGCATTTTCCTAGGCGAAATTTAAATATAATCCTCCGTGCTAATGCGACCCTGGCCGAGAGATTAGAACTGTGATTTTGAAGGTTTTTCATGGTTTCAGTGAAATTTGAAGGCTTGAATGCTGTTTAAAATTATATTTGTGTTTGTATTGTTGTTGATAGTATTATGTAATGATTAGACATCGGATCTTTATGAATTTATGGCTTATGGAAATGTTAAAAAAATGCTATAATATAAAATTCGAGAGAATTTAACACGATTTTTATTTGCTTTGGATCTACAAAGGCTGTCCCCATTAAAAATAAAATTTTATTTCATTCCACTTTCTTAAAATGTTTCTATAAAAATTGGAAATAAATAAAATAAATTGTTGTTTCTATAAACATCCGATGTCTAGTAATGATATTTAACACAGGAACTACCGAACAAGTCGAAATGACTCGCCCCTAATTTTGTCTCTTACAAGTATTGAAATTATAAATGTGTTTCCATGAGAACATTTTTTAATGAACTTCTCTGTCGAAATTGATATTTAAACAAAACTTGTACGAAAGCTAAACCTATGCAATTTTGTTGTTATTATAAGGCAATGTATGCCAGTTGCATTTAGTAGTTCTAGTGTTAATATTTTCAATTATCAGTGGCTATCAAATTATTATAACCACTTGCACAAATTGATGTGTTTGTGTTAAAATAATTTCTCAAATGAAACTATTGTTACTGTGAATATTGTGAATATTGTTCATATTGTGACTATTGTTTTACTTCCCTTTGTGAAGTATTTGTATTTACAAATTGAAAATATTTATATTTGGCAGCACTGTAGGCAATATTATTTGCCACATTGCAATTAAATACATTTTTCACTTCATGAACAATATTGAAAATTGTGTGCGGTTTTAATTTCTTTGCCGGACGCTGCACTGTTTTATTTACGTTTTCAATCGATTAGATATAGTTGAATTATGAAAAGTGAAGTTTTGAACTCGACCAGGCTGATGTTTATACAAAACAAAATTTTCTTGGTTCATTTCCAGAGAGTGGTATTCCGACAATATTTATATCCACTTCTAAAAAACTGTTATTTGAATATTGCAAAATAAAAATAATATATATTATTGAATTGTATTGCACTGATGTGATATATGTATATATTTTATGGTTCACTTGTGCCCAAAGACTGCATATCGACTAGCACACAGATACACACAGATACACAGATATTCACAGATACACACCCACGCCCATGTTTAACCGTGTAATTCCCGTGCAACATTTAATCACTCGTTCAACAGACAACAGGCACTCTTAACGAACGAAATGCTGCTGCAGCTTTTACACGCATTCTTGAACCGGATCCATGTAATTGGAGAAAGGCGATAAAACAACAATACCAGCGCGTAGCTCGCGTTGCAATTTTATTCGTTACCTTCCTCTAAATTCTCGTTTCCGCGGGACAAGCTGCAGAAGCGGAGTTGCATTAGGCGCGGAACGAGCATCGGTCGCCGTTGCAACCTTTCGTGGAATGCGAATCGAACGCGAGTTACGGTGCACAGGATTCCGTGGAATTACGTTTGCGAATTTGTCGGGAGCCGATTCGACCTTGAAGATCCGCGGCGCTTCCTCGAATCGATATGCAACGCACACCGAAAAGGAAAGGATATAAAAATGATAAAAACAAAATTTAATTGGCCAAGCGCGGGCGCGGGCACGCGCTCGTATGCGTTTTAATTGGATCCCCGCAGGATCCGTGCTCGACGCCGATCGATTTTTCGAGTTTTATTGCACTTTCTTCGCGGACGCCTAATTAGCGCGAAAAATCGGACGATTCGTTTATTCGATCCGGTCGCTGCCACTCTGTTTGCAAATCGTTTCGCACTTTTTGTTCTGCTTCGCTGCAACGGTGCTGTTTTGTGCCGACATGCATCTGAATCATGCATCTTAACAATTGTTTCTTTACCGAATAAAAGTTACTTTGATGAAATTATCGAGAATGCTCGGTTGCATGTCAAAATATTAATATTTCAATTTTTTCGCAGGCCTAAATATTTCTATAAATAATTCTACAATTCTCTATATAAAATTCGTTTTAAAAACTCGTTTTCCCTCTTATGAAAGACGCGTGATAATCCGAATGGAATAAAAATAATTCACGGAAAAATTTTTGCAACGTTGCCGCCGCAAATTTCGCCACGTAAATACATCGAACAGTGAACCATGTCGAAGGAAAAATGGGCCACTCGAGTTTCCAGGTTATTATATTTTGGAGGTCTGGATTGGTCCATAAAGCGGAGCGATTTCATTATAACGAATAATCAGTTTTCCAGCACTTGGCCTCTCACGAATCGATGCGATATATTCATGTCGGGTTAGGGGTCTGGTTCAGGGGTTATATTATATTTCGCATGGTCATATACAGGGTGTTTGGTAACTGGTGGTACAAGCGAAAAGGGGGTGATTCTACAAGAAAGAATAAGTCGAAAATATAGAAAAAACATTTGTTCATCCGAAGTTTCGTTATCGAGAAAATCGCATGCTATTCGATAGGAATTGTCTGACGCGTCTGATCATGACCAACCAAATCTACTTGCTGCATATACTAAACCACACAAAGCTGACAGATCTTCAAAGTCAATTTTCTCGAAAACAAAGCCTCAAACGAAAAATGTTTATTCTATATTTTCGACTTATTCTTTCATGTAGAATCACCCCCTTTTCGTTTGTACCACCAGTTACCAAACACCCTGTATATTATTACACATACGTGGCAGGTCCGCCGTAAAGTGGAGCGATTTCATTATAACGAATAATCAGTTTTTCAGCAGCAGTTCGCCTAACCCCCTCTCCCTTTGTGGATCCTGTTCGTGCAATATTCATGTTGGGTGCTCTAAGCGACAGGTCGGATATAACGCATGCGAGTCACAAATCGAAACCGACACACGGCCGGGCGTCAATTACACGGCACAGAGTTCGTATTAATACGGCTAACTGACTCGATTAAAAGCAACCGAAAACACACCGTGTACACTATGTTACACAACAGACGCGTTCTCACCGGTGCAAATCGATCGTGCACGCATATTGTCGTCGTCGACGGTGCCTGACCAACGCCCACGGATTTTACATTTCAGGTTAACGCGATTGACATACGCACGCGACCGAATTATACTCTGTAAATCAACTTGTTGCGGCCGATTTCACGCTCGAAATTAACCGGCGGACACGAAACGACGGGATTATGGAAAGCTTTGCCCGACGCTCTGCCTCTCTCTCTCTCTGCTCTGCCACTGTTAGATCCGGCACCATTGTGCTATTATCCATTTGCCACTGACAGAAACAGCCTTTTTCAACCTTGTGTCAATATTTAGAATTTTTTACTACGCGCGTGTACAGCATTTGGCACTGTGGTTTTCAGATATTTGTTATTTTAGTGCATATTTTTATGCCTGGAATTTTATTCGATTTATGGGCCACTGGGAAAATCGTTTTGTCGATATCTAGAATTTTTGTAGAACCTCTATGTACTGTACTTTTTAGAATTCAATATTTTAGTATATATTTCTGTGTGTAAAATTTAAAACAATTATTAAGTGTCCAACAAATACAGATGATAATTTGACATTATTACAATTTTATATAATTGTGATATTCACTTTTCTAACATTTTATTGCCCAAAGCACTGGATCAGTGTTTAACATGTTCATTGTAAATCCTGTTTGTGTTGTTCATTGTTTGTTGTACGTCGAAGTTGATATAAGAGAAACAATTCCAGTAAATTTTCTAAAATTGGATGGTTAAAAATACTTGTAATACGAATTTGTCAGTAATTAAACATGCTCTCTTACAAAAGTAGAAAGAGTTGCAATATGTCTCAAATTTTTACGTTCTTTTGTTTATACATTTAAAAAGAACGGTTTTGAGTGTTTACAGAATTCGGGTATGCAGCGAAGTTTTACATAACGATCTATATATATATATATATATATATCAGAGAAATCTTCACCGTACGAGAATAGTATGTACAATGCCGAAGAGAATCACGAAAAAGTATCACGTATAGGCCATGCTGGAGAGGTAACTGTACAGCTATAGTCAAGTTCCTCAAATTACAAGAGTTCCTGTTACTATAGTTACGAAATACAAGCTTCTGGATCTACGGGACACTTTGTGTCTCACTGTAACATTCTGTTAGACGATGAAACCATAAATTTTAATGATGACGCGGCGAGTTAAGATTTACGATCGCTAAACGTGGTAGCCATTTTCACCGGTCAATTATATCTTCGTTAGAACCTCGTGATTGCTTCAATTTATAACTACATGGATCTAATTTAAAATTTCTTTCACCTAATTAGGGGGAAAGCACGCTCGCCGGAGGTTTTACCATGAAATACGAGAAACCCGGACGAGTCGCAATTACAAGTCAAACAAAGCGTAATCAGATAATTTAATTTCTCTGATCATTTCGTTAGAAGCATCTTACAAACGAACAGTGTTAATTAAACCGTTCAATTTATGCATTTATGGTACATACGACGGCGCGAGGTGCACATTAAATTCGGTGCTTCACTCAAATTAATACAGTTATTATTTTGTTCATAATTAAGTAATTACCTTCATTCGGTGTAATGGACAGCCTGCTTATAAAATATTGGCTGTATTAACAGTTTTTAATCAAGTCCGGTTATTATGACGAAAATTTCTCTTCCAAACAGTCCATTAAAATTATGGCGCGCGTGATTTTCAGAGAAACCTCGTTTATCGTTAACGACGACGACAATATACAACACGTGAATTTTATTTACATTATTTATACATGGACTCAGGCTTTTATGCAATTTATGACGAAAATGTGAAAATATTTAAAAATATCGTTACTCTGCTTTCGACATTCTAGAATTATTACAAGGAAAAATATACCTGAAATATGTTGAAGCTGAGCGGCGGTAACATGTATAGGAAAAAGTTGTTCAGAATGATGACCTTGACAACATATTTCAAGGTCAACAAAATCGGTGAGGAAGCCCCTAATGTAAATAATTACCTTATCCCCTTTTAAAGAACAATAAATATTAAAAAAGAAATATATATATAAACTGATTTTAATTTTTAAAAATTTAATATCTCTTTTTTAATATTCATTACGCTTTAAAACCGAATATAATTAATATACGCATAGTAATTGGGTCCCCAGTAATCACTGAATCGTTACAATTAGAACACACTTGTGACCGCAAAGCAGTACAAATTTTCACTCAGCTTCTATATATTGCAATTGACGTATAGAAATATTATTTTGCATAAAGATCCGCAGTCTAGTCATGATAGTCAGCATCTCGATCGGAGCAACACTAACAGGGACATTGTACGCGTTTTAATAACAGTTACGGGGAAAAAAGGAAACGACGGGCAACGTTTCACGAAGAGTTTCTTCGACAAGTTCTTCAAGTGGAAACACCCGGGGGAGTATAGCGTATTCAATCGTGGCCCGTTTTTTTTTCCTTTTTTTCTCCACGATGATCGCTGCGCGATTTCGTTTCACGCATCGACCGGTTCCGCGATACTTTTCTGTCCAGAAAGTCCTTAGACCAGATCGGGTGCAGGTGCAAGTAGAACAAGAAAGCGGACAGGTATGCGTACGGTCTCTGGCTGTCTATCGGTCAGGCGCGAACCGAGTGTTTCCTGTTGATACTGAATCGGCGTTTTCTGTCATTCTGCGAGACAGGAGAAACGCTGAATAACGCGAACGAAACTGCGTCCGCTCGAACGAGCACGCGTCTGCTTTTTAGCGCTGCGCTTCTTCGCCTTAACCCTTTGCGGTCCGACGTGTTTTCTCCATTTTGTTTTACAACTTCCATGCACTTTGTGAAACATGCAAGAGCATGCACGCGTAAGTCCATTTTTTTTTTTTAAAGAGGCGGCAGGAAAAATTTACGTTTAATTTAATGTGAACTTTTCGTTTATTTCATCCGACGCGTTTTCTCTATTTTGTTTCAGAACTTGCTGATGCTGCTAGATTATCTTTTCGCAGCCACATTAAACAAACGTAACTTTTTCTTAAATAAGTCCTGTTCGGAGCGTGCACTTTATTTTTAAAAATGGTGCAAGTCCATTTTTTGGAAAAGACAGCAGGAAAAATTTACATTCAATTTGATGTGAACTTTTCGTTTATTTCGTCCGATGCGTTTTCTCCATTTTGTTTCGCAACTTGCTGATGCTGTTAGGTTATCTCTTGCAGCCACATTAAACAAACGTAACTTTTTCTTAAATAAGTCCTGTTCGGAGCGTGCACTTTATTTTTAAAAATGGTGCAAGTCCATTTTTTGGAAAAGACAGCAGGAAAAATTTACATTCAATTTGATGTGAACTTTTCGTTTATTTCGTCCGACGCGTTTTCTCCATTTTGTTTCAGAACTTGCTGATGCTGCTAGGTTATCTTTTTGGCAGCCACATTAACACTAAACCTACTGCCGCCGGTCAAAATGACCGTTCCAGATTTTTTATTTTACAGAGATGAAAGTAGAAATTCTGATTTTTTCTTATAATGCTGACATATGAAGTTCTTTTACTTATAGTAGAATTTTTGTACTTAAATATAATCATCAAAAGTTTGGTTACGAAGGCCTTCTTTTCATATTTCCTTATGGTGCAAAATTGCCTCAAGCCAAATTTGAAATTCTGATTTTTTCGTATAATGCTGAAATATGAAGTTCTTTTACTTGTAGTAGAATTTTTGTACTTGAATATAATTATCAAAAGTTTGGTTACGAAGGCCTTGTTTTCATATTTCCTTATGGTGCAAAATTGCCTCAAGCCAAATTTGAAATTCTGATTTTTTCTTATAATGCTGAAATATGAAGTTCTTTTACTTCTAGTAGAATTTTTGTACTTAAATATAATTATCAAAAGTTTGGTTACGAAGGCCTTCTTTTCATATTTCCTTATGATGAAAATTGCCTTGAGCCAATGAACGATTCCGCTCGAAAGTTGCCCGGTGAAAAGCGTGCGCACAAGCTCGTTCGACCGACAGCCATAATCAGCAGAACAATGCGCGCAGCAAAACAGAGATAATAAAATTCCGACTGCTCCGGACACCGAAATAAAATTTCTATGCGGCCAGTGGTCGTCGTTAATGGGATACTTTCGACGCATCCCCTCGGCTCGACGAAACAATCCGCGGGACACGCGAGTTTCCGGCGGAAACGGACCGCGATGGCGGACAGATTTCATATTTCCCGGGCGCGATCGAGCCCCGCGGTGGTTCGCGTGGAACCACGGAGGACAAAGGACGCTCGTTAATTGTCCAAGCAGTCGATTTCGCCGAGCGTTCGAGGGTAATTAGACGTTCGCGTCGCCGGGAAATAAGAACGTTCGCCGGGAACGGAAACCGAGGCTGTGCGCGCCGAGCGAGTCCATTAACACTAGATTTACCAGACCAGTCAAAATTACTGCTTTTGCAATTTCAATTCAAAATTCCTACTCCATGTAACATTTTCTTTCCGAAATGATATCATGACTTTTGTAGCCATAACTAAAGAATCGGTTTTATGAACTTTATATTATTTTATATGTATTCGTATCAAATATATTTTTTGTTATTGACACTTATACCAGTACCAGTCGAAATGGCTGGTTTTGCAGTTTCAATTCAAAATTCCTACTCCATGTAACATTTTCTTTCCGAAACGATATCATGTCTTTTGTAGCCATAACTAAAGAATCAGTTTTATGAACTTTATATTATCTTATATGTATTCGTAACAAATATATTTTTTGTTATTGACACTTATACCAGTACCAGTCGAAATGGCTGGTTTTGCAGTTTCAATTCAAAATTCCTACTCCATGTAACATTTTCTTTCCGAAATGATATCATGACTTTTGTAGCCATAACTAAAGAATCAGTTTTATGAACTTTATATTATCTTATATGTATTCGTAACAAATATATTTTTTGTTATTGACACTTATTCCAGTACCAGTCAAAATGTCTGGTGCATGTTTCTAAGCGATGAAATGACATTGGGGCAGCTAAAACAATTGATAAGTACTGCAACGTTTTTTCGGGACAGAATATATGATTCCGGGAAAATCATGATTCTGATGCAGTACGCTAGCAGCCCTTGAAATTGTATATTTACTCAGGGTTTTGGGCCGCACATAAGGTTCTCCTTGGGTCCCGGACACTTGGCTATCTGTAAGTGAAAACTCGATACTCGGGGTTTCTGAGTGTCTTGGCCGTGCTCGGTCGTGCTAACGTCTATAAATCGATTCTTGTATTACAATTAATATTATTCATCTTTTTTGTCATTTTTAAAAAGTAAATAAAGACTGGAAACACCACTAAGCACTTTTTCTAAAGACCAGTAATTGTATTACAATTAATATTATTCAATTTTTTTTGTCATTTTTTAAAAGTAAACAAAGACTGGAAACACCACTAAGCACTTTTTCTAAAGACCAGTCATTTTGACTGGTCTTGGTAGAAATAGATATAAGATAAAGACTCCAGTATTTGACCATGTACCAGTAGTTGACCATTTTATAGAAAAACATAAAAAATAAGGTTTGTATAAGCGCACTTATAAGTGCACTTTTGATGAAAGTGAACCTCGGATGCCATGCCGTCTGTTGTTTCAATTTCAAAACAATAACAACATTTCAAACCTTGTTTTTTGTTTTTCTAAAAAATGGTCAACTACTGGTACATGGTGGTCAACTACTGGTGCCTTTACCTTACTTAAGGGATTATATACAGTTAGAATTTTCAAAAAATCGATTTTTTTTTATTTCATTTTCGTAATGTACATATATTTAAGTATACGCACAAAAAATGTCAAGTCAATCCGGCGATTATTTTCAAAGTTACACGCATATTTGTAAAGACGTGTCAGAGCGTTTGAAAGTAGGAGGCGATCTTTCGACGCGTTTTTCTCGAAACTGTGTTTTCAAAGTCGGTGACCAAGATTTCTCGGAAACGGCTGAACCGATCACTCTCAAATTTTAACACAAGCTTCTTAAGTATATTTTTTAGTAATTAATCGAAGTTTTTTTCTCTCCGATGAATATTTTTTTTTTTATAAACAATTTAAGGCCAAAATTTTGGTGAAAAATCGATTTTTTTTTGAAAAGCCGCCATTTTGTCACAAAATTTTATTTTGCTTATTCCTTCGATTAATTACTAGATTATACATTTCTTTAACGAAATCAGTTTGGTTTTTTCATTTTTGATGATCCAATCCAGAGATATAGTGGTCACCGCAAAGCGCCTTTTTTTAGAGGAGCTCTAGAAGATCAGCTATAGCAGGTTTCAAAATTATTATTTTTACAAATAAAAAATGTTAAAATACAGTTAAAAGTTACCATAATATGTGTACAAACTTTTACATTAATAGATGTAAAGGTCTTCTCAGGAAAAATTCTTAAAAAATTGCTTTTTTTGGGCCTCCTGACTGTATATAAACCCCTTAAGTAGCCGGTAAATCTAGTGTTAAACCGGACGTTGTCGATGAAAATTGGAAAACCCGTAGGAGGTCGTGCCATCCGAGTGATAAAGAAAGAGAGAGATAGAGATAGAGAGAACGGAAAAACAGAAAACGGTCCGTCGCGAAATAAAAGACAGGGGAAGCGAGGAATCGAATCGAGAAGCGGCCGAGTTTCAGCCGTTTAGAAAGCTAGCCGGCGAACCTGCGGGTCCATCCGCCATCGAAAAATAAGATAGCAGATTTTACGAAGAGAAAAGCCCGGGCTCCCCTCCCACCGTGAACCACCTCGCAATACCACCGGCACAGAGTCTCTCTTTCTCCGTATATAATGGCAAAAAGTGGGTCGGGTCAGTTTGCACGAGCGACGGTACCTACATGTCGCGGGTTTTTCGATAACGCGGCTGGTCTGCGGTTCCGAACGGAGAAAGACTGTGCCGCGCGCGGAGAAAATTCGATGACCACTGCTCTCTCGCTCTGTCAGTTCGGCAACGTAACGGTGCCTCGAAATAATATTTGTCGTTTTCGGGCAGTCTGTCAGCCCCCGGGGAGACCGCGCGCACAACGATCGCTGCGGCCGAGTGCTTATTCCGAAAATCCATTTAGAGACCGACGATTCCGAAATACGATTAGAATTGATTCTATTTTTGTCTGTCTCCGGACAGCGTCGTTCGTTTGTTAAGCTTTCTTATGGCTCGCCGGAGCGGAGGCGCGCGCGTTTCATGCCGGATCGGCGCGTGCAACCGACTTTTCTTGGTCATAAGTAGACTGTGCACTTTATGCGAAACATGTTGCTGCGATTTCGAACTGTGGTTGCACTAAAAGAATTCAACAACACGTCCATAGATTGTTTTCAATTTTTTAAGATTGTTAAAAACGAAGGTTTATACCGTCACAATTTTTATTTTGCATAAGGATCCGCTGTCTAGGTTTAACCCCTTGCACTACTATTTATTTTGCGATTATATCGATTAGAAACTCTTCATCGTTTAGAATATCACAGAAAAAGAAGATTGTTCTATATTTATTGTATGCCTATGTTTTCTCCAAAGGATATATGTCAACTATAGCAAAATAGAATTCTATTTCGGTTTAAAGAAAATCAATGACATATACATTTATTGAACTCTGTTCAGAATCTTCGTCACGAGTCTGACTCGATGTTGTAGGGCAAGGGGTTAATATATAAAAAATACTATGATGTTCTCTTCTCGATTTACAAAATTGTACTGTATCGTCCATTGTGGTTTGGATGTATTTGCCATGTAACGCGGCTCATTTATTTCGAGTTGGCCTGATTTTTTAGGTTTAGAAGAGCTATGCAAATACCATATTATCTCGTGTGGTCAAATTGACCGGCCGCGGTAGGTAGGTTATAAATATTTCTTGAATAAAAAGAGAAAATGAAAAGAGAAATAAATACTGAAAAATAGATTGTATACATATGTAAAAGGAAGTTTGCTTCCTCGGGACTGGTATTTGAATGCTCCCGCGCGCTCATGGCATAAGACGAAGTCACTCACTAGAAACACGTGCGATTGCTATGGAAAGTGCAAAATTTATACGATATAGAATAAACATTGAATGTAGATTCTATGTTATTGTAAGTATACAAATAATTGTAATCGATAAGCGTAATTTACAATGTGATCTTATAATATATGACAAAAAACTTTGTTATTGCAGAGAAACTTTTCACGTTATTCTTGACCAACCCTTTTGTTTCCCCCATAATAGAAAGAATACAACATTATACATATTATAAGAAAAGTCGTGAAGATACATAGCGATGCGATCATGTTGTATGTACGAAATTGTACGCAGAAAGGAAAGGTCAATTTGACCGGTAGATTTAGTACTCAGAACGACCATAAATTGTTTTCAATTTTTTAAGATTGTTACGAAAAAATGGTCTATACTGTAAAGACTATAATTGCAAAGGGAAAAATCGTCCATGGACGATCGCTAAATCATCGATAAATAGATTACAGGAAAAATCGGTGTATAATTCGGTATACATTATATTATAGAAGCGCAACAGCGGCTTGGTAATGGCAACGCGAATGTAAACAGCGACCAATGATACGCCATTAATGAAAACGGAAAGCGTTTTCCTATATTCGCCGCGCGCAATAATAATTAATGCCTCGGCAAACTTCCAATTACACATGGCAGGCCGGCGTAATGCGTGACGTCAGTGAATCCTCGTAACAACAATGGCAGGGCTCTCTTCAGATTAAGGATGCTTATGGTGATATTCTCGTTTTCCCCCTATCGTAATTTTATGATTAGACCGCGGATCTTCATGCAACATAAACATTGCCTAAAGTGCGAGAGACCGGAGACGTATACACATTCTTTCGTTAATAATTTTAACAGGTTGGAAATAGTACGTCGATACTTTCTGATTATTTTGGCTTCCCTTCCATAAATCAATATAAATAAACCGAGCACACAACTTTACAGAAATGTACATGTAAAATAATAATAAAGAAAAAAAAGAAATATAAAGAAAAGAAAAAGAAATATAAAGAATTTATTTTCTGTTAAAATGTGCAATTCGTAGTAGTACAGCGCAAAACACAAATTTGTGTTTTAATCATTTTTTGCAATGGTTATATGGCGGTTCGTTCCCGATATTAATTTATAATTTCATTGGAAAATCAAAGTTCTATTCGAAGCAGTGTATTATACAGAATTTTGTCTAATTTTTACCAACAAATGGAAACATCAATGAACCGTTCAAGTTCTTTGATTTTCGTTGATATTTAAATAGATAGTTGAGTGTTACACTAAAATTTACAGTGGATTTCCAAAAACTATTTGATCACCACCGATTCTCGAGAAATAGTCAACATACGAACTATGATAATTTCATTGGAAAATAATATTTACAGGCGATTGAATTGGCAACATTTTTTACCAAAAAAATGTCTCCGGTCTCCCAGTTTCTGTATCGTGCAAAAATATCTTGGACAAAAGCGAACAATGGACAGAAATAGTAGAGGTTTCGAGTTTTAAACCGATTCCGGGTACATTTTGTTGTACTATTCCATTTAACAAAATTGTTACAGTTCACATACTGACAATTTCTCTTTTGAAAAAATGTGGAAACACTTTCCGGACCTGCTGCGTGCCACCAAGAAAAATGTCTAGGCCAACAGCTTGCAAATGGTCGATTTAATAGCTTCCACAAACAGTTTGTAAGCAACAACGAAGAGTGTTTGTCTCGGTGGGGTTGCTCGACGGGTCGAACGTGATCGAATAATGGCGCTGGTAGTTTTCCGTTCGACGAAAAACGGTGACTCGGGCGCCTCGACGTCAGGATTATCCGTCGTTTTCCGGCCGAAAAGGTGATTTCCGGAAAAGCGGTGACGATCTAATTACAACGAGACGTTTAGAACGGAGTCGCGCGCCAAGTCCTCAGCCGTGAGAATCGGGTTGAGAACCGTGGTAAGCAGGCAGCCTTTTGTCGAAGAAAACTCGCGGGGTGGGATTTTAATTAAAGAAGAACAATGCCCCGTTGATACTGCTATGCGAAACGACTGCGCATTAAGCGCATAAATGTTTGTCCTCCGATGCGGCCACCACAACGTTGTCTCGTCATCCGTTTTCCTGTTCGTTTGTTCATGTACTGCGGATGATCAAAATGTTACAGCCACTCGCACAAGTATATATCAAACCTCCAAAGTTCTATTAATCCTCTGCAAAGTCGTTTTAAAATATTAAGAATATTTTCTTTTTAGAGGACTATATTATATAATCTATTAAACGGTCTAGATATAATGAGAGTCTTAAATAACGAGAAAATAAAAAGTAATATCGATCTTTTGAACACAATTAAATGATATGCTTGCAGCCTCGGTAGTTAAATCTTCAAATCTCCTGATGTAGAGATTCATCCTCAAAGGATTAAAATTTTGATTATAGATTTTTTAATATTGGGAAATGTTACTATTTTTAACTGACAATCCAGGTAAACTGAATTCTCATCGCTAGACTGTGGATCTTTATGCATTTATGCTACATATATTTACAGAAAGTACATATATTTTGTTTTTAAGTATAATAACTGACCTAATAAAATGAATTTGTTCGCGTTCAATATACAATAAAGTGAAACGCATTGTAGAAATTTGTTTTATTTTAGTCTAGTGTGTCGGATCTCAATCTTTTGAATATGAGCCTTGGTCGATACGATGGAAATAATGGTTTGGCACTTTGAAACAGATAATTTTTCTTGCGAACGTAAAGTAGGTCAGCCTTTATAAATGTTCAAATGACAAAGTTGGAACACGTCTTTGAGACTTCATAATTTCATCATGTCGAGTGTATTCAAATAACGCCGTTTTTGTGCGATACAGTCCGTCGACCGTACCTGCATAAACAGGTAGCCCAGAAACCTGCACCGAGACGCGCAACACCAATTAACAGCTCGGTACTCTGTTATTAATCACAGAACGCTATAATTCTTCGACGCGAGGAATTTCGTGCAGAAATCTATCCGGTGATTTGACTGTATACTCCTGGCTGCGTTAAATCGACTTTTAAATGTGTAAACCGTAAAATAAAATGCTTTTACACAATGTCCGCAGTGTGAAAGTAATTGTTGATGCAAAACGAAAATTCATAGGCTCAGAAAATAACAAAACAACGAAGAAAACTTCCAGGCTAGGGATTTTAAATTGTTGCTTCATTATTTCCCTCAAATTATGTTGAATTTTGAGTACAGAAAAGCTCCTTACAGAACCATTTGTATTTTGTTCACCACGAAATTATTTATTCTTTCCTAACAAACGTATTTTACTTGAGTGATCCGAGTTTGAAACGCTTTTTGAGACTGCGTAAATGTAAATTAATCAGAATAGAATCTTTGAATGTTTTAAAAATATGAATATGTTCTGGCCTAGCCAATATGTCAGTTTTATTATAAGAACTCTAAAAATAAAGACATTAATAATTTCAAATAATTAAAGAGGAAAGACATTCATTTGTTTGAATAATTTGCGTCGAAATAATTGCTGAAACCGGAGGAATACGTCAATAACGAAACGATAAGAATCGAAACCGCGAGAATTAATATTTCGCATCAAAGCTGATGAATTGTGGTATCTGATATTTATAATTAAGCGGTCTAGACCAACGGTCTGGTAAAGTTACACAAACGATCTCGAATTACAAGATCGAGGGACCGAACAAGCACAGTGAAAAGCTCGCGGTCGTCCGCAAGATTACACGTTTCAAAGAGCCGCACGATGAACGAGAGTGATTTTTACTATCCATTCGGATTCACCAATGGCGGTTTAGACGACGGTTACGAAAACTACTCCAAATCGTTGGTTTTCACTCTCTTTCGCACTTTCATTCGCGCCAAACCAACTGTTCCGATCCTTGCCATTACATGGCACCTCTGAACACTATTTCTGCATTTGAAATACACTGTGAAACCTTGTTCATACAACGCTGATAAAAAATATTGTTGTTGGATCTGATTCAAATATTTTTCTCTATTCCAGTGTATTAAAATTGAAGAGATTCAATATTTTACCGCTAACTAGACGCTATGATCTTGTTCTTGAAATCTTAAACAAAACATTTAGCGAATGCTTATAATTCAATTTTCTACAGACAGTTATAATTACATTTTTAGCTTTTCGATATAAGAATGTTCACGAATTTGAATTTTTCTCCGGGGAATTTTCGCTCGATTGTCAGCTAAACACGCAACCATTCATTCCGATGATTGAAGACTTTCAAAGTTTGCACGTTCACGGCGCGAACAGGTAAGAGAATTTAATTTTCCGCTATTCGGTTAAGAGGTTCAGCACAGCGGGAAAGCTTTTAACGACGCCAGTGTGCGAAAGACTTTTCCAATTTCCCGAAAAAAAAGGAACCGTCAAGGGTGTTTCCCGGGCTGTCGCGCGACGTCCGCGAGAGAGCCCGTAGCCAAATGAAAATATGCGGCCGGGAAAACGTTTTTCACGTTTCAGGCTGGCTGCTGCTCGGTGTTTACATTAATTCACCGGAGCATATTTCAGCCTAATCTAATTTCGTCCGCGACACGTCCCGCCACGGTTCGTTGTCAGGAGTCAGATTTTAAATGTGTTTCATTACACGAAATTGCATCGCGTTCTCAAGCGCGTTACACATACCGACGATACTTCAACCTTCCGGAGTAATATCTGCTGTTGACGAATGGACCGTGGCTGCGGTTTAATACGGAGCAATTGCGTTCAAACTCCTGCGATCCGCGATTTCAACCAACCACATGCTCTCGTGCACGCGTTTTCCCCATTATTTCTACTATAATCAACACTCGCAATTGCAATTGCTCGCCTTTTATCTAATTTTTATTCAACTCGATCTCAAACGATTATGATCGCAGCTCCGCGCGTATTTTCTTCGGTATTTATTATTAACACTTTGGCTGCCAAACTGGAAACCTCAAAAATTCCATCAAATCAAAGTAAGTTATTTAATGAAATAAAAATTAAAGAAAAGTAAATGTATATGATATTGAGTAGTCATCCAACTTTCTTGCATTTTACAGTCCTAATGAAACTTGGTACAATCAATATATATATTAACGTAAAAATTCATTTTAATACCTGGACACATAATTCCGTCACCCACATATGGGTGACATGGCAGTCGACGTGTTAATATACACGGTCCTAAAATTGGGACTGATTACCTTTGGTTAGACTGCTGGTCAATTTAACATCAAATGATTATATTAATATTTGCAGTTACACATGCATTCTTTCTTACGAAAGTATAATTTTCCGCTTTCTAGGACGCTTCAAAAGAGTTTACATTTCCCTCTTACACTTGAATTGGACAATTTTAATTTTCCGTAGAGATCCGCACACTTGGTCATAATTTCACAAAAGTGAGTAGGTACCATTCAAAACGGAACAATCGCAGAGTATCTATTATTTTCAAATTTATAAAATTATTAAAGAAGGAATGAAATGTCTGGGTCTTGTATCTCGGAATTAATTCCGAGTATTTTTATCTTGTACGAAGATAAAAATATATAAAAATAAATCTACAAAAAGAAATGCGAGTCGCAAGAAATGGATTTCGAGTGAAAAGAGTTAAAAGCTGCCCGACGTTATCCTCTTATGTTTCTTAAATTTTGACTGCTAGGGACTGGACTGTGGAGTCTAAGCTGGAATGGTTAAATTTTTCCGCAGACTTGGTCGTAATTTATGACGAAAGTGAGTAGGTACCATTCAAAACGGAACAATCGAAGAGTATCTATTATTTTCAAATTTATAAAATTATTAAAGAAGGAACGAAATGTCTGGGTCTTGTATCTCGGAATTAATTCCGAGTATTTTTATCTTGTACGAAGATAAAAATATATAAAAATAAATCTACAAAAAGAAATGCGAGTCGCAAGAAATGGATTTCGAGTGAAAAGAGTTAAAAGCTGCCCGACGTTATCCTCTTAGGTTTCTTAAATTTTGACTGCTAGGGGCTGGACTATGGAGTCTAAGCTAGAAGGGTTAAACTTTTCCGCAGTCGGCAGGCAAGACGACTGTCAGTCACGCGACCGGGACAACTGGTATCGTTTAGCGTTGAAAGACCGACAAGATCGGAAGCGAGACAAGACGACAAGAAGGCGGGTCGAGACGAGACGGAACACAGCACGAAAACAGGGCGAGACGTTTCTCAGGAAAGAAAGCTGCCGATGGAAAAGAAGTCAAGTCAATCCTTGGCTGGAACTCGACTAGAGCCTGACCTGCTATATATCGCATCGCGGGCCGTTTCCTTGACAGAGAGAAAAGAGGGGAAGAGAACCGGGGACAAGAGAGCGAGCTGCGCGAACGAGCAAAGAGGAAAGAGGATCGTCTAGAGAGTATAGTCGAAAGAGGGCAACGCGTCCGGCGCGATGACCTACTATCTTCGCTTCGGCTGCTCGCCGTATAGTTAACACTGAAACACCGTGTAGTTTTCGTTGCGGGACACACACACACACGCGCGCTCGGTGCATCTACGTCGCTCTGCCAGGTGCATTTCCACTGTACGCATCGGCTCCAAAAACCATTTGAAAAATCATTCATGTTTGAACTATTACGATTCGGTAAAACAGAATCGTATGACAATGAACCTAGGCTCGTTTTGAAGCCTACGGCCTCTAGTTTTTCTTGATATTTTTTACTTTTTTTTTCTGGGATAATTTTTTATCAAATGGCACGTGCGAAACTAAGGACACGTTTCTGTTCGACACCTTTTTGGGACTGAATCTGACGTGGATTTAAATTGTTATAATTTTGTAAAACAGAATCGTATGACAATGAACCAAGGCTCGTTTTGAAGCCTAGAGCCTCTAGTTTTTCAGGATATTTTTTATTTTTTTTTTCTGGAATAATTTTGCGTCAAATGGCACGTGGGAAACTGAGGACACATTTTAAAATAAACTTATCGAGAACTTCGTTAAACTTTCTTTTATACGATAATTTCAATTTAAGTAATACTGCGTATGAGAAGAGAATTTATCGCTTCTTAAAGAAGGCATATAGGAATATTTTTAAACAAAACTGAGAGACGAATAGAAATGTCTCGACTTTATTTACCGATCTCTGAACATTCGTGTCGTCAGACGCAGTAATTTAATTAGTAAGTAATTTTGCAACACAATACACTCAACGTGCAAATAATAATCGATCAAAAATTTAAATTATATTATCCGACGGAAAAATCTTTTCGGGAATCAACGATTGCTCGTTGTCTAGATTTAACAAAATCATTGGAACAATTCAATCACTTCCTATTGATTAACGAAAACGCCGGTTGTTTCGTTAATTAAATTTGAACTGTAGCCAGAAATAAATGCCACGCGATCGCGGCACATTTGATTGGTGGGTATTTGCGCGAATATCCAAAAAAAAATAAAATAATCGACGGATTGCAAAATTGTAGACTTCGCGTTGCAATTACAAAGTAATTACAAAGAAATAAGCACTGTGTGCCATTACGTTTTACGATTATGCGATTATAAATGATATAATTTCCTACGAAATGATCTAATCTGAACATATTTCGTATAGGATTAACATACTACAAAAGAGTTACTATAGTACATTAGTACAATCAACACAGCATCCATTGAAGGTATTTCTGAGGGGTGAGTTTCTGCAGAAACATTTTTTATCCCCGTTCGGGGTGCAAACTGTCCGATCAAGTGCTTGTCTTCGAACAGACGACAATATGTGGGACAAGTAGGGCCCGCGGCTATAGTGATTCCCCAGAAGCATTAACGTCGTGTTGTATCTCAGCCAACACGTGCGTGTCCCGTAAATAGCGGTCCAGCCGACAGACATTTAGGTGTATCAATGAAACTCGCCCGTGTTCTTTTCTAATACTAAATAATAATAACTAAATTATAGTGCGCAGAATTCCACATGAAAAAACCATGGAAATTTTAAAACAAAATCTCTTCGCGTACAGTGGATGATTAAAATATAGGGGTAGGAACTCTTGCATATATTTTTTCACTTTGTTCGTCACTTTGAATAATCTGGAAAAATTATACGCTAACTACCCTAAAAAGATACCAAAACTGTACAAATATAAACTTAGTTTGTCGCAACTTCTTCAAGAAATCGACATTTTAAAATTTATTTTATTTTTAAAAATTAGGTTTCACACCTAAAAATTCTGAAAAAATTCACAGATGTGCATTGGAATAGCTAATATATGCCTGATTTTTTCGGAATTTTTAATTGAAGAGGATAAGAGAAATCACGGAAAACCCCGATTTTTTATGGGACCCCATTATTACCCCCCGTGGTGACATATAGGGTTGAAAATTGGCACAAAGAGTTTTCTATGGATAAGCTATCGAACGACCTATTGCAAATTCTGCAACCCTTCGCGATAGTTTATAACTCGTAAACAAGTGAAAACTAAACTAATAAAGTTTACACGAGAATATATAGTTTACAAAATGTCCATTACAGGGCCAGATAGAGAAGTCGTAGAAAGGCAATTTTCCCAAAATTAGCCTGAACCAATTTCCCGAAACTGATCCCTCTAGTTTCACAGAAAAATTGAAATCGTTCGGTCCATTTTTCAGAAAGTTATTCTGACGTAAAGTGTGCTTGATCGGTGATGTGGATTACTGTATTTTTCAATTACTATTTTAGGTAGTTTCTGCTTGGTGCTAGAGAACAGACTGTAGACCGTGGGGCTTGTCTACGGAAGTGTAGAACACGATCGACAGAAGCTCGCCGACAATGCGGCACGAAACACAGACAACTGCATCAATAGATTCACCTGTTTTACGCAGCGCGACATAACGGTCACCGTACGAGCTGTCTGTCACTTCGAACGAGGATAACAGCCACGAGTAGTAATCTCCATTCGCTCGAGGATG
Organism: Seladonia tumulorum; assembly: GCA_913789895.3. Lineage (NCBI taxonomy): Eukaryota > Metazoa > Arthropoda > Insecta > Hymenoptera > Halictidae > Seladonia > Seladonia tumulorum. Next base: position 9,711,140 of record OU565276.1, read on the forward strand.
AATTGGAGGACACGGGCGTAATAATGCCGATCACGGTAATACGACAATCGATTGTTTGCCAGAACGCAACCTGCACTACCACGAAACTAAGTGGTCAACTGTGATTTATCGGCGGGGGTCACCTGTTACTGTGATTTCACCATTTATGTGTGTCTTTTGGCACGAGCTGTTCCTTAATGAAACCCCCCATTGTCACAGAAAAATTAGAGTACACAGACCCCTAATTGAATCACCGTTTGCTTAGCAACAGTATTCTGGAGACCTTTGCGCAGAAATTAGGCAAGTCCTCCATTTTGAAAATTTTTTAATTACTCATTTAAAACTATCAGCAATATACAAAAACATGTAGGACTTTATACTGCAAATTTTTATATTTTATGATATATAATTCTATAATTATTATTCTATCATTTGGGACGCGTGGTCCTGACAATTTTGAGACTGTCGGATTTTTATGCAAAATAGAAATTAGGCAAGTCCTCCATTTTGAAAATTTTTTAATTATTCATTTAAAACTATCAGCAATATACAAAAATATGTAGGACTTTATACTGCACATTTTTATATTTTATGATATATAATTCTATAATTATTATTCCATCATTTGGGACGCGTGGTCCTGTCAATTTTGAGACTGTCGGATTTTTATGCAAAATAGAAATAATCTATATTATTTTTAGGACACGGGAGCTACATACACATTTATTTAATTTTTGAAATAATTTTATACAGTTGATAAAAATAGTACTTTTTAAATTCTTTAAGTGTCACCACTGTTTTGCATCTGACGTGATAAACATTCTTGTCATAAACGCTTAAAGTCTGCAGTCTAATGATTATTAACAAACTGTGAAACATGTCAGGAGACAAATTACGTCATGAAGTTAAAATTGTGTTTGTAGTACTTGGGAGAAAAATTTGCAACTGAAGGCAGAACTGTCCAGCATACGATTCACTGCCATAACTATTAAACTACAGGCGGTATACAGTGGAAATATGGCGGTTTGCGAGTTAAGCCGACAATTTATGAACCGTCTCTTCCGAGACTAGAAACTAACTAATCATTATAACTACTTTTTAATCAACAAACAGATCAGTGCGTTAACTGGCCTTATAAAGGATGACAGTTATTGGCTTTACGAGCGAAATAAACGATGAGCTCCTTGATGACGAAACAGATGTCAGGTTTAATGTTATATAAACGATTTTACATGAAAATTGACGAACGATTGCATCCGTTCGCGTTGTGCAATATTCCTTTACACGTTACTTGGTTATGTCAATTTTGTATACAAGATGTCACAGTGAGATTAAATTAATAATTGGAGCGCGTTCTTCTGTTACGTCTATTTTCATTTTTTTATAAACGATTCTACTATAAAATGTAAATTTGTGTTAATAATTGGAAGAAATTCTTCTTTAAATTACTTTACGTCAATTTCGATTTTTTTACAGACAATTTTACAATAAATTTGTGATAACAATTCGGACAAATCCTTCTTTACATTTTCGTTTGTTAGTAAAATTTAATTATGGAAAACAGAAGTATAAATCGAAGTATATTTCTTTAAAAAATTAAGAAAACAATTTTTGCCACGTTTAACTAAATTTTCGCCAGTTTTTCAATCTAACCTTTCAAACTTAGCAAATCGTTTACAAATAAATCATTTTATTAAAATATCTCATCTGTGAACAGTGACACTCTTTCAATTCGACAAATGACCAAAAAATGTTCAAAAGTTAATTCTAACCCCCACCCCACCTGCCCCGTGTAAAAAATACTAAAACTGTTTCCTAACAAACTGCACATGCGTTAAAAATCATGCCCCTATTGTCAAACGAAAACACCAGAATGTCCATAAATAAATTTTACCGTTACATATTGAAAAACCCCGACACTGTCTCTTTCGTATGAAATTCGCTAAAAATCGTTTATTCCTTTCGTCGAAGAAAAACTGCAAAATAAATACTTCCCATTTTCTTAAAACCCGTAAAACTTGTCCCAAATGTTTGCAAAATACACACGCGTGCTAAAAATTGTTCTATAAAACCTCTAACAATCGAACACGGTAGTGTCGATTGCTATCGAACGCGATTCGCAGAGGCCGAATAAAAATGGCCGAATGAAAATACAAGTTCTACTCACAGCCACTAACAAAGGCAGCAACAAGATTAAAGCTGTCTTCCGTATACTCCGCCACGTCCTCTCCATCATGCGTGTATCCTCTCTGCAATAAAAAATGGAGCTCGCTATCAATGTGGCCACACGCGAACACTTTTACAAAACGCAACTTCCATCGTTCGACAAATAAAATCCAACGTTCCCCATCAGAAAAACTACCAACAAAATCTGAAGAAAAATGTCGGACAACTTTCCGATGATCGATCTCGGTACGCACAATCCACCGAAACAAACCGGTCCTCTCAAAACTCGAACTTCTTAATTAAAACCTAGTCCGCGGCGCGTCGCCACGCCGAAGAAGAAGAAGAAGAAGAAGAACTTCGGTCTCTAACGCAGCTCGAAGAATTCAATCTCGCGAGATTCAAAGTCCGTGCACGCGAAAAGAGACAGAGAGAAAGAAAAGAGCTTCGTTTCCGCTGAAATTGGCTAGGAAATAAAGTTTAACCGTGCGAGAAGGTGGGAGAGCGAAGGCCAAGAAGAACAAGTGGAAGAGGAGGAGGAAAAAATATAGGAAAAATTAAATTTCCCGTACCGGGCTGGTAGACAAAGGAAAAAAGACCGGAGAAGGGTCGAGCACCAAAGTGCTCGATATTAGATCTTCGCGATCAACAAGTATGAAAACTTCGAGTGACGTCAACGCGCAGGATCCGGCTAGAGGTGTGACAATACGATGAATATCGATATGTTACCAATACTTTGATATATCGATAATATTTTTAAGGCATCCTTAAGGCGAATAGAGACAGGAGTCGTCGAAGTGTAATGATTTATCATTTTCATCTAGTTATTTTTGGTCGACCTGATTACAGACAGTATATTGATTACACTGCTAGTACAGTAGAATGAAAAATATATATTGATTTTTACAATATATCGGATGATAAATATGCGATGCGTCAAATAATTAATTTAATACGAGCTCCTCCTTTAATTTGCCTTAACGATATTTTAACGACATTATCGATATATCGCTAAGAAGATATACCGGCCAGACAGTTTCAAAAATTCAATTTTTTTAAATGTATAAAATGCCATGTCGAAAGAGATATTTCATTTTCCAGGCAATATTACGTACAAGATAGAATGTAGCATAGTATTTTTCGATATTCTAATTATTTAATTTTTTAGAACCATTTAAAGTCTACGAAGCGTCGCCATTACTATAACGACCAAATTTCGTTTCCAAGCCCACTGTATGTTGCGAGTAACACGTTTTCTTTTCTTAAATAAAAAAAGAATTTTCATTTTAGGCGAACCAGTTCTTATCGGCCAGCAACCGATGTCCCAACGCACACGGGGTACCAGAGTTAACGAATAACTCCGCCATTTTGCGACATTTCCAGTTGGAAATAATCGGAGAGCAAATTCGAAAGCTACATGTACGCTATCCCAAAAAACGGAAGTTCTTCGCTTCGGCGTTACTTGTAAAAAAAATTTCACAAGAAGGTCGATTTTTCGACACCGTCCGACAGGTGTGTACCCACTCGAGACATCGATAATCGATAGTCACACCTCTAGATCCGGGACCGGAAGAACAGATCGATGCACCTCTGTCGAATCCTTCGGCTGGGGACACTGGCGTCGGCTGGTTCTCTCAGAGGATCCTCGTTAGTCCGGTTTCCCCTGGTTTAATTAATCACCCCCGGTCTCGGTAATTAACCCCGTGGATGCGCGCGCCGTGGGTCAGTTATTCCTCATCGGGCCCCGCGCGACCGTGCTTCCCTTGCGGTAACGATACGGAACGAAAAGAAGAAAAAAAAAAAAAGAGGAAAAAAAAAACACAAGGGCCCGAGGAAGTGTGTGTTTGTCCCTGTCTGCGCGGCGACTCGACTCTACGGGCCCAGAGGTGGCTACCTTGGCCAACGGGGACTGACTGAAGGTGCAAGCCACGCTCGTCTCGGCCACGAGCCACGTCCCAGTGACCTACTGACAATCTCGATCGTGTTCTGGCCGCACGATCACCCCTCCCCGGCTCCTTCCGCCTTCAGCGGGCCCCAAACAGGCCCACCGTGCTCGCGAGCCGGCCCCTTCCCTTTGTGCCGACCGCTCTCTGCCACCGTTTTCGCTCCTTCTTTTTCTGACACCGTGCTGATCGCAGCTGTGCCTCTCTCTTTCTCTCTCGGTAAACATACTCCTTGTCTCTTTCTCTTTCTCTTTCTGTTTCTCGGCTCTGGGCCTCTCTCTCCGCCGTTCCGGAGAACGATGCTCCCCGGGCACAGGTGAAAGACGCTCGGAACGAGGCGCGAGAGTCATTAAATAGGGAACGGGGAGGTGGGCGCTTATTTTCGGGCTCTCGTTGCTCTTTGCGCACGACCAGCAGGGTTCGCGAATGTGGCCATTTTTTGAGAATCCGTTTCCTAACACTGGGTTCACGGGACCTGTCGAAACGACGGGTTCTAATATTTTTAACCCCTTGCCCTACAATATCGAGTCAGACTCGTAATGAAGATTCTGAACAGAGTCCAATAATTATATATGTCATTGATTTTCTTTAAACCGAAGTAGAATTCTATTTTGCTATAGCTGACATATATCCGTTGGAGAAAACATAGACATACAATAAATATAGAACAATCGTCTTTTTCTATGATATTCTAAACGATGAAGAATTTCTAATCAGTATAATCACAAAATAAATAGTAGTGCAAGGGGTTAACACTTTGACTGGCAAGCTAGAAACCTCAAAAATTCCATCAAATTAATGTGTTATTTAATGAAATAAAAATTGAAAATAATTATATCTATGATATTGAGTAGTCCTCCAACTTTCTTGCATTTTACAGATCCCAATGAAATTTGGTACAATCAATATATTAACGTAAAAATTCATTTTAAAACCTAGACACATAATTCCGTCACCCACATATGGGTGACATGGCAATCGACGTGTTAATCTTTGATTGTTGAGATTGTGAGGATTTATTTCTTTAGATATACAGTGGGGGACAAAAGTATTCGTACACTTGGAATATAGAAATAAAAGCAGCAATATCTTTTATGTTATTAATTGTATTTAAACATATGTAGCTTTATATTGTATACAACACTTATACCACATATTGCAAATATTCACTAATAACGTGTATTCGCCAATAAAATTCACGTGTACTCGTCAATATAATTTTCATCATGTATATAACTAACATATATCTACAAAAAACGCATATTTTAAATTTTCACTACAGGTTCAAATAAAAAAGTTGTGAAAAGTACCATTTTTATTTTCTCATGTGATTCTTAAAAATTGCGATTTTTTCAAAATCTTTTTTGCACATTATTTGGAAAACCAATTCTTTTAACTCCTCAAAAAAGTCAGGTGGTTTGATCCAATTTAAAAAAAAGTTATACTGATTTAAAGGGCGTTCGAATACTTTCGTGAGCCTGTGTAAGTGATGTTATTGTCTTTCTTTTTTGCTCGTTTGTTGTTAGAAGTGTAATGTATAATATACAGTTACGTATACTTGAATGTACTTAATAATATAGAAAACATTGTTGTTTTTATTCCTATATTCCAAGTGTACGAACACTTTTGTCCTCCACTGTACATTATTTTGAAAATGGCCAAAATCTTGGATAGACACTTATTTTTATAAAGTACTGAGAAATACTCACTTTTAGTGCTCCGTGAACCTAGTGTTAACTATCAATTTCTTATTCTGAATGTGACCCTCGACATGAAACGATAAATAATGAATTTTGTTAATCAATAACATTGTTCTTGTTCTCGTTTAGAAGCATAGAATATACTGACAAAGTTTGGCACTTTAAGCCTGTATATGTTTCTCCTTTTTTCCGACGATGTGCTTCGTCCCCCACTTTCTTTGTTTCTCTTATCTGCCTGCTCTTGCTCTCTCTTTTTCGCGATTATCGTGTCTGTACCTTTCTGTCCACCATTCTGCGGAACGACGCTCCCCGGGCACAGGTGAAAGACGCTCGGGACGATGCGCGAGAGTCATTAAATAAGGAGCGGGGAGGAGAGTGTTTATTTTGGGTCTCGCATTCTTCGTTCGGAGACAACCAGATGCGCAGAGACTTATGATGCCTGCGCGAATATTAGCTGGGTTTTGCAACCGGGAAGAGGTCTTGTTTTGTTGTTTTTTTTTTTTACGGCCCATTTGTGGTAACTCGGGTTTCGAGGGACGAATTATTCTTAGAAGTCATTTTAATTTATTTTCTGAAAATTTCTAAGGAAAGCAAAAAATTTCTATTCGATGGCTGGTCTTTGCAATGGACGCAGAGAATATCTATTTTACATAGAAGTAATTATTAGTTTGTGCTACAATTACCTATTTCACTTGCGGACGTGTATAAAAAAAAATGCATTTTAGTAAAACGAAGACTGCACACGCTCGCCGAAATACGTTCCATGTTTATTAAAATAGACTTTATAATTGTAAAGCGAAGTATTTATTGGCCAAGTAAAATATTTTTCGAAATGTTTGGAGTGTATCCGCCTCTGCCAATTTCAGCGACAGAATAAAATTGCGAACGGAACGTTCATTTCCCCGGGGAATATTTTATTTGGATTGAAATCATAACATGCGCCGTATTTTTGAGCGACGGTGTACGTGATCTGCTTGCTTTAGGGTTTAGCGGATTCGGAACCGTTTATTCTAGACCGGTATATTATTTCTGTATAAAATCTCCAATGACGACAGATTGCGGTTGCATTGTAACTTTGATCAAGTTTAACCATACTAGCGCAAGTATTTACACAAACCTTCAAACAGAAATCTCTTACCGAAAAGACACTGCAGACATGTAAAACCGAGTCCAGCGGTCCATGAATTTTCACTAAAATCAATCAACGTGTACAAAAATCATTTTCAAGTCCTCTTTTTGCATATATTAGGGGTACCCATAAGTGATCAATTGTTTGCAAAGAATTTGTTTTGCTTTTAGTTCTGTACCGATCGTTGAAACACGTATTCTTTTACAGTTTTCGTTAATTTATCTATGTCACTTGTAGTTGAAACATATTTTTATAAAATATGATATGAAACATATTTTTATAAAATATGATATGAAACATATTTTTATAATTTTTTTTTTTAAATGTACAATTACATACAGAAACATATGGTTTCCTAAAACTATAAGAGGTGTACTTATAAAGTACACCTCTTGTGTACTTTTACCATAAGTAAACCCTTATGTTTATTTATTTTATTTTCTTTTATTTTTTATTTTTCTTTATTTTATTAAATTTATTTTATTTTTTTACCCTTTTGGACTTTAACACCTAAGAGTGTACTTTTTACACTCACTGTAGGTCCCGTTGATAATATTATTTCTTGAAAAATTCATAACATTTGCATTCTGAAATTCATATGCAATTAATATTTATATTTTGCGCATTTTGGGACAAGACCTTCGAGAGGGGTCCTGTCGTATTCACCACGATTCGGAAACTCCTCGGCGCAACTTTATCGAAGAAAACCCAGTACACCCGGCTGTTATCCCAGAGGAAACCCGATTTCGCCGGGAAACTAATTCACGGCGGGACACGTAGCAAAACAAAGAACAGCAGAAACTGGGCACGGCGGTGTACGTAACAATATCGTAGCGTCAGCTGGCTGTCGGTCCGGGACGCGATGGAGGAATGTCTGCGAAAAATATATTTCGCTCGTTCTTCTCTCGCGAGTTGAACACGCCGGATCGTGACTCGAATGACGGCGAACGTTTAAACGGCCGGAACCGCGAATGACAACCGATCGAGTCATTTCCGTTCGAGGAGGTTCGATTTCAATAAATCGCTGGAGGAGGAGAAAATCGAAACGAGGGCGTGTGCTACTCTACTACCAGTCCGATCGTGGACGTATCGCGATTTTTCACCGTACCTGTTCCATACCGGTCCGACATAGTCGTCGTCGTCGTCGCGCAAATCGAAGAATCGCGAGACCGATTTCCCGGGCCCGATGCACACGGCCGCGCCGAGGTTATCATTCGCGGAATACGAAATTCCAAAGTACTTTCTACGGTTCGCGTGTGGCCGAGATTGTTATCTGAGCTATGCATTTTTCAGCAAAATGGAAACCTCGATGGCTCGCATCTAGATCATTTTCCTGCAATCGGATGTAGGTTGCTTGAAATTCCTGCCGATTGCTGCTCCGAATCGCTTTTCATTAACGATAATTTCATTATACAATTATAATTTAATTTCTTAATTTAGGTTATCTTTGAAACGATTAAACTGTACATATGCCGTTTGAAATGCATTTGACGTTGTTAATGTATTGCTTGTACAAATTTTGAAATGTTTTCGACTAAACGTAAAGATCATTTTGCATTAACGTTGATTAAATGGACATATTTAGATTAGGTTATTTGAAATTCATTTGACGTTGGTTATAGCTTGTACAAATTGTGAAATGTTTTCGTCTAAACGTAAAGATCATTTTGCATTAACGTTGATTAAATGGACATACTTAGATTAGGTTATTTCAAAATTCATTTGACGTTGGTTATAGCTTGTACAAATTGTGAAATGTTTTCGTCTAAACGTAAAGATCATTTTGCATTAACGTTGATTAAATGGACATACTTAGATTAGGTTATTTCAAAATTCATTTGACGTTGGTTATAGCTTGTACAAATTTTTAAATGTTTTCGTCTAAACGTAAAGATCATTTTGCATTAACGTTGATTAAATGGACATACTTAGAGATTAGGTTATTTCAAAATTCATTTGACGTTGGTTATAGCTTGTACAAATTTTGGAATGTTTTCGTCTAAAGATCGTTTCGTCTAAAATGAATTAAAATAAAAATGAAAAATAAAATTGTAAAACCACTAAGAAGATGTAAGAATAATAATCACATTATTTTCTTAAGACTGACTAAAAAATAAGTCTAATTGTACGCGGCCCCGGACGCGTAGATCGTAGCCCGGGGCGATAGATCCCGCGACCGTCGTTCATCCGAGCGATCCTGCCGCTCGACAAGTGTGCAATTTGCATAATTATCGTGTAACATTAATTACAATGTGTATCGGGTAACCCGGACCCCTGGTCGCACTTATTATGAAACGCTCTACTTTCGTGGGTACGAGAGATGGCGGAGGATGGCGAGCTACCTAAATACGTGCAAGCGGTATTGTCACGCTCCAGTGCGAGCGGAACGCGAGACGTATTAATCTGAAATCGGTGGCAATGCAACACCGAGAGGAGGTATCTGTGCAAATATTTTTCTTCTTCGAGCTCGATACACGGTCTCGTGTTTGGACTTTCACCGCGGTGTGCGAACTCTCTATCGTTGGTGTCAAACTAAATATTTGATCTGCCGGAACATTAATTGTGTGCCGTAAATTTAGAGTACCATTCGTACAAACAAAATATTTTCACAATTACAATTTTCCGTTAAATGGTTTACCAAGATTCTCCCGACTATCATTTTGTATTTTTCAGGAAGGAATATTGAATTTTTTGTTGGAATTAACACACTCGTTGCGCTAGTACTTTGACTTTCTCTGCGAGATATTGTTTTCGATTGCGGTTTCAGTTCGTTAAATGCTTTTTATTGGGTCTAGTAATAATTAGTGTCGTTTTTTAGTGTTCGTTTGGAATCCTGCTTGCCGCTAACTTCATCAACGTAACCTACAAACGCGTGGTACGTACAAAAAGTGTGAAGCGTAATTACCAAGCTTTGCTGCAAAAAGTTTGTGTTCGAACTGTTTTACTTTGCGAAACTAGGGTTAACCCTTTACACTACTATTTATTTTGTGATTATAATGATTAGAAATTTTTCATCGTTCAGAATTTCATAGAAAAAGAAAGATAGTTTATATTTATTGTATGCCTATGTTTTCTCCAAAGGATATATATGAACTACAACAAAATAGAATTTTATTTCGGTTTATGGGAAATTAATAACGTTCACATTTGTTAGACCCTATTCAGAATCTTCATCACGAGTCTGGCTCGTTATTGTAGGGCAAGGGGTCAAAGAGGATGGTAGATGAAGAGCATACTCGGCATTGCATGCAATCAAAGAGTCACAATCCGCAGTTCGCTCCTCTCTCGTCAAAACCGATTGCCGTTTTTAGTGCAAATTGTTACCGGAGATGAAAAATGGGTGCTTTATGTTAATCCGAAGAGACGGCCACAATGGTTGGACAAAAGCGAAACGCCGCAGCCCGCGCCAAAGCCTGGCTTCCATGCGAAAAAGGTGATGTTGTGTTTGGTGGAATTTTAAAGGAATTCTTCATTATGAACTCTTACCAACCAATCAAACCGTTACAAGTGAAGTGTATAGTACACAATTGGAAAGGTTAGACCGAGCTTTGAGAGAAAAAGAACCCGCGCTAATTAATCGAAAGGGCGTAATTTTTCATCACTATAACGCACGACCGCACAGTGCAAGAATCACGACGGACAAAACTACGTCAGTTGGGATGGGAAGTTCTCCCACAACCTGCATATTCTCCAGATATTGCCCCATCCGATTATCATTTGTTTCGTTCCTTGCAAAATTTTCTTCTTGGAAAACATTTCAATAACGAAGAGTGCCTAAAAAACGGCTTCACCGAATTTTTTTTAATCAAAATCACAAGAATTTTACAATAGAGGGATTAAGATGCTACCTGAGCGTTCGGCACAAGTAGTTGAAAACAACGGCGACTATATCGTTGATTAAATTGTTTTGTTTTGTTTAAATAAATTAGTTTGAAAAATGTATTGGAAAACGACATTAATTATTACTAGACCCGAAAAGGTATTTCACGTGAAGATTCATTGTTCTTTATTTCTTTACAGTTTTCGTCGCGGCGAAGCGAATGTTTTCACGCGGAAGAAGATACGCGAGGCGAACGCCGATATTAGCGTAGTATTACTTTCGTTTTCGACTCTCGAAATTGCATGGGGAACCTCGATTTGCGTAATACCGCGACCGATAAGAACAAGACTAGAAAAGCGAACCGACGGCCTGGCCCAGATTCCTCACCCGCATTGCGTTAACTCGTCCATCCGGAAGTGGATTATGGTAGTCGTTATACGCAGAGATAACGCCTCGCAGCAGATAATACGTGAAAGTGCGAGTGAATGCTTCCCCTTTGCGAGCTTCTGCTTCCGATATTTGCATTTCCCAATATTTCCCGTCTGATCCCGAAATCATAGTTAACACAGCATCCAATCGAGCGGCGACCTCATTCATTCCCCGAATTTCGAACATAACCTAAAGTTGGTAAACGAAGACCGAAAAAATTCGACTGGTGTTCATTTGTTAAAAATAAGTAGCAAAGAAATGTAAGTTGGTGTAGAACGACTAAATAATTACTGAATAATTATCGTTTTTATAAAGATTTCACTGGAATTAATTCTCAAAATACAAAATAAAAATTTCGTTTCATTTATATGTTCTACTTTGATTAGTCATTTTAATGCAAATTCGGAAAGTTCAATCTGTATTTTGTTGAAATGTGGTGGATTATCGACTCCGATGGCGGCTGCTTTGCATGTAAACGAGGCAGGAAAGTTGATTAAAAAACCAATCATAATGGTAATCGTATTATTTCGGGTTCTGTGTTCATTGTATCGGATAAATAACTACGGACAAAAATATTCTTTAACACTAGTCTGTGCAATTATTATTTAGCGTCGATCGAATTTCGTACGAAATTTCAACCAACAATTTATATTACGCCGAATAATGTGTTTCAAGTACTTTGTACAGTTCAAGCACCTTTTTCCCAAAGAGTAAAAAAAGTGAAAAGATTGTTATCGCGCGAGCAACGCTGTGAAAAACAGAGAATATAAGGTAGCTTAAAAATTCTTTCAAGGCAAGGGTTGCTCTCCTGGTAATTTCGACTCGCCCCAATACAGACAAACTAACCATTCTCTTCTTTCGTTCTCCTAGTTTTTTCCCGAGTGCGATTGCACTTCCATCGTCTTTCTCATCACGTTCTCTTTTCATCTGCGCGCCGAACGATACAAAGACTCATGCTCGCCGAAATTCCAAGACCTAACTAGACGCGGACGAATATTCCGGAGAAGATTTCCAACCAGTCATCATGAGCCACCTCACTTTTCGGATGTACCGTCATCTCCTGAATCAGCTGTTGCAATTTTGTATCGGCATTGCACGCTACCGGCAAAAATATTCGGAAAAACACTCCACTTAAATGTTCCAACGAGTGAAACAATATTCCACTCTTCAATCGAATGCTTTTCATTCATTTCTTCCATTAAGCATATACGATGAACACTTTACAAACAAAAAGATAAAAATATTTTTATATCAAATTCTTACTTTTATATTAAATGATAAATTATTTAATATATTATTAAGTCACATAACACGATAAAAATATTTTTATATTATATTTTATATCAAGTGCACAAAATGTTCTTGTCTTCAATTTTGTTCAAACGCTTTTTATTGATTTCTTGTATTCAGTATGTATAAAAAGATATAAAAACTTTTCTGTCATGTATATTTGATTTATAACCTCTTTGCAATATTAAGTTCACAAAATGTCCTCCTCTACAATTAAACGCTTCTTATTGATTTCTTATATTCAGTATGTACAAAAAGATATAAAAACTTTTCTGTGATGTATATTTGATTTATAACCTCTTTGCAGTATTAAGTTTACAAAATGTTCTTCTCTGCAATGAAATGATCCCCAAAAATTCCTTCTACTGAATATATAACAAAATATTACTCCATTAGATATGTTAACAATTATTATTTTGTACTCTATCATTTTTTCACTACCTCACCTCGCATCATCTGGCGAAATCATTGCTAAAAAAAACCACGCCGCTACCGAGAAGAGATCATTCGCGCGTGTGGCAGCCATTCGAAATTCCACTTCGACCACCGAGAGCGACTTAAAAATGTTAGAAATTCCTTGTCTACGTCACCACGTGACAAAAGTAGGTCCCGAGCATCCGACTTTCTCGAACTTCTTCTCGTTCCATTTTTTTCTTTTTTTTTTTCGAAAGAAAGAAGAGGTTGCAGCGTGTCCAGCGGACCTTGTACAGTCGCAAAGAAATTCCGAGTGCGAAAACGATATTTTAAGTGAGCGTAATCGGCGTGAGGGTAACCATAGCGTGAACAATGCGAGGTGGGATCGGTGGAGATGGTAGAACGGCGGGCTATTAGGAGAAAGCGGCCCCGAAAAATTAATCTTTCGGCGAAAGCTGATCGAAAATCGTGGGCCCCGATAGGACCGTACCCTAGAATCTCGTTCCCGAAACCAAAATCTTTCTCTGGTTACTCACGCGGCCCGAATAGAACCAGGGCCACCTGTTTGCCTCGGGACAACCATTGTGTGTGTTTTAGATTTGCATAAGCGGACACGTACCCGAATCTTAACCCATTTCCTGTTGTTTATTAGCAACATTTCTTAAATTACTACTTGCGACTTACTTGCAACTCATTTTGCTTGCACTGAAAATACTGTCTCGACAATAATCAATTTTTTCGAAATCATTGTCAGTGCATTACGGGTTTCGCGTTAACCACGCAAAAATGAATGATGATGATGATGTACGAACTCGGTGGAAAAATGTCAGAATATAGGTGTTTGTGCAAAATAAAAATTTTTCCACAAAAATCTTCATTGATCGCAGCAGAAGTCAAATGGAAATCTGTTTCTTCCTGGAACAATTTTTCTCGGTTTGTAAATAACAGTAAATCTCGTCTAAATGCATGAGATCCGTCGCCTAATTATCACTAATTCTTTTTAATTGATTAGAATTATTGAGGAACGAAGTACAACTTTACGTAGACCCTGTTTCATGACGTTAGTGCAGACTCATTTATAATACATGAATGTGAAATTGTGTATAAAATTTTGATAGAAACATTTTTAAAAAGACTTCGGTAAATGTGGAATTAAATTGATTCAATTTTGTCTGTCTTTGCATTTTCATGAGGTTCCGAAGATCTCCGAAGATAAATTTAAGGATTTACGACTCTAGAGATGAAACTTGTTGGTTGAGGTTAGGTGGATAAGACGATAAGTGTCACTAAATTAATTGGAGAAGTAAAAGTATGTTAAACGTGACTGAAGCTTCTACTGCAGCTTGTTTTACACATTTACGTCCAAGGGGAATGCGGGAAGTTTAATAAATGGATGCCAAAGAGAAACTTGTTCCCTTTATCAAAGATTTCGTTGTGCATCGAAAGAATTTTGAGAACTTTCTAAAATTGTACAATGTAGCACCTTCCCCTTTTAAAATATTCTTCCCCTTGCGAAATATCATTCTGATAAAATTTTTAACAAGATTGTCATCGTATTGTACTTGCTGAATCACTTGCTTCAAAGCCAATGATAAATAAATAAATCAAAATTGTCATTTCTAACTTTTCGATTCTAGAAATTCTTACAAAATTAACAATATTCACTGAGTTTATAGCAAGAGCTTCTCAAACATGAAAAATTAGATACACGTTTCTGCAAAAGCATTAAAAACAAATGATCAATTACAATGATAAAAAAAAAAAAATAGCACCGCGGGTCTGAATGTTGTAAAATAAAAGAAACAAAAGCAAGCCGGAGACCCTCATTTAAGCGAAGAAACCAGATATAAACGCAAAAGGATATCGGAAAAAATAAATCCTTCTAATTGCGATACATATTATAAGAATAAAAGTATCATTTAAGGTGGAAAACTTGGAGAACAATAGGGGGAAAGAATGGACACTATAACGAAGGAGCAATAATTGTTTTCGTTATTTTAATGAACCTTATTAAACGACTGCGAAATTATTCGATACGCATTCTTCTGTTCCCGCAATCTTGCCGAAAACGCAAGAATCTTAAAAACAAAAGAACCGACCGAGGAATCGAACAATATAAAAACATTATAAATTACGAATTTGTTACACATTCGTGCAACACACACGTACACACCGATGAGTATACCAGAGAAATGTTCAACATACTTCTCTATCGCTCCCAACTTCGAACGTTAATTATAACAGCGCACAATAAATATTGTGTAAGCGACTGTATTATCCACATTAGCGCACGCAACAATAGGTCAATTGTTCCCCGTAAGACCTCAAATCACATAACTAATTGCCCGTATTGTTCGAAGACGGTTTGTGTGTTAAATTATTCAATGCGCGTTCCACTACATTCACAAGCTTTCTCGAAAAACGCAGGACTCTGCAAAACAACTTTATTAATCTTCGGGTGAACGACGCAACTAAAACACACTAACACCGATGCATAGACCAAAGAAATGTTCAACATCTCTTCGATAAAAGCAGGCTATAAATATTGTGTAAGCGACCGTATTATCCAGACGAATGCACGCAACGATACGTCAATTGTTCCCCGCAAGACCCAAAATCACACAACTAATTGCCGGTATTGTTGGAAGGCGATGAACTTCGTTTCAGAAAACGGAAGAAGAATTTTGTCAATTTCCGGTAAAACGAAAAAAGAAGAGGGAAAGAGAACACTATGGTTCTCAGGACCCGGTGCAACAAAACCAATGGACGATTCAATTTGCAACGACAATGAATCGAGCGTTCTTCCGGTTTGGGAATAAATTTTTTGCTGGAAGCGTCGTTTCTCCAATTACCAGCGTTGCCAGTCGTTCCCGCACAGTTTTACCCAGAGAAACGTAAGAAGAATGCATGCGTGTCGAGAATGTGTCGTTTATGTCTCACGTCCTAAATACGGGCCGCGTAGACGCCGAGGAAAATGACACCCAATGGGATCGAGCTCACGTCGGATTCCTACGCGCCGGGATCCGTGGAATTAGGTTCGCCGATTGAAATCGTCTTCGAGCGACCACGGGGGAATTTTTTTTTTTTTTTTTTAGAAGTGTACCATAAAAATACTTTCAGAAAAATCCTGAAGCTCGTCGAAACATGGTCGGAATCAGAGTTGGCCAGTAATTATTAGGGGGACCCATAAGTAATCAATTATTTTGAAATCTAAAACAAACTTTGTAGTAAATTCAATTTTCATAATCTCCATCGCTGTCAAGGACAGTTTGCCATCTTTCAATTTTCAATCCCCCTCTTATAGAAATCCACAGGGTTCCCGAAGAAAAATATGACTCAAGGTGACTCCTTGCATCTTCTACAGAAGCGAATGTTTTATTTCTTAAATAATGCTCCAGAGATCTGAAAAAATGATAGTCAGAGGGAGCAATATGTAAATAATACTTCCCGTTGCAATTCTTTGATTTTTTCCTGAGTGAGTTTCGCTGTATAGGGCCGGGCATTGTCAATTTGCAGTATTACACCTTTCTCGATGCCCTCTTTTTCAATCGTTCTGGATACAGTCGTTGTAATTGCTAACAATACAGCTCAGCAGTAACTGTTTCTCCAGGTTTCAACAACTTAAAGTGAATTATGCCACGACAGTCCCAACAAATGCACAGCAACACCTTTCTAAGTGATAAGCTAGGTTTAGGGGTTGATATTGATGTTTGCAGAAAGCCATTGCTTGGAACGCTTTATGTTATCATCAGACTGTGGATTTTATGCATTTATGGCAACAATGAGTGGGTGTTATTTCAAACAGTAAAAAGATTACAGGAATTTAAGAGTGTCAATACATTTCTTACAACTTAACCCTTTGCACTCCGAACCATTCTGGCAGAAATTTACAAATCCTCGTATTATTTAGTATAATTTTGGAACCAAGTAACGTATTATAATGATATTGGACTTATATGAATTGGTTGACATCGAGGAATATATATTTGCAAAAAAATCAATATTTTATTTAAAGTTGCGCTGGAATAAATTAATTCCCCGTAATCGCTAATAAACTTTAATGTTCCCTGAGAGGGGACAGCGGAGTGCAAAGGGTTAATAAAACTATTAGAAAGAGGAATAAATTTCTACCTGGCTTCCATGTCTTGCAATGAATGCAAACGATTTTTATTTTGCATAAAGATCCGCAGTCTAGTTATCATAAAGAATGCATTTTTCATCTCCGGTAACGATTCTGCTAAGAAATGGATCTCTACGAAATCTGGATAGCAATGAAGTGCAAATTGATCGACGAATATTCTTGTTGGTCTCGGATAACACTGTCCAACAAAATAAAACTTTTTTCGGTTTTTGCAATGTCTGTTGGGTGATACTTATACACCTTGTCATTCTAAATCCGAATCGGCAAAGAGAATTTCTCTATCAAGCAACGTTTTCGAAAAAACTTGGTTTTTGTAAAAATGCATAATTTTGATAAAAAATGACGTGTTACGCAAAAACTACACACGCGAGAAAGTTCAAGTTTGAGTCAAGAGATAGAGGGGACTCTACTCTACATATACATATAGTCAATTATATTTTTATGTACTTCCTGATAGTTGTAAATGGTTGTTAAAGTTTGAAAATGTGCCGACGCGGGTACTTTTTAGGCTCTATTTCTGTATTTATGTTAAAAATCCTTTATCTAGCAGAAATTTACTATACAGGAATGCATTCTACAGACATTTCTGGTAAAGAAACCATTCACGAAAAGTATTATAAAGTATTATAATCGATACGGTGCTATATGCCTTTCCCATTTCGTGTAGGATCGTGAAGTAAATATTTTCCACGTGACTTACAACAAATCGCAGTGGAACAATTTATTTTCGAGTTGGTATGCGTACAATCGTTAACCGGGTGAAAACGCGTTGCACAATTATCTCGCGAGATCGTGGCCCCGTGGTGCCCGCTTCCTATAACCTCGTTTTCGTCAATTCCTGGGACAGAACCCCGCGGAAGGTGGAGAAAGGAAAGTTTTTCAGCCGATTAAACGCGGATACAAAAACGCGCCGCGGCTGCGGGACGTCTCGATACCCCACATTCACAGGTTTTAATGAGACACGAAGACGATTCGACCAACCAGACGGTTCGGCATTCCCAATTATTTGCATGCCCCATTTATGGCCGCGTAGAATTTTTCGCCGGACCCCAACCGCAATCGCAACAGAGAAATGCAAATAAAAATATTCTGACCAGACGCGAGATACTGATTGTGTTTTTCTCTGTATCGAATATCTCTGAGATCGTTTCGATCCTCTCAACGTCTAAGATTTATTTTACAATAACACTTGTGGCTTATTAACCCCTTGCACTACTATTTATTTTGTGATTATAACGACTAGAAATTCTTCATCGTTCAGAATTTCGTAGAAAAAGAAAGATAGTTTATATTTATCGTATGCCTATCTTTTCTCCAAAGCATACATATTCACTACAACAAAGTAGATTTTTATTTCGGTTGAAAGCAAATTAATAACATACATATTTATTAGACTCTGTTCAGAATCTTTTTTTATTGTAGGGCAAGGGGTTAAAGCAAGAAAAATGAGGTTTCTAAATGTCTTAGACAAAATAAGTCCTCTACGAGTCTCAGAAAAATGGAAAGTTTCAAAAGTCTTTCGCGCTAAAATTGAGCTATTTCAGCTTCGTTTAGCTAATGAGAAAAGTTTTGGGACGTCTTGATTGAGAAGATTGACTGGAATGCAGTGCTACGCAACAACTGCAACGTTAAGAGAATGTGCGATGACGAAGAGATGAAACTGATACCCACTCTTGCAGGAAGCACACTTGATATTAAATATCTATTGAACATTGAACCTCGAAAAGGGCTTCTTTTTAATCACAAGCCTGCAGACGTTCGACGAAATTTCAATTATCACGGTCTATTTCGCAGAAACCGGAGAACTAAAATACCTATCTCGTTAATTACCGGGTGTACCGAATTGAGAACTCCATCTTTGTATAACAAAACCAATTCCTCATATCGAATTTCCTTTTACTAGAAATATCAAGAAAATTCACGACTTTGTTGAATTTTTATAATCCTCTGGGCATTACTTAACTGAACGCTAGGTTTAAGGGCCATTAAAAAAGCAACTATTTTTCAATAACTTTATAAAAATAGCGGAAATATATTCACTCAGATTTTTAGCGATTTTTATCGTAATAACATATGCCCAATAAAATATTGAATTATTATATTTTTCACAGATATGCGTCTTTAAAAAGTTAGAACTCGTCGCTTTGACTGGTCCTGTAAATCTAGCATCAAAGGACGAGTAAAACGATATATTAAATAGTTACATGAAATACAAGTTAAATTAGAATGTAATATTAAACACGAATTTTCGTTCCGTTGTCCAGGAGGCAGTTTGCACGTGAACATGCAACACTATTTTCAGCAGGAAAACGCGTCTGTCGCCGGCAGACACTCTTCGAATACAATCCAATTCCTCTTGTATAATCCACCGTGCTCTACAATGCCACGCGATAACGTTGCAATCAAAATTTCCGTGTCGGAAACGAATCAAACTTTAAGTTAAATTTTACTCCAACAAATGGACTTCCACGGCACGCCTCGATGGAACTGTATTGGCGCTTGAACTGTTGCACGATTGTTGAAATTAGAACTGCATATATTAGACTGCGGATTTTATGCGTTTATGACAAAAACGGGTAACCACAATTTACAGCAGCAGACATATTGAAAAGATTTAAGGGCACCAGCGTATTTATTTCAGCTTAACACTAGATTGCCTAAGCAAGTCATTTTGACTGCTTTTGAATTTCATTTTTTTTATTGCTAATACTTATTAATAACTTGTTATATGACTGTAAGTGATATAAAATATATTAAAAATTACTGTTAAACAAATTTCTTTGCGCATTAGTTATTTTTTCACAATGCAGTCATTTTGACTGCTTTCAGGCAATATAGGTATATACTAAGCTCCCGTCTTTCTAGTGTTAATAAAATCATTAAAAGAAGAGAAGAAATTTTTATTTCACTGCTGTGTGTTGTAATCGATTTGAACTATAAACATGCACAACTCAGCCGGAACCTAATAGAGCCTTGCACCGACTATACTCTGACAAACTATGATTAGTTGACCGAACAATGCAAAAAAATTCATTTGCGATGACTTGCAACAAATCTACCAGAAATGACAGATTTACTTCAGGAATATTAATGCAGAAGAACGGGTATATTAATTCCACTTATTCTATAATTCGTTTAAAACCTGTGTGATTAATAAACACCGTGTAAATTCAAATTGATTTTTGTCGCAATTTAGAGCTGTAAATGTTACCTTTTTACCAATTAAATTTCATTCAATTATCTCGAATGGCTTAGAAGTTATTATTTTAGATCGCCAAAATGGTATTTTCGCCCACTGCGCGTCTCCTGGACGGTATATGTCGCTGGCAAGACCGGTGTTATCGACATAAATCGTGAATTTTGTGTTTCATTGGGGGACGGTCATTTCGCAGTCGTACCCCACCCGGTATAATCAGCAGTATACACTCGTTTTTATACAATACGTTTTGAGATTATACGTCGCAAGCGTAACATTTTACATGCGTCATTGAGAAATTAAAAATAGCACACCTAGGCTATCTTTTTGACGAGGAGTGTAAAAATTTCAGGAATAATTGAAACGAGGCGAGTTACCGAAGAGGTAAGTTAAGAAAGCGTCTCTCTCTCTCGTGGTATAGTGTGGTTAAGTTAGATGTAAGGTAGGTTAAGGTAGTGGTAAGCGTAGCGGGAGATTATGTTAATGGATTGTAACCCTGAGGGGAATCAATAAAGAATTGAATTGAGTTACCAAAGAGGTCGCGGGTCAAGGGGATGGTAAGGACAATGTTTCGGGAAAAATAGGTGAAAAGAGTAACAGTTGTCGGGGGTCGGCGTTCATGGTGAACCTGATGTTGGGCTCGGTGCTGCTGGGTAATCTGAAATAATCAAGATCTGGAGACAGGCCGTCGCCCTGGGCGTCGGAGCGCTCCGAATACACGATGGCGGACACGAAGACAGAAGTCCCAGTTTCCTCGTCACGGAAATCAGATATCGGGTGGCGTCGTTGCTTCCTCCTCCCCCCTCCTCCTTCGTGTCTTCTTTCCCCTACCTCCCTCTCTCCCCTCATCGGCCCCGTATTTCTCCCCGCGCGGTTATTATTATCCGTGGCGACCGGTGGTGCAACCCTTTGTCCAACCGAAGCGTGACAGGTGCGAGAGAACGTATGACGTAACGAGGTACCGTTATACCGACGTTAACCCATGGCTGGGCGCACGCACACCGGTGGCCGAAACCCCATAAGAATGCCGGATGCGACGCGGAACACCATGGGGAACACGGGGCCTGTTCCCGCGAAATTCTGTCCTGTTGTGAAAGTGACATGGGAGAAAAGGACGAGCGCCCCGGCCATGCTAACGATCGCGATGATCCACTTTTCGCGATACTGGAAAGTGGATTCGAACCTCCAGAGCCGAGAACGTTAGGGGATGTTGCTATTCCATGTCCACGCTGCCAATTTCACCATTTTTCCTTTCTCCAGTTTCTGCTTCCGGCAACGCGTTCGGCTCTAGGATTCTTCGCACGATTCAACGACCAATTTACTAGTGAAATCAGATTAGAGAGAGAGAGAGAGGGAACACAGTGCGCTATAGTAATTGCGAATGTACTAATTCGTGTCGGTGAAACTAGCTGACAATTAAAATGCCGTATCATCCTACGCGGATGCGTTTGCCGAATCGTGGTAAGCGTATCCGAACACGCGTGAATTTATGCCGTTCGACATTTTGAAGAAATATTCGCTGCTGGAATAATCACTGCTAAAAATAATTGCGGAAAAATATTTACAGAAGGGAAGTTTCGATTTTCGAATCTATCGTTGGTTCAGTCCCCCAAAAATATTTGTCAGTTTTTTTTTTCTTTTTAGTTTTCGAAAACGAATGTTTGCGAAGGTGGAAGTCTCAAGCTTCGAAACGAGAACGAGTTCATTATTTTTCTCTTTGGGGCGCAATTATTACACTTTAAATATACCAGAATATACTAGAATATACCAGAATATACCACAATACACCAGAACATACCAGAATATACCAGAATAAACCAGAATACACCAGAATACACCAGAATATACCAGAAAATACCAGAATATACCAGAATATACGAGAATATAGCAGAATACAAAAGAATATACCAGAATATACATGAATACACCAGAATATACCAGAATATACCAGTATGTATGACGACGTTTTTCTCACAAAATAAATCGATCAAGTTGAAAGTAAGCTGACACCGTAAAAAAGTATCCTACTTCCAAAAAGTGAAAGATTCGATCATCTACGAAAAGAAATGTCTCCGAGAAGTTCTACAGGCTGGGTCGCCACATTTTGCCATCCAGATTTACGTCATTATTATTACGCATAGCAAACAATGTTTTAGATGAAGTTGAATGGTTTTGAGAGAGGCACATTCTGATGGTACATTTTTTTTTGTAGGTGAACGTGTAAAGGACATTCATACGAAGGTCATTCATGTTTTTTTAAATGGAATGATGTATTTTTGATTGCTCCTTCATATTCTTTACAAAAAAGTATTAATCTATTTGTGTAAATAAAATTTGAAACGTATCGATTCTAGCGAAATTGAATAATTTTGTATTTTGCCTGGTGATCCGAATTCTCCGTTCGATGAAAAGCCATTGTAAATCGTTTCGTGTTATTCTCGAAGCAGCGTCCGGTCACAGAGAATGCCAGTCGGCCATCGAATTTCAGCGGTGTATAGCGATTTCGGAGCAGTTAGGACGTCGTTAGACTGTTTCACGGAATCAGCAGGATCGCCATGCGATCGAGAGCATTTTATCGGCGGCCGGGCCGCACGGTTCGCCCCTTTAACAAGCGAGACGAATATTCATGAAAGTTTCTGGGCAACCACTCGTGTCCACGCGAGATCAATTTTCCGCAGCGCGACGTCGCCTTAATTTCCCGCTTTCTGCCCCGGGCCGGGCAGGAAACCACGGAGAAAGGAATACTCCGTCGAAACAAAAAAAAAGAAGAATCCGTGACGCACCTTTACGAAATTCCTCTCCATTCTATCCTGCCCGCAATTTCTCCAGCAAAAATCACATGTTCCTCTGCAATCTTCGCTCTTATTAAAGAATTCTCATCAAATCTATCCTTTTTATTACAGACACTCCTGTTTACAGGGTGGGTCGCCACAATTTTGTCTACTGTGGGTACGTAATTATATTGCTGGAGCTACTCGCATAAATTTACGAGTTTGCCGCAAAACGTACAATTTTCAAATTGTGTAGCTACACTTATTATTATTTAGAATAATCTAAATCACTAGGTTCACGGGACCTGTCAAAATGGCGGGTTCTAATATTTTTCATTGAAAATTATTATTCTACGGACGCATATGTGAGAAATTATTTAGCAAATTTATTTCTTAGGGTATATATCATTTTGAAAATATTGCTGAAAAAGTGGGTAACACCTTCTTGTCATTTTTATAAAGTAATGCATACATGAGAAATTATTTCCTTGGGAATATATCATTTTTAAAATATTGCTAAAAAGGTGGGTAGCGAGTTCTTGTTATTTTAATAAAGTTATACATACAGGAGAAATTATTTTCTTGGGAATATATAATTTTTAAAATATTGCTAAAAAGGTGGTTAGCACGTTCTTGTTATTCTTATAAAGTAATGCGCACACGAGGAATTATTTAGACAATTTATTTCCTTGGGAATATATCGTTTTAAAAATATTGCTAAAAAGGTGGGTAGCGAGTTCTTGTTATTTTAATAAAGTAATGCAAGATAGTCATGCGTTTGGTGCTCCGTAAACCCGGTATTAATTTAAAAAAAAAACTGGAATTACGGTTAATCTAAACGTGAAATGTTAAGCGTCGATCAAGCACTTTGTCAGTAAGAAAAACCTGAAATAATGATTAATCGATTTAGTCGTATGTATCATGATGTGTATGTACGTCGTGTTCCGAGATGCAAATGGAGGATGAAACGAAGCGGAAAAGTGTTTCGCGTCGGTGCTGGATTTCACGGGCGAAAAGTCGACCAGTCTCGATCGGAGATATTTGAATCATCGGCATTTATCTGTGGGCTCATCTCGCCGTATACACGGTGGCGGAGAAGGAGTAAGATCGAGTACGGATCGCTCGTGAGATTCAGAATGAATCGGTCTCTCTCGTCTAATGGCGGCGCGCGGCGCTCGGAGAGCATCCACCTACATCTCTCTCTCTCTTTCTCTCTCTCTCTCTCTCTCTCTCTCTCTCTCGATCGTCTGCTGCTCGCCGGGGGATCTTTCTCTGCCTACACGCGGCCTTATTCTCGACATAGATCCGGAGAAGGAAGGACGCCTCGAAGAGAGACGTGAGAACGCTGACACACTGACTCGCTACCCCACATACCCTTTTACCTTTTCAACGAGTATTCAGAGGACGCCTGGAAGGGGACGAGGAAGCGGAAGATCAGCTCCGCGAGAGCCACCTTGCCCGAAAACTTTTACATTCCCCGCCGCCGAACAACAATCCACCGGAGATCCCAATAAATAGTAATTTGTCAATAGAAAAAATGTTTGCATCGATTGCAAGACGCAGGAGCGAAATTCAAATTTCTTTCTTCTTTTGATTATTTGAGTAAGCTGAAACTAGTACTTCTAGCGACCTTAAGTCTTTTTAACCCTCAGCACTCGAATGGTGACTGTAAGGCTCAGCACTAAAAATAGCTCTATCGTTATTCAAAATATTTTTTACATTATTAAATTTGTTTGTATTTAACAATTTGAACGCCAAACAATAAAGCTCAAAAATTCCACGATATCAAAGTAAGTTATTTTATAAAATAGAAATTGAAAAAATTAAATGTATGATATTGTGTGGTTTTCCAACTTTCTTGCAGTTTACAGATCCTAATCAAATTTGGTGCAATGAATATATTAACGTAAAAATTCATTTTAACACTAGAACTACCGAGTAATAAATACAACTGATGAATATTGCTTTGTAATGATGACAAGACTACATCTATTCAAACCTAATACCATCTTTATTCTAACATGTGCTTCAATGAGAAAGTTCGTTCGAAAAATTCTGATGAAAACATTTTTATAATTTCAGTAATTCTGAAAGAAAAAATTAGGAACCAGTCATTTTGACTGGTTCGGTAGTTCTAGTGTTAAAGCCTGAACAAATGATTCCGTCACCCATATATGGGTGACATGGCAGTCAACATGTTAATAAATTACTAAACATTTCAGTACGAATAAGTTGCACCACTTTCGTACGTATAGCATGAAAAAGTATATAGAAATATTCTAGGTCGGAAGAAATGTTTCGTTTCAGAGTTAAAATGGCTTCGAGCGCAAAGGGTTAATATACAATTTTCAAATACTAAAGTGAGAGAAATATATTTTTATTTGGTCCCAGTTGCAATCGGTGCGTTTACACCGAGTAGCCTAAACCCCTCTACAACAAGATCAGAAAACTGTAAATATGCATTTCCCGTGGCAGTGAATGTATCATACAAAACAAAACGATATTTATTTCATAGACTTGCAGTCAATTTACTGTCGCAATAAATACGGATAAACAGCTCTCCTAAACAGAGGTCATACTGGGCCATTAGGGTAATAATTCTGCTGTGTTTCAACCACTTTTACGACTTCTAGCAAACCAACAGAATTTATTAATCGAAAAAATTCCGTTTTTCATCCAGCAAGGAGGTCTCACTCGGAACGAACAGACCGTACGATATTCACAAAAACGTTGTGAAGGGCACGCGTTTAGGGGACGGCCCTTAGGGTGGTGTCCCTTCGAACCGACATCTACGTCATTGATTGCGCACAAGCACGTAGGACCGCGAGTTCATCGTGTACCACTGATCACAAACGTAACTCACAAACCTTTCTTTCCGCAAGCAGTCCGGCAGGCAAGTAATCCTATTGGCACACACACTTGGCACTTGTTGATTCTCTTCTTCGGAGCTCTGTTGTTCCTTCACCGTCCGTGATCCTCGCGAAGCGTAGAAGACGAAGACGAAGACGAAGAAAAAGAAAGATATAAACGAAAGGGAATCCGGGTACCCGAGGGATCAATTAATAAACGTGACGGGCAAAAGGCAGCGACGACGGGTTCGCCAAGTGAGTTCGTTGTGAGCCCGCCAGAAACGATACGCACTCTATATACTCTCCCCTCTCAGGGTCGTCGGCTTTCACCAAAAACCCTCGCTCATGGTCCGCCTCAGCCTGTCGCCAGAAAAATCGAAATTCCTCAGGACATCCCGCAACGGAAAACGGAAACGATCGACGGGGGCTAGGATCGAGGGAAAAGTCGCCGGTTCGGTGAACGCCTCGGATCGGTTCCTGGATCGGACCTCGTTTCCGAGGATCCAGATCCTGCGGACAATACTTTGGCCGCGTCGCGTCGGGCCGACGCCGGGCCGCGTGGGCCCGACTTTCTTTTTCTTTAATCATCGACCTGCAGAGCCGCGGACTCGACGTAAACGGAGCGAGGTTGAATCACGATGTTCGTCAGCGATCTACCTATAACCGAATACCGGAAGTCCTCCGAGTCCGACGTCAGCGAAAGTTCTTCGAGCGTCTACAGGTTCGACGAAAATTTGTCTCCCTTGTTTGTTTTTTTATGCACGTCAAAATTACGATATTTTACGTAAATTACGATTTTTTGACCGGGACACTTGTAAAATCGACGCAAATTATTCTGGGAAAAATAGTTGATCGATAGATTGCGGATGTTATGCACAATAAGAATGTATAGATCAATTGCAGGACAGTAAAAACATTTAAGGAATTTAAAAATACTAACTTTCAACTGTTTAAAATTATTAAGAAGAGAGATAAATCTCTCGTGTAGCTTCTGTATCTTAAAATTAACGCAAAACATTTTTATTGTGCGGTCTATTTATTAATTTTATTTTTTAGAGCTTCGTTTAGAGTGGGGGCATTTATTAAAAAACTTATCAATAGGCTTCTCTTAGTAGGTAAAATGTTAACGTAAAATTTGTGAAATCTGGATTTCTGAATAAAATCTTTGCCGGAAACAGGGCGTAGGGATTGTAATTTATTAGGGCCTGTATAACATAATATTAGGTCGTCCCATAAATTCCTGCCGAGAAAAGTATTTTAATGAAAAACTTCAGTATAGTGACGGTACGATGTCTTTGTCAAAAATGTCAGAAGAGGTTGTGAAATGGTGATTGAATATTTTATTTTTAGGATTTGAATCGTACCAGAGTAAACTGCACGAACTTATGGGACGACCTAATAGTTTATGTCTGGCTGACTGAAATCATAGTTTGAAGAAAGTAGTTTTTGAACATTTGTTTCGAGGCTGGATCTCGCAGCTCCTCTCTCTCTTTCTCTCTCTCTCTCTCTCTCTCTCTCTCTCTCTCTCTCCTCTCCTCTTTCTCTCCCGTCGGTATCGGAAGTGGAGCACGGTCAAGATAGAAGCGAAAGTCTTTAACGTGAAACGTTCACGGTCACTGTGGCTTTTTAGACAGCACATACACTGGAATTGCACAGCTTTTTGTACACTTGTCTATTATGTAAAGAGAGCCGAGATGCGTATCAACTGTTTGAATTAATTGAGACGCGAACACGAAAGCAAGTGGCGAGTGACATAGATAACGGGTTGGAGAAAAGGAAACTTTACTGGTCGCTGAAACAAGCTGTTCCTGGACGGTTTTTATTTTTACTGTGAGAGTTAATTAAAGGCGACATTCATACGCTGATTGTACGTGATTATCGTGCTCCTGAACGCGTTTACACGTTTGCTGCGTGATCGATCGATGTTGACTAGTGGACCTTTTCGTTTCCAAAAAATATTCTGCACATGTAATCAAAACGAAAGTGCAACTTTTCTTACTCTTCTACTTATTAATTTATATTATTTTTCCGTGTTACTTGTGCAAGGAGATCTTTTTGAAACGTAATTTATTTATTTCTGCATTGTTTCGTTCCTGTTTTGCCACAAAAAATCGATGAATAAGTAGCGTTATTTCCATAATTGTTTCCATAAACTATATTATGGTTGATTAATAAAATAAAGTGCCGTTGATTGATCCCAAAATGAAGTTGAATCAAATTGCTGCTGCAATCGTAACGGGAGCACGCTAGAAATCAAGAAATATATTCTAACCTCGAAATGATCGAATAGTACTGCATGTTTAAAAAAGGTTGAAATATTCGTCGATTTCTAAACCCGCAGCTAAACCAGTAAAAGTGCATAACAAGGTTCGTGGAAGATTCGTCAAAAATTAGTCTTGAACGCAGTCATGGCGAAAGGCGTTTGTCAATGGAGCGGAAAGCGTAAACGTACATTCACGATAAAAGTGGACATGGTAAATAAATATCGACCCATTTACTCCTGAATATTAAGCGCGAACTAATTCACTTGCAAATTACTATGCCCCTGGTCTTTACGCAAACTACAAATTTACTTCATCCATTGCAACAAACATGAGACAGATAAATATCTTTTTCTTTAATAATTTTAGTGAGTTTTATATGTTTTTTTTTAATCTTTTATATATGTTTATATCTTTTTATATATGTATTATAATATAATTTATTATTTTATGTATATATTAGAATGATATAATTGATATCCTTAAACTCTTCCGACCTTCCTCTTGCTTTACGATAATTAAAAAACTTGTTATTAGCCTTCCAGATTAGTAGACATCATTACTACAGATTTCAAAATATCTGTTCCACGAGAATATGCTCCTAAAAAAAAATCCTAAAAGCAACATTTCAAGTACAAATGTACAGTGATTTCTCTATATATATGTCGCCGAGGCCTGTATGATAAACGTCGCGGAATTATCCCCACTACCGCGGGAATTCACTGCATTCCTAAATGAATTCTGGTTGATATTTTCTTAATATTCCTCTTACAAAACCATTTTTAATAAACGTTCTGGAACAACGTGTTCCCATAAATATTATAAAAATTTTTAAATGTCCATTCCACCAGAGATTATTTTTAAAAACTTCCTAAACATTTTCTGTCATAAAAATTCAGACTAAACGAGACGTGCAGTCGAAAAAGTATTTGAACACAAAATCACCGAGTCTCGAAAAATATTGCAAAAATATTGGGAAATTTCGAGGATAATTTTTCTAAAAATGAGCTCGGATCGTGTGCGATCGTCACCGAAAGTAAGGGACAAATTGGGAAACATTGGCGGATCGCAGGTGCGGCGTTTTCTCCGGGGAAATTACAGCGGGCCGCGCGAATTACAAGGCCAATCGGATCGCAATTAACGCGCATTCTAAAACAACGACCCCGTTAATTTCCCCGGATTCGCGCGGCGCGTTCTTTCCTCGAAAGGCACCGGTTCCGCGCTCGCAGTTCCGATTCCGGAAGAAAGCTAAGCAACCGAATTTCGCGTCCGCAGGAACGGTGAAATTGCGCAATTTTTCCACGAGCATTGACGTCAGCGGCCATTCACGAGTGCCTCGCGCGGCTTTCACACGGATCTTGCTTTGTCGTCCGCGTACCTACATACAGCCTGTCTCCGGACAAAAGTTTAGAATCGCTACGCAACCGATGGAAAGTCCGACTTTTCTTGCACGCGCACGCCATTCTCGAATAACCGAAATCACGCGACGTTTTTCCACGCTGTGCACGACAATGTCATTTTTCGACACGCACGAAAAAGCTTTGCCTTTTCAACTTTTTCTTCGAGACAAATTTCTGGTACCCATGTAATATCCAATCTGAAAAGAACTTTTAAAAGTCCATATTCATTATTATACTGCGGATTTTATGCGTTTATCACAAGAATAGGCATTTTTTAAAAACATATTAGGAAAGAAAATAAAGTTCTATTTCTCTACAGTTTGTTGCAATTCGGATAGAAAATTTTTATTACGCAATCTATTCATTATAAAATTTTATATTGTACAGTGTTACTAGTTAGCTGTGTTCAAGCTAGTGGAGTAATTACGATAGGACTAAAACCGGTGGATTTCAGGTACTTATTAAAAAATGTTAAAAAAATCTACATGTTATTTTGATTTTACTAAGTAAAATATTGTCGTTTTTTCTCACCTTGTAATTTTTAATTTTTCAAAAATGATTTTTTGGAAGTCGACATCTGTCATTTTATTTCGTATCGTGTTAACGCGTTCAAGATAGCGGGACAATTATGATAGACTGCGGATTTGTTGGATTTATTAAGAGAATTTAAGAAAATCTATATATTAATTTCAGCTGACTAAAATTATTAAAGAAAGAAAGAAATTTCTCTTAATTGCTGAAGAAAATTTTGCATAAAGGTTCACTGGTGAATACTGTATTATTCCAGCATGTACAAAATATAATTTAAACGTATAAGTGTCTATAAATTAGCAGTGATCGCCATTTTATTTAATCTTGATTCGGGTCACCGACTTCCGTACAGTTGCGAAATATAATAAATTTGCTCTGCGAGCAGCAACGCAACAAGAAAAATACGCAATATAGAGAGTAGCCAACGTAACATTCCAATTATTTTAAATTATTCTTCGAGGTCAACGGCACGTGTCAGTCGATCTGTGCTAGCTAAAAAGAAGTTAGCGCAGAAATGATTTCCGCGTGGATTTTTGAAAGCCACCGACCCGGATAGCAAGCAAGAAAAATTCGAGACTCTCCTCCCTCGGAACTGCGCCGTTAATAGTTTGCATTCATCACGGTACGAGTCTTGACAACTATTAACAGACAGCCTGGAACCCGGTTATGCCATTCCTTTCGTTTCGATTTTGCCGGGCTGCTCTTGACGCGGAAAACCGTGTCGTGTCGCGGTGAAAAGGGAATTTGAAAAAACGGTTTCTAGAACGCTTCAACCGAACGCTAAATCGCGGGAACCTTTCCAAATCCTGACTCGTGGGTGCTTCGCATTTTTATCGTTTCGCAGATCAGGGTTGTGCAGAATTACAATTGCATTACTCCAGGAATTATAATTACAAAGTAATTGAATTACATTGTAATTCAATCGTATTGTAATTTATAGTTCAGGTCTTCGTTCGATTAAATTACAATGTAATTCGTTGCAATTGGAGTACAATTATAAAATACTTTGCAATTACACTGCATCAATTTTGAATGACGGTGTAATTAAATTAAAAATGAAAATTAAAGAATAATGAGGTAATACAATTGTGCAATTGAATTATAACGTAAATGAATTAGTACAAGTCTGTCTGGATTTCAATTACACATCTGATTAAAATTACCATTCAGTCAATTCTTTTTTTTTTTTTTTGCTCGCAGTCTGACAAAAATATTACACTTCGATTAAAAATTAAAAAAACAAATCATCACAACACTCTCGTTTTCTGTTTTTATGTACTGTAAAATGTTCAGTTTCTTTCTGTCTGTGTGGCAAAAGAAATTCCTTCGAATTGCAAATACATAAATATTAAAATACGCAAATGTAAATGAACTTTTGGGAGCACCTGTCCCCAAAATCTTTTGTATTATTTGTAAGAATTCGGCAATGATTAAAAATTGCAGGAATGTCTTTAAAAAATTGTAAAGATCGCTCGGTATTAGAAATCGCAATCGGTCCGTTGGAAAGGAGGTTGAAGAATTTCGTTTCGGAGCGAAAGAAAAGCGTTTTGGGAACACTTTGAGGATCGCTCGATGTAGCAGAGGTATTTTGAGACGTCTTGAAACTTCCAAGGCACCGGTGCACCGTACGTATGTACGTATGTATGTACGTGGAAGAATCCAATCGGATCGCGCGTTTGACCGATTTCTCGGTACGAACCACCGAATCGTAGGAATTCGGGGAGCGTCCCGAGCACCGCACCGATCCGCTGCGTCGATTTCGAGACGGCAACTCCGATCGGTCATTTCGGGTTAAGTCGAACGGAAGATTTAGTTCTGGCATACTTTCGACTGCCAAAACCGCATCGAGAACGCCGTCCTCACCGCACCGAAATTATCGTTACAAATCGCATGATCGAAGCCCCACCGATTCACCGAATTCTGTGCCGCCAACCCTTCCAAACCGTGGCTGTTCACCGCTATTAGCGTGATCATTAGATCGCTCATTACCATGGAAATCTAAATTTTCTGAAAATTATCTTGTGATCGGTAAAGAAATTTTTAACACTATATTACTCACTGTTTTGCAAGAAAAAATAAGTTTCATTCGCTTCTTCACCAAAACCAGAATTAATTAGAAATTTTATTCATTTTATTTACACAAATAATTTTGAATTTCGGTAGAATCGTTTACTTCGTTTCTATTTCTTGTTCCAGGACTTAAAAAAGAAGAAGGGGTAAATTGTAAGAAATTTTGTAAGTAATGTAGGAGAACAATTTTTCAGAATTTCCTTTTTCAATTTTATTTACACAAATAATTTTGAATTTCGGTAGAATCGTCTACTTTGTTCATTTTTTTTTTTGTTCGAGGACTTAAATTTTCAATTTTGTAGCCAATGTGGGAGAAGAATTTTCCAGATTTTTTTTCCCACTTTCTGTGTGCGAATAATCCTTATTGCTTTCGTAACCGTAAAAATATATTACCATTGCTATCACAATTGCGCAGCATTTTACTAATTAATGTTAAGCGCCATTGTGCTAATACCGCTGTATTTACCCTTGTAACACGCGCGTTTACGCTTCGCAAATACGTGAACGGTGATCTACAATAATTACGCCATACTTGTTACCATAAAGTACTATTCAATGCGGTCGCGGAACAACCTTCGTCAGAATTAATTGATACACATTGTGCTTTCGCTAATATTTCGCTAAAAAGCATTGCACACGGTCTCGGGGCGCTGCGCGATGCACGATGCGCGTTACACGCAACATAAATAAACAGCGAAAAGTGCTGTCGTTTGTTTCGAAAAGTTAAAAATCGATGCAGGCTTAATGAGGGTTTAAGAAGGGGACCGTAATGTTATGCAAAAGCGGATTAACCTACTTAGAGAGAGTCGTATATCATTCTGAGGAAACGTTGAGGGAAGTAGTACGCCGACGTTGTAATCAACAACACAAATGCTCGTGTCTGGCGTCTTCAACGTAACTGGCGAAATTAATTGGAAATGTCTTAACAGATCAAACAATGAAGCAGTAAAAATTGAAGAGAGCTTGACCGAACGATTTAAACAATATCCTTTCATTGTATTTTGCTGGACGCTTTAATTAATGCATTTTGGTAGGAAGCTAAATTAATGCCTATTTAAAAAGGAACATTACAAATTATGAACCTATCGGTCCTGAATTAATTTACTTAACAACAAACCTGAATCATTAGTAGACTGCGGATCCTTATGCGTTTATCGCTTCTGAAAATGTTCAACAAATGCTGTAATATAAAATTCCACAGAATTTAGTACGATTTTTATTTACTTCGGATCTATAAGGGTCACTGCTACTGAAAATTAGAATTTACTTGTTTCCACTTTCCTAAAACTTGCCGACAAAAATCGGAAATTGCATAAACATCCGCAGTCTAATCATTAACAGTTCCACAAATAAATACAACAAATCTTAAAATGTAACCACTTTTTTTATTTCCAAATCCGGCACGAACGTTTGCAATAACATTTAACCAGTATTTAAATCTAATATTTAAATTAATACCTAACTACGACAGCCAGAGAGCCCAGCAAAAAATCAAAGTAATTAAACAAATCAAAACCGAAGAGATACAATTAACCCTCCGATAAAATAGCCCTAAAAATTAAAATTAAAGGACTATTAAAATACCCCGGTAATTATTTACATTAGGGGCTTTCTCACCGATTGTGATGACCTTGAAATATGTTGTCAAGGTCATCATTCTGAACAACTTTTTCCTATACATGTTACCGCCGCTCAGCTTTAGTTTCCGAGATATTCGCAAAAAAGTTTCAACATTTCAAAAAGTGATCGGAGTAGGTGTGGGTTAGATTTGAAGGTAAATATTTACATTAGAGGTTTTTACATTAAAGAAGACGTATCCATGGAGAATTATTCAACAAAATTATTTTTTTGGGTATATATTATTTAAAAAATTGATACAAATGTGGATAGACACGTTCTTGTTATTTTTGTAAAATAATGTTAAGTAGTCAGTGTTAGTGCTTTGTAAATCTAGTGTTAAAGGGACATTGAAGTTGCAAAATATGAAAGAAAACCTTGCATCCAATATTCTACATACGAATAATGAAATATAATACTAATGTACTACAAACTACATTATAAAATACTAATGTAAAGTGTACTTACTTCTGAATCTTCTGTAAATACCTCCGTCGGATCCACAGCACACAATTATTCACTCACGAGAATAGGTCCGAATAATTGAACAACAATCACACACACACACACACACAACACATTTTATAAAATCGTGACAACGAACGAGAAGATGTCACTCCGACCACGAACAAAATAATACTGCGATTTTAACAATGATCCCTTCCACGGAGGTGCTTCGGATCCACGGACGTGTGATACGAAAACAGGGATTTCCGGGAAATAGGGTCGGCGCCCCGCCATAATTTGTTTACCTTGGTTTTGTATCTAGTTTTTATAGACCCTCAGCGTCTAACATGCCTAGGATAACCTGACCGTACCACCTCCGTGGAAGGGATCATTGTTAAAATCGCAGTATTATTTTGTTCGTGGTCGGAGTGACATCTACTCGTTCGCTGTCACGATTTTATAAAATGTGTTGTGTGTGTTGTTTAGTGATTGTTGTTCAATTATTCGGACCTATTCTTGTGAGTCAATAATTGTGTGCTGTGGATCCGACGGAGGTACAGAAGATTCAAAAGTAAGTACACTTTAAATTAGTATTTTATAATGTAGGAGTAGTATTCGTATGTGGAACATTGGATACAAGGTTTTCTATCATATTTTGCAACGTATATTAACGATCATTAATGATTTGGTATATAGTATAATTTAATTTGATTCAAATAAGATACTACTTTAAATCAAATATTTTTATTTTGATAACCAGATAGATACGATGAAATATTTTTATTTTGTATTTCAAATATTTCCTTACAATGAAAATAAGTTGAGCAAGTAGTTAATATTATAAATTATAATTTTTAACACGAGAAGCTACAATAGCTAGCAAAGAATTATTTGTAGTTTAATTACGAATATGTAGCTTGTTGATAAACAGACTACAATATCGTAATAACATTACAGGCAACAAAATATCATAAAAATATATGTTACTGTCAACTATTTGAAATACTATTTTACACAGTCCTACACACACCTACTCCGATCACTTTTTGAGATGTTGAAACTTTTTTGCGAATATCTCGGAAACTAAAGCTGAGCGGCGGTAACATGTGTAGGAAAAAGTTGTTCAGAATGATGATCTTGACAACATTTTTCAAGGTCATCAAAATCGGTTAGGAAGCCCCTAATGTAAATAATTACCAATACCCCTTCCGATTTCTTGCATCAGCTATTAATTTGTTCCAGTAGGTCGCATTAAATTAATTTCTAAACGCTTCCGCAAATTATCCCCAAAAATCAGGATCCGCTTTTGGATCGATCCGCAGCGGGGTACAGCAGGTTGCAAACGAACCGTACGAAAAAACGTCCATTAAAACCGGCACACAGAGTGTTCTTCGGTCGTCCCTATAGCGAGCCCCGCGCGCGACATCATTTCATTCTCACGGTTCACCTTGAGCCAACTTTCTCCTCGGCGTGTAAAATCTGAGGCTTCTCGGTCGCTAATTAAGATGCGCGCTGCAAACGGGAAAAACCGCGCGAACGCAAAGCATCGACGGGCTAATTGCGCGTGCCAAACACCTCGCTCCAGGGGATTCCTTTCTGAAGGAAACGCTCTTACCGATTCGGGAAAATCTGGCAACGCCACACAGTGGGCGAAAATGCCATTTTCACGCTCTAAAATAATAACTTCTAAACCATTCGAGATAACTGAATAAAATTTAATAGGTAAAAAGGTAACGTTTACAGCTTCGAATTGCGAAAAACTTGTGCGCACTTGAAAAAACTACAATTTTAAAAATGTAATAACAATTACTTGTTTCAACGCCGTTTTAAATCCTAGAAGATGTAAGCTTTCGTATTGTCTAAACCCAACTCAGCTGTTTCTAATAGTTTTCTTTAACACTAGAACGACCAAGCACTAAATGCAACTGGCATACATTGTCTTATAATAACAACGAAATAAGATTTTTTTAGATTTCGTATTAGTTTTGTTTAAATATCTACTTTGATAGAGAAGTTTATTAAAAAATTTTCTCATGGAAACATATTTATAATTTCAATATCTCTAAAAGAAAAAATTAGGAGGAAGTCATTTTGACCCATCCGGTAGTTCTAGTGTTAAAATTAAATATTGAAAAAATCATGTGAAACGAGACAATTTCTTTATTGGGATATGGGTGTATTTATAATAAAAGCACACTTCTTTTATAAGACACGAAATAGTATTTATTTTAATAAATTCTCGAAAACCGCGTTGTCAGACACGTCTTTACGGATTAAGAGAAACGTCGAGAATAAAACACATGGAATTGAAAACAGAGGAGCAATAGTCCGATATGAACAGTGCAACATCAAGGGTTCGATGCCGGGGACAACATACAATGTGATCCTTTCTTTTAAAGAAATAACAGATTAATTTTGTTCTATTTACGGAATAAAATCCAACATTCTTAATTTTTTCCTCAAACTTTGCCGGCCTCCCGTGGGTTGTGGGTCGAGATAAAAATTTTTTTCCGGATTTGCTTCGTGTGGCAATGTTCTTAAAACATCCTCGTCGCAGATTTATTTAAAAAGAAAGAAAATTTTCCATTTTCGTGCGCCGTAGGAAGCATCGAGGGCACACCTGGACGTGCTCGATCGTGGTTTCGATCGTGCCGCGAAAACAATCGATCGTGGGCGTCCGTTCCGGCGAAACCCAGAGGCGCACCGATACCTTACGATAATTTTAGGTCACTGAATCGGTGACTTTCTTTCGTTCTTTCTCCCCCCCCCCCCCTCTACTATCCCCGAACTGTCTGTCAGAGATGTAAATACCATTCTCTGCATATGCATCAATCGCGGCCGTCGACGGTCCTCCGCAACGAACGCGTTGGTAATTATCGCGAGTGGTTATAAATCCCCGTCCGCCATCGGCGGAACGCTCCGGATCCTTTTAAGTCTTACGGCTCCTACGGTAGCGGTATAATTCGTCCGCGTCATAGTGAAATAGGGGCGGATTTATTGCGATCGCGAATACGTCCTTCCGGTTCGAAAAAGTTCCGCAGCGTTTTATAGGCTACGCGAACTCTTCGATCCCGGATCGGGATCCAGGAGCTAATCATTTCAACCTTATTTCAGAGGGGATCCACGGTTTTCATTTTATGTACCACTCTTTTTGGCATTTAGAAAGTTATGTGCGTTTCGGCGGGTAGGGCGAGCGAAAGGGGCCGTAAAAATATTCAGGCTTTAAGGAATTAAAAGAGCTTAGGCTTCTTGTGAAAATAATTGGGAACATTTTTTAAGGGGACAGTTACAAATCCTTTTTCCAAGTAATGTGCAAAAAAAAAACAGAGAATTGCGAATAGTCTTTACGAGACTACCCCTAAGTATAGATATATTTATAGCAAAACCTAACATTAAGGCTTGCAATTGTATTCTGTTATACTACAAAGATTGTAAATTATCTGTTTAAAAATATTTTTTTTTTATAGTTATAACTACACACTGTAACATCGAAACACCGACTTTAATCATTGTATCACCATACTGTACAGCGAAATGGACCCATTTAAGGGTCTAAAGAGCTTCAATAAAAAGAAAAAAAATAATGTAAATAACTGAGATATGTTGGTTAATTTCTATCGTCGAAATCTCGGTTTGTTTTTCATTTCAATTGGTAAGCGATTATTAAAACTGCGGAGTTTAATTTTTAAAATCCCTGAAAATGCCGGCGTTATCAATTTTACGAGAATTACATTTTTAATCGATGAGAGATTAACAATTCATTAATGTTAACCGCACCGCAATAGAGTTTTCGATTGACGTGTGTACGCGTCGAACGCAGTTAACTGGTTAAAATAATTATCACGCGATAATTACTGATATTAGAGATCGATAGGAGTATCAACAAGGTCGGTATATTTGAACAAATACGTACGCAATCAGACAAAAAGCATAGTTTCGATTTCGCCTGATACGTAAAACAGTGTTTAGCGTACAAAGACGCAAACGAGTAACGGAGCCTTCAAAAAGAAAGAAAAGTGCAAAATGTCAAAGCGATGAAACTTGTTAATTGCGGAGGGGCACGATGGAAGTGCGAGGTGCTAATTGGGAAACGTCGGGTTTATTAGAACAAAAGTGAAGTTACGTCCGCTTATATAATCGAAAGGAAAAGTTGAGGAAGACAAAGGGTGCTCGTCCTGCGGTGGGTCTGACAAAGTACTAAAATATTTTGTGGGAACAGACGTGCGTGGCGTGGCGTGGCGTGGCGTGGCGTGCCCGTTCGAACGAAGTGAAAGTTGTCCTCGGTTGTCGAGCACCCACGCCTTAAATCATTTCGCTAGACATACGATCCCTCCAACCAGACAATCACCGTGCCATCTCACCTTGTTTATTATGAACAAAGACTGCAAATTTTACACATTTCTCTAAAACTGTATAATACATTTTTAAATTGTTTCATTTTTCGTCCTTCGTCGGCAGAAATCAGCTTTCATTTTAGGATAAATATCTCGCTTTTCGTGCTTCCATTTCGTTTTTCAAACAGCCATTATGGACATCTGTGAATTAAAGAAAGAAAATACAGTGTTAAAATAATAAGTTAATCAGAGATAATTATGATATAGTATATCAGTAGTTAATCGTTAATCAGTGCTAGAAAAATAATTCAAACTACCACTTTCATTTTAGGATAAATATATACAGCTTCTATTTCGTTTTTCGAACAGCCATTATGGACATCTGTGAATTAAAGAAAGAAAATACAGTGTTAAAATAATAAGTTAATCAGAGATAATTATAGTATAGTATCAGTTAATCGTTAATCAGCTTTTATTTCGTCTTTCAAACAGCCATTTTGAACATTAAAGACATTTGTATATTAAAGAAAGATAATACAGTGTTAAAGTAAAATATTACAACAGTTGATTGTGCAAGAATAACATTTAGCAATAATCTAGACAAAAGTTCATAAACCACGAAGTCTCTAAAAATGGTTTCCAGAATGGAAGATGTCCCATAACCTAGAATAAAAATTCTCTATTGTAATCTACGAATTCATTAATTTCACTGGTCCATAAGCCCACAGTTAATCCACTTTCGTTGTACTCGGAAAAGATGGCTGTAGGTTCGAATACCGAGAAACATTATCGAAATGAAAGAAAGGAGAAAAGGATAATCATGCGGGTACACGGGTCTTAGTGTGTCAGTGTGTCTATATGCTAATCGAGCAGAGAACAGTTTTAACCTGAACGTATCAACGCCGGCGGCGCCATAATCCCGCGAGAATATACAAAGAAGCTGTGCTTTTAGCACTTTTAGTGTGCCAGTAATCATATATGGTTTGTCTTTGCCAATTTGGTAGGCTGTATATAAAAAAGTAACAAAAAAAAAGAGAAATTATTTTATTTCCGGGTGATTCTTCCATCACGATTTGGCTATAAACTTTTCAACAGATTGGCCTAGATTGGCATGACTCTAGATTGTCTTTAATTTATGCGACTATTTCAGTCGAATCTGCTAGATGCCAATTAAAATTAATTACAATAAAATAATATGTTAGACGGTAATTAAACGTAATTACACTAACAAAGTTTTAAGCCTGATTACGTGGGAGAGATTTTAATTATTTGTAAAAAGTCTTGGCCATTGATTCGATAATTATCAAAAAGTTGTTTATAATATTTATGACGTGTAGGTTATTTGTCAAGTGCTTTTATTTTTTTAGACGAAAATATTCTTTCGTTCTATCATTTTTTTATTAAACAATACTGTACTTTGACAGTATACTATTCAAGCTTCTACAGTACATCTTCTTCAACACTAAACCTACCAAGCATTAACAATATCTGGTAGATATTGCCTTGTAAAAATGGCAAACCCTTTATTAAGATTACGAAAATTCAAGAGAAGGAAATTTATTTTACTATTTTCCATAAATGAATTTTTATAGTTTCAATAATTGTGAAATATAAAACCGGTCATATTGACCGCGGTAGGTCTAGTGTTAATAAACTTGTGTGTAATTTCAATTTCTCAAGAAGAACATAAAATCGCAGAACATCGTTCATTTATACACAGTGCAGTTTGGGTAATTAATGGTTGAGTGGAGGGTAGCTTTATTTAATGGCGAAGAATGGATGTTTGTGTTTCTCTCTTTTTCCGTGTTTTTCTTTGGTTTAGGTAAATGCTCCTGGCGATCCTCTTTACTTCTATCACCATGATTAGCTCTCGTTCCATCGCCACGACGTGGATATATCGATTCTGGAACTCTCTCTTTGATTAGCCAGTCGGCAACAGTGAGAATTAAAGTGGACGTTTATAATTTTGACGGGTATAGAAAGCGTTCACGGACAATTCATAATTAACATGATTTTGCAGAAACGAACATACGGGACCCTTTAATGCAAATTATAGCCAAGTGGCGAAACTACTTTTAATCTTAGAGTGCCTCGATTTCTTATGTCTCGTTTGCATGCCCTAAATTCACAGTTCTCCTACTAATACAGTTAAAAAGAACATCAAATTTATTACCAACGATATAAATACATCATGTTCATATTTACGAGCTTTAAATAATCATATTTTCAGAGACACGTGTATAAATGAATATCAAATTATTCAAAAATAGAGATCTAAAACGACTTTGTAATTTTTTGAAGAGGTTCACCAAAGTACAAAATTATTCACATAAGAAAAGCATTATTTACCACTATTTAGTATGAAAAATTACCCCCAAAATTGTTAGAAATATTTTTTAACGAACTAATCTGTCGTATGAGAGAGATATGTATTCTGAAAAAATAATTATTATGCACACGATGCAGTGAAATAATTTTTCCAAGTTCTTTAACACTAAACCCAACCCAAGCGTTAATAATACCTGGTAAATGTTACCGTATAAAAATGGCAACCTTAAATTTACTAAGATTGTCCGTAATTTTCAATACAATAAATGCTTGGACAAAGACATTTATTCCACTGTTTTCCATAAACGAATTTTTATAGTTTCAATAATTGTAAAGTATAAAACCGGTCATTTCGAATGTTTGCATTTATGGTAAAAATGAGCGGACGTAATTTCAAACGCTAGAAAAATTAGATGTCTCTACTAATGCTGTTATATTATTATCAGCCTATTAAACATATTAAAAAAGAGAATAACTTCCTACTTCGTTACAGTTTCTTGCAATTAACACTTTCACTGCCAAACTAGAAACCTCAAAAATTCCATAAAATAAAAGCAAGTTATTTAATGAAACAAAAATTGGAAAAATTAAATGTATGATATTGAGTAGTCCTTTACTGATCCTAACCAAATTTGTTACAATGAATATATTAACATGAAAATTTATTTTTAAATCTGAACAAATAATTCCGTCACCCGCATATGGGTGACATGGCAGTCAACGTGTTAAGGAAGAAAATCTTTATTTTCCGGTGTTCTGGGTGTACGGAAACTTTTTTGTCATCACCTCCAGCAACAAAAGACTTGCACCAGGTTCGACCTGAAAATTGTTATGTACATTATGCAGTAAAAATTCCGTGTATCCTGCTTTCGAGTGACTCATGATCCGAAACGCTGCGCCCGCGCGTCACGTCCCCCACGAAGATTCATGCGCAGCGCGCAGGTATGATGAAAATTCCTTCTATTTTCACGTCGGAGATATTCGTCGGACAGGTACGGGCGTTGATTAAGTCACCAGTCGACTCACTTTCACCTCCCACACGAGAATTTTCTGTTCCAACGAGCCCCCGAGTCCGTTAACGATTCGCGTGACAATGAGTCACCGTCGCGGGCCTCTCCGGGTTGTGCTTGTTGCTTTCTCGGGTCCGGTGCAATTTTGAAATTGTCCTGTTCCATGTGTGCGTCACACGGACACACCTGGCCGTCTCGTGCTCTCGTGTTTCACTTTTCTTGGCCACCGTCTTGCATACCAATGTCGTTAGTTCCGGTGTTCCTAATACAGGGGGGG
Organism: Seladonia tumulorum; assembly: GCA_913789895.3. Taxonomy (NCBI): domain Eukaryota; kingdom Metazoa; phylum Arthropoda; class Insecta; order Hymenoptera; family Halictidae; genus Seladonia; species Seladonia tumulorum. The sequence goes on from OU565276.1 coordinate 9,753,239, forward strand.
GGAGATTAATATCGAATCTCCTGCGTGGGCCAGCCCACTCTCACTCTCCCTACGCAATTTCTCTTTTGCATCGTCGTCTACTTCTGTCCCCGTTTCGCACTTCCTTCCTCGTGCTTTGTCACGACTTTCGATGAATTTTTTCACCACCGATACGGATCCGAAAGTCTCTTCCGCGAACAATAGAGAGAGAGATAGAGTCTATTAACTGCGTCGTGTTGTCGGTGGCGATTTAATAAATGCTTATTATGCAACGTTGCATTTTGCAATTTAGGCAGGTTAGGGAAAGCTTCCGGTCATTGGTGGAGTCGCAACAAACCGTTCTCCCATCCGAATAAATAAATTAAAATTTTCAGGATTTAGCCTTTGTTACGTGGTGCACAAATGTGATAGAGGAAAATTGAGAACGGACTCTGAGAGTAGAAGATTGAATTAAAATTATTGTAATTTAACACTCCGACTGTGTCGGTCATATAGAAATTAATTTTAGGGGATAGGCGAGACTAAGATCGAGTAGCTCCGTTGGGCTTAGATCGAGACCTTACTGTAGTAGGACTCTCCCAGCTCGAACCAGTATTACAGCTTTAACTTTTGCGATCTGCGAGCAACAAATATTTTTACATAAATCGCTAGCATTTACATAAAACCACGATAGCAAATTGTAGTTTATCTAACCCAAATCACGGCTGTTGCAACAAATTACTCTAGAATGGAGATAGTGGAACGCTATCGGGCTGAATTACAACGCATAGCTCGAACACGACGGAAACGATAAATTTTGCAATAGATCGGCAACGAATTGCAGAAATTGCTATCTTTACGGGAAAAACTATAAGGTAAATTGCAACGTTGCGTCTTGCATTTTCTTTTTCCGTTTGCGCACTACTTTGCGCCTCGTAACGACTTTCGATGGATCTGCAAGCGTGGCTGATAATCATCCGAAAGTTCGTTTCAGCGCACAAAGGAGGACAGAATATAAAAGGATTAAATAGAGATTGCTCGTAACAGATGCAGATCTGTTATCTCCGACTCATTAAGACACATGAAAAATCGCTGGCCTGAATTGTTCAACAATATGATCACCTTGTAAAATTCCTCTTCCGATACGGCGCTCAGCCGGTAATTAATATAATCGCAACGAGTAATTCGTTCATTCTCAATTTCTCAAACTCTGCCCGGTTTCGTAGAATTTGATAGATCGCGCACGTTCACTCCTCCGCAATACGCTTTCCCTTTGCGTCCTTGTCTTCGCGAAGAGAGCAATCTTTAGTTTTCTAGACAAGGCTACGCCCCTGAACTCACTTTCACGGACTGCATTTCGTGCATCCGGATTCTCCGGGGTTCTCCGAGCAAACGGGATACTGCGCTCCGTGCAACTCGATGCAGCTTGAACGAAAAACGGGCCAATATTTAACCAACACCTCGCAGAAATTATCTTTGAATTTTTATCCTTGAATTTTCAGAATTGTTTGCTTTGTAGGCCAACGGACCTACTAATTGCGAGTAATTACCAATTACAGAGACACGAATATCTCAACTATTTGTATTTCTTCTCTGAAAAGTTTTTTCTCCATGTTTGTTAAATTTAACTGTTACAAACATTTTTATTGTGCATTTGTACGTGACGCAACTCGATGCAACTTGATTTCTGATTGAACGAAAAACGGGCAAATATTTAACCAACACCTCGCAGAAATTATCTTTGAATTTTTATCCTTGAATTTTCAGAATTGTTTGCTTTGTAGGCTAACGGACTTACTAATTGCGAGTAATTACCAATTACAGAGACACGAATATCTCAACTATTTGTATTTCTTTTCTGAAAAGTTTTTCTCCATGTTTGTTGAATTTAACTGTTACAAACATTTTTATTGTACATTTGTACGTGACGCAACTCGATGCAACTTGATTTCTGATTGAACGAAAAACGGGCAAATATTTAACCAACACCTCGCAGAAATTATCTTTGAATTTTTATCCTTGAATTTTCAGAATTGTTTGCTTTGTAGGCTAACGGACTTACTAATTGCGAGTAATTACCAATTACAGAGACACGAATATCTCAACTATTTGTATTTCTTCTCTGAAAAGTTTTTCGCCATGTTTGTTCAATTTAACTGTTACAAACATTTTTATTGTGCATTTGTACGTGACGCAACTCGATTGAAAGAAACGAAACCCTTGAAATTGAAGCGAGAATAAATTGCAGGTAAACAATTAAGATAAATTGCAACATAAATTATATTTTCGACTCGATTTAAAACGATTAAAAGTAAACGTTTGTGTAGATATTGTATGTCACGATTAACTGTAATTTTTTAATAAAAATACACGGTCAATCTTTCCAAAATAATGTTTTAAAACATTTAAGCAGGAAGTGTCACGAAATTCGACGGAGAAAAATGAAGTTCGAAAGACTGTTGCACAGATTTTCTTCGGAACAGTTACGGCCAGCCGAGATAACGCGATACAGTTATAATTAAAGTTCAATTACGAGCAGAGGAGGCGGTCGTACGTATCCGTTTCGGTATCAGTCCCGCTTTAATTAAAACCGCTGAAGATATTCCAGCGAAAAACTGGTGTACGAGACGCGCAGCCAGATAGATAAATCTTTAAACAATTAATGTCTTTTGGTCCGCGCGGTCTTCGGCCGCCGCGCAACACGAATTGCATTCTGCACTTCGGACACGGTCTTCTGGGACACTTACACTCATAAAATAGCATTCTAGTTCCCTTTGCGCTTTAATATGAGACGAGAAACAGATTTCCCAAGATGGAAACCATTAGTTCCGGTATAATCTAACTTTTCTGCTGACTTCTTCGATCATTAAAAATGAAAATAGAGAGACAGCGATTGTGTGCAAGAAAAAATTCGAGAACAGCAATTTGTTATTTCCAAACTATTAAAATTATCAAAATTATTATTAACCTTCAAGCAATTCGTCCAAATGCTTTGCTGGTATTGAAGAGTTTCCTATTTTTTAAAATCGTCAGTAGATTTTTTGCATTTATAACAAGCGAATCAAATATAGCAAAGTATCACAAAATTTAAGAAAATCAATATATTTTCTTCGGCCTATTAAAATTATGAAGCGTAGAAAAAAAATTCCATCTTACTCCTGTTTCTTGTGATTAAGGAAAATTATTTTTATATTATTTTGCAAAATAGAAATTCTCCTCATTTCAATTTCACAATATTTTCATTTTTATTTGTAATTATTCGAGTGACACAATTTTCATGCAGTTTCTGTACGCAATTCCGCGATTCAATTTGTTTGGAGGGAAATTGTTTATCAACTTCGAATGAAGCAGGTTCTGTACGGGGAAAAAATGACTCGATTATTAGGAGCGCGCGTTATCCTATTTCTTTCCGGGCATCCGCTTTTAAATAACGGATATAAGAATGCCACGCTCGCCGGGTTTTGCGTTAACGTTCAATTATTTATTCACTGTACGCTCTTAAGGAGGTAGACCGGACACCGTTGGTAATTATTCACGCCTGTTCGAAACGTTTCTCCGCCGGTGTTACGGCTTTCTTAATTGTCTCGTGAATTTTCAACAGATTTTCCTTTTTTTCCTCTCTCTCTCTCTCTCTCTCTTTTCATTGTCGCTTCTTTCTCAACGCGATCGATCGTATCCATTTAGGATACTAAATTTTCATTTGCTGCTTCCGCCCGCCGTTCTCTCCCACTTTTCAATTATAATGCTGCAGCTGATTAATCCATTCATGAATCTCTCGAGTCTCTCGTAGCTCGCAATTAGCTTCGAAGGTTACTTTTACTACTTTATATTTGCTCGTAGTATCGTCTGAATTATGTATTTACACTGTATCATATATATATATGTAATAGTGTTTTATTGTCGCAGACTTTCCATTGTTAGTTTGTTTTCGCGCAAACAGGTCAATCGCTTTTGTTTGTGTGAGAATCGGGCTAATTTTAGACGGTACAGCTCAGTTAAATAACAATTAATTTTTTAAATGCAGGCAACGCGATTTCTTCAGCTGATTTGAACAATGTCTACTATAGTCAGCCACATGTTTATTGCTAGAGAGTGTACCTTATTACAAAACCTATCACAAATTAATGACAAAGTATCTTTACCCTGTTTTCTACAGAATTAGGAAAACCCTACAGAATTTTACAATTTTGTTGTATTAAAAATTAAAAAGAAAAAATTCTTTGAATTAACAATTTTTTAATGTGAAATCTGATTTTTTCCAAAGGTATTATAATGAAAGTATATCTCGCTCGATATCGTCGGTGTGTAAGGACTGCGGAAAATGGATAACGATAGATACTCTTCGCAAGTTGAGGGTGTTTATGCCGAACTACGAGCAGACGAGCAATTAGGAGAGGACTCTAATTCCTCCGGACTCGGGTAACAACAACGGCGCATGATACCGTATCGACCCGGCCGATTTTATCCGAATTTCTCGGCTCCGGTGGCGTAAAACAAGCATGATTTCACCGACGGCCGACTAGGTCGTCGTATGCGTCAACAATAGACAGCGATGCGCATTTCTCCGCGTGGAATTCGAGCTGCGTGGTCGACGAGAATCCGTCCGCATCCGCATCCACGTCCAACACACAGTCCTCACAGTTCGCATCCACTTCTACGACTGGTTTCGCGAGAGCCGCATCCGGAATCGATCGAGCCGTGGCTCCAAGATACGTAAACAGGATACAATCACTGACTCACGCGGCGTAAACTTATCGGTCATTAGACCCGTTTGTAGACTAACGCGAGCCGACCTCTAAGCGGCGAATGTAATTGTACGCGAAAATTCATGCACGATTTAAGGCTGCCCGCTCGAGGAGCAGCGCCGCAATTAATCTCCGATCGGACACGCGTTCTGAGATTCCTAATGAACCCCGGCCATTCCACCTGCTACAACTTCGCAATCTTTATCGGTCTTGTAATTGTTGCGTTCACCATCCTACTTTTCCTACCAGATATACAGTCGGTCACGAAAATATTCGGACACCACTATAATTTTGACTATACAGTAGAAATTCTACCGAAGTCAGTCTTTTGGTTCTTTTCGATTGACTTCGGTAGGGAACGTCGGAGGTACTCGCTGACGTCACGAGGTGCTGACCGCGACCCTCGAGAACCGTCGCGGCCACCACATTGTCGGCTATATCGGTGTGAGACCTGAAGACCACTACTAATCCAATTACAAAACTTCTTTATTTTTCGTTATATTTTTATGAAACTTTTACCAACATATTCGTGGCATTTTTCTGATTAAAATGATACCAAATATGATATAATTCCGATGTTATTTACTTGTGTAACAAGCGATAAAAGTTTCGAACGCAGAGGAGGACAGTGTATGGGAAAGAAAGAGACGCATAGAGTCGCGGCCGCCGGCAGAGAACAAACCTGCGTCTCTTTCTTTCCCATACACTGTCCTCCTCTGCGTTCGAAACTTTCATCGCTCGTTACACAAGTAAATAACATCGGAATTATATAATATTTGGTATCATTTTAATCAGAAAAATGCCACGAATATGTTGGTAAAAGTTTCATAAAAAAATAATGAAAAATAAAGAAGTTTTGTAATTGGATTAGTAGTGGTCTTCAGGTCTCACACCGATATAGCCGACCCGTGTTGTGACCGCGACCGACGGTTCTCGAGTGGTGTGAGGTGTTCCACTGACATCAGTAGGGAACGTCGGTACTGACTTCGGTAGAATCTTTACTGTATATAGTCCGTACTTCAGAAATTTATGCGATAAAAACCAAAGAGCTTTCACGCGTGTTACTATACAGCGCGTATAGTTAACAAAAACATAAGAGATATTTATTTACTATAAGGTGGAGTGGTGTAAGTGCATAAACGGGGTAAGTGCATAAACGGACTCTTATTCTTTTTATATTGATCTTATTTTACTAATCCCCGTTGTATTCATTTATTTATATTATTTATTTGCTTTACTCCAAAACGAAACAACATATTTGAATGCGGTAAAAAGCATTTTGTAGCATACAATATAAGGCATCAAATAGATTTTAACTGTCGATTGTGCACTTGCCCCATTTTCTGGGAAAGTGCACAGTTGTTGCAATTTTTTACAATTTTCTTAACAAATTAAAATATACAAGTGGAATTGGCATAATTGCCAATGTTAATTAAAGAGTATTAACCCTTTGCACTCCGCTGTCCCCTCTCAGGGGACATTAAAGTTTATTAGCGATTACGGGGAATTAATTTATTCCAGCGCAACTTTAAATAAAATATTGATTTTTTTGCAAATATATATTCCTCGATGTCAACCAATTCATATAAGTCCAATATCATTATAATACGTTACTTGGTTCCAAAATTATACTAAATAATACGAGGATTTGTAAATTTCTGCCAGAATGGTTCGGAGTGCAAAGGGTTAACTCAAGTATGATATCAATACTCTCGTTGATATCAATAAATGTTAAATTATTATAAAACAAATTCAAGATGGGGTGCACTTACCCCACTCCACCTTAAGTGATTACATGAATAATAAAAGAAAAATGGAAAATACGCTCATTTTCATGTCACGTAATTATTCGGACACTATGAAAACAAAGTTTATAACACTATACAGGGTGTTCACGCTATTACTAGCCAGCGTTTTTCATTGTAAATAGTACATATTAGAAAGAAATGGAAGAGGAAAAAGCAGTACTGTTTTTTATACGTAACACAATAGCGTATATAATTTTTTTGTGTTTATATTATTTCGTTAGATATGAAGGTGACCTTCAATTTTTTAAATGGAATGGTGTATATTTTTGTGTATATCACATGAAAGCGTGTGTCTAGACGAATTCATCCGTATACTGCACAGTGACCCTCGAGATGATGCAAGGTCAGAAATGGAAGAAACATTTAGAATATTTCATACCAATGTGTTTACAAGTGTTCCTTATTTGTACGAATCATACGATGTTGTCATTCGCATTCAGAGTGTTTACTTCTAGTTTCTACTATGACGAGACAATATGAGTATTACTTCCCAATGTATCGTTATGTTGCGTATAAAAAACAATACTACTTTTTTCTCTCATTTTTTTCTAATATTTATTATTTGCAAGAAAAACGATGGCTACTAATAGCATGAACACCCTGTATATAAATCTTGTTTTTATAAATTAATATTTTGTTGGATATCCCGTATGTTTTATGACGTGTCGTAATCGCGTTGGCATATTACAAATTATTCTTTTTAAATAATCTTGCCCAATACGTAGCCATTCTTCTTGCAGACGTCTTTTTAGCTCGTCCTTATTGTTTATGGGAGTTGTTCGAATTCGGCGATCTAATTCGTCCCATAAATTTTCAATGGGATTCAAATCTGGCGATTGCGGTGGTGTCTTTAAAACGTCTGTTAGACGTCTTTAAGACGTTCATAAATTTTAGTTAAATGCAATCAAATATACATATGGCACAAGTCATGCGAAAAGGGATTGGGAGGGAAAAAAAGAAATTTCAAGAAAAACGAGTTCAAAGTATATTGATTTTATTAATGGCAACCTGTCCTTGATAATGATGGAGATTATATAATAAATTAGGAAATAGAAACTTAAACTTACGACAAAGTTTGTTTTAGATTTCAAAATTACTTATGGGTCTAATATATCTGAACATTTCGTAAAATTATCAAGAAGAGAAGTTTTTTTTACTCGGTAGAATAATTAGAAGAGGAAATAAATTACGGGGTAAAAATGAAAAATTCTTTGTAGAAATCTAGGATCGGTTCTTGCGAGGTGCCGTTAGGAGTTGCTGAAAAATCAACGATCCGTGTGTGAAAATCGGATTTCATTCGGATCTCTGTAGAACGGCCCCGGTGGATCGTGGATCGCGTCTAATCGGAGGCGTTGCCAAGAATCGTTCCTTTCCGTTGTCGGTTTAAGAATACCGTGGACCCATTCACCGGTGGCTAATTGCACGAGCATTGTGATGAAACGGTGACTTGCTAAAATTTAATCTACTGCGGCCGCCGTGGAAGACGCTCTGATTCACCCAGGTAATCAGAACATAGCGATCGGCGGGATCTCGTCCTGAACGCGATACGAAAACGAATTTTTGCGACGAAACCCCCGGCAAATCCTGCTCCGGCCGAGTTCGCGAAAATAAGTATCACGACCGAGAAACGATCTGAAAGAATATCATCCGCGAATTTGCAACGCGGGTGAAAGTCGAATCGGCGTGAATGAGATACTCGACGAAAGTAGACTTCGCGATACAAAAGAGTCTATTAATTACATATAATCTTCGCGTGGAACGTTTTACGTTCTTCCGGTTGATCTTTCTCGTTATAAGTGCGGATTATATTGCGTTTACAGTGATTTCTGGATGATAAACGTCGCGGAATTATTTCCACTACCGCGGGGTTTAATCGGCCTTGGACACCGAGGAGTGTAAACACAACGCTGCTCGGATATATCTCCTACACGATACATGACGCTGGCAAGACCCGTGTCGTTGACATGATCGAGAATAATATTCACTGTAGAATTCACTGTACACGAATTTAAGAACATGCATACATTATTTTCTAATATTTTTCTCTTTTGCTTCCTTTTTTTTTTACAATTGACCCGTCAACAGCGGACCTTTTTCACAAAATATTATAATATTATAACATTGTTTACGCCCATTCACAGCTCCATTTATCAATTTTTTAAACACATTTTTGAACATTTTTCCTGTAGGCCTATTATTCAATTGAATCGCTACACAGTGAATGTGACGACATTAATATTCATTAATAAACAGACCCAGGCTCCGACGTGGAAATGTTAATGCAGATAATTTTTAGTTTGCACGAAGAGTCTAATTACAAGCTTTCGGTTCGTTTCGTGATGTTTCCTGGGTTAGTGGGGAATGCGTGCAGATTAATTTAATTCCGTTGTATTTTAGATTGTGTTTTTTGTTCGATAACTAGGATTTGTTGTTGGAGTTTTTTTGTTCTAAACGCAAATAATGTGTCCAGTGCACGGTCCGTATGCACAGTTTATGGATCGTGGCCCATACTCGGATGTGATGGATACTCGGCCAATGGAACGTCCCAAATAATACTTTGAGTTGCACATTCTACGTGCACGAGGATTCAGAAAAAATCTCTCGCGGCTTCGACGATTCCGAAGATTACATTCTGATTTATGTCGAACATAAATTGTAAATATAAATTTTAAACGTAAATTTCGAACTGATTGTTACAAAAGTTATGTATTTTGCGTAAAGATCCACAGTCTACCATCAATGATTCACAGTATGTGACAAATGTGAAATTAAATTTTCCGAAATTCTGAACGTATACGGAATAATATCTAAGAGTATATTAATTACTAGAACTCGTTAACATTTAGAAATTATTCCGAATTACTTGGCATGCATTTTTGTCGGCAGTATATAAATAAAAATGGTCTGCAGGTTTTGCATTCAAATGCGGCAGAGAAGAATAATTCGCAATGAAACTGCGGTTGATAAAATTTATATTTTTCGCCCAGAGAAAGCAACGCTTCCAACATTTCAACTTTTATCACGGTTTCATAAACCGAACAAACGGTAGGGTTCTACGACAGTACCTTCGTGTTACGATAAAAAGGTATTATTCTTACAATATCGGAGCGTATGCTAATGATAAGCCGCAGCATAAAACCATTGTACGTACACATGTTGCCCGATTGAAATACAAGCTGTAACGGCACCGACGACTGTAAACGGCGAGAGAAGATGAAAGTGCCATTTTTGTAGTTTTTCAGGATTCCTGCGTGGCACGCAAAGTCTTCCAAGTGCCAGCTGGTAACGCGATCGCCATGATATCGTGGCCGGTAACTACATTAATATTCAGAGAAAAGTATTCCAACCTGTTTCCACGAGGGAATTCTTTCACGATCCGAGAGATTCCAATTAGACGAGTCAAAATTCTTCGGTATTTTCCAAAAACCATATCCCTGTGAATATTATACCTTCAAACACGCAATTAATGGTCGAGCTTCAATTGGCCACATTTATGTGTAAGCAAATTTTAAAATAAACGTTCATTGTCGGGTTAAATTTCATCCAAATTGACGTTCAATTAATCGGAGCACTGTAACTTTCTTATAATATCGTCGGCTTTTAATTGAGTCCCTTTTTTTTTTTGTAGACGAAATTTTTAAACAGAGGTCCACTGATGGATTAAGCAAATACTAACGAATTAAATTTAATCAAAATTGACGTTCAATTAGAGAGAAAAATTCGCGTGTAACTTCGTTGTAATCAGTACCGTTGGTTTTTCGCGTGACTGTATTTTTGCAAAGAAAATGTTGACTGTCGGGTTAAACGGAGACAAATATAACGAATTGAATTAGAGCAAAACTGACGTTCAATTAAAGAAGAAAACTGCCCGGTAAATCGATTACAGTTGAAACTGTCGATTTTAAATGAACTGTATTTATATCAAAAAGTATGGAAACAAAGGTTTACAGTTGGGTTAAACAGACCCGAACGGTGAACGAAAGAGAACAATGTAATTACCTTCGTCGATTTATTCCAAAGTGATTTAATAGTGATCCTGCTCGGGCAACGGGCACATCAAATTATAAACGAATGATCTGTTTATTCGAATATCCGATTGTGACGTTTTTTATTACCAACATTTATTTTATGCGTGCTCAATCAACAAATTATAATAATCCGTATACATTTATACCGAATATAAATTTCTGTGTACCTCCTGTATCCTTCGATTGACTCTCCAATGGCGACGCGTGGGTCCATTTTGACCCGGAATAAGAAAATCCCCACTCAATTTTCGACGATTAAGTTAAACGTACATCCGTTACGTTAGGAACAACAGATAGACTAACGTGTCAGCAGGAAGTACAAAAAATATGTTTAACACTGACTGCCAAGCTAGAAACCTCAAAAACTCCATAACATCAAAGTAAGTTATTTAATGAAATAAAAATTGAAAAAAATTATATGTATGATATTGAGTAGTCCTCCAACTTTCTGGCATTTTACAAATGCTTAAAAAATTTGATACAATTAATATATTAGCATAAAAATTCATTTTAAAATTTGGACAAATAATTCCGTCACTCGCATACGAATGACATGGCAATCAACGTGTTAAGAAAGAAATTGACAAATAAAGTAGAGGAGGATTCATAGGTCGACAGTTAACGCGGACGATTTAGATTTCCCGTAAAAATTCACAGTCTATAAATCAACAATAAACGGTCGAATCGCGAGGAGAAACTTTCCCAAACTCGACAAGCAATTTCGTGAGTTTACATCGCCGTAAAACATGATTCACAGTTTAAAAGGCAGAGGCGATCCGTGAGAAACGCTGCCATAAATAATCGAGGCAACACGATTAGCAAATCCGATGCCGGGGAAGCGTTTAGCGCCGGAGCTTGCTGTAATTACGGATTATTAGCAGCGGCTGGTGCACGAGCCAAGGACGCAATCATCCGGATTACCTTTGAGTAACGATGACGGCGTAGGACACGAAATAATTACACGCGACGCGACGTCACATCCGCCCAGAAAAGTATGCGCGCGTCCTATCTTCCGCAGTTGAGGACTGTGTGTGTGTATCTCCGGCTTAGGAATTACTCGGAGAGAAGGATGAAAAAGGACGAGACGAAGACGAAGAAGAAGAGGAAGAAGGTGGCACATGTAGCCGAGATCGAATCGCGAGAGAGGCTTACTTGTGAACGCACGACCGACGACGCCACGAGGAGAAAGTTCCGAAGGCAGGAAGTGAAGTAGGCCACGACTTTGACCGCTCGCAAGGTCCACATCCCTCCCAAGCCACGCCACTTTGAGGTGTTCCCAGCCTGCACCGGACGATTCGACTTCGTTTCGCCCGATAACATCTCGCAAAAATCGAATGCGAACGATGATCATGCGCGAATTCCCGCCCGGGAACCGGAAACAATGTCCCGAAAATTTTTACGGAGAAAATTGCTAACCGAGACCTGTTTATTATTTTAATCGAGGCTACCCACCCCTTGTCTCTTGATTTCTGTCACAGCTGCCACAGTTGGAACTCTTTTGTGGCCAAGTATGCCAAAATAAACATTTCTATGAAGAAAATCAGTAATCAAAAATTTTTATGAAGAATATCAGTAATTGAAAATTATTTGTCATTCAAATTGAGGCTACCCACCCCTTGTCTCTTGATTTCTGTCACAGCTGCCACAGTTGGAACTCTTTTGTGGCCAATAATGCCAAAATAAACATTTCTATGAAGAAAATCAGTAATCAAAAATTTTTATGAAGAAAATCAGTAATTGAAAATTATTTATCATTCAAATTGAGGCTACTGAACCACCTGTCTCGTGATTTCTTTCACAATTACCACAATTGGAACTCTTTTGTGGCCAATAATGCCAAAATAAACATTTCTATGAAGAAAATCAGTAATCAAACATTTTTATGAAGAAAATCAGTAATTAAAAATTATTTATCACTTAAATTGAGGCTACTGAACCACCTGTCTCGTGATTTCTTTCACAATTACCACAGTTGGAACTCTTTTGTGGCCAATAATGCCAAAATAAACATTTCTATGAAGAAAATCAGTAATCAAAAATTTTTATGAAGAATATCAGTAATTGAAAATTATTTATCATTTAAATCGAGGCTAACAACCACTTGTCACGTGATTTCTTTCGCAGGTACCACAGTTGCAACTCTTGTGTGGCCAAAATAATTGCGAGTGAACCAAAAATAATATCCCAAAAATTTTTAAGAATCACAGAAACTGTCCACGAAGGATTTTTATAGAATTCCCGTTTCCTGTAACGAGCGCATAAAATGAATTGCAATTTTTACCACGGCAGCATATAAAAATCTGCAATTCGAGGGACTCAATATTCCAAACCGAGTAATATTTTATCACGCCACTGTTTATCTAATCGGAATTTTTCAATTCGCCTATATAAACGGAAATTTACATTAAATTTCGCAATCTCGTACCCGCAGATATAAACATTTTGCGTATTAACTCGTTCCATAAATTCGTGCCGTAACTACTGTTCAGAGACATTCTCTCAATTAGCGATCCTGCCGTGAAGAGACTACAAACCTACGTCTAGAAACAAGTCTAAGAGACTTTATGTATGTTAGTAGTAAATTCATTTTTGTTTTTTCCACGGAACACCAGGAATTCCAAACGTGTGCCGTGATATGTGGCCTTCACGTAGCCTTGAACTTAGAACGTTCAGGTTTATACATATTCAGTCTGGATTGTATTAACACGCTAGAGCCTTGTACCTGGTCGTATATGGGTCGTGATCGTTTAAAGTGTGACATCAATCACTATGCTAACAAAAATAAACCGCTGCTATAAACCACTGTAATAATCTGGAAACCATTTTCCAAACAATTAGCCGACAACCAAGTACCTGAATACATTTTTATATCGCTTCTGTTTAAAAAATGCACATGAATGATTCAATCGTAGACGTAATATTTGTAAACAATTGGATTTAACATTCTACTCAGATTCAGCTAGTTTTGACCTCGAGACTCACAAATTTTGTTTCGACCTTGAGACCAAATTTTAGACAAAAACGCTTTTGGACATTTTATGGACCCAATGTATATATTATTTTACAACCAAGAAAACAGAACAGGACATAGAACCTCGTTTTAAGAACAAATTGATGCTCCTTCGATTTCCATAAAAATATTCTGCATGCAAAACTGCAGTTCTACAACCTCTGTTGCAGAGAGGCACTTCGACCTGAAATCGAGTTAGAAATCGATCGATTCGGGGCTGCATGAATACCAAAGATCCTGGTTATGGGGTCCCGTGAACCTTCGTGACCGTGTATTATTTTTATTTAGCGTGTAATACTCTCTCGATCTCCATAGAAAGTCCCGGATAATTCGACAAACTCTGCACACAAAATTTCAGTTCTACCTTTGTTGCAAAGAGTTCAATGTACTATCTGGAATCGAGTTAGAAATCGATCGATTCGGAAACCTTTGTGACTGTATATTCCGGCACAGTGTCTTCGGGGCGCAAGAATTGAAAAGATCCAATCATGCACCTCTGAAACCGAGTTCGGAATCAATCGAATCGGTATTGCATGCATGCTAAAGACGCTGGTTATTGTGCCTGGCAGATGATGAGCCCCGAAGAGGGACACCGTATCCCGGGAACATAAATCTGCGCAGGAAATCTAGGTAATAGCGCTGCGCGTCGATCTCGCTCGTAATGCGCACACTTGAACGATCGATGCCCGAAGCTCGTCCGCGGGAAAATAACGATTCACCGGTTTCGATCGAAGCCGTACTTAAAACTGTTTCATACATTCCGCGACAAAAAGATAGCACATTATACAAATAAATGGTATTTAGCTTTTCAAGTAGTACATTACATTGTTTGTGACCTATATACGCGTAGTAAGAATAACCAATTACTTCAATATGTTTTAACGCATTTACCACGTGAAGAAACAATTTTATTGGAGAATGTGTAACGTTAAACGAAAAATTATTATTATTATAAAATTAATGTACTACTTTTCAAGTAGTACATTACATTGTTTGTGACCTGTATACTGCGTAATAAGAATAACCAATTACTTCAATATGTTTTAACGCATTTACCACGTGAAGAAACCATTTTATTGGAGAATGTGTAACGTTAAACGAAAAATCGGTGCGTCAAAATGATAGCACAAATTTCTTAAAATAGCTAAAATATAAGAATATGTATAAAAAATAGTGTTTTAATATTTCGTAACTCCGTCTTTTGTTTGCATAACTGCCGCTAAACGTTTTGGCATAGATTTACATAGTTTTTTAACAAATTTCCTGCTTAACGCTGCCCTGTTTCGTTCAATGCAGGGTTTTAATTCATCAAGGGTTCGAAATTGTCTGATCTGGCTAATTGGGCCCAGCAATTTTCTATAATATTTAAATCTGGAGACCTGGCTGGCCATTCAAAAATTTTCATAATTTCTCGTGTCAAATATTCTTTTACAATCTTGGCTGTATGAACACTTGCATTATCTTGCTGATAAATAAAGTTTGAGCCCGCAATTTTTACAGCATGTCTCTTCAATTGTTCGTCGACTAAATCAATATACTTTGCACTATTCATTTTACCACTTATAAACTTAATTTCAGTGTGTCCATAGTACCATTACTCCACCTCCACCGTACTGTCGACTACGTAAAATTTGTTGTTCTTTACGCAAATCGTGGAAATAACATCGGTAGCCATCCGGTCCATCTAACGTAAATCTCTTCTCATCAGTAAAGATATCTTTTTGCCATTTTTTCTTCCAATGAATATACTTCTCAGCAAATTGTAAACGTGCTTCTTTATATTGCTTTGTTAGCAGTGGTTTACGCATTAATTCTTGGCGTTTTATGTATTTACACTCTTGTATAATACGTTGTACATTACGCATTTTCGTAGTTACTCCAGCTTCTGCTGCAATCTCTCTCGCAGTAGCAGCAGAATTTGACGCAGTTCTTAAAATTGTACGCCGCTGACGATCAGTTGTCACTCTTGGATGATCTGTGCTCTTTCTTTTCCCATGTTTGTCTACATTTTTTAATAAATTGTAAATAACCTTGCGACTACGATTCAACAGTTTCGCAATTTTACTGATAGAACAATTTTCTTTACGTAAATTGCGTATAGTTAATATTTCAGGATCAGTCAATCTCTTATCGAGAGCCATTGTTGAAAATTTCACAATATTTTAATACTGGAACACCAACTGGAAAGTACGCAATTTTGACTTTGTGCTATCATTTTGACGCAGCCGTCAGCACTACTGTTTACGTTTTCGGCTTAACGTTCAACCTATAAACAGAAAACGAGTGTGTACCCTGAACAGATGCAACCAATAGCTAACTGAACAGTGATATGTAACACGGAAACTGTTGTTATTCGATTATATTTGCGAGAATTAACAAAATTAGATAATGTGCTATCTTTTTGTCACGGAGTGTAGAAGCAGGCCGCAATGGTCGGCGGAAATTCAGAAATATTCGAAAGCCATTCTCTCTGAAAACGGTACGCGCGCGGCCCTGACGTCACGTATCAGCATAGGTTATCAGAATACCGTAAATTTCTCTTTTTACCCGTAGGAGATTCGTCTCCCACCTGGAATCACGTTTCCGCGTGGCTCAATTAGTCGACGGTAGGGGGGTGGGGTGGGGGGGGGGGGAAATGGCGAGGAGTTCGAGCTTTGGAAATAAGGAAACTCGACTCTACTGGAAACTCGGATGCTGTTAACATTTTTGCGGGAATGCCTCGTAGACGATGCCTCCGCGTGTATGAACCTACATGTCTGCCTTGCTTGACATGTGGAACGTGGATCGACGAGAGATGGTCCTGTTATTTCCAAACCCGGCTTACCTTTCGCCGGACGATACGTCACCGGGCGGAGAACATTTCGTATTTACGTCTCCTTTACCTTTCTCGACCAACCTCCTTGAAATTCTCGTTCCATTAACGCGGCTCGAACTCTGCGAGCCTACCTCGAGGACCCTCGATGACGGAGCCGAAGTCATTCCTCGATACCGAGCCTCGTCCTCCTCGAGGCCTTCGTGCAAACAGATGAGTTTTTGCCACTTCAACTTGGGCAGATGTCTCGACAATGTGCGAGTGAGATTTGTGAAATATTTATTGCCACTGTCTTGTTTTTCATCACTTTTTTTAAAGAAAATTTTCTATGTCAGCGTTTCGATGACATTTTCCCGATTAAAACGAGTCCAAACATGACCTACATCGGAGCACACGTTTGCCTGTACAATTGACGATTTAGTGGAACCTCTGCTATCCGAACCGACGAGATTTTTGGTTATTTAAATACGCGTTTCGAAGGGAACCGTGGACTATTCGTTGCGCAAATCAGTAAAGATTTCATTCAACTCTGTAGGTAAGTCGAAACACTCGTGTTTTACTGATTAGTTCGGATAATCGAGGTTCTGCTATTTCGTGGATTAAACAGGTAAATACAATCGGAATTGTATCGTGTTTGGTGTCGTTTTAATCGGAAAATTGTGGCCAGTGTAACGACAAAGGTTTCATAAACAAATAATTTGAAAGGAAAATGTTACGTCAATAGATTAGCGTTATCTCGTCAACACTCTGCTGGTGATTTCAGCGTATACGTGACATTTAGTGTAATTTGTTTAGTTATGGTCGTATGGCAATTGCGATAACCTTTGGATATTTAATTCGAATAGCAGAAAAATATTTTAGCAACAATAAAGTTACATTACAATTATTTCATTTTATTTCGAACCCTCCCAATTACAGAAAAACGCCAGCTAACCTACTGTACTCGAAATAATATAGAAATAATTTGTACGTCACCTGTTCTGTGAACTAGAAGATTTTCCCTCGTGCAGCTTACTCATCGTGGCATGCCTAATAGATTACCACCTGTGTCCGCCATTCCTAACACCATTTAGCTAATAGAAATATTAAATCATTGGTTCAAAAGTTTCTCCGGGGGAATTCGTCGGTAAGATTTCATTTTATAAGAAAAAATGAGCAGATCGAGCGGTAGAAAATTGGTCCTTTGTCGAGGTTGTCGAATTGTCAACAAACGAAACGAGACGCAGATTTACAGGCTTGCCAAAAATAAACGGCAAGTTTTAGCGGCAGATTAATTCCCACACCTAACAACAATTGCTAAATCCACCGTGTCTATAAATAATTTCCGGTTCAGGTGAACTCGTGTAAACGACTTTGTTTTCTGGTTTTCGTGTGCCAAAACGGCGACGACTCGCGTTACACAATTCATCGGGACAGGTCAGAGTCTGTGCACGTGCGACGAGGTTGGCAGCGATCGCTCGCTACCAATATGAATGATAAAGGTATTAATAGTTGGCGGGTGAAGACGAACCCGTTCGCGCGCGAACGAGGGTACGCTTCCTACCGGCAACGTTATTCAGGTTGAAAAACAACCTTGACCCGGTTAGCTGGCCACGTGGAGATCGCCACTATTCGAGTATATATGGTGTTTCGCATGGTCCACCGATAGGGGAGAATCATCTGCGCATAGTTTAATCGGTGCAGCCATAACGGGGACGCATTCTCTGATACACCGCGTTACGTCCGGAGCGCCGGTGACGTAAGAGACCTTATTAGAAATTCCAGTCGTAGCCGTTGCACGCCCTTTTCTGCACTACCGGCGTTTTGCTTTCTGTCACGCGATGGAAATTACGTGGCGGGCACACAGGCTCGTTATGACTTTTAATTGGAATACAGTTTCTGTTCAATCGTATCACGCGTCGCGAATTGCATATCCGGTTTGGCCAATCGTCGACGGCGAGAACGTTTTGCTGTCGCGATATGCGTGTGTGCGTTATTGATTTTTACAGCGGTTACTTCAATCGCGGATTTTACGCTTTTGGGGCACCCATAAATAATCAATTATTTGCAAAGAATTTATTTTCCCCTGACAAGGCCAAAATTCTGCGACTTTCACCCCCTAAGTTTTCATCGTTAAACGTTTGTACGAACGTTTTACGAACGTACTTTAAAAAATTTTAATATGAGCCTGCATAAAAAGGTTTGCGAAATACAACTGTCAGTACTTTCTCTGCAATATCGACCAGATGTAATTTTAATCAAACATGTTTTTCACGTTATGTAGCGAACCAATTGTTCTAACTTCTCAAAACAATTCAAGTAGTATACTCCAATGTTGACAATGTCATGCGATTTTTAAGAGCGTCCGGATATTAGTTGAAGTCGCTGTATAATAAATTAAGAAATAAAAACCTGAATTTGCTACAAAGTTTCTTATAGATTTCAAAATAATTAATTACTTATGGGTCCCCTTAATATAATTGGCACTACAGAATGTATTTTTCATAATTTTCATTGCAGACCCACGTAAAGGAGTTCTAAGAAATGCCCTTTCGTATTTTCTGTGGAATTCCGACCGATGTCAAAATTGCTTGCGACATTTTAGAAAAATTATCGTATTTTTAACCCCTTGCACTATAACATCGAGTCAGACTCGTGACGAAAACTTCGAACAGAATTTTCGAAATATGTATATTATTAATTCCCTTTAAATTGAAATGAAATTCTATTTTATTGTAGTCAATGTTTAGCCATTGTAGAACACGTGGTTATACAATAAATATAAAGTCTCTATTTTTTCTAACAGATTCTAGGCATCAAAGAAATTTCTAATCATTGTAATCATAAAATAAATTGCAGTGCTAGGGGTTACGAGCGTGCGAGTATGAATAAGCGTTACTGCAAAACCCGGCGAGTTGGTTCAAACCGATCCATCGAGCGATCCATAGAATCGTTCTCTGAGTCCACTGGGCCAGTGGAAAAAGTCACTGCCGAATTTCCAGCGAGTATTCGAATGGGACGACTTTTTTGCCCACTAGAAAGTTTTGCGAGCCTGTCAGCCCGAACAGAAATGGAGTGAGCCGTGTGCGTGTCCAGAGGCGTGCGCCAGAAAAACGGGCAGACGTTGGTGTAAGCAGGGTACAAAAAAAAAAAAAAAAACAAAAAAGCTGATAGAACGGATTAAGAGTACTACGAAGATCGGGCCAGAAAACATGCTCGCTTTCGAATCGGTCATGCTTCGTCGGCGGATCGATCGCGAAATTGATCTGCCATACTTTTGCCGGCGGCCGCTTGCCGAAAATCGACGACGATCGACGATTCCTCGTTAAACGGCTGGTCGATCGACCGTGACGCGAAATTAAATTAACGAACTTACGATTTAATTGAACACCCGTACCACTCCGCAGAATTAGAAGATCTACAAATTATAAGCGAGAGGTCACCGATCTTTGAAATACCGTATAACCACGTGTCACAAAATATTACTACGCTCTGCCTGCGATCATTTTATCCCCTGTTAGTGCTGGAACTACCGAACCAGTCAAAATTATCGATTTCTAATTTTTTCTCTCACGATTATTGAAATTATAAAACTGGTTTCATCAGTCTTTATCGGAATAGGTACAGTCTTGTTGCATTTATTACTCGGTAGTTCATTATCGGTAGTCTTTATCAATTTTATTTTGCACATACACTCTCTTCTCGATATATGTCGTAAGTCTCTGGGCGATAAAAGTCGCAGAACTATCCCCACTAGGTATACCCCGAGAGGGGCCTCGAACGCCGAGGAGTGTAAACATAATACAGCTCTAAAGAAAAATAATAAAGAATAATAGTATCTCCTGGACGATATTTGTCGCTTGTAAGACCCGTGTTGTTGACATATATCGAGAAAACACAGTATATGACCCGGTTCTTTGAGATCGATGTTAATTTAGACTTGCTATTGGATTTATTACAACTAATTTGAAATGGCTACTAAAAAATTACAACTCAACATGCACTCTGGTCGTCCATTAAAATTATTTAAAAAATTTTTCTCCGTTGAAAAATGTGTTAAACACTTTTACCCCTACTGTTGAAGACTTTATTTGCGGTAAAAGGTAAATTTTTCCAGGAAAAATAATTGTTCCACAAGCGGATGGTATACAAATTTGGAATATTAATAAAGGAAGGAAAATAAGAAACGCAATTCCATCTGGACGGTCGAATGAATTTTAATTTCGGGACTCCTACGGCGAAAAGTGTTACTTCAACTGCAGGCAGAATGCTTTATACAGTTATATTGCTATACGTGCAAGTAATATTGGGGAAGAAGCATCTGTCAAGTATAATGCCATATTGTATATGCAACATATTGCCATGCAACCCTGCCGCACTGATACGACGTGTAAAGAATGTCACGTGCGTCGCTGTGCATCCGTGAAATTGTGATAGAAGTAAGATATTTATTGTCGCGGAATATGTATACGCTGTTAAATTGCAAAGCGTGATATAACTCAATCTCAAAGCGACTCGTACGCGTCACTTTCACGTTTAAAAAGACATTTTCAGTTCCAAACATTTTCCACAGACTCAATATATTCCAGAGCCCTGTATTATCATCGCAAAGGCGTACAATTTTTAAGGTAACAAATCTTTCGAACGCATTGTTCACTCATATTTAGGTTTCCGATTCTTTCAGACGTAAGTGTCTTTTGGTAAAAAATTTAAATTGCGCTTATTCGCGGAAAAATATTGCTAAAACATTAATTGGACGTAAATCTAGAAAGTATGCTGCATTTCATAAAGTTTACTGGAAGACGTGAAAACAATTATTCGTTGTTTACTGCAGCAAAAAGACAGTTAAAAAGACAATTAGTGAAACTACTACTGTATTTAAAATATTATACTTCAAATAATACTTTAAAGTAGTACTCTTTTAAGAAATAGTATAATTTATACCATCTTTAAATGTTTGTAGCAAATTTTTAATGTAAGCCCATTTAAAAAGGTTCTAAAAATCACCCGCTGCTATTCTTTCCGCAATTCCGACCATTTTTAATTTTTTCGGAACATTTTCCACATCGTGTAACTAATTGTTCCAACTTCTCAAAAAAATCCAAATCGTTCCAATATTAAAAAGTTCATCGTACTTTCGTGTGTGTCGGAATATTAATGCGACACGCTGTACAACAAATTGCTTTTTATTATTCAATGTTTTCGCAGTCGTTTTGCAGAACTCCCGTTGACGTTCCGAGCAAAGCGGAACCGAAACAGTTTCTGCGTAAAAATTTTAGAACATTCTGCCCGTGCTCGTTTCATCCTTCGTTAATCAATTTCATTTTGTGCGTTCCTGGAGCCGCTTCTTTGGCTAGAAAAAAGTTACAGTTCAATTGGAGCATTTTCACAAAAATGAAATTTTGTCAGCATTTCTTTTCTGCGTCAGCTGGTAAAGCATAACTACTCAGAAAAGTTCGAGCAGCTTTCAAAAGTCAAAAGGCGCGGTAAGTTCTCGTAAAACATGATTAAAAAATAGTTCGATGGCTGTACATTTCCTGTCATATAAGCCACAGACATGCAATTGTTCCGAACAATTTTTTGTTTACGTTCTACGGAGTTTCCACCGTGTTTCCTCGGACGGGCAAGATGGCCGACACCCGGAGGCCGAGTTGGCGGGCATTCGAAAATGAAACGTCCCTAATCGATGACGCTGAGGGCGCGACACCGGGTACAAACGAGCGAAAACATTTCCTTGATTATGTCCCCATGTCTTGTCCTCCTTTTCTCGGCGAGGTATAGTTGGCAACGCTAGTTAACGCACACGCACCTGCACCGGCGATGCGGCGATCGGCTATAGTGAGTGATAATCGTAGAGTAGGTCACCGGAACAGCGCCTCTAGCAATCTGCGTTCTTCGGGTTCTCGGCTCCTATGTGTACGGGCTGCTCGTGCCACGTATACGGTTGTGTCGGTGTGTACCCGGTGAGCATGCGAACACGCGAGTATGCGAGTATGTGTGTACCTGGGCACGGATAAAGGTACGCCGACCGCGTGTGACAAGAAACGAGTCGGAGACCCGGTAATGTCGTCTGGCCGAAACGGTCGTCGTTTCTGCCATTGCAGAAAAATACCTATAGTTCCTGTTACAGTAGCTCACACAATGTTTCCACAGAAAGCTGTTGCGTTTATCTGTCCGATTTGTCTGTTGGTTTTATCGCCACCGAAACTATTCGAACGCTGAGTCTCGGATTTCAGGTGAAATCGTCGAAAAACGTGAAAACATGGAAAAACATTAATTTCCGTCGCCGAATCTACCATAGATTTGGAGATTGTAATCTGTTGTAACAGATCATTTTCGATTGAAGCACATTGTTTACATTTTTAATCGACTCGGTTCGACTGCATTAATAAACCTGAAAATATTCCATTACGTAGCATTCACAGTGAATTTATATTCTTCCTCCTTGTTAACGTTTATGACCTTGAATAACCTTGAACAACTATATCGTTGAAATTGTCCCTAGAAGGGCTACAATCGTAGGATTTAAAAAAACAGAGATGACCTTCATATCTCCTTGACGCCTCCAACTGTCGAAAAACTAGTAACATTGGATAATCAGCCCCTCGATAACAAATAATTTTGGCTTGATGCGTTTTTTTCTATCACCAATAGCAACCAAGTTATTCGGGTGGCCGGTTTTAAGTGTATAAAACCCTGTATAGTAATTTTTATGGGGTCATTGTAAATGGCTAGCTTTTCAAAGATGGTGACATTCAAATCTATGGTGGACTCTACCTTCTGTAAAGCCTAATAATTGATATAATAATTGATATTTTATTAAAAGGGCTTCCTATTGATCACAGTCTTGAACAATTGCAGTAAGACGCCACTAAATCCTTAGAATCAAAATATATTTATATTACATGTTTGTAGACATGTTATATGTATGTTTGGACACCATTAAATCCTTAGAATCAAAATATATTTATATTATATGTTTGTAAACATGTTATATTTTTGTACGCCATTAAATCCTTAGAATCAAAATATATTTATGTTATATGTTTGTAAACGTTTCAAGCGGGCAATTTTATTGTACGCCATGCCTTGTTTTCCAGATCACGCACGCTCGGTAACGACATTCTGCGCGTGATAATTAATAGTCCGTGAACAAATATGAGACGAACTAATTCGTTTCGCGTAAAGGACGCTCGTAAAACGGACAACAGTGTTGAACGCGACAAGAGATCCGGAACATTAAGTGTGTTTGCGAATGAATCAATTTCGCGTGCGTTTTGACGAGCCTGGTTAATGGCGGCACCGATATGACCGTTAGGCTGCTGCTGTACACTGAAATGGAATTTTTTAATTGAGCCGCGCGGAACGATTTTATGAATCTGGGCGATGATACATGGCACGCGCGCAACCGTCTCGCGTTAGACATAATTAGAGTATTTTTTTCAGCGAAACAAGCTACACGGTCAACGAATCTTTTATGATCCCGTGTTCCCGCCATTTTATCACCCATTTTCTAGCGGCATTACCGATGAAAATAAGTCGCTCGTCGGCGTAATACATATTTAGAATGTTATCTGCATTTTCTCGATCCTTGACACGCGAATCGCCTGAATCGGCGAGCGATTTAATCGACGCTTCGCTGCACCCGCGGCAACTCGATGATCGTCTTAAATCGCGTCGATGATAATCAATCAACCTCATGGACACGCTTCGGTGATCATCAATTGGCATCGTTAGCGACAAAATAACAAATCGTATCGGTGATTCGCCGCTGCAACTGGATAGCTTAACATCCACACGTTTCGAATTTAATTCAGTAGAAAGCTCGCTATAAAAAGGACGTTAAAAGGCGCTAGAAGCATGTGATTAGACACACTTGAGAACTTCCACGGATCGAATTGGAAGTAGAAGAATTGAGAACGAACAGTTTTAATGTTTTCTTTGACGATTTACGTTTATTGTATTCTGTCGCAGTTGTGCGATCAACACTGCATTTCTGGTCCTCGAAAAATGGTCGATATTTAAACTGTGATAATTGACAATAAATATTTGTGATAAAGACAAATAGTAGAACTGTAAACCTGGACTCATTTTAAAGCATGAAGCCTCTACTTTCGCAAACCGGTATTCATTTTTCTCTAAGAGCTTTCTGCATGACGTAACAGGTGGGAAACTGAAAATCCATTTTTCCTAAAAAATGCAGCAGATTGAAACGTCCCTGAAAATTTTGAAAACTTTTTCTCGTAAATGAAACTATCATAGATTTTTGAAGATTGAAGCCTCCTCTTCGCAACGAATCCTTAAAAATTAATGTAGGAATTTTTTTTACTGTTTTGTGGAACCAAAATGAGGAACATGTTCGCACATGTAAACCCCAACGGTGTAACTTATACTACTTTAAAGTTGGCGTCACGCTTTTTAATTCAAAGCTGGATAAAACGACTAGAAAAAATCGTACATCACTTTTTAAGGTGTCATTTTAAAGAACAGGTTTTAACGCTTGGTGGTTTATTCCCAAAAAATTTTGAAAGTTTTCACAGTTTCATATACAATTAGTCAATTTCACAGAAACTGTAATCAAATTGGATAAAAAAACTGTAATAAAATTAAAGTAATGTGTTCTGTTCGACAAAAGACATGTTGGAATCGAAACAAAATCTTCCGTTTGCGAAAAGATATGTAAGTTGGAACTGAAACAACATGTTTTGTGTCACAAAAGACACGTTGGAATTGAAACAACATGTCCTGTTTCACGAAAGACATACTGGAATTGAATCAAGATGTTCTGTTTCACAAAAGACATGTTGGAGTTGAAACAATATGTCCCGTGTCACAAAAGACACGTTTGAATTGAAACAACATGTCCTGTTTCACGAAAAACATACTGGAATTGAATCAATATGTTCTGTTTCACAAAAGACACGTTGGATTTGAAACAACACGTCCTGTTTCGCAAAGAGGAAAGTTTCCGTTTCAAAAAAAGGACTGCTCAACTTCCCGAGTATCAACAATGTAAAACCGACAGCAGTGCGGGGTCCTTTGTTCGTCGAAGATTGCATCCATCTTGGATCGAATGGAGTGTCGCATCGTAAAACCGAATGTTCAAACAATTTACGCGCGGAAGGGGGTGGGGGTGGGGGGGGGGGATAGCGGAGCAGAAATAAACGCGGGAACGTTGAGATGAATAGCGTGGAAGCTAGACGAGAGCAATTTCCCCTGAAACGGTGAATTGCATCTAAGAATCGGTCGAGTGCCCCGGGAACTCGCCACAATGGACCACGAAAAAGGTAAGAATCGATCGGGGAATGATAATCGGCCGGAAGGGTGGAGCTCCAGGTGAGAGGTGCAAAGAGGAGCATAGAAAGTCCGCATCATGAAATTGCATTCCATAAAGAATGGAAAGTCGGTGCGTATTCCTTTTCTTTTATAAACCCCCCCCCCCCTTACCGAGCCGAGCCCCGCCTACCCCCCCCCCGCACTGCCTGTGTTCGTCGTTCGCGGAATGTGTGAATGTGAAACGAATTGCTGTGAAATACTGGAACAATTCCTGATCGAGACAGCTCGCCTCTGCCTTTTTTCCGTTGCAGACGTCGTCGCTTCGGATTGTATACACCCAATCAGAAACATCACCGAGGAGTACGACGACCGACGACTGGGCTAGATTAAGGCAAGGAGGTCACGTGCTACTGGTGTAGCTGTGGTATGGTTACGTATGTGCCATTCCACGTCAAATCGCAGAAAAATCGGCGAGCCGAGCAGTTTCTTCTCGAACGGTTACGCTTTGACGGCCACTGGCTTCATTATTCTCCATCGGAACTTTTATCGACATATTTCTGACGCTTTTCCGATTCAGATGACACCAAACATGACCCGTTTTGGTTCACATTTACTTGTTTAATTCACGATATAGTAGAACCTCGATTATCCGAACTGTTCGGTTCAGAAAATAGCACAGCTATCTAATTACGATTTTAGAACAAATCTTAATCTCGAATCGTGCTGTTTACTTATTCTAATAATAGAGAATTCCTATAGCATCGGTTCGGATAATCGAGGTTCTTCGAAATAGTCGACCGAATTATGATCCGATTTGTGTCGTGTTTGGTTTCGTTTCAACCGGAAAAATTTCACAAATGTATTGGTAAAGCTTTCACCAATAAATAATTAAAAATAAGGTAGGGGGGAAAAATTGTACAAATATCGTGCACATCTTTTTCTCATATATCGAGGCATTACTGTAGTTTCTTGTTATCGTCTTCTTAAAATTAATCAACCATATTTCCTATTTTAAATTTCCATTCGCTAACGTGTGATACCTTTTTTACGCTACCCACGTTAGATCGTGATTGCGAAAACTTTCTATTGCATCCTTATTACGTGCTTGATCATACCAAACCGACTCGAATTAATGGATAGTGCACCAAAGAAACTTGGCCAGCGTTATTAACAGAGACAGGAAATGGTACGAGTCGTTTTTCAGCTAGTCTATTGGTTTTCCAGTCGTTCAAGTTGTCATTTTCAAGTCCTCGTTCTGTGACGTGTAAATACAAAATTCTGGAGCACCGGGAAAACTTAATAAACTCTGCGACTAGGGGAATGGTAATAATTAATCTCCCCGTTATGCTTGCCACATGAGGAATTGATCGATGGGAAAGTTAGTGGATGGCCGGCAGCCGTTCACCAACGTAATTCCGTGGTTACGCACATTAAGTACGACTCTATTTATATTATTAAGTCAAACCGTCGTCGGCCATATTAAGAAAGTGAATTAAAACCGTTGAACGGTTACATCCGCTATCGTTTATTCTTATTACTAACGGCCAGCTGAATGCACTTTCTGATACCAGTTTCTAATTAGCTGCTCTCCATTCTGGCGCAATTTATGCAGTATTTCTCGACATGAATTCCTGTTCTACCGTGCTGTATAAAAACCGTTTCGAAGTTTAATCTGCAATAGCTTTTGTTGGAACATGCGTTAACCGTTTTGAAATAATTATTGGAACCATGGAGGGACTCTGATATTTTTCAGTAAAATGTGTAAGGAGGTACCTTGATGCTTCACGAACTCTGTTCAGGATTTCTATATCACGATTTCTCAATCACGATTTCTATAAGAGGGAGATTGAAAATTTGCAAGAAAGATGGCAAACTGTCCTTGATAATGATGGAGATTATATAATAAATCGGGAAATAAAAACCTGAATTTACTACAAAGTTTGTTTTAGATTTCAAAATAATTGATTACTTATGGGTCCCCCTATATAGTTCCGTTTTGGGTTCTCGTTCGCGGATTAAGAACCTCGCCATTGAGTCTCTCCTGACAGCGGCTTGGCATGCGTGGCCGGGCACCGTTGCCAGTAATCATAGGTATCAAAACAGGCTCCAGCTCGCTATTCGTATCGGAGCCGAGAAAGTAAGTAGCATTCGCTGCTTACCGGGTCCCGCAGCGCAAGAATAGTGTCAAGTACAGCCCACGGAAGCAGAAACGTGAGAACGGCCGTCAGAAGGACGCGGCCGATCATTAATCATAAAACATCTCTGCGAGAGTTTTTCGTCCGAGCCTCGGATATCAGCGGATCCGATCGTGATAGACAAACTGGCCCGCGCACGTGCGCGAGACCTCGTGATCGATCTTCCACGCGATTAGGATCGTCCCAGGAAGTATGCTACCGTAGTCGGATTCGCGAGCTTACACAAGTGGCTCGGCTCGCGTTTGAAAATATTTTTCTCCATTTAAATTTCGTTAAAATTCACTAACTTATGATGCCTTCTCGCAAACTACCCACGTCAATGATTTCGAAAATTTTGTATTGCATCCTTCCTGTGTATTTCATCATAATACCGACACAAATGCATAGATGGTGCATCAAAGAAAATCGCACGTGCGCGAAAGCCCGTGATCGATCTTCCAGGCGATTAGGATCGTCTCAGGAAGTATGCTACCGAAGGATATTGTCGGATTCGCGAGAATACGCGACAAGTGGCTCGGCCCGCGTTCGTAAAACGGTCCTTTACGAGTGAAACGCGTTTAGCGCTGCCTCCTCCTCGGATTAGAGCATTAATTAACCCATTTCTGGGGAGATACCCCGCTCGGATTACCCGCGGCACATAAATCGCGATTGTTCCGACGACAAAACGCAGATAGGATCCGCGGACACGTTTTCTAATCTGGAGCACGCCGCGATTTATCGTATGGCGAACTTGTTTTCGTAAATCTTGTTAAATCCATAGTAATCATGTCTCCGGAAATTAGACAATTCCTGTCGACGCTTAAGTCTGTCCTCGAAAAGTAATTACGTGAAGCTGAGCAGCAATTAGGACGGCTATTTTTTCCGGGACTGAAAACATAAATTAAACCGTATCACTCATTTACTAATCGTAAATTATTTTAGTTTTGCAAAACACAAGTAAGATTCCTGTTAGGAATTTCTCTATTGACTTTAGTCCAATCATGTTAATCTTTCTACTGTTTCAAAATGCATCCACTCATTTTTTTCCCACAAATGCATGAAATCCGCAGTCTATAGGTAATAAATAAAGAGAAATTATGTTGAATTATGTTTGTTCAAATACAGTTTCTGCTCGTCTCTGATTTCATGCATTTATTACTGAAATGAAGGGACCAAATGCAAAATAGTAAGAATCTGAAAATAATGATTAATTAATTATCTTGCAATTAATGCCAGCAATTTTTATCTGGCAGAAAAATCTGCAACCTACTCGTCACAAGGTCAAGAGACTCGTCCCTTACTGGTCCGCACGCATCCCCCATCGATTAACGTAACCGATTACGAAACATTCGGTACATTTCCTGGCCTATCGATTCAAGCCTCGAAAACGACAAGCCCGGGCCAGCAAAGATGATCAACCCAGTGTAACGTAAGCCCGCCGTTAATTTCTACCGGACACTGATTCCGCGTACAACTCGTCGCCTGTTGACAAAGCCGAGCCGACCGCAAGCCGGTGGAATTCGAAACATCGTTGTCGAAGGTGTGCTTGGCAACAGACCGCGCATACCGCGTCGCATCCGGATTTATTTTCTGTCTTTCAGGTATTATTGGTTTCCCCACTTGAGACAGTATCGGTGTAGAGTGGCTCGTATCTGTGACCGGTGACGCCGAGTACACTAGCTGACAAAATTGTAGGACTCCTCGAAAACGGAATACGGACTCGACACGTCCACAATTTCCCGCAACATCAAAATAATTTAGTTAACTCTTCTTCAATTCATTGTTTACAATGACCACAGCTCCTTTATCTGCGAAAAAAGAAAATTTGTTCTGATTGTAAGTCCATTGGTTACAAAAGAATGGAATTTTATTTTGTGCTAAAGCAAAAGTACACGTATCGTAGGCACATGTACATATGATACATACAATGTCGTTTATACAGTGTGTCCCACGAGCTCTGTCCACTTGAATATCTTGATTATAAACGACATTGTATGTATTATATGTACATGTGCCTGGGATATGTACATGGGACACACTGTATATGGGGTAAATGTGCCTTATTTTACACAGTAATCAGTCCTTCTTCCTTCTTCCAATCAGTCCAATCTTCCTGAAACAATTTTTTAATAATAAAAAATATCTACTAAGAACCTATAGATTTTAATGAGCATAATGATCAACCTACTCCTCAAATGGCTGCAGTCTAATGCTAATCCTGCTATACACTTGTACAGTGTGTTGTCCTCATAGAAAATATTTCAGGAACAGTATATTAACAATAAGAAATTTAAAGGATGTCCGAAATGGACGCAGGTCATTTGGACTCGAACTGACAATGAGTATGAAACGATCATGATATGGATGTACGGTGCTGTCTGGCCAGTGTGTATCAAGTAGCATGATCCGCGCTGCCTGAATCCCTGCCGGCAAACGTGAAAACGGACAGCGATAGTCAGCCGCAGGCAGCACGCGCTCGCTGTTCGTCCGAAGCGCATGAACTTCAACAATTGCGAGCGGAACGCGGTCGACGTATAAATAGCGGCCGCTTGTGTGACCGATACGACAAATACATCGTCGGGTAGACGAGCAGATAAGTATCTACAAACCCGATACGAACAAAAAATCAAATCAACGAATGTTCTTCGAGTGAGAAAATAACCGCCGGTTAGATAGAAGACATAGCGAAAGGAAAGGGGAGTGTGTGTGCGTGTGTAGGTTGAATTTCCCGCCGTGTGGAGCGCCAATCGTCGAGCACCGCGGCCGTAGGTGCATACCCGCCAATCGTCCGTGATGCTGCACACGAGGACCCTCGCCGTCGCCGTAGCATCGTCGTCCGTTGTCGAAAATCTCTTCGCCTCTCGTCTGCGGCATTTGACCGGCAGCCATGGCGGTTACCTTGGTGTCCTCGACGTCCGTGGCTATCACCGCGGCCCGATATCGCGCGAGGTCATGCTCCAAAACTACCAGAAGGTGCGCGAGAAGTACAAATGTAAGTAGCCAGTACCAGCCGCCGCCATCTTTACCGTTGTCCTCTTCTCGCATGTGATCGTCCGTGCGCCTCTCTTCCGGATAGAGTCGTTAGTGCTTTGGTCTGCGCATGCGCAACCTGTCCGGCGCATGCGCAATGCATCCGGCACGTGGGTCCGCTGCCCGCGCAGGCGCAATAGTGACGGTCGTTTCAATATTTCGAATCGATGGCATTGGCGCGCGAGACCTTGATACCGGGTTGATCGCGTGGTCACACGGAAATTGTAATTGATGCCTATCAATGAAACCCTCTTTGTCATATGTACGGACGGTCCTTCTCTTATGATATACTCTCCCTGCCACGGAGAAGGGAACGTTCGACTTACGGTTGATCTTGGGGGCAATGTTATCGTTAAACGTTGTGAGAGCGTTACACGCGGAACTATTTACTATTTACATATTCGAACGCACGTTGATACGATGCCCCTCTGCTGGCGGACGCCCAATGTCTTCCGCGACGTCTATTAGCGACGCGTTGCTTCAACGGATCGCCATGATTTATACATCTCTCGGGGATACCTAACCTACTTGCAACTTGCCGATCTACTGGGTGGCCAGTAATTCAGCACTGTCCAAATCTTATTCGGTGTACAATTTCCGATTAATTTCATTCCAGGAATTAATTTTATTTAGTTCCAAAATGGGAGGTTAAGTTTAGAGCTCATCGCAACGATAACCGCTTTCGATGAAATTTACCGAAATCTACAAAACTGGTTCTTTAAATTATCGTTACAGATTCAGATAAAAAAGTTGGAGAAACATAATTTCTTAATTTTATTATCTTTCCATCCAATTGCAATTTAAACAAATTTTTATTTACTCATTCACTAGCAAACCAGCCGGTCTAACTTTACAAAAAATTTCGACTCAGTTGGACCAATTTTGAAAAAGTTATACCGTTCGAAAAGGCGTCAGCATGCTCTCCGACTCGACTGTGTATAAAAGTATACTTTTTACTGTACTTAATAAAGCATGAATGTACTTTATAATTACTAGATTGTATTTTAGATACGTACGAAGAAGATACTGTTTTTACTGTACGTGTTTGAACCCTGAAATTGATTTTTTTTTAAATGGAAAACAAGTGAGAGATTAGAAAAATATAAGTACTAGAAATGTAGTGAGGAAACAGATAACGTTGCAGTAACGGCAACGTTTATTGCAAGCAGAATTGGTAAGCATTAGACAGACACATCGCCGTATTGAAAATGATAAAGACAATGTATTCTGGGCTATATCTGAACTTACTGGACACCCTGTATCGCGTGTAACTAACCTTGAAGTGTTGAACCTTAAGTAAGTTTCCGAAGATAATACAATTCAGTTAACAGCTTAGGAAGTTATGTTGCCCGATAGAGCCGGTAAACACGAAGTTTACCCGTGGTTAATTGATCAAACTATGTCAGTATACTGTAAGAATCAGGAAACGATTCGACGCAAACAACCATGTACATCGCACTAGCTAAGACAATAATGTCGAACGTAACACAATAAGAGACTCCGCTGAATTATGCTGTTAGAACAGGTTCGATAATGATTATCTAACTTGTTGTTCCACTGACGTCTACTATTCATAATGAACTTATTGAATTCACGACGAACGTAGTTCTAAAATATCATCCTTGAAACATTATTAACTGAATTTCTTAATCTCGTATAACGCTGTTTTTTCCCGCTTGACATTTTTGCGCGCGATTAAACACAGAAAATAGAACAGGACAGCGATAACGCGATTTTTCCCTCTAACTACCTTCCCGGCCGAGGTAAAGGGTTGCAACCTGAGGCAGAAGGTTTTTCCTTGGCAATGGAGGACACTTTTTGCTCCCTTATCCGACCATACCCTTTTCAACGAAATTGCAGTTTTAACGCGTTCACTGAAAAATCAAAGCGGTCTCGATCAAAGAAAAACTGGAAAAAAGACCATTTATTTTTTAAACAGAATTTCAGAATCTAATTTCATCTTTATGAATGTACGAAGTGGAGTTTTTTTCCAGCGAAAAGAAAATTTTGTGCTTTCGCCTGGTGCGACCAAAAGTTTTTCCTTTTATATTCTAGGCTCTTTTGAAATCGACTGCAGGCTGATGAGGTTCTGCTGCACGCGGCGCTACATAACGTTATGCAACCATTTTATAATTTTGAGCGATAAAAAGGATATGAATTATTTAATATTTAAAAATATTACTATTACTTGTGAGCAAAATTCTTTTTCGTTTTAGTGAAACCGTCGATTTCTTAGCAATTTTTATTAAAAAAAACTCTTGTTTCCTACTTATTTTTACTCATTACCAGAAAGATGCTGTTGTATTATTTCCAGCTTGTTAAATATTAGGGGGACCCATAAGTACAGAACTAAAGGGAAAACAAATTCTTTGCAAATAATTGATTACTTATGGGTACCCCCAATATTAAAAAAAAAAAAATAGGTTTCCACTTCTATCCACTTCAAAATAAGTTTCCAAAAAATGTTTATTTTCCATAGAGATCCGCAGTCTACTTATCAAATTTACAAAGCAACAAATGTCAGTTTTAGTGCCCGCGGTAGGTCCAGCCCGAAAATCCGGACAACTGCTGCAATCATAATCGAGGCAAGCCAACAAAAATGTCTGCCTGGTTAATTAATACCAGCGCACCGTAGAAACGAGAAAAACGGGGGGAGGGTGGGGGGACGAACGGTCAGAAAAATCTAGGACGGTGAAAACCGTCTCGTATCGAGCAGCTGCGGGACAAAACGAGAGCGCGGACTTATCGCGAGCCGAAGTCGCAGGAGTAACGCACGCCACGTGCGTTATCCTGCGGGATTATGGGGAACAGGGGCCTGATGCAAGGCCGTGCTACGTCACGTGCATACGAATCGTATTCTGCACCCGCGTCCATCTGATAGGGCCTATCGGCGGGCCACGCGGGACATTATGCTGCACAAAGTAACTGTCCGTTTTTAAATTATGCCACGCCCGATGCGCGACACGATAAGAAAAGCAGAAACATTAACGAGCGTGCGAATACTCGCGGCTACTGATACATGCGCGTTTAATTATGCGGCTGGTAATCACCCAAATACGAGCCTCGGTCAAATATAAACCGGACTTTCTCGCGAAATTTTTCATTTCAGCGGTATTTATACACCTGGAATCTCTACCTCGCGTTAGGTGTACAAATTAACCCATTTGCATCATTAGCGTATATACAGGGTGTTTGGTAACTGGTGGTACAAGCGAAAAGGGGGTGATTCTACATGAAAGAATAAGTCGAAAATATAGAATAAACATTTTTCGTTTGAGGCTTTGTTTTCGAGAAAATCGACTTTGAAGATCTGTCAGGTTTGTCTGCTTTAGTATATGTAGGAAGTAGATTTGGTTGGTCATGATCGGACGCGTCAGACAATTCCTATCGAATAGCATGCTGCATTTCAAACTCGATTTTCTCGATAACGAAACTTCGGATGAAAAAATGTTATTCTATATTTTCGACTTATTCTTTCATGTAGAATCACCCCCTTTTCGCTTGTACCACCAGTTACCAAACACCCTGTATACTCTCAATTTTCCTGGTCGCTACTACCGGAGCCGTATGCATACGCTTAACTTTATTGGTCACTGTGTTGTTGAAGATGAAAGTAGTAATTCTGATTTTTCCTTACAATGCTGAAATACAAAGTTCTTTTACTTGTAGTCATTTTTGTAGTTAAATATAATTAAAAAAAAAAAAGTTTCTGGGAGGTCCTGGTAACGACGAAGCAATCGGGCTCTGGGTCGAAACGGAAGCGGTCGGAGACCCTTTTCAATTAGACCGGTCGTGTAGCAATCGAAGCTAACCGTGAAATTGTCTGCTGCAGCGAAAAAGCTTCCCCAAGACGTGAATCCTAAGGGGGTGTTCGCGTGCAACGAGCTGGACTTGAAGGAGGTGCAGGTGTACGGTTTCGACTACGATTACACTCTGGCCTGTTACAAGCCGTCCATGGACTATCTGCTGTACAACCTTGGCCGCGACATGCTCATTCAAAAGTACAAGGTACGTACGCGACAGAGAATTTGATTAGCCGCGGAAAAGAGTAGTACCCGAGATTTCGGGTCGGGATTCCAAAAGTGAAAAAAGTTTATAAAGTCTGGGAACCCGAAAGTTTGCAACGTTCGGGTGCCCGAAGCCCGGGTGAAGTTTGAGGATTCTAAAAATTGTTAACTAGTCGAATTTTACATTTTCGGATATCCGAACGTTACGTACCTTTGTGTCCCGACCCGAGGATCGAGCAGACCCCTGAAAAAAAAATACGTCGGTGTCTGTGAACGCCCGAAAGTTCGAAGCCGACGGCGTCGACGAGGAGGACGACGTCGCAACGAGACTAATTCGGAGGAAAGTTGATCTAACTCGTTTCTGCTCTCGCGAGTTCGGCTCGTCAGCGGCGTTTTCTCGAAAATCAAGCGACAATTACGGCCGAACGAGAATTTCAATTGAAACTTGAGGAAAACCCGTTTAATCGACTGTACAGTACCCCGAGGGAATCAGCGACCTCGAGTACAACGAGAATTTCGCTGTTCGCGGGCTCCATTATGACATCGAAAAGGGTCTGCTCCTGAAACTCGACAGCTTCTTGCAAATTCAATTTGGCGCCGTTTACCGCGGCCTGCATCCGGTCCCCGACGACGAGGTCCTCAGGCTCTATAAAAACAGGATAATACCGATCGCCTATGTCGAGGCGCCCCATAAACACTCTCACGTAAGCATGGTTTAACGGATAAAGAGCATGCGGTACCCGCTCATAATTATTCGAACGACAGAAGCTTTGCCCGGACCTCTCCAAAGTAAACGTCCCGTGTTGTTCTTCGCCTAAACGATTATTATCTAGCCGCGGTAGTCAGCTTTACAAAAGCTCACAATAAATCAATTTTCTTTCGCATTTTCTCTCTACCGAAGGATTTCTTTCAATCGGTCAAATTAATTTAGCTATAAGCATTTGAAATTATTTCCTACGTGAGTTAATTCCATTAAACGTTGCGTTAAAATTATCTGTTACTTTATTCGAATCACTTAGAATTCTAATAAAAATTAAATAGCTATGTAATAAAATAATCATTTTTCTAATATATTATTCGAATCATACCCAAGTCTAGTCTGATTTAATCTCCATATGAAGTGATTCCGTTTTTCAAATGTGCCTTGCACTTTTTGAACTTTTTAAATAATTCGAATAATTATGAGCAATACTGTGTACAGTACGTATAATTGATAAAAAGTTTCTTTTCCATATTTGTGACATATTGTGATCTATTTTTACGTCCATTGTGGATCAACTGTGCGAATCCACAACTGTGAATCCCCTTTTCCACAATACTCTAAACTTAACAAAGAACAATATGCACATAGACACAATAGTTTTAAAAAGAAACTTCAAAACCTAAATCTTCAAGTTATAAACTTCCAACAAAGATTTCCTATGACTAATTGTAAACGATACATTTTCAGAGCCGTTATTCCCATTTCGATTGACAAGTCGACCATTGTGTTTTTAAAAAATAGAATTTTTATACTTCTGACTATTTTTAAAAGCAGTTCGAAGCTTTTGTTCTTTACCGAAGGTGTTCGTCGGAAATATTGTTTCCGACACGTTCTGTTAACAATAAGTATCCAACCGTATCCGATTACGTAAACGAGTTCACGATTGTTTTGGCCTCTCTTCAAGGTCGATACCTTGCATGCAAAAACCTACACGTATCCCTAATTTTCCGCTGAAAAACGATAACTGGACAAACTTTGCAGCAACTTAAACGTCTTCTGTTTGTTTGCATGCGTCGATACGTGTGTTTTTCGTGATGGAATTTTCGCAACGTTATCGTATAGAAGGTGAGTATCCCCGAGGTGTTTTATTCGCCTAAGTGTCTCCTACGTTCGGATATAATGGAGTTTTCTTGACACAGGAGGCGTTCCACCGATCGAAAATGATTCAACTCGCCGATTTATTCTCAGTACCGGAAATGGGGCTTCTGTGCAACGTCACAGAATATTTCCTTCGCAACCATATCGACTACCATCCTGAAATACTCTTCAGGGACGTGAAGGCGAGTAGAAATACCTCAACACACTCATTCTAAAGTTAATTCCAAAAATATACGGACGTCGAAATTTTGACGTTTAATTTCGATTCTAGAAGATTTTGACTAATTTCTAAATGTTCGTCAGAATATACGAATAATATTCCTAATAAACAATACAGTGATATACGTTTTCTTTTCTTTTCTCATTGCAGAACTCTGTGCAAAGTTGCCACCTCATAATGCACGGTCTAGTGGTACAAAATGTGTCGGAGTATTTAGAACAGAACAAGGACATAAAGAAGTTCTTCGATCGACTGAAAAACTCCAACAAAAAGATGTTCTTAGTGACTAACAGTCCCTTCCATTTTGTGTAAGTGACGCAACCTGCAATTATAATAATTAATCCATCCACCCCTGAATTTCAATTCGAATTTTCCCCAAGATCAAATCCAGATATTACAAACCAAGACAAAACAAGACCAAGACTCTTCAAGCTGAACTCAATTAAAGCTGTAATTGAAAGTAGAAGAAGTCTTTTTGAGAAGTTTTATGCGCTATTATTTTCTTTGCAGTGACACGGGAATGAAATTCCTGGTCGGCGACAACTGGAAAGATTACTTCGACGTGGTGATAGTCCAAGCAAGGAAACCGAAATTCTTCACCGAGGAAAGTAGGCCGCTCCGAATCTACGACGAAGTCAATAAAACTCAATTATGGGATCGAGTCACGAAGCTCGAGAAAGGTGTGATATACCTCGAGGTAAGCACGATTTCTTCCGATTCGCCGCAGTCGAATTTGAATAGTAACGCTACCGTTCCTAGGGCACGGTCAAACAACTGCAAGACATGACCGGTTGGCGAGGACACCAAGTATTATACTTCGGGGACCATCCCTACAGCGACCTGGCGGATGTCACCTTGGAACATGGCTGGAGAACTGGTGCCATAATTAAGGAGCTGACTGTGAGCAAAAGTTCTTACACAAATGGACTGCAGGAAATTGTTTCTGATGTCTTCCCTTTTTTGTTTCCTCTAAAAATAAGCTTCAAAAATAATTTTCATCAAACGCTTTAGAAATACAACGACTTAAACACAGAAAATAGTCATGCCAATTTCAGAAAAATAGATCATTTAATTTCCACTCTAATCTTTTGCTAGACATTGAAAGCCACCATTTTATCTGTTATAGTGAAAAAAATTAACTGAAATAAAGCACAGGTATGGTAAAACGTCTGATTTCTTTTTACTTCTATCGTAAGAAGTGTTCCTTCAAAATGTAACAGTAAAAATGAAACATAATTTGTTGATTTAAATTATAGAGAAACAAAAAGGTTGTTTTCACCCATATGCATTCTTCAGAGTGAAACTACCCCCATTTTCATTTCATAAATACTGAAAAGCATCCAATTTCTTTTCATATCCATTGTAAGATGTATTTTCTTAAAATATGGCACTACAAATTAAAAATAATTCATTTTGAATTTTCCTGCCTCATATAAAGCATACAACGATAGCTAAATAATGTTCCAATTTATTTGCAGCATGAGATATCAACGTTGAACAATCCCAAATTCAAGGAAAACGCTAATTGGTTGCAAATGTTGACTGGCCTGATCGAGGAGCACCAGGACTACGAGGGACCGGATGTGAAGACTGTGCTGAACGAGTGGATCAACGAGAGGGACGAATTAAGGAACGAGATAAAACGCGTGTTCAACAAGCAGTTCGGCTCTGTGTTCAGAACGTACCACAATCCCACGTACTTTTCTAGAAGACTCTTTCGGTTCGCCGACATTTATATGAGCTCGATCACGAACCTGTTCGAATACTCGACGAGTCACACGTTTTACCCTAGAAGAGGCGTGATGCCTCACGAATACACAAGCTACTTCGTTTAAATATGCGAGTCTGCGTTCGAACTCGCAGCTGGCTGTGTGTGTTGCCATATTTCGTTTCTTTTCTTTTTTCCGAATCTGCTTACCCGTTAGAGCTTTCGACGCAAACAAATCAAAAATGTCCCGGATAGTATAGCACGTTCCAATCCCGGAAGTAAGACGCTTAATCCCAGAACGACTTCTGCCGAGTTTGACTTGTTACTCGAGGGATTTCGAATGCATTTCGTCAACTTTGCTTTCCAAAAAGCGAAACAATTTACGATGATATGAGTAGTAGTAAAACGAATGCCTTATAATGGCAATTTATTGAGTCCGTGTAAAATAAAAGATTTGAAAGCCATAATATATTTGGGTATAATAAATGCCATGCTTATGATATTCTGTATGTAAAATATGTCTTATATGTCTTGCTTCATATTTCTGGTATTCGATAGAAAAGAATTTGTACATTGTTGGTATAGTTGATAATTTTATGGAACGGGTTGAAATCCCAGAAGTTCTGCTGGCGTTAACAAGTATTTTCCTGTGGTGTAAATAAAAAGAGAATATCAGACTGCTGAAAGCCAAATTATGTTTATTAGGGGACAAATATAAATCCACTACGTTGTCCAAACGAATCTAGAATAATGTAAAATTATTTAAACAAAATAATTTGCTCGAACTTACCGTTGCGCATATCCCAACGTTCAATGTAATTGAATCAAGCATAATTTTTTGGTAGAGGTCTCGATGGTAGAAAAAGAAATAATCAAATCAATAACGCTTAATGCCGAAGTGTGTAAGATAATACGTAGATGACGATATAACGAGAGTTAACCGCTTATTAGAACACTTTAAAAACTGTTGAGCTTCGTATATTTTATTCACTATGGAATATATATATATTTTAATATATATATTTTATTCAGGTACAAAATCGATCGTATTAAACACTATATAAATGACAAAGTCTATTATCAAAGCGTATGTATGTGTATCATAGATGAAATACCGCAAAGTGGACGTATAAAACTTATTCTATTATGTCCTTATAATAAAGTACAATTTAGAATAAATAGGATACAGAAGTTCTAAGTTAATAGGGCTAATCCTAGTAACTGTGATTATACTTCCATCGAGCTTACTTTTTCATGTTAGTACTTTTTGTTATTATACAAAATGTACACACAGTGCGAATGATTCTTACTGCCTATAGTATGGCGGTATATGAAATCCAAACAAGAATCAACGAGACATTATGTATGTTAAATGATCTATCGAAGCTAGCTGCACAGAAAAAATTCTACCTACTATAATATTTTCTTTATCGGATTAGCACAAATTGTTTTACATTCGTATATCTTCCTCCGTAAGAATTAATACAACGCTTACATGAATGTGTTCAAGATATACAGAAATGATTGTAATAATCAATGAAAATAAATCTAGACGATTCTATTGTGATGTACATAATTTATATTGGTATTTTCTCCTTTCCCAAATTCCGTAAGCTTCTCGATTTGATTTTAACTATATAAAATGTGATGCAATCATTGTCTAGAATTCTAGAACGTAATTGTCTTATAGTGATACTTTGTGCGATATAATTGTCAAATACTTTAGAAGTATAATACAAAATAAGCGATTATATAATAAAATCGATAGGAAATATACGATAATAAGACGTATGTAAAAAATATCGTTTAATTCTTTTCAAGAACCAAAATAAATTACGTAAATAAGAATTCTCAATTTATAATGTTATTGTTTTATAGCTGTAGAAATAAATGTACAAGGGAACAAGTGTACTAACACTTGTTGAAAATGTAAATTATAAACCTAAATGTAAATCATATACCTGAGAACAGAGAGAGAGAATTAATATCTTGCAATATATTTTAAGATAAATTTTAACACCATAAAATATGAAATTAATTCTAAAAATATTGACTCTAAAAACAATATATTTACGCTTCAAATAAAATAAATGTGTTTCATTGTGTGTCGGTATAAATTATGATCGTTCAACAATCTTCGTAACCATTTCATAATATATTTCATTATAATTTTGTCGTTTAATCAACCACACGAATAAGTACAAATGAAAGATTCATTATTGAAATGTTTTGATATCGGCGAGAAAACACTTGAGAGCCAATTCTTATGTAGAACTACGTTTGATGCGATTAAGCCAGTATCGAAGAAAGCATTATATACGACGCATTTTCCTGTGTTTTATATAAAAATGCCCGCAGACTTTATATACAAATGATACGAGTGTGTTTGTATAAATTATTCAAATATATTTAAACAAATATCAGAGATTACAGTATTTACAGAAAATTCTCTTGCACTCATGCGAACACAACATGCTTCGCAGCATTGTTCTACGTAGTTTGTTTTTTTCATTTTATATATAAATGTCGAATACAGCCTGTGTACAGTGTAATTATGCTATCCACACTTGGGACAAGTGTGTTTGTACTCGGCGACTGTCTTACTGGAAAAATGACTTTCATAATATTCAATCGACGCGGTGGTCGAACAAGAAATCAAGCTATTTCAAAATGAATGATCCACAGCCCGCCATAACACTCGGATGATAGTGTCAACCACAGCAAATCCTAGAGTTTTATCAAAACGCGAGTTCAATCACGGCATCTGGTTCACATGTCGCTGACGCGAGATTTCACGGGTTAGAGAATGTTCACTTCAAACTAGTTACATGATCAGTCTGTATCAACTACGACGTTCGTTCACAGTTAGTGTTCAGTAACTGTGACACAGTAACACCGTATTGCTTACAAATCATTATAAATAACGTATCGAATCACGTACTATTCGTATTATGCACGGACGAAATTTTCGTAGCCACGATGCTTCAAACAACTAAACTTGTTTCAATGTGTTTCCGCCTAATTATTGGTCAACTTACTGATTGACATTTTCCCTTGTCAGTCTTCAAAATGAAATTTCGGTTAAGGTGTAGCGAACGTTCGGTCGCGTGCAAAAACCGATGACAAAAGAAGTCTGACGTTTTAGTTGGGCTAATACCATCAGGGGGAAAAGGTACGAAATCAGTAAACTAGAAAATAAATACAATAGCTGACAATTGAAATGGAATTTAGAATGGAAGGTAGTTCATGGTCAAACCATGGAAGTGATGGAACTCTTCTTTTCTGATTCAGGGTCTAAAAGATCTTCTCTGTAGTGAAATTTCATTGATTAGCAGAACGACGGCTGCTAATAGAAATGAAACTTGAATTGGAAGGGAGAACCGTGGAAGTGGTGGAATTCTTGGAAGGGGTTCGAGCCATGCTGATGTTTCCCTGACTCCGGGTCCAGGGGATCTTCTCCTTGATCGAATTTCGCTCGTTTCTCATCGTCAGTTAATACTTCTTTGGCAGCTGCGATGTCGATAAACCTCTTCTCCGCTCGTTTCTTCTCCTCTCCTTCCTGAAAGTTGTCGGGGTGCCACTTCTGCGCTGCCTTTCTGTATGCTTTAATGATGTCCCGTTTCGATGCTGTCCTCGGCACCCCCAGGATTTTGTAATAATCCCGAGATTCCGACAGTTTTTGACGTTGTTGAGCTTTGTGGAGACCCTGTTTCGCCCTTTGAGAGCTTGGATCAATTTCTAAAGCCTCTTTGAAGTCTCTTATCGCTGTTTCAAAGTAAATGATTACGTTAGTGATACCGGTAACAAGAAATGGTAATAGCAAAAAATACAATGACTCACCATCGTCAAACATTTCAGCTGCGAGATACGCTTCTGCGCTGTCACAGTATATTTCAGGTTCTTTTCGCATCGTCAGTGCTTCCTGACAGTTACTGATTGCCTGATTTGTATCCAAGCTATTGGTATAGCATTTGCAAAGAAGCTGATGGCCGGAAAAGCGAACGTTACCAACGCTTGGTTCCAGTTTTAGTGCAGATTGAGCAGATCCTATGCAGTCGTCGTATTTTCCTGCTTTCTCGAACTTTTCTGCATCTGCCAATAACTTGGATATTTTCTTCACTTTCTTGTAAAATGAGAAACAATTTGAGTGATCCGGATCAAGCTTCAAACATTCTCGAATGTCCCTAAACATACAGAGTTTCCAATGAAAAATCTGCTGCATTAAATGTTTGCTTCACATTATGCCCCCCCCATGGTTTACTACCTTCAAAAAATAGATATTCTTTTTTCTTTAATCAACAGTGACACTAATATAACAATGTATTAACGTGGGAATGAAAATAGTGTACAGCGATTTATCAAGAGGAAGAGTGCAAATTTTACAAATGTAAGAGTAGTATATTTAAATAACTACTTTATTTACAGAAAAGCACAACAAATAACAATCCGCAAGACAATCCGTAATCCGTAATCCGTAGGTTGGCGAACACGAGGGTCCACGAACAACGTCAGCGTCAGCAGACCACATCAAACCGTGGATCGAAACCAGCAACGATAGTGAGGAAGAAAATGAAGATGATCTAGGCATCTGAGGCCATATGCCTATCCAGGATGGCCGAATGTAGGAGGCGGGCGAACAAGAGAGTTCGCGACCACGATAAGAAACATCGAACGGTATCGATCGCGTTAACGACGGGCGTCAGGCTATTTATATTAACAACCAAAAGAAGGAGTAAATCGCGAACATTCGATGAGCCTTCATATAAAAAGACGTGTCCGCGCCGCGGTCGGGATCATTATAATTACGATACGATACGATTCAATTTACGATAACGTTTAACGGTTTACGAATACGAAATACGAATTACGGATTACAAATTGTCTTGCGGATTGTTATTTGTTGTGCTTTTCTGTAAATAAAGTAGTTATTTAAACATACTACTCTTACACAAATATCATAAGAATCAGACGAATCCGAAGATAACAAATACGATTGAAAATCAAGAAAAACTGCCAGAAAATCACCAATTACTAATCCCAGTCCATTTGCAATCGAGGACATAGAAGATTTCATCCTACGTTAATATAAAACAATATTTTTTAAAATTCCGAACCAGGCTCCCCCTACAAATGACATTGTTACTTACTTCAATGACTCATCTACTTGTCCAAGATGATAATGTAGATTAGCCAATTTAAGGAAACCATTAGTGTTATCAGATTGTAACTTGGTTGTGGAATGCACATCAGAAATCGCAGCTGTATAATCATTGAGAGCTTCATAACATTCTGCCCTGCGTTCTCTAAGTTCCACTGCCCAAGGGCATATTTCGATAATTCTAGTTAGTTGACGCACAGCTGTAGCATAATCATGATTTCTCATTGATTTTTCTACAATTTCTAGATCTTCTTGTGCAGGTGCTATTTTATATAAGGCATTCAGAGCTTCACTATTTTGTGGTTCTAGTGCCAACTACGAGAAGAA
Organism: Seladonia tumulorum; assembly: GCA_913789895.3. Classification (NCBI taxonomy): domain Eukaryota; kingdom Metazoa; phylum Arthropoda; class Insecta; order Hymenoptera; family Halictidae; genus Seladonia; species Seladonia tumulorum. The sequence continues at coordinate 9,797,340 of OU565276.1, forward strand.
CCAAAATGTTAAAACAGCATAAAAGATAGTACAAGTCTTTGAAACGAAAGAATTAAGATTGTCGTCGATAGTACACTTACCACGCTTCGAAAATCTGCTGCGGCTTTATCGAATTCGGCCTGTTTGAGTAGTACATGACCACGTTGCAACTTTGCAGACATGAAATCCGGCTTCAACTCCAAAACTTTGTCAAGATCGAGTAGTGCAAACTTAGCTTTACCTAATGCTAGATACACTATGCCTCTTTTATAATACGTTAAATAATTGTTTGGACTGCCCTCTGCAACAATAGAATCCTTCAAAATTCTAGACTACACGTACACGGGTGAATTTCACGTCATCAGGGTAATTATGAAAACGTGTAACCATGGAAAACTAGAGACAAAACTCACCAACAGCTGCATGGTAATGTGACAGTGCATCTTGTAACTGACCCCTCGCTAAAAATTCTTTACCTAATTCCAAATGTCTGTTGATCTCTGCTTGGGAAACACTCCCGACCACTGCAATACAAACTCATTAAGTATTATACCGTGCGATCATTATTACAAGTAAAGATACTACAGGTTAGGATTATTTACCATCTAAAGACAGGTCCAATAAGACCAGTAGCAAACTGCAATGGTACATGACTGAATACAAAATTGAAAGACGACGATACGAACAGTTCAATAAACGAGAAAACAGACCCATCGGCTTTACAAGCCTCTACTCAACCACCAGATAATGCAAAACTGATCAGCCACGCCGCCATTGCGATCGTGGTCTTATACGATTGGTCCAAGTTGGTTCAACAGAAATTCCCCTCCCACTATTTACACCCACACGTATTTAACTACAAAATCGTGGACCATCCTATGCGCCGCATTGCAATTATTTATTCAGGTAATCGTCCGTTTTATCATCGATGAAAAATAATCGAAGATTAACGTATGTTTTCTGTCTAGGTCAGCTTCTGCAAAATCTCATGCAGCCGGCGATTTATCATATTAATTTTAACAATCGATGTTAAGAGACCAATTGCGAGGGTTATTCGATTGACATTCACAAAAATCAAAGGATTCGTGACTAATCAATTATCAAAAATTTATTTCAGATACCTCTCTTACTACGAAATATAAATTAACGGAAAGTACATACTTCCTGACATTCTAAAATTATCGTTAAAATTATAGGAAATGTTTTGCTAAACAAACATGCCTAAATAAATATATATTCCCTTTTCTATTAAAGATAAAAGTAGTATAAGTTAGTTTTTATCGTTATTGTCGGTAGGATGAATACGGAAAAATACATAACATAAAGAAATGTTTAATTATACATATTCGAATTGTAACGGATTGAAATAATTTACCCAGCACAAAAGATTATGCAATTTTTCAATTCGAATGTACTCACACGAAAGAATAAAATAAAATATATAATTGTATAAAATATTTCGTTTGAATTATATATATGTACGCAATTAATTCCAATGTCCATTACAGGGTAAAAAAAAGAGTCTGCATCGCATAATCTTTTTCCCTTGTTTATTAGATGGTTCATTTTCTAGAATCCTCCTGTCATTTTTCTTTTGCGTAGTACTATAAATAAACGAATAAATCACTAAATGAATGAACATGTAAATAATACGCGAGATCCATCGTCTCTTATGAGGTATTTGTAACAATGCTGACATTCTACATCATTCTCGACGGGACATACGTGTTCTTTCACCTCGGCACGAGATGCACATGCATTTTCTGCAACGCGACCGTAACTTATTGCTAATGAACGACAACTGAATACATATCGAATGCACGAATATGCAGGATGGCTCACCTAGAACCGGAAACCAATATATTATTGTTTCTCCTTTTAACAAATATTCATTTTAACATGTCCAGAACGGATATGCTTAAAAAATGCAACTTAATGTTAATATACATTTTTATTTTCCAATATTGCAAACATAGATGAAAATTTAGTTAATTCTTTCTATCACTACAAATTAAATAATTATCAAATTTAAATAGGGACCTGTCGATGGCAGCTTTTCTCTAAAAAAAAATACAAGCTGTATTTATAATAAAAAGACACAAGTTTAAGAGATACATTAATTATATTAATGTAATGTGAAGTCAAACTAAAATATCTCTTACACAAACGGCTTTTAATCATAAATAGCTTAATATTTTTTTATAAAGTACAGTAGTGCTCCATTTGAAAAGAAAAGTATCAAAGTCCCTTTTGTCAAACTATTTATCTCTGCAAAACAAACAATTTTTTGTTAAAACAAGTAATAAATTAAGTTCCAGTTTCAAATGACCCATCCTGCATACACAAATATACATACCTTGCACATATATACTTTTAATATATGTATAGCATACATTGCATAAGGTTCAAGTTGACTTCCCTCTACTTTTGCTCAATTTCAGACACTTTATTTTTATTAATTCATTCAATAGCCGTACGACGTACAGTTGTTTGCAGATTTTTTTTTTCCTACTTCTCATATTTTTCTCGATTCACCTAATGTAGCGTGTAAATGTGCAATTACTAATAAGAGACCGACAGAATGGTACGTTTACCGTTCCGTTTCATTTCTCTCTCTCTCTCTCTCGCTCTCTATCTCTCTCTCTCACTCTCTCTCTCTCTTCCTCTCTCCCTTTCTTCTTCACCTATCATCATTTTCCGCCGCGCTTTTGCCATTTTGCTCACCGCTCGGAGTGAAACGGATATATATATATTTATATATATTTATATATAGTAGTATCATTAGTTACAATTGAATGATACACGAGGGTCACTGGCCGTGGAATAATATGAGCACAGCCACTGAGACTCGTTGAAGATTTTTCTTAATTCTTCTTTTCTTGTTCATCGTTTTCTTCCAACGTTGGCTCTCGACCACCACACGTTACTCGATTCAACAAGCGACGCTTTTATTATTTAACTCGACTCGAAATAACATTCGTAAAAGTTCGAAGACATTCGTTATTCTTTTCCTTTTTTTCGTTTGCCATCCCGCCTCGTTTCGCCTAACGAATTCTCGTTACCACCCTAAACGCGTGTGCTCTTTTATCATCTGCTTTCTCACTTTCTCTCGTTTCGTTCTCCCACATATATATATATCCCGCTCGTACATACAATTCGCTCGACCGCTTTTCAATGCTCGCGTTTCTGTGTGTGTTATGTGTTCTCCCTTGAGTATTATTATAGCTTTGTTTTACCTCCACGTCTTGGGAACATAAAGAAAAAGCTGCTCGAGTAGACACACGACAAGCGCGTTCACAAACGTCCCTTAGTCCTTTTTCACTATCTCGTTTCCACCCTCTTTTCTCCTTCTTCGACAACCCTTCCAAGAGCAAATCGAACGCACGAGCATATTCGAATTCATCGAGCATGCGTAACGTATACGATACGATACAATACAATAAAATACAATACAATACAATAGAAAAAGAAAAAGGTAAAGGAAACTATTACATAGCTACAGCACGCGACAACGATTGTGTTCGGCGACGCTTCCGACGCTGTTGCGTGATGCGTACATGATAAATACATGGATTTACAATATGTTTTTTTTCTATCTTGTGTGTATGTGTGCTTTCGTAGATTGCGCATTCTTCGCTTTGTAGTTAATGATTGCAGTCACAGTCAAACGCCATCACCAATTATTTTCCCTTCTCTCTCTCTAGTTCTCTTTAACCCCCCACCCACCCGCCCTCGTTTTTTTTTTATACTTTACACGATTTGCATTTTTCTTCTCTCTCCTTCACGATATCTTTTTCTCTGTTTTGCACTATAATTGATCTTTTTCTTTTGTTACTGCTTCCCCTTACTTCTTCTAATCGTTCCGGCTCTCTGTGTGGATCCGTAAATGTTTATCATTAAGGCTGCTCGTCCGATATACTTTAAGAGGACCAAACATAATTGTTCGAAGGTACTTGTGTGTGTACGGTACAAATACGCGACCACTGTCCTTCCGAGAGAATTAACAGAAAGAGAGAGAAAAAACTAGAATAAATACTTAAAAACGTTAATAAATAATAGTCTCGTTCGTTCGTTTTTTTCATTTTTACATCGTTCGCCTATCTCGTCTTAGAGGTGCTAAATATACCTTCGCTAAATCATAATGCCGTACTTGAATTTCTTCTTTTTTCTTTTCTTTTTTTTTCTTTACATGTATACCGGTTACGGAAACGGTGGACACCTCTCTTCATGTAACTCGCAAATTTCGATCTTTATTCCTAGTTTTTTTCGCGTTTTTTAAAAAATTATATACCGACAACTGAACCGCTCGTAATACGATCGTTTTTCTCTCGCGGTACAATTGAATGGACGACCAAAAAAAAAAAGAGAAAAAAAAGATACATGGAATCGATACACCATGACTGCTCGACGACCAACACTGTTGTGTATAAAAATATCGTTATAACTAGGAGAGAAATAAGTATAAAAATATTTTTGCGTATTAGTTGACATGCATGATTCCTGTCCACCATTATTACTCGTAAATGAACATATTATCTTCCAACTGCACAGGACTAATAACTTACACATTGACGCGTCATATGTATTCGTTGCGTTTGACGATCGATTGGACAGTAGAATCCGGAATGTCGTTACAAATTGTTTCCTACCATGCGTGTGTGGCTTATAACTGTAAACAGTCGGATGTACTCGGAAACCGTATTGTACCAAATATTTCAAACTGTTCGAACATTTTATAGTACGCAAGAAACACTGACCAAATCAATATTAGTCTATAAGTGTGAAGATGTGGCACCCCATACTATATACACATCTAAAGTATTGTGAACAGCTATAAATCTGGACTATACTTGGCGAAGAATATGAAAATTTAGACTTGATATGATTTTTATCGATACATCCAACAATTTACTACGAAGGCATCTTTATAGTTTCAAGAATTGTATGATACAGAATTTGAACTTTGAACTCATCTGATAATACAATTAAAAAAAAACGAAACGAAGCTTTTAAGAAAAACGTAATGGTCAAGATGTTGAACACACATGTTTGAAAATCTTGGAACGAGTCTGACTGAACCTCGGAGAGGATCATGCAACCAAATCAAAATTTTCTTGATATGCTAATAATATGCAAGGTAGAAAATCTGAATTGTTAAATTACACGTGATATAAATATTACACCACCCAAGTTCATTTCTATATACTCTTGCTATAAAAGTGTAGAAGCTATAATTCATGAGCACGGTAAAGACTAAATGTGCATATTATCCTTACACAGACAATCTATGGCAGTTGAATTTGCTTCAAGGATTAAATTCGTATAAGAAAAGTTAAAGAATCGTGTTAAGACATCGTCAAGTGTGTTAAACATATGCTGATTTACTTGCACTATTGTTCTTGACAAGAATCATCGCACGGATATATTTTTACTCATCGATTTAGTACGTTTGTTTGAAAGTTTTTACTAATTCAAAGTTGCATGAATTCTTATCAAACTTTCAAAAGTTTGATTTCTGGTAACTAAATGATTTGAGAAGTTCGATAAAAATTGGATTGACCTCGAGATAGTAAAAACGATTTTTAACCCTTGTGTAGACAACTCGGTACCCATTTACTGGATTTTTTTCAATAACTTTTAATGTTAAAATATTACAAAACTGCTCTGAATGTCCATTTTTTGTTCGCTGTTATTTATAGTCTCAAAATAAGAATTCGTGCAAAAGTGTTAAATACTAAAGTTTTTAGATTATACAGTGGCTACACAAGAATTAAAAGAGCAAGTATGCTAAGCCGATAAGTGAAGAATACGTTCTTGAAAAGAATAATATTCGAACGGAAATATTTGGTATAATTGAAAGTTCCAGATTGGTTTACAGCTCTGGTATGTATAGCTGTTCGCATTTGAATTGCGTGAACGGTCGCAATTTTGTGAATAATGATGAATATACATATATATATATGAAACGATTCGGGACAGTAGTGTCCAATAGTCGCCGTAATACTCGTTCTCCTTCTACCGCAGTGTAAAATAACACAAAACGCAGTACAGCGAAGCCGTTATGCAAAAGCTTGCGCATACACAGTAGTACCACCTACGAAACCGACGCAGACGTTATTCAGAAAACGAATAGTATAACAGTAATAATCGTAACTAAGAGTAATATTATAGCAATAGCGATACTAACAGTAGTAGTAGTAGTAGTGGTAGTAGTAGTAGTAGTAATAGTAGTAGTAGTAGTAGTAGTAGTAGTAATAGTAGTAGTAGTAATAATAATAGTAGTAGTAGTAATAGTAATTAGATAGTACTATTACGGCAAGACCTACTATTTTCTCGACAGAACTCGATCGTCCAACTGAAACGTGTTTTCTGTTGCCGCAAAAGGAGTTGTACACTATATATAATAACGAAAAAAAAAATGATCGATCGTCACTCTTCACTGTGGGTTCTCGTTAATGTTCTTGGCAGGGCCTCCGAGTTGACAAATGAACTCGACGATGAAATCATAGTTAGAGAATTTGATAGACCACACACACCATTAATGGTTCGGAAGCCAACAATATTTCCATCGTAACACTATTTGAAAATGTTCTAGTTGAAATAATTATTTCTTTCTTCTTCCCCCCTTTCTCGCAGGGGGGCATTCACACCTTGGTCCACGGTCACACGGCATACGATTCACGCACGCGATTGCACTATAAATCTATTAATATAACAGGTATAAGTTATGACATGTCTAAAAATCCTGTCAGTTGTCACGCAAATCGAATTTGTACTTTTTCTCACATAGGTTTAGGTAAGAATCCGACGTTTGCACAAAAGATATCGATATTCTGTAAAGCCCTACCAACATCATCATCATCCAGTAATGACGCGTTTCGCCGTTCATCAATCTATACCGCGTTTTCGTTTTGCGCGTTACAATTTCTTTCTTTTTTTCTCGCTTCGTTTTCTTCTTCTTTCTTTTCGTTTTTTCCTTTTTTTGTAAGTAGAAACAATGCCCCAAAAAACGTGTTCTTTTATAGTTTTCAGGACTTAAGAGCCGAGGCGTTCAGCCCTCCCCGATCGGACAACAGCCACGTGGTTTCTTCATCATGCGTTTAACGACTTAATATTCCCATTTCTTCACGGCTCAAACAAAACTGAGCTTTTCTATGCTTTCCCTGACATTCAATACCGATTAATTAATACATTTAGCATTTGTATTTCGTTAAATTGTTCATGTTCATCAATTCGCGTGGAAATTGAATGTCACAAGATCGTTCGATATCACAGTCGTTTTTCAATTATTTTAATGTTTATGTATTTACGAATATTACTTAGTATGTATATATATCTATATATATAGCGTACTGATAAATACAGTTATAAAATATGAGTGCGCCTTTAGCCTTCGTGTTTCAAAGGGCTTGCTTCTTTGTATAATTCTCATCGTTAGTTTTTTATTCTTTCGTTCGTTTTATTTCCATTTATGTTTTTTTATTCTCTTTCCGCAAAGTTGAACCAACTCCACTAACAGTGCACGTGTGTGTGTGTGTGTGTATGTGTCTGTACGTGTGTATATATATATGTGTGTGTTCGCTCATTCGTTCTCTCTTTTTGAAGTTTTTACCCCCGTCTGTAACTGCAACCGTGTTTTCACCATATTTTTGTCTTTAACCCGTTCACAATGTCATACGTTCACAATGTCATGCTTTCGTTCGTAGAGCACTCGCATCCAGTAACTGCGATCTAAGACTTTCTTTTTAATCTTTCTCTCTCTTTTTTTTTCTTTATAACGCACCATACCATTTCTTTTTTTTTACAGGACAACGTCTTCGTTACGTTTAGAAATTCTAATTAGTGTACATTAAAAGATTCAGGTACAACGAATTACAATATACCTGACGCGCTCTGCTGAAAACGTTACACAGCCTACTCTCTAGATACAGCGACCAAAGTTTTCTGATTTTATCATTTTTGTTTCCATTTTTTCTCTTTCTTTTCTTTTTAAATTAATACAACACACTTTTCAATTAAGTTACGATTAAAAAAAAAACGAGCATATTTAGTTTTACACCGCGTTCTTGAACCTTGAAGCTCACTTATCGTTAAAAAGGACGCGAGACAGAAGTACGAACGAAGATTTCTAAAAGTAATCCTAAGACGCAGCCTGTGTCCTTCTCGTAATATCAAAGCTCTTCGACTAGAACTGGAATATTTCACCGCGATTCAGTCGATCAAACCATGATATTGTCGGCGCAACGTCGTCGTCTGTATCTGGGGACGGCAAAACAACAAAGTACCATTCGTCGCTGGATTATAGTAAATTTAAAAACAGGAATCGTCGCGAAATCTATGGCGATGGCGATGATATGACGTATCCCAGGCGTCTAGTCAAGTTTTGTAAGTGCGTTACATTAAAGAAAAAAAGTATTATTATTGAAGATAATAATAATAATAAAGAAAAAGAAACTAACAAAACAAAAAGGGAAAAAAACAAGAAAAAAAAGATAGTGACGGCGCCATCAGCTTAAATCAAACTACACAAGTTACTGGCCGTTCAGGCGGGTTGTACTAAAGCACTTGTGCATTTTAAAGCTATATTTAATTTCTCTCTTAGACGCCACGGTATACACGAAGATACGCCCATAACATCCTTCAAAAAATTTAAATAATGAAGCCGCAACGAGCCCCATAGTCTCGACAGGAGTTCTAAAAAATTTTACTAAGTTCCTCCACCTACTATGTGTTGCATCGTCCTGCCCTCGTCTGGGCAATAACGATTCGATTCATTAGTGATTTAGACTACTTGTGTTCCTCAACACGCACGGCAACGAAACTTTGGATGGATCTTACATATCTTTGTCTAGTGCCTGACAAATCCTCTCATCTATGCCTCCATGAATGCTTTCGAAACGAGATCACTGCCTTCCACGCGTCACTGTCCGAATTCGCCTTCCCAGTTGTTAATGCTGAAATTGCACTTAGGATTTGTCAACATGTTCCGTCGCACGCGAATATATATATATATTTATATGTATATAGAGATTTTTTTTCTTTTTTTTTAAGTTATTTTCTTTTTTCTAGAATTGAGGATAAACACAATTATTACTTTTTCTTTTTGCATCGAGTTAAAAAATTGTAGTGCTCAGGCAGTCGGCGAACGTGATGTGTATTATACTTGTGATTAACTGTCTGTCTTTTGTTGTGTACATGTACAATAACGCGAGCAAAGATACGCGCGTGTTTAATGTCCGATCTGTATGTCGTACGTGTCTTTCTTACATATACTTGAATTTACGTGTACAGTAATAATAATGTTAACCAAAGAGTGGAAATTTAAATGTTGATGATTACTTGTCCCATACCTCCCACCAATCGGTGCCGTTGCTGTTTCCGTTGTTAGATGAACTGTTATGCGATGAACTGTTATAGTTGCCACCGTATCCTCCGTAACTTCCTGCAAAAAAGAATACGTTCATTCGTATGTGTTCTATGTTAACTCTTACACGACAAATTAGACATACGAAAAGTAGAATTAGTAGAGGCCCTTATTGTGCGAGAACCCAAATTACCGAAATGGCTGATCCACAGCCTGCCATAACACTCAGATGGCAGTGTCAACCACAGCACATCCTAGAGTTTTGTCAAAACGCGAGTTCAATCACGGCATCTGGTTTACATGTCGCTGGCGCGAGATTTCACGGGTTAGAGAATGTTCACTTCAAACTAGTCACATGATCAGTCTGTATCAACTACGACGTTCGTTCACAGTTAGTGTTCAGTAGGCCAACTACCCGGAATTCGAATCACCGTATTGCTTACAAATCATTATGATAACGATTATTGGGAATCTCGAAAATTCTCGAGAATCTCGAAATTTTAGGGAACCCGTCCCGATCCCGAATAAAGTTCTCGGCCCATTCCGACTCCACATTTCCAGGTACTCCCACACCTCTAACAATTACGTTCTACTGTAAATTCGAACATATGTGACTACCAACCTCCATAACTGCCGGGTCTACTTGAGGAACCGTTATTGCGAATAGGTCCAGAGCTCGGCTGTTGGCGGTAGTCCCTAGCGCCGAATGCACTGCCGCCGAATCGTCCTCCTTTAGTGCTGCCGCCAGGTCGTCGAGATGCACCACCAGAATATCTTACTTCGCTGAACATATCTTCCAACCACGGTGGGAGTTCTTGGTTAGCCTCGATTAGCAACGATACCAAATCACGCACCAAGTTATGATTCTTATTGTTGAAAAACGATGTTGCCAAACCTATTAGAAAAATAACAATAAGTACATTGTTACGGAGGATATATGAAATGAATCCCGGGATCTTTTATAGAAACCAGAACAGACCTAAATTGCCCATACGGCCAGTACGACCAATTCGATGAACGTATTCTTCAACATCGCCTGGTAAATCAAAATTGATCACATGCTTCACGTGTGGAATATCAAGCCCACGGGCAGCAACGGCAGTCGCAACAAGTATTGGCGATTTACCACCGCGGAAGCGGCGTAAAGCATCTTCTCGTTCACGCTGGGTACGATCACCATGAATACTGGTAACAGGATATCCCATCTGGTGCAAATAGTCGTCTAACATATCTGCGCCCTTCTTTGTCTCCACGAACACCAGAGTTAATGATTCGGCAGCTGGAATTGTAATTATATAAACGTGATCCATCACTTGTGTATCATACAGTCGGGGGAAAAATTGAGTGGACATCCTTTAAAAACTTATAACTTTTTTAAAATTGGACCAAGATAAGAAAGCTAACTTTACTTTTTTCTTTGTAATTTTGACCAATAGCGATTTTTAATTAATTTTTTTATATTTTACCTAGCAAACACTCTTATCCTTCTGATATTTAAGAAAAAACTCAAATCGTTTGGTTCAATTTGAAAAAGTTATTAGTTTTTAAAGAGTATCGACGTAATTTTGCCCCCGATTGACAATGTAAATTCATCGCCGACTTACAAGGATTTGAAAAGTTGCTAGCTTGAAGCAGATCAAGCAGATATGAACGCTTGTCATGTTCTTCAACCCATACAATCTTCTGAGTAATATTTTCAGATGTAGAGCCGACACGGCCTACAGCTAAGAAGACATAATTGCTAAGGAAATCCCTTGCCAACATCTGTATCTCCTTCGGGAACGTAGCTGAGAACATAAGTGTCTGACGTTCCCCGGTAGGAGGCATTGTATCTTGTAAGACTATGCGTCTTATTTGGGGTTCAAAACCCATGTCCAACATTCGATCTGCTTCATCCAATACTAAATATCTGGAACACGAAATTGAATGTTTCATTCTAAGCTAGATGTTTAACCTTTAGAGGGCTGGACTGCCGCTATAGTGGCCAGGGACAAACTTGGGAATTTTGCGTGATATGTATAAATTTTTCGTAAAAAAATTCAAGTTTCCAATGGAAAAATGACGGCCCTCTAAAGATTAAATATCTAAAATTGTGTACAATACTTAACTTGGTCGTGTATTAATTAGGAAAGTGCGTACATACCGACAATTATGTAAACCAATTTTACCCCGGCCTAACATATCTACGAGACGGCCAGGTGTTGCTACAAGAAGATGGCAGCCACGATCTAGTTCTCGCATTTGGTCTGCAATATTGGAACCACCATATACAACAGCAGGACGCATACGTGATCTATATGCGAATTTCCTTGCTTCGTCATATATTTGAGTGGCAAGCTCTCTCGTAGGTGCTAATACTAGACCTAGTGGGTACTGTTTGCGCTTGCCAGTACAATTGACATGTGGTGGCGGTGGACGTGGGCCACTTTCATAAATCTGATTCAATATTGGCACTAAAAAGGCCGCTGTTTTACCAGACCCCGTTTGGGCACAGGCCATAACATCACGACGTCCAATGATGATCGGTATCGCATACTTCTGTACGGGTGTAGGCTTATCATAACCAGCCAAAGTAATGCTGTTCTTTATTATCTCCGTCAGCTTGACTTCGTCGAACTATTTAAACAAGAAACTAATTATTAGTACGCAATCTGACTTCAAGTACTTCCTATTACCAATGGGCATGAACTTACAGATGTGATGTGCGGAGGTATATTGTCTCCAGTAGCCTCAACTGGGATATCCTCATATTTACTAAAGTTAATACCAGTATTCCCAGTACCAAACAAATCCACCTCCAATTTCTCGTCTCTGGAAGTAGGAATCGTCCAGTCAATCTCGGAGTTTCTCCTTCCTCCTCCTCCACCGCCTCCTCCCTCCCTCTCGTCCTTCCATCTACCAGCACCGCCGCTGCTACCCATTCTATTATCGGTTCTTGTCTCTGGCCAGCGGTTATTCCTAGGCTGTGTTGGCCAGCTATCATTGCCGGAGCTAGCCGGGCGATCGCGAGGTCGATCGCGCTCGGAATTGGAGAATCTATAATCCCGTCCATTCTCCTCAGGCCCGCTACGTCTGTTACGTCCACCATAATTCCCGAAGTTGCCGAAATCGACATCGCGAGAATTTCGCGGCTCTCTATAATCTGAACCACCTCGGCCCCTATCGCGGTCCCTCTCTCTTTCCCTCTCACGATCACGCTCACCGCCTCTGTCCCTTTCAGAATATGATCTCGAGTTGGAAGAATGTTGATCTCCTGCAGAAGGAGCGTTACCTACAAGCAATCAGTGGCTTAGTTTTTCCAATTGTTTTATAGCTACGAATATTTTTGACCAATGAATACAGTATCACCAAGAGGTTCTACTGACTCATGAATCCTTTCAGTAGCAACACCTCAGCTTTGTGAAATGTTAAACTAAGCGTTCGTTTAACACAAAGTCCACTGTGCTAATCAAACGAGACACAAAGGAATACTCACTTCCAGATTTATTTCGTAGGTGTGGTGGTACGTAGCGGCCCCCACTTGGTTGGCGGGAGCCTGACAAGTCCAGACCAGCTAACTAAAATGCGAAAAATAGATCATTGAAATGACTATAGTTAAAGTCTTTAAAATTTCTAAATATATTATGTATAATTTCTGAATAGCTTATCAACAGTATAATATACTAGTAAAATACTACACACTTTGTCAAATAATAGTAGGTCATTGTAATCATTACTGTTTATATGTGAGAAATCATTATTAGAGTCACAACTAAAATTTGAGCACACAGAAGTATTCGAACTTGGAAGTGGCAATCAATTAGGTCATGGGAAACAAAACCAAAAAATATGTGTAAAGCGTACAATGCACCTAATCATGAGGAGTACAACATGATATAAAAGCAACGCGAGAGTGCGTCATGGCACGAGGCATGCTGTTCCCGGAATTGGTTGCCGCCATTACAAAGCTGTACGTCACAACCGATCTCAACGATGACCCGAGTCTATAAAATTTTTTACGACGAAGGGAAGACGCGGGATTAAATCAATCGCGGGGGGATGTAGGTTATGAAATAACGCGGATCCGCGTTCGAAAACACGATTGCTTGAAACAAAAGTTTCGAATAACATGGAACAATGAAGGACGGAACAGAGGTGGTGAATAGAGAAACGGTTGTCAAAAATATACAAGACGAAATTATTTCTCTATTTTACCTGCTGCTCTAGACCTGATCCATTCTGGTTGGCTGCATTACTCATATTACTCCGCCTCGGTGCGTATTTTTCGTGGCTCTGCCGCAGAAGCTCTTTAGCTGTTTCTCGCCTAGTCAATCACCAAGCAAAAAATTTCAATTGTTCTCTCCTATCCTCTCTCCTTCCGCTCCTTGCTGATCTACGAACGAAACTTGTCGATTAAGTCAAGTTGTTATAATTACAGTGTCCGCTTGTCGCTACTTCGATGCAAAGGAAATTCGAAGACTGACTACTATGAAAGGCCTCTGGCCACACTTGACGTCGACGCAACAAAAATGGCCGAGCGCCGAAATACTGCTAGCAAGATGGCTGACTACTTATTTCCGCCGGATATTGCAAAAACTATAAGAGCACACTCTGCTGGACAATTTTCTTGATATTTATCGTTCCTATTATTCTCGCCCGTAGCACATGCACTTTTAAACTTTGATTTACACCCTTATACATGATATTGAAACGAAGTCTATGAACTTATTCGTGTCACCCATTCAATTTACTGCTGATTAATACCTATGTTCAACATGGTAATGTTCATACTTCAGACCGAATTTCATAGCTAGATTCAGGCTTTACTACACAGGACTACGAAATTAAATGAAAATAAAAGAAAAGCCATTATAGAATGATTTAGTATGTTTCAAAAGTATTTCATAGGATCAATTGATTCACATGTGGATATGTTAGATAAAAGTCATTTTTAAAGAACCCGAAAATTGTCGGTCGGGAATTTTATTTGGAATCGGGACAAGTTCGCGAGAATTCAGGTATATTCGAGAACTCTTCTCGAACCGTCCCGATCAACGGGTACAAAGCGTTTTCGGGTTCTCGCACACCTGTTAGTAATTGTACACACAGAGCAATGAGTTTTTGGTGTTTTTATTGTACAAGTTTCAAAATTTAATCAACGTTTAATCTAATCGTCTTTCTTGGTGTCGGTTTTTCCTCCTCTGATTCTTCCGGTACGACGCGCAGCAATAAGACCAATCTTACGACCAGCGCTAGTTCCACGTTTAACTGTAGATGCTTTACCAATATGTTGATGGTTACCACCACCGTGAGGATGTTCAACAGGGTTCATAGCAACACCACGAACCTGTAAAATAATAAAAGTATTTCAAATACCATACACCAATAAGATTATCTTGCTATAAGCATGCAGATAACTCAGTAAAAAGTGTCCACACAAATTATTCAGGTTTCAAATGTCTAAAAGCATCATTGTGAAATATTCCCAGTAAAATGTGAAGATTTATATGCATTATAAAATTCCCTACCTTTGGCCAGCAGTTCCTCTTTGCCTTGTACTTGTGATAAGCACGACCAGCTTTAAGGATGGGCTTGTCAATACGTCCACCACCAGCAACAATGCCAACCATAGCTCTGTTGTTGGATGGAATAACTTTTTTAGCACCAGATGGTAGCTTTACTCTGGTTTTCTTTGTATCTGGGTTGTGTGCGATAACTGTGGCATAGTTGCCAGATGCTCTAGCCAGTCGGCCTCTGTCGCCAGTCTTTTCCTCCAAATTACAAACGATGGTACCCTCGGGCATTTGACCAACAGGCATTACATTTCCAATTTGAAGATTAGCTGAAATATACAATTTAAGTTGCTTATTTCTATCATCATTTCAAACACAGGGTCAACATTTATTGAAATATTTGTTTACCTTTCTTTCCACAATAGAGGAACTGTCCAGTGTACATTCCCTCGGGAGCAATAAATAATTCTTTACGTGTCTTGAATTTGTAGGGGTCACGGAAGTGCACGAAAGCTAAGGGTGCTCCACGACCAGGATCATGAAGAATATCCTATGAGAAATATAAAACAATTGTATAAAACGAGATATTGATGGTAAGATATTTTATGATATGACCTAAGAACATTTTCAGAAAGAGCCTCTAATAGTTACTTCAGCCGTAGTCAGAGTAGGTAAAGTAGAATTCATCATGAATGTATTTTAAGTTAACGTAAAGACTTTAAAACAGTCTTCAATCTAAAAATTATACAAACCTTCACAACACCCTTGATGTACCCATGCCTTTCAGAGTAATCGAGGGAACGAAGTTTGGGTGCTCCCTTTCTCCTTTTCGTGTGGGATC
The DNA here is from genome assembly GCA_913789895.3 of Seladonia tumulorum. Taxonomy (NCBI): domain Eukaryota; kingdom Metazoa; phylum Arthropoda; class Insecta; order Hymenoptera; family Halictidae; genus Seladonia; species Seladonia tumulorum. The sequence goes on from OU565276.1 coordinate 9,813,016, forward strand.
TGAAAACAGACCCAGCACCCTTACGCTGAGCACGAATTACTCGACCCATGGTTTAAAACCTGCACAAAAATAATTAAACACGATCAAATACTCGTTCACTGAACCACCTACAGTAACACGAAACGTGACACTATGGATCGTTAGTTGGCACAATATAACCTCAAAACGAGACAACTAAAATATAACAAATTTTCCTTAATTAAAGAAAATATTTATTAAAACATTTAAGGAATCGACTAGGCATCTTCAATCATAGCAACTTTTTGTCGGATGCATTTTAGTTTTGTGAATTTAAGAAGATTTTAACACGGCAGAAAATAGCACGTCACATACCAAATGAACCGATATCAAACAGAGAAAGACGCAGCCGGAAGTCGCTGCATGTTACTCTCTTCAAGTTGGTTGCATTGCGTGCAACTGCGTGACCGCCAAAGTATGCGGATTCAAAAAGATTCTTACAAACGAATATACGTATTTCATACAAATTTTTGTTTCATTGATGTTCTTAATGTAGAAAATGTTATGGGAATTCATCGTGTAGTTTTTTCGACTTTTTTTAATGTGCATTTGATCCAAGGAAAGATTCTTTAATTTTAATCACAAGCGTAGGCATGACGGACAATGAACTTATCGTATATGATTTTCTAATTGTAATGGTTATTTTAAAAAACGAGAATATATAAACACATTTTGATTAAATAAAATTATAATAAAAGTTCAAATGACTCTTGAGAATTAGGAGTTATGTTGACAAGCGCGTCTACAAAAGCGCGAATTAAAAAAAAAAATACATAAAGAATACATCCACGATTATAACAATCAAACTGACAGGAAGTGGAATTCAGTTAGATCATTCTACTTTGAAATCGATAATGCTTGCCGATATGCATGCACGCTCAACATAGTTGTGTCCGTAAATGTTACGATCATATATTCAAATGGTTCAGTAATCTAGAGAATATTCAACTAATTAAATATTGTTAAATGGGTTTGTGAACACAAGGTGATAATATAAAATACTAGAGATATTTTCTAAAATTATTCAGGTCTCATAAACGATTTATAGAGTAAAGAAATTTATTTGCATAATAGCAATGAAAATTTATACAATATAATTAATCATCATTTTTTGGTATATCCTGAAAGAATTGTAACATTTCTTCTTCTTCTTTGTTATTCTCTATCGTTGAATGTTCTTCAGCAACTTCAGGTTCAAGATGAGTATCTGTTACTTTTAACTTTTTATTTAAAGGCTTCACGTCGTCGTCTGGAATGCTCTCTTCAGGATCAGCAACTTTATTTTTTCCATTTGACGATGCTGTCATATCTTTATCTTCTATCTCTTCAGTATGAGAAACTGTTGCTTCACTACTTTTATTTGATGATGGTATCTTGTCTTTATTTGCAATGCTTTCCTCAGGATGAGAAATTGTTTTATTTTTTATATTTATAGATGGCGCCATTTCTTCATCTTGAATACTCTTTTCAGGATGAGAAATTGTTGCTTCACTTTTTTTATCTGATGATGCTGTTATATTTTCATTTAAGATACTCCCTTCAGGGTGGGAAACTACTGATATACTTTTTTCATTTAACGGGGTCATATCTTCATCTAATGTACTCTCCTCAGTGTGAGAAACTGTTGCTTCATTTTTTTTATTTGATGAGGCCTCTGTGTCTTCAACCGTAACATTTTCCGTATCAAAAATAACTACATCTTCTTCCCTCTCATTATGTTCTACAATTTCATCTCCAGGAACAAATTCCTTTTCTATTATCCTGAAAAATGATTCTTTTTATCAATCATATCCCATTTCCAATAATACATACATACATTTACAACTTACTCTACTTGAGTCAATTGTATAGGTGGTGTGTGTGGATGCACAATTTTTTCTATTTCAGCTAACGCTATTTTCGCCTCTTGAATAATGCATAAATCATTGTCGCGTAGAGCCATTTCAAATATTTCTAATGAGTACTGTGTCGGCAAAGGCACTAAACAATGTGGACTCATTAGTAAAGCTCTCAAAAGCCTCAGTAATTCCAAACGACAATCAGGATTTTCTTTATAAAACTTTTGCTCTGTAGAACTCAGGTAACAGTCATACAGAAGAGGTATTATGACATCTTGTATTGTCTGTAAATATTACCATTTTGTTGAAGATTGAACTGTAGCAAAAAATCTAAAATCAGAAATCTTACCTTGAAAAATGTTTGTTTTAAACAAGTACCACCATTGAGGAATACATGTTGTAATGCATTAAGAGAACTTTTACATATATCCATATCTAAATAATGTTCTTTGCTAGAAGTTAATCCATTAGTTAGATAAGTTCCCTTTTCATATTGACTATTTCGAAGACGTTTTAGCCCTCGTTTTGATAAGTTACTGGTTTTCTGAATCTATAACAAAAATTTTAAGTTAAACACTATTCTATCACTCAATTTTTCGGTTCATTGAATTAAAGCAGAACTGAATATAATCCGAACTTACAGTTAATAAAACGCAGTCCTTTTCTGGAACAATATCTTTTAATATAGAAGGAAGATACTCATCTGCAATTGTTTCTACACCTGATAGTGAATTTGTGTTCACTAGCCAAGACGTAAGACATTTATAAACAGATATTCTAACATTTTTGTATGGTTTCTTGCCACTGAGAGTTATTTTATTTTCTAAAACTGTTTCTGTCCACTGCAATGATTGAAGGAACAGTTGTAATATTGTTGATCCAAATGGTATTAACTGCTCCTTGAATCTAAACATTTTAAATACATGAATATTTGCTTGATGTATTATTAAGCACACTTTTCGTATGAATATGTTTTTACCCATTTATTAATGCATCCAACACATTAAACAATGCCATATGCAAGTGCGGTAAAATAAGGTATAACATTTGTCCTTTGATAGAGTCTTCTTTTTTTAAATTTGATGGTTGTATTGCTAATCCTCTACATAAGACTTTAAAAATGTCATTAGGTAATACTGAATTTCTTTTATCGAACCCACTGTAAAATATAGATTACTTTAAGGTCAACATCTTATTGACATATGTACACTTATATTGACCACTTACCGTAACATACAAGACAAATAAGAACAGAGATTCAAAAATCTTTGCTTTTGTTTAAAATAAAATTGAATAATATTCTCCTCAGATATATTTGGTAATTCCAGTTTATCCCAAATGTTTACATTTTCTAGTTCTATTAAACTGGAAAATAATACATCCATTATAGTGTGCAAACTATTACAAACAAGTGCTTGGTGGTACAACCAACCAGTGTAGGTAGGTTTTGAAGCTGGTGGTTTAAACGAACGTTCTGTAGCTTTAGCTAAAAGTGCGTAACATCTTGCACTTGAATTAACTAAATTATCTTGGGTGGAATCAATTTGTGGTAGTATTAGATTCCTTATAGCGACCTGCAATGATAAGAAATTTAATATTTGTTGTAATTTTTTATCTGGTATAAGAAAGGAATTTGATTACCTGGAAGCGCTCACAGACTTCAGGATAATAATGCAATAGTATAGCAATTAAATAATATACTGAACCACACCGCCTATCTGAATCTAAATTGCTAGCTGCATTTATAAGCTGTTTTACATTTTGCATAGACACTTGTTTCTGTATTTCTGGGATCTCCTTCGTTTGTATAATTAATTGTCCAAGCACTTTGCAAGAAATATTCAATTCCTGTGGAACACTATGAATGCTTTCTAACACTTGTGTAGCTTTTGACATCCATAGTATACAGTATTTTGAAATTGTATCTTTTGAATATTGTGATAAACTGTTGTCTAAAATTAGTAAACCATTATACCTGGTAGTAGCTTTATTTAAATAATTATTGATAGTCGATATAATTACACTTTGTGCTTCGTCCACCTGTAATAAAAATGATATGGTTTATATAAGCTAAATTAATTTTTATGAAGTTTTATGAATTTTTATAAAGTAATAAAATTATGTAAAGAATTATTAGAAATTTGTGATTTCGGATTGTTAGGTTAGCTCAGATTTCTTCTTACCTCTTCTATATTAAGTGGTATATCTCCGGTAGTACATAATAAATCTTGTAGAAGGTGCTCATATTCTTTCGACGTGTGATCATAAAAATTAATCAATTCCATTATTGTTGCCATTGTTTTTTAATGTGTATCTCCACACGTTTGTGTGATATGATTCTTAGAGGTTAGGTATGTAAGCAGGTCCGTATACATATGTACATACATGTATACATATATATATATATATATATATATATATATATATATATATATATATATAGAATTTAATGTGTATATGAAACTTTTTAAATTTATATAATATAATTGACTAAAATATGTTTTACATGTGACAAAATTTATATACTTTGCTAATATTTTCGTAATAAACATCTAAAATATTTATTTGTAATGCACATAAATATTTGTTATACAAATAAAGAATATAATTCATTGGTATTTGAATGATTGAACATAACATAAATATATTATGTATATTATTTTATAAAATAAAAATAACAATAATTTGTTATTGTTATAATGTAATGTTTGTTAAGCTTAATTTTAGTGTGAGTCTATATGCACTGTTTAGATATCTATGTAGTTTTGTGCAAACTATGCGTTTAGGAGTATGTACAGTTTGAGTTTGCAACAAACTCTGTGAATCTTTTTTTACGCAACGCGATTGGCCTCAATTGCAAAAGGAATTATTATGTAATTTTGCGGTGCACTCGGTGGTGACGGTACAAATAGTTTTTCCCGCACTATGAATGCATTCGGGCACATAATGAATTTGTTGCTTGCATAAAACGTGAATGACTCATTACTCTTATGATATGTAGTACTCGCACAGGTGAACAATTAATTTTATGGGTATTGACAGCTATTGGAAGAAAGGCGGAAGCGGAAATCGGAAACAGTTACTATAGTGTCTACATTTCTCATCAAGTATGATTTCAATTGTTCCAATATATATTTGATGCTATCGTTTTAACTAAAAATTGGATGCATATAAATTAAAATCTTTAAATAAATGCACATACACTTTTTGAAATTAACAATCTATTAATATACAATTTATACATTTCTGAATTAATAAAAAAAGGGGAAATATACAGAAAATGATAGTTCACTTTCTGCTGTGCATAATTTAATAATCTTTAATTTTATGGAAAAAGAACCATCTCTTCACTAGACACTTGTAAGTTCAATAATTAAAAATTTACAATCGGTATTTAATATTTACAGATTTAAACATATGGAATATAAGAGTAAGTTAAGATTTTAAAGATTCCTAGGTACTTTCAATTAAAAACATACAATGTTTTGAGACACAATGGAGAATGCTGTTAATCACATTATTATATACACTTAGGCTTGGTATCTCTTAATTATGGGTGACACGACAATACAATGTTGCAGTGGATGTGAAAAAGAAGGAAATGTTCGTCACGCATTGTAAACACGAACAACAGAACAGTATTGCGTTCAGTTATTTAAGAGCAAATCATCCTCGCATTACTCGTTGCATTAGACTTTTATTTGATGACACAGATAGAAAGCAATCATTTGATATCAAATAATACCCTCTTCAAATAAATTTTACTTTGTTTTTGTTTGCAACTATTATTTAGTTCCTTTCAATTATAACTAGTATTTTTATGTAAAATAAAAAATTGTTTGCATTAATTTTAAGATGCAGGAGCTACATTAATTTCTTTTTTAAATAATTTTAGCAAGATAAAATTAACACGATAGTATTTTTGAATTCTATAAATGTCTTTACTGTCTTGCATTTAATTGATATAATTTATAGCGATAAAAGAAATGATTGGCTCATTTCCTATTTAACGAAAAAATATAAATAATACGACGGAAGTCACAAAATATTTTAGAAAGTTTTATGTAGACGAGGAAAACTATTTTACATTTTTTTTTTTGTGGTATAACTTTTAGTCAATTAAAATTTAATTCCCGGAAGTGTTAATTCCGAAGGTTTTCCGCCAGATAAATGATCTAGTTCGATACGTTAACGTATGATAAAACCTGTAAAGATGAAAGGAACACGATCAAGAGTAAACTTATCGTGATTAAATGTAATATAAATCTTCTGCTGCAAAATTCCTTATTGCAAGGTCAAGATTAAAGATAAAGCTGCCGCATCGAGAAAAAGCATGCACACTTTTACAGTAACGATGCACGTACCGTTTTATTACTGTAATATTATTCACGTCAACGCGATAATGCATTCTTTCGCCTCGCATCTCATTTTTTCTAAGTCGTTCCAGGCTATAAATCACGTTGTACAGAAAGATTGATGACAATGGATGTTTAAATAAATTCATAGTGTGTGCGATTATGATATCCCTAGATTTGCATAATAATTCCGTATCTGACGAAACCAACTACTTTCTGTTTCATTTGTTCTCTCTTGTCTTATACTTTAACATTCGAACATTCTTTTCCTGTCAATATTTCCATATCGTTTGTCGATTATTTAAATGCATACTGAAACTTTCACTATCAGTGACGCAGCGCATTACGTTCATAAAAGTCCGATACACAAAAACCATTTGTATCCGCTTATTCGACAAATAGATTCGCGTGTATTTGTATTTATATCGTGGACGTACGAACAAATTTACATTTTATAACAAATAAACCTCGGAGAGCTAGTTAATCGAATTCAATCTGAAGTATAAATACGAAGTAAAGTGAATTCTCGATAATTGTCAACAATACGGGTCTTGCCAGTGTTGTGTATCTTCCAGGAGACATACCCGGTAGTGGGGATGATTCCGCGACATTTATCATCCAGGCATTGGCGACATATACAGAGAATTCGCTGTAAATGGTTCATCCACGACGTACGTCCAAAGCGAACTTATTCGCTTATGTTTCATCATTTCATTTTAGTGATATTTTACTTCTCCGCATCCGTTGCAAATGCAGAAAATTCGCAGTCAGATTATAGTCACGCTCGCTGCCAAGTAAATCATAGTGCCTTTGACACGGTAAACTCGTTGTTTCGTTATGCGGCCGTGCGCGCGTATATGTTTGTCTTGCTTCATCGTTGATTCTACGGTAAAGGTCAAGACAAAGGATACCCGACGTGTGAATATCCTTGGTTACGTAACGATTCATTTTCCATTTATAAATATCCGGCCGAGCGCGCTAAAAGGCGAGACCATCGGCGGCAACAATTGTTTACATCCTTGCGTCGTAAACTTCCGAAGTGCGAACAACTTAATTGCTCGGGGAAGTAACGCGATTTCAAGCACGCGATTACGCCAAAAAATAAATCTCAGGGTTCGTAAAAAGGTACGTTCGAATAAAAAAAAAATGGACGCAAATATGCACATATATAAATGCACCTAAATATATAAATACAATATAAATACACTTTCGTATATCCTCGCATATATAAATACACCTTCATATATCCTTGCATATATAAATACGCCTTCTTTTCCTGAGTTACTAATGAATCGCTTGAACTGACAATTTAATCGTAGTACCCAACTTAATTTAAACTTTTTCATGTACTATAAAATTTCCAATCTTCAATAACAACCGAGTTATAATTCTAATGTGACCGAGGTTGAAGAAACAGTTACAAAGACATAATGGAGGAATATAATGTTACGCTAAATTCTAGCGGTGCAACGAAAGAAGTCTAAAAAATGCCAGGTAGAAATATGTAATTCCATAACTGCACGGGGTTAAGAAAGGACAGTCTGCGCAAACACCAGAAAAATTGTATAATTAATCCTAAATTCTTGAAGAAACTCGAGTCGTTCGTTCACTTCGAAGAGGTTTATTCCATTTTAAAGGACGCGAATGGAAGCTTTTTCAACTAACTGTATGCAACATCAAAGTTCCACAGGACTGTAGAAGGTTCAAGAAAGACAATTCGCTACCTGCACCTATACAAACATAACCAAAAAGTAAAGAACGCGAATGGACACGTTTTCGACTAACTGTATGCAACATCAAAGTTCCACAGGACTGTAGAAGGTTCAAGAAAGACAATTCGCTACCTGCACCTATACAAATATAACCAAAAAGTCCTAAATCACTGGCAGGTATATAGTCTCAAGAGCGACAGGACCGCGTTGACGTCGTCATAGCAATAGAGAACCAGCGTCACGGGTCTATCAGGAAAAACAGAAGAGATCTGAAAGAAAGGAAAGATATTTCTCAATGACATTCACGTGCGTATGGAGGGTCTGTGTAACATAGGCGCGGAACTGTGCAGACCCCTAACGTAACGCCTACCAGTGATCTTCCTTCCTGACCAGGACAGAGTGGTCTTACCCCCTCCTCGATCCTCACGGTTATTCTTCCCTCTCCTTGGTCGGGTCCTACGTCCTTCCCCTCACCTTCGGGACCGCCCTTCTACTCGTTCCTCCACGGATCAGTTCCCCTACCTACCGGTGTCCAGTTATGTTGTCGTGGCGAACGTTGCTGGGGCGACAATTCGTTTGAGCATTCGCATCGCGAGAAATTCCCCATTGTAGTCCTTCCCCCACCCTGTTTCTTAAATTTTCCACCTGTCACCGACAATCGGGACCGTATCGGGAGGTGCGACAGTGCGCGATCGTGGAAATCTCAGGGAAAGCGAACTTCCTCGGGTATTCCGCGCATTTTTCAACAGACTCGGGGCCCATTTACATTCCATACCCATGCGTGGTCTCTGGTGTTGAGGGCCCAGTGGTGAACTCGCGGGAAAACACGAGGGGGTCCTAGGGGACCCAGAGGATTTTGTTGAGCCGAGGATTTTGGTGGATATGTCTGCACGGCGAGGCCCTTGCATGCGGCCCTAGCATCGCTGATGGAAAATGGACATTAGAGAGGTACGTAAAGTGCTGGGAAACGGGATCTCTCTCTCTCTCTCTCTCTCTCTCTCTCCGTTGTAATCTGCCATATTGGAGACGGTCGTTAGGATAATTGAAACCGGGAAAAGTTTTCGGACGCGAGCCGTTTCCTGCCGTTAGGGGCCTCCTCGCTGCTTCCTTTATGGCCCGTGAGAGAGCGGACCCACCTTCTGACAGGTGGAATGCGGGGACCAACATAGCCGTGGGGCCTGACAATCGCGATCGCAGCGACGCGAAGCGACTCGTTCAGGTATGTGGCTCTCTGCGTTCCCTGCGACTCCTGTCTTTCGCCTGGGCACTGCTGCTGTTGCGGTTACTGCGATTCCAGAAAGAATTCGAACATTCGCGATTCATCGGGGCTCGATTTTATGCATCTGCACTGTAGAAGATTGTTCTTTGCAATGCTCCATGGTGTTGGAAGATTTTTAGATTGATTGGGAGAGGCTGCAGGAAGTTTGAATTCGGGTTCGATGGGGGACACAATGTTTTGTTTCATGCTGGGCTTTGAAATGTTTCGGCTGTATCTGGAAGAAAAAGTATTTGACAACTTGTCAATATTTAGGTTCACTTTCGTGCTGTATATTCACTGTATATGCGATTTATTTACAGTATAGACAATAGTTTTTTACAATGCTTTATAATTACGATGATTAGTATGATACTGAAAGTATGTCCTTTAGATTTATTTCTTTTCTGAAATGGCCATTATGTCCTTTATCTTGTAAATTGAAATATAATTGAACGTCGGCTCACAGTACAGGATAGTGTGCGAATCGAACGAAGTATGTAACAGTACGCAATCGTTAGACTGCAACGAACGAATAATAATTAGAATTGCAACAAACTATGCTGAAATAAAAATTTAATTTCTTTCGTAATATGTGTAATAGATTGAGAATAATATAACACAATAGCATTAAATTCTTCTAATTTGATTTCCTCTTGTGTCATAAATGCATAAAATCCGCAGTATAGTAATAATTAATTATATATGATTTTAATTCAATAGAATTTTTTGACAGTGACGTTTTTTTCTATTACATGACGTGAATGTTGTATTTAAGGATAATTGAAAATCGGATAGGAGATTAGAATTTTTGTTTTGTTGTACAAAATACAAAAAAGTTAAATTTCTGGTTCAATTTCATACTTAAAAATATGTATGTGTATATGTATATGGACAGTTTGTCATTGGATGACATAAATTATTAGGCAAAACAAAACAACTTGGTGTTTACATATATGTAAATGCTGTAAAGTAAAAGCCGAAAGTTCGCAATGAAGTGAAAGTCAAAATTGGTATGCGTAAAAAGTTACAGGATTGTGTAAGATTACCACACATGGTAACTTCCGTGTCATTCATCGCGATTTGCTCTGTGTCATTCCTGAAATCTATTTTTATACCGTCATTTCTAATATGAAGGATTATACATGTTTTATACAGAATATTTCTTGTTTATAGAATATATTTATTTGAATTTTCTTAACCTTTAATCGTCTCTTGTGTCAATTTGATACATTTTACACTGATTTTCAGAAAGCTGTGCCTGTTGCACATTAATTTATTGTTTTAAGCAAGGATAAAAATGATAACATTTGTTTTGAAATATCAATGTTGCAATCACGTGTTATTTAAAATATACAAATTTCTATGATTTGTATACTTGCTTTATGGGAAGACAATACAATAGGAAATAGAATTTAAAATGACGTGAATTCACGTCAGCGGTCGCGAATGTGTTAATAAAGTTTTTGCGGCAGCATAAACATCTTCGTTAAAAAAAAAAAAAACAAACAGTCAGACGAGAAAACGACTGTGGAATCGTATCTCCTATTCGCGAGCGTGAAAGACGGGGCTTTTTGCTGAATCCGGTGGAAAAAATTCGCGGTATATCTGAAAGGGGCAGGCGTCGGTCGCGTCCTCGTTTATGCGCGGAACCAGCGAGCCGCCGGTTGTTTATTTATTCGAGCATCGCGTGTTAATGATATTCATCTGGTGCCAAGGAGAGATTGTTGGAAGTGACCGCGTCGGGGACTGCCATAATGGAGCAACGTCCAACAGGCTCTCGTTTCATGGGTTCCCGTGGCCCACGGGATTATTTTTAATGCGTTAATATACATACGTACCTAAATACGACACGCGACCCTAACTTCGAGGACATACTCTGGCTCACTCGCGCGCGAATTATCTTCCTCGATTACCGTCGCGCTGGTAGTGTCGATAAGGGGAAAATGCCATTTTGGCGCTCCAAAATAATAACTTCTGAACCATTCGAGATAATTGAATGAAATTTAATAGGTAAAAAGGTAACATTTATAGCTTTAAATTGCAACAAAAATCAATTTGAATTTACACGGTGTTTATTAATTACACAGGTTTTGAACAAATTATAGAATAAGCGGAATTAATATACCTGTTCTTCTGTATTAATATTCCTGAAGTAAATCTGTAATTCCTGGCAGATTCGTTGCAAGTTGTCGCAAATGAACTTTTTTTCATTGCTTGGTCAACTAATCAGAGTTTGTCAGAGTATAAACGGTGCAAGGTTCTATTAGGTTCCGGCTGAGATGTGCATGTTTATAGTTATAATTTTCAAAATGTAATAACAATTACTTGTTTCAAAATCGTTTTAAATCTTAGAAGATGTAAGCTTTCGTATTGTCTAAGCCCAACTCAGCTATTTCTAATAGTTTTAGAATTTAGCAATTTCTTAATTTTTTCCTCAAACTTTCCCGGCCTCCTGTGGGTCGTGGGGTGGGGGGATAAAAAATTGTCTTTCGGATTTGTTTCCATTAGGAATGTTCTTAAAACATCCCCGTCACTCATTTACTTAAAAACAAAAAAAAAACTTCCATTTTCGAGCGCCGAAATCGCGTTTTCGTCCACGGTGCGCCAGGGAACGCTTGCGTTCCTAAACCAATCGATCCATTAACCTGTTCCGCGGTTTAATTAATCATCTTTAATGCAGCCACGGTGGCTCGTCGTGATAAATTTGACTTTCACTCGGGCCTGCACTACTTTCACCGGGGATCTCGCGCGGAAGGACATTTCACAACGAAAGATCGCTGATAATCCTGTCAGCGTTTCCTATCTCCGATACAGCAAAACGAAAAGTGTTTCGTGCGGCCATGTTTGTGGCGGCAGTTCTGCGAGTAACGCGAGGTTCTTCTTTTTGAAATACATTATTGCAAAAACGGGCAGGTATAATATAAAACAGTAAAACTCTTAGAAGAACTCAAAGGATATTATTAATTTACATAAAAATACTATTTCTTTCATAGAAAATACTATTTTATTCCGGTTTGCTGCAATTCATATGGAAAATCTCTATTAATGAACTTTTATGTTGAAAGTCGACTGTAAATCAAAGCAAGAAAGTATGAAAAAAGATAAAAAAAAAATCGCAGCATTCGTCTGCAACAAGTTGCGATAATACTGCGTTTGAGATCGCATTGGAAAGTGTGCAAAACGTCGACCACGAAAATATGGAGGGAAAACCGCGAGGCGTTGCACGCGCTACTTGCTCGACGAATCTTTTTGCAAATTGTCCGCAAATACGTGTCGTTGCACGTGTCATTAGGTTCTGTCTCATTAGACGGAATTAATATTCGATCGAGGGGTCGCCGTCGATTCGACTCGATCGTAAAATCACCGGATGTTGTAGGCACACCGAGAAATTCACGTTGCCGCTGGAAGATCGCGATACGACTCGTTTAATCGAAACGTTTATTCGGCCACGGATAGATCGGATCTCGAGGATCGTTTCTCGTTTTGTCGTTAGGTGGAACTCGGAAGATAGATTCCGCAAAGTAGGACTTGGCGATAACGACCCACGCCTTGGACTATCACCCCTATCTTGTCTACGTTTTCTCGAGCATCGTTTTATCATACAGAATCATCTATTTTCGTAGCTGGGTTCATTAGAGCGCGTAGCCTGACCGGGGCCAGTCTATCATGAATCTCTGCTAGATTTCTTGTTAAATATCCTTCCGCACTTTATTCGAATCTGGCCAGCCGGTTCGCTCTCTGTTAATCTTAGTGATAATTAAAGCGCGGATGTTCATGCAAATTCGGCCTCGTGTCGTTTCTTTTGCGAGACCTAGAAAATTGTAAGATTGACAAGTCGGAACTGGAGCAAACAAATATTTAAATTATAGCAGATATATGTAAAGTATGTTCACGTTATTAGTTTACCTGGTATAATACTTCTTCTGAAAGAAAACGACTGCTTCCTGCTTCAGACATATTTGACAAATTGAGTGTTCGTCGTTCTCTCGGCGATAAAGATAATTTTTAAAGCGACATAATCTTTTTCACAGAAGTACTTTCTCTATCAGTGACGATATAACTGTACTTGTGTTTCACGAACCCGTTTCCGTTACATGCTTAGTCTTTCTCCAAGGTCGGAACGCTCTTATTAGTCACATTATCGTCTGTCATTCTTCGTGTTCTCGTCGTTTTTCTGCTCGACGAGATTTGTCGTCTCCCCTGCGTATTTCAAAGCCGGAAGGTTAAGTACACTGATGCATGTAGCCGGTCATTGTAAATAAAAAACGGCCTTGCGTTTGGGCGTAAGTCCACAAAAACCGTATTGAAACTTCTTGTTTTATGATTTTTGTGCTAGAGTCGCCTTACGCGTCGGATTCGACGGTTTTTGTATGACCGTGACAGAACGACGCTGTATCAATAGTGAAAGACGCTAATGTAGCCTAACAATATGCAAAAATCTTCCGTTGAACTCTCATCTTCAATTTTTGAATAATGTATTCTTTAACGCAGCGCTGACTTTTTCAAAAATAATATTTCTTATTCATGAAATACTCATCATTAGATACTCTATTCTATGTACTGTAGTAGAATTCATTTAATTATTCAATAACGCTGAATATTAAAATACGCAGTGATGACCGAGCACTTAATATTAATTATTATACATTCTATATTATATATTATAGTAGAATATATTTTCTAGTGATTAGTACCCATTCAATTGACACAACATGACGTTAAAATGAGCTATTAGATGAGAAAGGCTTTTTAAAACGCTTGTTCTCAAAATAATGGTCAAGTACTATCACGAAGGAAGCGTTGGACCTGAGATGCGACAGATAAAATATAGACTATTTTGTAAAACTGTTATTACATCGATCTTCGTCTATCATGCATTATTCATGGCACGTACGTCGAACAATTATCACGTCAAACTCCTTGAACTCGATCAATAAACAACTCAATCATCCAGCGAATCCATAATAAACTCTATTTTTTTGTCAGGCATCATGCTGTAAATATACGATGCCGGTGTAAAAAAAAACGTGTGTACGAAGATTAATAATAATTGCAACTTTCATGAGTCACGATTTGTGTAACAGTGTAACGATCAAATTGTCATGTAAAATTAGTTCATGTAATTGATTCTATCAAGGAGATTGAATATCGTTTGCTTCTGAAAATATGCAATTCAATTTTGCGCGAGCGAATCTCTGATATTTAGGCTGGATATTATTCGAAACGTATTTATTATTTTAATGACCCGTTCGAACTTGAGGAGCAAGAAAGTAATTTGTTTCCTAGGATTTTTTCGGTTCATTACAGAGGACAAATTGTACAGAGTCATTTTCGAAATGTCAGCCATCATTAGGAGGTTTTCTATCGGTTGCGAACGTAATTGGGAACGTGTCGTTTGTAATTTGAAAAATATAATTTTCCGAAGCAATCTTGTTAGCTCGTTTCTGGTTACGCAACACGGTGATGCCAAATATACGTAAATTTTTTTGGTATTGTTCAAAGCAAGCGAGGATTAACACCAACTGCGTATTATGCAATTCGCTGTCCATCAATTTCAACTGTCAGGCGATCGGTTCATTTATCAACTAGAAAACGAGCGAAACAGCTGTTGCAAAAAGGACGCTGCAAAGAAATGCAGAAAACGTTAAAATTCGTAAATTCGACGAACGCGAAACGTCTTTGTTTATCAGTTTCGAGTCTTTTGCAGCTCGTTTATAGGCTGAAAAACTCACAAGGACAATGAAGAACATTATCAAATATCCAAGTAAAATGATCACTGAGAAACACAAATCTATGATTAATGGACTGCGGATAGTTATGCATTTATGGTACGTGTAGATTTTTTAAATTCAAGAAACGTATGCACTAACAAGAACTAATAGCATTTCTATTATATTTTTGTAGTGAGGGGTCTTTTAGTTGCCGACACAAATTTTTTCCTAATTCTTATTAAATCGAGTGGCAAAATGAGAATTTGCAAGATTCGCTGTCTACCTGATATATGAAGAATATAATGAAAAAGAAAAATTTCATTCACAAAAGATAGTGTATCTTGTTAATATAAAAATTAAAGGCAATCATTTCTTGTCTCCTGAGGCGATATTGTCATCGAGTAACAGAGTTTGATAAATTTTATTACTGAAGATAATCACCACAGTGGTTTCAAGTGCTTGGGATTAGAGTCGAGTGTTTTCAATCTACGTTCCTTCGAATTTATTTATTATGGACATTGAAAAACTGACCCGACTGATGGCGATTATTTAATATCAGACCTACGGAGAAACAAAAGTGATTATTTCAAGCTACTTTGTGAAACAACAAGCATGCATTTATTCAGATTTTTAATCCTTCTAATAAGTTGAAAACAACATATTTGTATTTCATCTATCAATTTTCACCATAAATTATAAATAAATATACTGTAATAAATATAATAAATACTGTAATAAATCCATTGTAATAAAATCTTTTCATAATTATAAAACAATATATTATACAAGTTAATTCGTAACATTCGGGAATTTGTTGATTATTTACAAACAGTTGATGTTTTACTGTCGACGATAATTCACATTTTGTGCACTCCGTTTTATAAATAATAAATATTTAAAAAGGGTGAAAGATTTGGATTGAAAATAAAGGTACAACTGACTAATTGCAAGGACGTCAAATTACTAATTTGCACACTTAATGTATTACTAGCGTTTAGTGCTCTAACAAGCTTAGCGTTAATTAAGATCATCTCGCGAGAGTCCGGCCATCGTCCGATCCACCTTACGTGTTCTGTTATCGTTCGATATTGTAATGCCTATTTATAATGTCGATTTAACTTGTTATGATCGATGACATTCGCAATATGGAGAGCATGTTTACCTCTCTTGCCCCTGGCACGATACAATAAACGCGTAACTGTTTAATTACGCTTTCCGCTATCTGATAGAGTGCGAATTAACACTGAACCTACCAAGCACAAAACATATAAAAGTGAAACGTCTTATAGAAGGGAGAAGACTGAATTTATTTAAACTTTGTACTTTGTTAAATTCGTTTTTATATTTTCAATAATTGTGAAATAGAAAACCGGTCATTTGACCGTGGTAAGTTTAGTATTAAATGGTAAGTTCGCCGGAATGATTAGGCGAACTTCAGATCCGAACTCCATATTATCCTTCGAGCAGCTAATACATAGAAAAAATCTTTTTTCCATTAAACTGCAATTTGCCTTTGATGCTGCGTCGGACGTCGATGTAATAATAGACGATCTTCGATCTAATTTTTTATTCATAAGAAACGTCGGAATCACTCTGCCGCGAGAACATTAATGAAACCGTAATTATGTCCTCCAGTGTTTGTAATTTGATGCGATCTGGAAATAGCTCTTTGGCCATCATTTACGTAGTTTATCATTAGACTGTGGATCTTTATGCAAAATAAAAATCGCCTCCAATAATTGCAAGACACAGGGGCCACATTTATTTTCATTCCCTAATAACTTTATAGAGTTGAAACTGCTTTGTATTTAATCTACAGTGTTTTCTCGATATATGTCAACGAGGCGGGTCTAGCCGGCGACATATATCGTCCAGGAGATATCTCTCGAGCTTCGAAACTCCTGGCGGGTTATACTCCGCGGTGGTGGAGATAATTCTGCGACTTTTATCAAGCAGGCATTTGCGACATATATCGAGGAAATTCTGTACGCATAAATACATAAAACTCACAGTCAGTTTATCGTCAAGAAATTCAAATTTTATAACGTGTGAAACAAATTTTTATTCGGTTCCAGCACTGTGCAATCGACGCACAAAATTTTGCAGATAAAAATCAGTAGTCTAGGACCGATTTGTAAAATTTTTGCACGAAGATTCGGAGATCATAATGGCCCCGATTGGCAGGCGTCCTTTCGACAGGTTTTATCGGGAAATCGTCCAGGTTGAAAAAATTCCACGAAGATATCGTTATCTCACAGGTGGTTCCCGGCTTAGGGTGTTTTGCGGCTCGTCGAAATCCGCAAGCTTTGTTGCATTTTTTTCCCCTCCGTGCGTCCCTGTCCTGTAAACGCTCATGAATCAGAAACCGTCGCGCATGCGATATTTATTAAGCGGTCGTGCGTACGCAGGCAGAAGCCGCGAAACCCGACGATCATGAACTTTAAGGAGAAGTCATGACTCAGTGTCATCCAAGAGACCTTCCAATTTGGCTAATCGTCCTACGGGGTCAACTCGATTACGCGAGGTTACGCGTCTGGCCAAGAATGTCTGCTCGTCTTTCCTTCCACGTATTCTCTCTCATGCTTTGAAAGACCCTGACCGTCGTTTCCTGTCCGAAAGTATGACGAAAATCACTATACACGCGTGTTCGCATTTCGGAGAGACTTACACTGGCTCACGAAAGTGTTCGAACGCTCTTTAAAACAGTACAACTTTTTTAAATTGGACCAAACGACTTGACGTCTTTGAGCAATTAGAAGAATTGAAGCGTCCGAATACTTTCGCGAGCCTGCGTACGTTACTATTGCCAATTAATAACTCAGGCTTCGGCGAATTTTAAAAGAGATTCCGTGTACTGTAAACAGTATATTAGGTAGGTCGAATTTCAAACGGTGAAAAAGTTAAACGAAAAACAATTTTTTATTTGGTCCCTGCTTCTTGCAATCGACTCAAGCAACTTTTATTTTGCATAATGATTCGTAGTCTAGTAATAAAGATTCGCGTTGTTAATTCGCAGTGTAAAGCTGTGCCTGTGTCAGTTTCTTATGAAACCGTTTTTAATAAACAGTCTGAATAAACGCTTGTTTTCCTGGAATCTTTATTATCAGACTGCGGATCTTTGCGCAAAAAAGAAATTTTCCGCATTCTGCTTCGAAACCATCGATTAAAGTTCTAATTTGTTATTCTTGTTCGACTGCTCGAGTCTCCCACCCCTCAGAATTAACCCTTGACTGCTATACTGGGGTCTTTTATGACCTCAACAAAATTTCTGTACAATAATTTTCGCTGTTGTACTGTACGATAATTGCAAATACCATGTTTCTTTAAGCTGTATAAAATATTTCGGTTATTTAGTCTTGAATTATACAGGGTGTCCCATTTGAAGTTTTAGACGGCATTATTTTCGAAATTAAAGTTCTTTGTTAAAAATATTTCAAATAAAACTCACTCTGATTCGGTGGAGACGTGTTACAGTGGTCGCAAATCTAGGTGGACGAGCTTCTGCTAAAATTTTGAACGGCACGATATGAAACAACATTGATTCGTAAGGGTTTTAATGGTTACCACATCAAAGGATATTTAAATTTTATTGTCAGTGGTTCAAGGCTGTGAACGGAAATGATACAGCGGTTACCGACCAGCTGACTATGCAAAAGTCACGTGACCACCCTTGTCTCTTAGCCCCTTTCTTAGAATAAACGTGAACGTTATTAATTTCCTTCAAATCGAAATAAAATTCTATTTTGTCGTAGTTGATATATATCCTTTGGAGAAAACATAGGCATACGATAAATATAAACCATCTTTTTTTTTTCTACGAAATTCTGAACGATGAAGAATTTCTAACCATTATAATTACGAAATAAATAGTAGTGCAAGGGGTTAAAGGTTAAGATATCGCGGTGGCAAATATCCCAAGGAGAGTATAATGACGTAGAAATCCTAACGGTTCGAGAAACCGTGGTGCAACAATGGTGATTTCCATCGGCATGTCCCCATCATGGTCTTCGAGTCCTAGTGTATTGCGTGCGTCTGGAAACACGCATCGATAAACGCAGAATCTCTCGCGTGCGTAATTGGTATCCAGTCGGCGTCGCGTCCCGCCGGTAATAATTATTTTCGTGCCACCTGTTATCTTTGTGTGTCGGAAGGCGGCAGCCCCGGTATCGTCAAATCTCTTGTTTTCACGCGATATTTATAGATAGTGGTTCTTGGGGTCCGGTCGCCCGGTCGTTCTAATCGGTCCAGGTATCAATTATCGTATTTCGGTCAACCCGTAAAAAACGCGAAACTCGTTCCCCACGGGCAATTTCATGCGGATGACGACGAGGGGACGCGCAAGAAAACGCATAAATTACGCTAGTCTCGATTAAATACGACACCGGGCCGCGACAGAGAGTTATGTCGGCGTCGCGCCGCGACCAAGATTGTAACTGTTTCGTATACTCCTCTCTCGACGGGTACACACTGTCACGGGGTGATACACTCCTGGACAAAATGATAGCACGCATGTGCCATCCTTAATTTCTCGAGGAACGCGCCAAACATCCGAGCACGGTTGCGATTGTTAAAATTAAGCCCTGACTGGTTCAACCCAAAACGACATTGGGCTGCAGTAAGAAGTCAAAACCGACAAAATTATTTTATTAAAAAATCGACGGGTTTTCCTTTTCTTAATTAGTCTTGAAACTCTCTTCGCGTACGTCCCAACCGGAAGTCCCAACGAGCAACTGTCAAAATATTATTTTCAGTCGTACAAAATTATTAAAGCAAAAAGGAACCATCTATTCGTTTTGTGTTTCGCACAATTAACGCAGACAATTTTTATTTTGCATACAAATCTGCGGTCCAGTCATACACTACCGCTCAAAACTATCCGGACACTTATAAACTCAAATATCTTTGTTGTTTCTAAAGACCTTGGAATAATTATTGTCACTAAATTCCTAATGAAAAGGACTATCATTGCAGGTGTTTAAAAAAGGGTGGTTCCATTAAAAAAAAAGTCAAGAGACCTTGATATCTCTAAAAAAAATGACATAAAAACAAAATCTTTTTATAGCATCGTGTCAGCCCCATTGTATCATTCAACATTGTCCTTACCATACTTTACGTATCTTTAGAAACAACAAAGATATTTGAGGTGCAAACTTTAGGTGACTCACCCCTTGTATATACGTAATTTTTAATTTAGAACGTCAGATATTTCACAAGAAACTAATAAAAATCGATTTTAGTCACTATTTTAGGCACTGACATAACTTTGATGCAATGCTAATAACGATATTTTGCAATTGTCCGGATACTTTTGAGCGGTAGTGTATGTATAATACGCACGACGTAGGCCCTTATTCGAGGTTTCCGTTCAATTGAAAATGTGGTAAAACCCTCGGCCAACAAAACAACGGGGGGATTAGAGACGCACGTACTATCATTTTGTCCAGGAGTGTACCTACAGGAAAATATACGAGAGTTAGTCGCCAGAGATGTAGATTGCGGCCAGGCCTCGGTTAGGTGTGCGAGTAGTATGATTCTTGCCGGTTATAGTCGGGAGTGGCCGTGTTCTCCGCGGCAAGGATCATTCGCTCGGGTCGCGTTTACGCCCACCGTGGCCGAATATGCTAAAACGGCTAATCGCGATACAGTTTTAATACCCGTTTTACCATCCGATTTAGCATTCGTAAACACTGCGCTCTCTGCGACATCGCGGCTGCCTTGTTTTTCCGCATGGCAATCCCAGTTGATCGCTGGCTCTGCGATTAAACACGACTTAATAACGGAGAACTTAATAAGAGGCGTTTAAATGACGAGGAGAATTTTTTTGTCCCATTGTTTTTGACGCTACATGTGCTGAGGTCGCCGGGGAATGCTCGGAAGTCTGATCATTTTAATACTGCGAAAGATAGACGAGATTCACAAGCTGTTCTGTCGAAAGAAATTTCATAATGACACTATCTTTTTGGACCTATTTTTTTCTCCCTATTTGGCAACCGTTTCCGAATGTTTCGATTTTCTATTTTCTCGATTGCACATACAAGTTTCACTGTTCAATGTTATTGTAATGAACGCTCGCGCAACGCTAAGCAAATTAATAGCGTTTTAAGTGCCTGTGAACAATTCCTTTCGAGACTTCAGGGTGTCCCAAAAATGTACTACCTTGAAGAGGGTGATTTGAAGTAACTTTTTTGAGATAACGATGGAGATTATATAGTAAATTAAGAAATAAAAACTTGAGTTTACTACAAAGTTTGTTTTAGATTTCAAAATAATTGATTACCTATGGATCCCCCTAGTATAAATTGTAAACTACGAATCGATATGATTTTTGTTTCAGTTAACACAGGAAGTTAGGCGAATAAAACCGAATGGTTTCGGCACCGGGTCTGGTCGCTAGTCAAACAAAATGAACCGGGTATTTTGCAAACCGGTGAAAATGGTCGTTTCTATTTTAACATTCAACTGGCAGCCCTTATCGTGTTCACGTGCATCGCAGCGTATCCTTGCGTGATACTCCGCGCGTGGCTAGGCCGTTTTGCGATTTCGCAATGGCGCGCATACGCGTGGATTAGCGATGCCAGCGAGAACGCGCTGGGTCTTCCCGGACCCAGAAATCAGATTCATTCCACTCACTTCCTTCCTCAATTTTCTGGAACATCAAGATTTCTCGTATCCCTCGTACACCTCGCTTCTGATCATTAGATTGCCGATGTTCCAGCAAACTTTCATTTTTTGGCACGTTTGCACAGGCTAGAATCAACTCGGTTTCCTTAATTAATCATTTCGGTGGGAATCGAGTATTCTCAAGAACGCAGAGCGCTATTAATTATTACTCCTGTATATTTTTTCGATGCAAGTGGAACTTGGAAAAGACGCAATGTTGCAATTATTTTTAACGTTGTGATTTTCTGCTCCTTTTTCACTAATTTATTTTTCTGTTTTTTTTTTCAACACTATCGTGTATAATTGTTTCATTTCGTTATGTTTCGAATTTCTTAACATGATTTTGCAATCTTTTTCTCCTTTCCTTGCATCTGCATTTGCTTAGGTTTCGCCTACTTCCACGAATTAATAATTTAATTGACGACAGTTGCAATTATTGTCACTTGTCAGATGCGTGCTCCATGTTGAAAGCATGTTGTTCGTTTCTTCAATTATCAACCAGAGGAAAACGTCGATCAAATATGCAGAGGACGAAAGACAACTAAAAATTAGCATTAGCACTCGACGAGAAAAATTTTTATTTCGCGTAACGATCCGCAGTCTTCTCGTAACGAAACCATAAAAATTAAGCAGAATATTGCGACCTTTTCTTAAACAATTTAGCCGTTTCAAATTCATATTTTTATCGTGTAGATCCCCTTTTTCGGCGACTGTTTCAAGCATGAAGCGTGCTTCGATTCTTCTCTCGCACTTTCATTTTCTGTTACACATTCGAGTTTCACCGGACAGTGTGCATAAAAGCAAATAAAAGCTTATGTGGGTAATTTTTCAAGCAAAATCTCGATTCTGGAGGACTGTTTGACCGTTTGTAACGAAACCATAAAGATTCGTAAAAATGCAAGACATTTCTAGCTGATTTCATAAGAGAACGTGAAAGGTGTCGTATCGATGTTAACACGATCGAGCAAAAGCAAACAAACGGCGCGTTCGGTATCGGACGAAATTCAGATGATGCCGCGCGCACTTTCACCAAATTATAAATGGTGGACGGCGAAAGTTGTTATTCTTTATGTCGCCGTGCGAAAGACTGTCGCCGATGATGTAACGTTTTCACGGGTTTTCTTTCGGGGAATTCGTTCCCCCGTAGGTATTTCCATACCTTTGTCCGGCGATCACGTACTTACTCTTTCTTGCCAGTGAATGACACGCGCGGATAAAATCCAGCGAAATCGTGGAAATCCGCGACGCGAGATCTCGTTATCATTGTGTTTCCCGATAACAATGCCCCAGGTAGTCCCGGAGCGTCGCGACGTCCTCGTCGTCGCTCGTTTCTTTCTCGTTCCATTTCATATCTATTGGTCTGAATTTTCCTTGAAGCGTTACACCAGATTAAACGTCACTCCTTTGCAATGCCATGAATCTCAGCCCTGAATTGCAAAATTTGAAAATGTCAACGAATTTCATCCGCATTGTCTCGAAATTGCCATTGAGAATTGTTGAGACGTGCCAGTGAAGTCTTGCAATTATTGTACCAATTTCTAAATTGAAGATGTTGAAAATAGCATTGAGACATGAAATGCATAGTATGGATTTTAAATTAACGCTGTTACTGGACTGTGGATTTTATGCCACGAGCAGATTTATGTAATATAATGTGAACTATTCCTGATCGCCGCTGACCGTGAATATGAATATTAATATTAATCAGGAATAGAATTTAAAATGACTTCACGTCAGCAAATGTATCAACAAGAATTGAGTTTTATTTTATCTTCATAATGAACTTGTCGAAAGTTGTTTCCTAATTCCGATTCTCATTAAGTAACGTGTGAAAATGAGAATCGGCATGAAAATAAGTGTGCAATAATTTGCGCTTAAAAATAAGCGATTGTTATCAGTTACTAAGACAAAATCGTTACGCTTATTTTTTTACATTTTCGTCGGTGGCTAATGTAGGAACCATCAGGAAATCAGATTACACAATACAGCAATAAAAATGAAATTAGCGTAGCCTAGGGTCGGTTAAGCATCAACCGAGGCAGTTTCCTCGCGCGCTTCTAATTAAGGAAGATGATGTTTAGGTCGATTTAAAGATTCGCTCTTCTGGTGCGGAGGAATTCTTTTCCCGTACGTTTCCCAGCTGCATGAGTTATGGCAAGCCATCAGCTCGAGCACACACACACACACACACAGAGTGCATAGTCGTGCAGAGCGAGCAGAGTCCCGCTAGCCAACTTTTCAGCTATGCCACGGCACACGACAACGCACAGTGTCGCGAATGACCATTTTAGGTGGAAAAAAGTCATGTCAGAAAATATACTCGTCTTTCGGAACGTTTACCGAGCCTAATTATACCCATAATAATAGCGATATAAGCATCGAAATCGACACGTGAAAACTCCGAATTGTAACACGGCGAAATCGTACGTTTATATTTGTTCTAAACCAAAAATTATGCCAGAGCAATAAATATGAATCTTTAAACTTCTAACATAAGTAAATATGTACATTAATGTTCACAAAGTTCGTTAATACAGTTTTTTTACAGTAATTTTTAAAGATTTTTTAAGTACCAGTTTTCTATATGCCGGTTAGTTGACTTTAATAGAGCAGAACTAGAAAGTCTCAAAAGATCCCATCTTGAAATCTTTATTGCATTAAGTTCAAATTGTATAGAAGGGATTCAGACAAAAATCAGCTGCAAATATCTGCTATCCTGCCTGTCACAATTTTCTAAAATCTTTGTAACGCCGCACGGTGGATCGAATGATCATTATCCACAAATGATGGTAACACGGCTAGACGTTTCTGTAAAAACTTTACAAAAACTTCGAAAATGACAGGCTCTTGAACGATTTTTTATTAACGAAGAATTATTTTTATATTGTTATATTTAGATTTTATTTAGACTTTATTTTTTATATTTGTTTCTATAATTTATATAATATTATTCGATATAAATATTATTTTTCAAGGTTCTACATATGTTGAGTCCCATTTCACGACCTAACAGAACATTTCAATCGGTTTGAAGAAGTATGAAACGATCTATGATTTTTTTCCACCTAGAATGCTCATTCACTGTGCAACGGTCCCTAATCTGTTGATACGGAAACTTTCGCGAAGTTGGCCGTTCCTGCGAAATTCAAAATAAAGTTTAACATTCCCATTATAACACTCTGTATCGTTCACTTAGACTTGTCATTCATAGTTCTGATTGTTGTGACTCCATTGTTGTGCCCATAACTCGGAAAGCACTTCCAACTAGCGGTGTGCCATACGCAGGTGTAGCAGTTGCTGCTTCGCATAAGTTCCACAGTGACGGAAGTTTCGAATCAGGTTCCATTCAAATTCTGCCCTTTGCAAATCTTGACAATTTCTATATTGCGAATATATTTTTCAAAAACACGTCCGTAAAGGGGACACTTGGGGCTACGTCCTCAATTTTATTTCAAATTTTCAAAACAATTGCAAAAAACATTCTGTTCAACCGACATCGTTTTTATACTCTTATGTTTTCACTGTGAGCGCCTGAAAACTTGTTTTCATCGGTTTGTTAGTTCAGCTGTGTCAATTTAATGAAAAACGTTTGCCACTTTTAAAATTAACAATTTTCGAGGCACCGAAAAATCCTTTGAGATTCGTTCACGCGTCACTAAGTAGAGTATACGGCAAGTCAGACCCAATTACCGAGCCTACATTAATTATACTTATTTTTAAAGTATAATGAATATCAAAAAAGAGATATTACATTTTCTTTAAATTAAAATCAGCTAATAAGCTGATCAGCTATTGTATAACCCTTTTTTAATATTCATTATGCTTGTAAAACAAGTACCTGTTTTTGTACAGTCCTTTTCTATGCGATTTTTTTGTGCGATTTTTTCCATGTTTAAAATGAGAAATTAATTTTTATTAAATTAAGTTTCCATGTGCAATTTAATTATTTGTTTTGTTTGGAAAGCACTTTCTCGCTATTTCGTAAATCTTTAACATATTTTCTAAGTGAGACTTTTTTTATGCGACACCTCTCCACCGCATGAAAACATTTTCTTTAACACGTTGCGTGCCAAACCAGAACCCTAAAAAATTCCATTAAACCAAAGTAAGTTATTTAATGAAATAAAAATTCAAAATAATTATATGTGTGATATTGAGCTGTCTTCCAACTGTCTTGCATTTTACAGATCCCAATCAAATTTGGTACAATGAAAATATTAACGTAAAAATTCATTTTAAAACCTGGACAAATAATTCCGTCACCCACATCTGGGTGACATGGTGATCAACGTGTTAATATGTTGTAACAAATTATTTGTTATAGCTATTTATAAAGTTTCCGAATATTTCTTTTTGTGCGGTTTCTTTTATGCGGTCCCCATCTACCGCATAACAATATGTTTGACTGTATAATTAAGGCACAGTAATTGGTAACCCACAGTAATTGGGTCCGTTACTCCAAATTTGAACAAAATCCGAAACACTACTCCGAAAACTGTCCGATTTTGGAATGATAGAGACTTCGACGGGCATTGTCGGTTCGGATAATCGAAGTTCCACTGTATCGAGTGTCTAGTATCGAGTATCGCAGTCACTGGACGCGTCTCATTCATTCGTCGCGAACAGCAGAGAGAGAGAGAGAGAGAGAGAGAGAGAGAGAGAAAGAGAGAGAGGGAGAGAGAGAGAGAAAAAAAAGAACAAGCGTTACGGTGTAAAGGCATCGGTTCCAGTTCTATTGTTCCCGGCCGCTGAAACGTGCACGGAGTATCGCGCGCGCAATTTCGCCAGGTGTATACATACTCGAAGAGGAGTACGCGCAAGGTGGTCGGCCCGGCGACCAATCGCGTGCCGAGTAGTTAGGCGCCGTCTGTAGTCAGACGGTGACGTCGCTCGTGAACGGAGCCGCCGTCAGTCGGTGCTGGACCGTCGCACGCGCAACACGTTTGTCCAATTTTTTCGCGATCGCGGCAACACAACATTTCGTCGTGACAGCCGATTTTTTTTTTGTGATCGTGTGATCCCCTGCGGCTTTGTGCGTCGATCCCACTAGATCCCTTTGATCACAGGTACACAAGTCGCTTGATTTATCTCCTCGATTATCGCAGTCGTATATTTTTTTTTTTAATTTTAATCTCGATAGAGATTAATTCTTCTTTTGTTTTGATAAATTACTGCTTTTCAGGAACGAGGGACCGACATTTTAGAATTTGATACTCGATAGTCACGATTGCCCAAAACAGCAGAAATCTGTGGCAATTTTGCCATTTATCAGTTATAAAACTATTTACAGTCAACGATTTTATAATATTCGCTACGAGTATGTTTCATTTTGCGCCGTCAGAGTGAATTTGTTAACACAATTCTCACTCCGATTCCAGCTTGCGCAAACGAATCTTTGAAATCGAAAGTTTGCGTGAAAAATTTCTAGATAATTATGCGGAACGATCAAAACAATGATGTTTATTGACAGATAGCGATACTTGCAAGCATTATGCTGTTCCAAGTGTCACAATCTATTGAATCGAACGAATAGAGGATATTTTAAATATTTAAAAACAATCACTCGTCGTGAATATTTTGTCTTGACTTGAATCTATAAAATTTTTACAGTTTCTGATTTTCGTGCTAAAATTAGGTACTTCTAAAAATCGACAAAACCACCGACGAATAACGCAGTGAGAAGTAATAATTATTGTCCATCTCATCGAAGATATGAGCAAACCAAATAAATCACAGGTTCACGATTATGTAATGTTGTATCTCGTTTTGCAGCTTCAACAAACTGCTTAATCGACGAAAGTTAATTCGCCGTCGAACCGTCCGCGTGAATGGATTTCTGATACTGTATTGATCATGCAAGGTAAACGGAAATCAGACGCTCAAATATGTAGAGACCGAGAGATGAAGAAATGAACGTTCGGCGGCTGACAAGAAATTATAATCGATCGATGAATTATGTTGCCTGTCAATTGTCGGACTTAGGATCGATATCAACACTACCGAAATATCGCAGATAACACCGCCGATGTTATCGAACTCGCATTAGCAATCTAATAATAATTTTGCGGCTAAAATTGGACTAGGAAAGATACCAGCCTTTCTCTGATACGGCCCCGTGTTGTATTTCCATAAATGCTGATACTAATTTACGTCAAGGTCGGCCGGGAGAATGCAATTATTACGAGCCTCGTGCTCCAAACAGATTAGCAAAACTATCGGTTTTCAGAACCTTATCCTGGTAACTGAAATATCGACTTCGTTTTTTTGATCGTTACAAACAATGCGAAACAATATTTCAGCGCAATGGAGAATTCACTGCTCGTCGCAGAAAGCGATAATATTAGGGGCATAAGTAATCAATTATCTTGAAATCTAAAACAAACTTTGTAGTAAATTCAGGTTTTCATTTCTTAATTTATTATTAAACTGCGGATGTTTATGCAATTTCCAATTTTTATAGAAAAATTTTAAGAAAGTGGAATGAAATGAAATCCTATTTTTAGTGGGAACAGCCTTTGTAGATCCAAAACAAATAAAAATCGTGTTAAATTCTGTCGAATTTTATATTATAGCATTTTTTGAACATTTCCATAAGCCATAAATGCATAAAAATCCGCTGTCTATTTATTATATAATCTTCATCATTATCAAGGAAAGTTTGCCATCTTTCAATTTTCAATTCCCCTCTTATAGAAATCCAGGGTTCGTGAAGCAAAATATGACTCAAGCTGTCTCCTTACATCTTCCACAAAGTGAATGTTTTATTTCTTAAACGTTGTAGAAAAAAAATTATACTTTTTAGAATATTTTGAACACTGGCTGCTTTACCGAAAACTGTAAAAAAAATACGTGTTCCAACGATGGGTACAGAACTAACGGCAAAACAAATTCTTTGCAAGTAATTGATTACTTATCGGTACCCCTGAGATTAATGCCTCGTAGAAATTCTCGAGGGCGAGCGGTAAAAATCATTTCAATTTCGGCAAACGATTGTCGGAGCGGCTCGTGCGTTTAAATTTTTATAGCGTTTCACGCGGTCCGTTAGCGAATTTACTGATAAATTGAAGATTCTTATGTAAATTGCAATGTTCACAGGCCTTTTTCCGCTATAATATATTGGTTCCGGTAATAAGGAGACTTATTACAGTAAAAATAAAATAAAATAGTCATCGGTAGACTTCTGATTTTCATGGAAAATAAAAATTGTGCGAATTACACGGAACAGATCTTGTCTCATTTTATCCACGGATCAGGCTCGTTAAAATTATTTTAAAAAAGCGATACATTTTCGTGTAAATTCTGTTGCTACACAATTTTTATTTTGCATAAAAGTCCGCAGTCTCCTTGACAAGAATAGTATAAAATCAATGCAATATCCGCTGACAAGGAAGTTGATGCGACATTAACCCATTTGCATCATAAAAAAATATGAAAGTAAGGCTTTTATCGCCAAACTTTTCTTTTTTCTTATATTTAAGTACAAAAATGACTACAAGTAAAAGAACTTCATATCTCAGCATTATAAGAAAAAATCAGAATTACTACTTTCATCGCCAATAACACCGTCCATTTCTATTCTTTAGCTAACGAATAATGACAGTGACCAGGAACATTGAGCGTATATGTATACGCTAATGATGCAAATGGGTTAAACAAGCTAACGCTATGCGACACGGTAAACTCTCGTCGCATGCAGCGATCTTTTTTGCCCGCTTAATCCGATGACTTGGATCAAGCAGGACCCGGCCATGCCAGCGAAGGGTCAAGGGTTAAATCAATAAAATCGCGTCGAACAACGGGTCTCCTTTTTGCCGAGAAGTTACTCGGCAACTTTATGATGCAACACTTTGTTGCTACCACCACCACCTTCCACCGACGACATCGAAAATTGCCTGAACCTCGGACGAGGAGTTTCTGCACGTTCTATCAGAAAATTATTCCACTTTGCCGCGCTACAAACTCTCCCGATATCATCGCTAATACCCACGTCCCTGCGCGTGCACGCACACGCACACACACACACACACATGTGTCCGAGGATCGGCTGAACTTTTGCATCAACGTCCCACGGATCCTTCCACGCGATAATGCGGGCCGCAAATTATTGTTGCATCGCATCGCGGAAAAATTTTCGCATCCTCTGAGAAAACGCGATCGACCGCGAATACACTCGAAGCGCGCCGTGAATCACGGATCCTTGATCTAATTTGCATAATCGTCCTCTCCGTTCTTCCAGGGATGGGATCGTTAAACAGAAGAAATCGTGTCACTGTCGAGCAAATATTTTCATTCGTTATCGCTGTTTGACCGATTAGTATTCGTCGCGTTCCACCGAGCAGATTAGGCGCACCGATTTTACGGTTTGATAAGCGAACACGTTTCGAGTAGCGCGTCTTGTGTTTGCGGACAAAGATTGATCCGATATCGTTTTGATAATTAGCTCCCGGGAATGTGCAAATCGTCTTCTGTATTAATAACGAACGTTTGCGCGGTTGTTAATGTGGGAACAGATAGTTTATCATAGGGGAAAATTGTTCGCGACTCTATCTGATGCCGTTGGAACGTTAAACGAGATCCGAGTTGCGAAATATTTCAAAAGAATATTTAAACCTTGCCGTTTCTTTCCGTTGCTCACTGGAAAAAATTATTTCATGAAATTTACTTATCATATTTTTATGTAATTGTTTGGGAATGTTTACTGGTTGTTACGAGAAGTTGCGAAACATTTTTGCGCGTTCAAAGTTTGTGTTTGTATTACTTAGTCTTACAAAAAGATGCTTCGTCACTGTTTATTTGATTATTCTTACGGTCCTCTAATGGTTACTGCAAGAAGATGCAGAAAAATTCTGCAAAGTTTAATTTTAATTTAATTACTTTTGCGCCTACCGTCTCATTGGTCGTTACCAGCAGCATAATAGCAACGCAGTTTTCAACTACGAAATTAATTGCTTGCTGTATTTATTAGAACGTGGGGCAAGAAATTAGAGGACTTCTTTTTAGGCTCGCATGCGAAGTACGCTTTTTTACAACGCACAGAATTATGAATGTTTGTCTCGTTAAAAATATAAATTATGGTCTCCTTATTGCGCGTGATTTCAAGCAGTGTATATTTATTCAGCGAGCAACATGATTTCTTTGGCTACGTTTCTTTCGACTGCAATATGATTTCCATAACCGTATCCATTCGCAAACAAGCTCCAGCTTCAAAAGAATTTGAAATATTGCTGTCAATGATTGTACTCTGAGAAATGAATATCGACGACCAACGTTTAATTCGTTAAACATTCGGAACAATCAATGTTTACTGTTTAAAAACTGTCGGGGAAAATCTTGTATCTAGTTTTATCGAAAATATTTGCTCAGGAACTATTTAGACTTTCAATTTGTCTAGAGTCGAGTTTGTCCCTTAATTTACACAGCATCCTGCAGATCACATTCTGATAAAAATTCCTACGCGCTGAATTAATTGAGCAATTTTCTGCGATAAATTTTGAGTCGGTAAACATCGTAGAATAGAAAATATTTCAATAATTTTCTTGTGCAGTTCTTTTTAACGATAGATTTTGTTTTTTAGAAAAAGTGAGGAGGAAATTTTTGTAACGTGAAATTTTTGTTTTGCTAGTTAACGTTTGCAAGTTAGATGAATATCGTACAGCGGACGTTTGTCTAGGGAGCGACAAATATCCGCGTTAGCGAGTAGGGTTCTTGATTACCCTAGTTCGGAATAGGTCTGTGACACGCATGGAACCACGTTTGATTGCCCAACGTTTGCATTTCTTAATTGAAAAATTATGTCACATCTCTCCCATTTCACCAATATAAAATCATTAACCTCTAGCAAAATTGATTTGTCACTCGACGAGAAGGCTAAACTGTTGAAAATCAATAACTAACATTAATCTCCAAGTGTTCGCGAGAAGTTTGATAGCTTATCGAAGGAGTTCAGAGAAATTGGAAAAGCAAAGCGAGCAGTAAACGCACGTGTTGCAATTGTTTGCGGGATCTCGTGAGATTGCACATAAAGTATATTTAGTGTTCAAGATCATATTTCAATGTGGCGTGCGCACTTGTTTCTCTTGCGAATGCGTAAATCGGCAGTCGGGTAATCCGATGCAAACGGAAGATACGCAAGATCGATAGAAAACCGCATCATCGACGGAGTTTACAGCAAGTAGAAACGGTAAGTGATGCGCAGACATGATCAACATAGTGCCTATTCAGTGGCACGCCCAATTTACAAACACACGCATTTCGAATTTACTGCGTCGTTCTCTAACCTTTGCACGATACAATTTCACTTCATACTTCACTGTTAACCGCTATAAAGTAACACCTGAGCAGGCGTTATCGCGACTATAACCACGTTGCACTGGAAAAATTAATTCCGTCGGTCATTAACAGATCTTTACGGAAAATACAAACTTTCTACGGGAGTACAATCGAGAGTTATTTCCTTTTATAATATATTTAACACGTTGACTGCCATGTCACCGATATGTGGGTGACGGAATTATTTGTCCAACTTTTAAAATGAATTTTTACGTTAATATATTAATTGTTCCAAATTTTATTAGGATCTGTAACATGCAAGAAAGTTGGAGGACTCCTCGATATCATACATTTAATCTTTTTCAATTTTATCTCATTACATAACTTGCCTTTGATTTTATCGAATTTTTGAAGTTTCAAGTTTGGCAGTGACAGTGTTAATAGACTGAAAATAATACAGTAGCATTTTAAGTAGACGAAGAAGATGAAATAACTAAATTTAAAAATTAATTAGCATTGTATTGAACAAACTTAAAATTGTTCGACACGAGGACTTTCTATTGAACAAACTGGCAATCGTTTGATACGAGAACCTCGGGTTAAACAATTATTTGAGAAGAATATCTCCATTAACACTAGAACTACCAGATAAGTCAAAATGACTTGCTCCTAATTTTTTCTTTTAGAAATAACGAAATTGTAAATATGCTTTCGTGGGAAAATTTTTAATAAACTTCTCTATCGAAGTAGATATTTGAACAAAACTGGTATGAAATCTAAACAACTGCAATTTTGTTGTTGTTATAAGGCAATGTATGCCAGTTGCATTTACTGCTTGGTAGTTCTAGTGTTAATAAAGTATTATAAAGGGACATAAATTGCGAAGCAGCAACAAAAATGATTTATCGACGCGGAATTCTGATTTCCGTGCGGTCGCCATTCTGTGAAGATGCGAATGCACGTCGGTGCAGTGATATTTTCCGAAAGCATTTATATAACGCTAGATCAAATATTCGCGCGTTCGCGATCATCGAGCACAAACGCCAGAACACCGGCTGCGAATGCAATCTCGCGATCTAGCTCCCCGAATTAAGGATAGAATCCGCCGCGTCGGATTGTAATTAATAATCGCGGGAAAAGACGGACGATTCTCGGAATTATATGCACCGGGAAACGGTCCGGTGGAAATGAACACGGCAGCGATGATTATTAAGCGCTTGATACGCTAGACGCGACTAGAATAGAATCTGGATGGTTCTTCGTCAGCGTGGATCTTCTTCCCGTGCAAACTCGTAATTTCGCGGCGGGATCGACTGCCGTGACTCGTTTTAGGCTAATAAGCCGTAAAACCACTTCTTTCGCTGCTTCTTTGCATCATTGTGCGCTCACCTTCGCTACCGTCCGGACGCTATCCAATTCTTCTTCGCTTTTCTTACGGTACCAAACGGATCCTTAAACGGATCCTTTGCATTTGTCACAAAAAGCAGATGTGATTTAAGACAGTGAATACTTTGGAAGAATTTTCAAATTTAACCGAATTCAATAGAATTTAAAGCTGATGTAATTTAAAACAGCAAATACCTTGAAGGAATTTTGAAATTGAATTTTTGAAAATGTTTAAAGTCGATGTAATTTAAAGCAGTAAATACCTTGGAAGAATGTTCAAAAACTCAATTGAATTTAATTTTATTCAATTCTAAGATTTAAAGCTGATATAATCTAAAACAGTGAACACCTTGGAAGAATTTTAAAATTTAACCGAATTAAATCAAATTTAATGCTGATATATAATTCAAAACAGTAAATACCTTGAAAGAATTTTGAAATTGAATTAAATTTGAAAATGTTTAAAGTCGATGTAATTTAAAGCAGTAAATACCTTGGAAGAATTTTCAAATTTAACTCAATTGAATTTAATTTTATTACATTCTAAGATTTAAAGCTGATATAATCTAAAACAGTGAACACCTTGGAAGAATTTTAAAATTTAACCGAATTAAATCAAATTTGAAGCTGGTATATAATTCAAAACAGTAAATATCTGGGAAGAATTATAAAATGAAATTAAATTCAATTCAATTAAATTAAACTAAAAAAATGTACAGCTGATGTAATTTAAAACAGTTAATACTTCGAAAGAATTTTGAAATATTGCAATTTTATTTTCAACCTGATTAAACATATGCAGAACGGAAAATAAAACGAGAATGTTCGATTGTAAGGGCTGCTAATTAATTTCTACACCAATATTTTCTTCTCCATATAGAACATCGTTGATGGCAAACTAATTTTGAGTCATGAGAAAAATCACGAGGACAAAGAGGAGCAAATAAAAAGGTTTCTTTGAAGAAACTGTGGGAAGATTTACGGGTCGCGCAGAATCGAGCTTGTTTATTGTCATGATCGAAGCGCAGCGCAGTTAGGTGTGCCGTTAGAGCAGTGCTCGCGGGTTGCGAGCGCGTATTTCGCGATGCGCTTGTCCATAGGGGAATAACGAAGCCTAAACGCGATGGTAGAACCGTCTAATTGTAGCGGGAAGAGCCGTCGCATAATTTGTCACGGTGCTCGGCCGGCGGAATCGGCGCGGAGTGACCATTGCAAAAATATTCCCGGATAATTTCGCACGTACCGGCGAGCTCTATGCAGATGATTCCCCCGGCGGCTTACGTCACTCGCCGTGATGTAATTAACCGCGGAAGTTAACGAGCCTCGATCATCGAGTTGCTGGAGCGTGTACAAGGGGGATCCAGCCGGAGCTGCGAAACCGAACGTCGTGGAATTTTCGCCGCGAAAAAACCGTCTCATCCTTCCGGTAACGCGAATCAGAGGTCGAATTGTCACCAAGGTGAAGGTAAATCACTGTCGGCCACGGTAACGAGAATAGATCAATTTCAACGATCCATTTATAGCGTCCAGATAAGCATTAGATTGCGAATTCTTATCAGAATGCTAGGTGGCATGAAAATAGACTGCGGAAGTTTATGAGAAATAAACATTGGCTGCACCAGTCGTGGGACACCGGAAACGAATAAAAGAGGCTATTTAATTCTTTTGTGGTTTTATCGAGCATTATATTGATAGCAAAGAAACAACTGCACCAGGAATTTTTATGCAGAATAGGAATATATTTCTCCTCCCAGTAGGGTACGGGACCCCAATTGAGAGATTCTTATTTTTAACCCCTTGTACTACGATTTATTTCGCGGTTTCAGTGATTAGAACTTTTTTGTAATTTATAATTTCCTAAAAAAATGAGAAAATTGATATCTATTGTATGCCTATATGTTCTCCGATAGTTGTATATTAACAACGCCAAAATAGAATTTTATTTCGGTTTAAGGAAAATTAATAAGAAATATATTTATTAGACCCTGTTCAGAATCTTCGTCACGAGTCTGACTCGATATTGTAGGGCAAGGGGTTAAAGCATAAAGAATTAACGAAAAAAATTGAATATCCCTTTAATATTAAATGTAGCCGCAGTAACTGGTATCCCCACAGCGATTGGGTCTCTAATTTCAATAAAACGAAACTGAGATTTTCGTTTTCGCTATTCCGTATTTAATTTACTGATTTTTGTACGCGTAAAATCCGCAGTATAATAATTATACGTATGAACGATTGAAGACTTTTGCGGACACCTGATGTTATAAACAGCGGAGAATCTAGATTTAATCTCGTCGTTCTCACACTAAAGTAACAGTTAGTATTAGCAGTTGTATTTAGTGCACGGTGGATTCGATGTTAAACGGATACATTAATTGGAAAAATACAGTTGCCCGATTACGAGGAAAATATTTTTTCCCAGTTAACCTGCGCAGTCTAGTAACGGGGGTTTAATATTTAGAGGATCGGGAAAATTAATTACGCACCGATAGCATCGATTTGTTCAGCCGTAAATAAGCAAACAGAATGAATGCGCACTTGAAAGCACACGCGAAACTATGTATCCCCGTATGGCGGAAGAAACGAGCGCTTCTCCGCGATAGGCTCCACTGGCCACCCTTAATGATGTCTTTCGAATTGTTTCTATTATTCCTAATGTCTGCGGTTCTCCTCGGCTGTAAATTATAGAATTGCTCCTGGTAAAGGCAGTTAAACCGTTCGGAAATGGAACAAAATAATTACGCGAGCTGGGATGTTCGAACGCCATTGTTCGTATCGCTCCCCTAGGCTCATCTTTCGGAGGAAATTCCTTCGTAAGCGCGGATTTTACCAAAGTTGGAAATTCGTCTAAACATTATACAATTTCGGGGGTTTCATCTATGTACGCATATGAAAAAGTATTAGGTCTAGTAATAAGTAGTGTCGTTTTTTACTGTTCGTTTAAAAATCCTGCTTGCCGCTAACTTCATCAACATAACCTACAAACGCGTGGTAATTAACAAGCTTTGCTGCTTGTTCTAAATGTTTCTTCCATTTCTGACCTTGCATCACCTCGAAGGTCACCGTGCAGTATACGGATGAATTCGTCTAGACATACGCTTTCATGCGATATACAAAAATATACAGCATTCCATTAAAAAAATTGAAGGTCCCCTTCATATCTAACGAAATAGTATAAACACAAAAAAATTATATACGCCATTGTGTTACGTATAAGAAACAGTACTACTTTTTCCTCTTCCATTTCTTCCTAATATTTACTATTTACAAGAAAAACGCTGGCTAGTAATAGCGTGAACACCCTGTATATAAGTATATCTCGTCTCGTATGATGTACGAGGGAAAAAGTCGGTACCACGTCGGATCTTGTTCTGAGATCTCTTTTTTTTTTGTATGATCTGTTTTTGTCCATACGATTCGATTTTGTCCGTATGATTTGTTTTGTCCGTACGATTGTAAAAAGACTGCTGAATTAATCGATTCACTGATGTGAAGTCAATTGCGAGTTCTTTTGGTGTGTCTCGTGTATGTAATTATAAAGAGATTGCCGAACTAGTCGATTCACTGTTGTGAAGTCGATTGCGAGTTCTTTGTTATGTCTCGTGAGGCTCCTCTATGCATTGAGAGGGCAATCCCCATGAAAGAGGAAGTACGCTGATTGGTTCTGCCGAATGTTGCATTACCCAATCAATGCATTTTTGAACGATTGTCACCCTGTTTGGGTGAACTCTCGTAACGACTTAATTTATGACGTCTCGTAACCATAGAAGTGAAAACCAACGAAAGACAGGCTGTGGACCTGAATGGTTGCCACATGTTGCACCGTGCCTAAGCGTTGAAGGTGATCGCTTAGTCACGAGAGCATCACAAATAATCATCCGAAGGAAAGCCCTACTTGAACTGTTCCTTGCGACGGAACATCGTTGATTAAATTGTTTTGTTTTGTTTAAATATGTATGTTGGAATTTATTTCATAAATGTAGAACAAAATTAATCTGTTACATCTTTAGAAGGAAGAATCGTTTGAATCGACTCTTGGTCTGTGGATGCATATATTGTATCTACAGTCAATATACATTGTACGTTGTGCCCGGCATGGGACCCTCGATCCTCAGTTGTTTATATTGAACTGTTGCCCCTCTGTTTCTGGATCTCTTATGTTTCATTCGTGGCGTTTCTTTCGAACAGTAAAGACGTGTCTCGCAACGTGCTTTTAGAGAACTATTGAAATATAACTTCTTTTTCATATTATACAGGGTGGTCCACCTAAGTAAGGCCACCTAAATGTCTCCTCTAATTGTGGGGTTACAAAAAATATTTTGTATGCTATTTGAATGGTTTGAAAAAACCATTCTATTGCAAAAAAAATTTTTTTTCTAGGGTAATTTTTTTCGAACTTTACAAGGTTATCGATGTTTTTTTGCGTATAATTGTATAGTTTTTTTTATGCATCGTGTAGCTGATGTAAAAATACGTTCAGTTATCTACATTACATGACCTTGAAATAACCTTTGAGTTCAAAAATTAAACGGAAACGATAAATTGTCTATCGAAACTTTAGAGACGAAGACGTCGTTCGGGAATCTGTAAGTGTAAATACACATGTTTACTATTTATATATATATATAAATTATACAATTATACGCAAAAAAACATCGATAACCTTGTAAACTTCGAAAAAAAATTACCCTAGAAAAAAAAAATTTTTTGCAATAGAATGGTTTTTTCAAACCATTCAAATAGCACACAAAATATTTTTTATAACCCCACAATTAAAAGAGATATTTAGGTGGCCTTACTTAGGTGGACCACCCTGTATAAACGAGTGTGTTTTCTTAGTATGCCCATATTCCAATAAAATAAATTGGTTTTAAAAATGTATTGGAAAACGACATTAATTATTACTAGACCTGATATTCAAGAGTGTTTTAAAAATCGTTTTCGATCACCTCGAACAGGGAATCTGTTTCCCAGGCAATTTCGCGGAAAAAGAAAACGGAGTATCGCAGGATCGCGGAACAGAGTTCTCCTATGGTTGGAATCCGAGGTGTCGAACAGTGTCCGGGGCAATTTCACCGCTTGCAGAAATCGTCGGACGTGCGTTGGTTCTCGTTTTGGTGCGCACGCGTTTCGTCATTGGCGTCTCGTTGCGTTTCGAAATTCAGACGGCGTCGTCGGACTAGCCGGCCAGTAGAGAAAATTGTCGGCGACGATTTTCCGTGACACACTTCTCGGGGAAAAGGAGAAAAAAAAATGCGAGTCGGTACCGAGGGGGGATTTGATCTTCCGGCCCCGACAAGCCGCTACGGGGGGAACAACCCGTTACGTCGGCGAGACGAGGCAAAATGCGGAGGTAACCGCGAAAAAGCTACGCTACGCGCCGCCGTGCCGTGCCTTGGCTCGCAACGCCCATAAAATCGAGTTTACAGTAGACTGACAACGAGATAGGGGGCTTTGCACAACAGTTATGCCCGCTATTTCTCGCGTCCCACGGACAAGTGGCGGGGGGAGCACACGGATCGTGGAAAGAAATGCTCTTGCCGATTCCTCGACACCGATACGAACGAAACGCCGTTTGCTTCGACGAAAGAACAACTGCTTACAGTCGTGGACGAAAGTTTTCGAACGCCCCTCGAGTCCGAATTGCTTCTGCAAAATTTCACCATACGACTTGACACTTTGTTTGGCGATCGTAAACACTGATCTACTAACTGACGTGCGAACAAGATTTCGAGAAAATTGTAATTGGCAAGTCTTGCACGAGAAAAGTGAAAAATGCACTTTTTAAAACTTTTTTACTCGAGCCTGTAATGAAATTTATAAATTTGTAAATTAGGTGTTTCGGGGAACAGGGTCTGTTCTATTAAACTAGAATTTTACCTCATTTTTTGTAAACAGGCCCTGAAACTCGTACGTTTGAGCGTTAACTTTTAAATAAATAGACAATACAGATATGAAACAATTTATACTTAATCTTTTATAAAGGCCACTGTTAATATATCCCCTCATAAGGAAAACATTAACACGTTGACTGGCGTGTCACCCATGTGTGGGTGACGGAATTATTTGTCCAGTTTTTAAAATGAATTTTTACGTTAACATATGCATTGTATCGAATTCAATTAGGATCTGTAAAATGCAAGAAAGCTAGAGGACTACTCAATATCATACATTTAATTTTTTTCAATTTTTATTTTCTTAAATAGCTTACTTTGATTTTATGGAATTTTTCAGGTTTCTACTTTGGCAGTAAAAGTGTTAAAAATAGAGTTTGATCTAACTTGCAGTTACCAAGAAATAAAATTGTGGCTAAAAACCTGCTCTTTCTACGTTAATTTTGCTTCAAATTCTTCGCTAATGTTACTCAACGTGCATAGATACAGTTTTCAAGTTCTTATTCCATAATTCCTCTATAAATCATTAAATTTCCGACTTTTTTGATACCTTTTAACGGCAACGAAACTACAGTGGCCATAATTTGGCACTATGCTTATCTTTCTCGCACTTGAATTCGGCCGAAGATTATGTCGAAGGTGCTCATTAGTGGTATTTATTTAGGAACTGTTCCTAGCGACTGCGTGACACTTTTTATCGCTTTGTTCAATAAAATATCCCGTTAATTAGGGATTAAAAAACTTCGGGAACAGGTTTTGTAGGTTGTTTAAATGTCGCGCAACGTAACAAGATATATTATATTATGCACATACGTGTAACGTTCGTTCGGTTTTTTCGCGCAACTAGTAAAATTATGACTATAAGATTATGACACACACACACACAGGCGCAACGTTGCACATGTATTCGCGCGAGTGTTTGCGAGCGTCGTCGCAAGTAAGTGTCACTCGGTGACAAACACGCTAAGCTGCATTCTTATCTTCCGTTAAAATGACCGGTTGCCAGCCGACACCATGTGTTTGTCAAAATTTCTTTTCCAATGAGTTTCGCGAAATCGCATTCGCGCTACTATGTTCGCCTAACGGTTCCTACGGGGTATATTTTGACGGAGGTTAATAACCCGCGGCGT
The DNA here is from genome assembly GCA_913789895.3 of Seladonia tumulorum. Lineage (NCBI taxonomy): Eukaryota > Metazoa > Arthropoda > Insecta > Hymenoptera > Halictidae > Seladonia > Seladonia tumulorum. The sequence goes on from OU565276.1 coordinate 9,853,247, forward strand.
TCAAAGATAGCAGGACCTCAAACAAACGTAATCAAACCGAATTTCGTTCGGTGAACAGCGTTCGAACGGGGAAACATAATCGCCTACTCAACCAACCGTTTGTCAGCCAATTTTTATGCTCTCAAAATCCAATTAATGGACGCGGGAATTTCATAAATGTTCACTGGCTCGTTCAAAAATTTGCGTAATTGAATCTCCGGTGGAAAATTCACTGGCTTAATTGCTTGGATGAAAATTTTATAAAAGTCGACTCGATTAAAAGTCTGTTGAACTAGGGAAGGAAATTTATGTCCATTTTTTTTTCTTTTAATTTTTATTTTGCTGAAGTTCATTTAGTAAAACTTATTAAGAGATCAACGAACTCAGTATATTTGTTTCGAGCACGGTTAATGCAATCCAAAGTATTTAATAAATTTTCCCAGTTGGTCGAGTCAAGATGGTTTCTCGTAGTTAACAAAGCATTAATGCACATCGTATGATACTCGTTTCCCGTTAAATTATAGCAGATTTACAGTAAACGAATGCGGAAAAGAATACAGAGCGTGGAAAATGAATCGACTCGAGTCTCGTGAACTTATGATTCATTTATGTGTACGTCTCCGAAGCAAAACATATCAGTATAAATCGATCATTGAACTCCGATGAGATAACGGTAGGTAATGATTAAAAACCAATCTCATGTTACAGAACATTTAAAAGACATTATCGGTAAACTATGGAGGGGATAAGCTAACTGACTAAGATCGTGTAGCTCTATTTAACTTAGACCAAGACATTACCGTACTTTCTTTGTTCGTGGGAAAATTAAGTTTATGAAAAATGTGAAAAAATACACGGAAATTAATTGAAAAGTACAGTGTAAACACTGTAAAACTTTGTACGAGATCGTTTTAACAACATTTGCAGTTTTTCGTTTCATTGAGGACAAATTTCTTATGAAATTGTGCTCTTTTTTTATCAGAAAAAACTATTCGAACAAGGGATACACAAGGAGTTGATTAAAAAGCGATAGTGTTTTTTGGGAAGAAAGAATTTTTTTGACCAATTCTGCGAACAGCGTGACAAAGGTTTTTCGTTTCAAAGCTTTTTATTAGCATATGAAATAAGCAAAAATCGTGTTACACGCTCGGTTGATAGCGATTTGGCAGAAATACGGTAATGCTTCGATAAGACTATGCTAGCACGAAACGAACAAAGAAATGACTCATTGTAAACATGCTCTAGATAGCGTAGCTAGTGAAATGTTCTTATATCGTTGACCAAGCGTGTAACGAGAGCACACACGGAACGCAATTTTCCGATTCACGATACCATAGTCATCCTTGCCTCTCTTCGTGCACTATCATTTTTTGCCATAAACACACTTTTACCGCAAGCAAGGTCCCGTTTAAGAACACGTCCTATTTACACCGAGCCGAATGTTCGATACTTTCTTTAAATGGTTTCTGTTGTTTATGGTCGCGTCTTTCTACGGTTCAGAAGAAAACCAAATATTGTAAATCTATTTCAACTTTTTTCCAAATATTAAAAAACAACGAAGATATTCCAAAATTTCTGGCAGAGATAAAATCCAAAGCTTCCAAACAGCTTTCTCAAAAATTTTTCTTGTCCTACAAAATTATTTTGTCTAAAAATTTGAATATTCCATAAAATAGAAACTATGCGCACGCGTTTGCCACACGATTTCAATTTACTATTAGCTGTTTAATTCGATTTATTTTTATTTCCTACTTTTTGTTCTCTTTTGTCGTCGACCTTTATCGAACCGCGCAATCTATTGGACGTTTATGTCGATTGTAAAATTCGACGAACTATCATGTAAAATGTTAACGTGAGTCAGAAGTTCCTGCTCACTTTGCGTCATTTTATTTTATCGAACGATAACAATGCTGTAGGCCAATGTTTATTGCATATCACGCGTGTGTCGGTTGATAGCGATCTTTTTATTTTGCTGTTCCCGTGTAGGTTGTTTATAATTTCAACAATCGGCGCAGGCTTGTCTGCAGATTGAAAATAAACTGACTGCGAGAACTTATGGCTCATCCTATTGCTTCAGGCTGGCGCGGCTATCGAAATTTAGTAGCTCTAGCTAGTGTGTTAGATTTTGATTCTGGAAACAACAGTACGTGAACGAAACAAAACGGTCGACATAATTTGATAAATGTAACGTGATTGTCGTTTCCAGAAATTAAAAAAATCGTGGTAACACTGTATTAAAAAAGAAAAGATGACCGCATTAAATGAAACAACACTTTAATCTTATTCTTTAATTTTTAATCTTCTTCAATAATATTTTATCCGAGGAAGTTTGGACAAGATAAAATTGGCATTAATAAATTGCCGTTTCCAGTTTCATTTTTTATAGGCTAAAAAGTCGATCGTGCAGATTTAAAGGAAGCATAACTTTTGCACACCAGTTTGTTCAATAGTCGAGACAATAAATAACCGATTACATGCGCGGTAGGTTGATTAGCTGACGCGTAAAAAGTGCCGAGCGATCGCGACGATTAAGAAGCTGGGAGTATGGCGTTGAAATTTATGAGAAGAAGCGTAATTAAATGTGACGTCAGCCAGGATTAAATGGCTCGGGAGCGATTAGATTAATCGGCCGGACGAATTGAATATGGTAATCCGTTCTCCCGTGTCGGGGAAAATGAAAAATAGTCTTTTCCCCCCGCGTTTTCAACTTTCCGAAACGTGAGCGGGACAGCGTGAGACGGATCTTCCCGATCTTTCTGGATCGAGGCTAGATCGCTCCGGTCATTAAGCTCGGGACCATTACGAGTCCGGAAGAAAATCTCATCCTGTGTAAGGATAGATTCAATTATCGAGCCTTTAATCCTTTTTCTCAACCGACTGTGATTTACGGTCCAAATTCGGTTCGAACGCGGGGAAACGTCGATCGGATCCGTTATGATCGAGGCTCGATCAATAATCGTCTCGACCAGACGTGTTCCGATCATTTAGGCTTTATCTCTAAGCTTCGTTGCCTTCCTAAAAGAGGGCTCATCGTTTTTGAGTTAGGCTTCGTTCCGGTTCAGCGCGTTTTGCAACAATATTGCGACATAGAAATTGTTATTTAATCTGCAAGCTATTGGAAAGTAATTAGTTATCCTGTCTAGTAATTTTTGAATGTATTCAAGGAATGAATCCAACGAATGAATCAAGATAAGCTTTCCAATGAATTTTATTTAAGGGAAACTGAATTATGAATTTTGTAATTTTATAATCCAGAGATTAAAGTGGATAAAACAGATATTAAAGTCCGAAGTTATCTAAAGGTCGTGTTGCTATACAAACATGTCATCTGTATATATTTTTTTTTTAGTTATTCAAAGCTATCCTAATATTTTGTCATGCTACCACAAAATTTTCTTACAATTTGCACACAATGGAAGACAGCAAAGTATTCTCAATTTAACCTGGAAACTTGAGAAGTACAGCAAGTGTCCGAATATTTTCGTGACATGAAAATGAGCGTACTTTCCATTTTTCTTTTATTATTTATGTAATCATTTATCGTAAATAAATATCTCTTATGTTTTTGTTAACTACACACTGCATAGTAACATACGTGAAACCTCTTTTTGTTTTTATTGCATAAATTTCTGAAGTACGGACTATGTATAATAGTCGAAACCATAGTGGTGTTCGAATATTTTCGTGACCGACTGTGTGTCCTGGCACAAACGGAATAAATATTGTTGGTGATCGATGAACGCAAAAACAACAATTCCGTCAACGTAAACCGCATCTGGGATTTCGATCGAGCGTTTACCAGCGGGGTCAGTATATTTTACGAATCTCGCGAAAGGTCTGCATCATTGAAACATAAAATCGGACAAATAATTCTGGAGGCTAATCGCCGATTTACGAACACTATCATGGGGCTATAAAGCGGCTTTACAGCCTAGAATGTGAGAGACCCGGGTCGTCTGTGTGTTCGTTTTTGCAAAATCGTTTCCCACAGTACGAGGCGATTGAAGACCGCGCGCGGCCGTAGTTATTGAAAAGATAAGCGGCGGCGACGGTACGCGACGAAGAATGCGGCGAGCAAGAACAGCCGTAAACAGTAAAGGAGACCATAAAAATGGCCATCAAGCCGGAATAAAAAGTCTCGTAAAATACGTTTGAACAATCGTCGGTATCCGCGACGCGACGATTTCGGGCCTGTGAGCGCGGCATAACGCGTCCATCTTCGTAGAGAGAGCCATTATGGTTACACTATTGCGTCGCGTCTCGTCGCGTTGTATGAGAAGCACAAAAGGAGTTCTGTCTCTCTCTTTCTCTCTCTCTCTCTCTCTCTCTTTCTCTCGTGGTGCCGCAAAGAAGATATCCAACCTGTCGTTACGCTTAATGAATATTTGAACGTTAAACCGGTACAAAGTTGCCCCGCGTCGACCAGTGTTTAGCCGCCACGTGTTAAATCGGCACGCGGTTCGCTTAGGACTAACTATACTTCAGAAAGCGGACCGTAATTTTCTGAAAACGATCCTGTTTTTCTGTCCTGTTCCGGTTTTTTCGATGATTGCGTTTGCTCTAGGGAAAAATCATCGCGACACGGGTGCGAGGAAACTCCTATATACAGTGGGGGACAAAAGTATTCGTACACTTGGAATATACAGGGTGATCCACGCAATTGTTACAAGTCATAACTCCGTTATTACTGCATTTACGAAAAAATGCCAAAGGAGAAAGATAAATGGTTCGAAGAGCACTACATCTGTAGGCCTTTAAATTTTTTTTAGATGCAGCAGTGCATGTGCAATTAACAATTGCATCATTTCTTTAAATAGAAATGCATATTTTTGTTTACACAGATCGATTCTTCTGTTCATTCTACGTAAGAAATGATTAGGGGTACCATGGCAAAAAAAATTATTAGATCTCGAGATATTTTCAAAAAATGTTTTTATTGAAGAAGATACTCAAACACTTCATGACTATGTTGTAAAGGTAAACACCCTTTTGACATTGTTATCATAACAGAAACTGATTTGTACGAGTAAGCATTTCATCATTCAGTAGCGATTCACGTATCGTAACTCGAGTACGAAAACTAAGAATTTGAAAAAGTGTAATTGTATTTCACTAAATGCAAGGAAATGTATTTTACTAACAGTGAGAAACAAGATACATATGTGTATGTACGATACTTTTGTGTTGTGTGACAAAAATACGAATGCTACCGCAAAACATTTTTTGAAAATATCTCGAGATCTAATAATTTTTTTGCCATGGTACCCTAATCATTTTTTACGTAGAATGAACAGAAGAATCGATCTGTGTAAAAAAAATATGCATTTCTATTTAAAGAAATGATGGAATTGTTAATTGCACATGCACTGCTGCATCTAAAAAAAATTTAAAGGCCTACAGATGTAGTGCTCTTCGAACCATTTATCTTTCTCCTTTGACATTTTTTCGTAAATGCAGTAATAACGGAGTTATGACTTGTAACAATTGCGTGGATCACCCTGTAGAGATAAAAGCAAGAATATCTCTTTATGTTATTAATTGTATTTAACACTAGAACTACCAAGCAGTAAATGCAACTGACATACATTGCCTTATAACAATAACAAAATTGCAGTTGTTTAGATTTCGTACCAGTTTTGTTTAAATGCCTACTTCGATAGAGAAGTTTATTAAAAAATGTTCTCATGAAAACATATTTACAATTTCGTTATTTCTAAAAGAAAAAATTAGGAGCAAGTCATTTTGACCCATCCGGCAGTTCTAGTGTTAAACATACGTAGCTTCATATTGTATACAACACTTATACCAACGAATGAACAAAAACAAAACTTAATTACATTATTTCGTAACTTGCAATGGCAAAAATTTCACAAAATGGCGAGAAACTGCGGGGACAAAAGTATTCGTACATTTCATTGTTACAAGCGTTGCAATTAATTTAACGGGAATTTTCTAAATTAATACTTAGTAGGATAGCCCTTCTGACGAATTACTTCGTGTAATCTATTGGGCATTGATAATACGAAACTTTTAATGAAGTCAGATTCTAAATTACACCATTCTCTTTTTAATATTTCTTTTAAATATTCTTTCGATTTGTTATGTCGTATTTTCGTACATTTTTTTCAAGTTTCGCCCATACGTGTTCGATGGGATTTAAATCAGGTGATTGCGGAGGAGTTACTAACACGTGGGGAGTATTATATAACAACCACTGACGCACTATATGGGCTGTATGTTTCGGATCACAGTCTTGTTGAAAGTAAAATGTTCTCCCAATACCTAATTTATCAGCACTTTCGTGTAAATTTTCTTTTAAAATATTTAAATATAAATGTTTATCCGTTATTCTATCTATCATTACTAATTTTCCGACTCCAGAAGCAGCAATACATCCCCACACACTGTGGCGGTGTCCAAAGACACTACCAGTGTCTTTGATGATCAATTTCTCAATTTCTCTTCGTGTTGTGTAAATTAACACGCCAAGTGCTGGTAAAAGTAACCTCATCGGTAAATAGTATTAAGGAGAGAAAAAGTGGATTTCATTTTAACATGTCCACTGTTTTAAATTGTTAATTTTCTCATGAAATGCATAAAATCCGCAGTGTAATAATTACAAATAGCAGTTTTGCATTATAATGTTTGTATTATTATAGAGATTGCTTCGACTTTTGTATTTGTTGTTGAAGAAGATGTACGGGATCGTTTGACTAATTTCCCAGTCGTTCTTACAACGGAATTTCTGTTGAAAAGTAGGGATCGTTAATGGGTTAAGCCTTGCGAGCATGATTCAGAGACTATGCTCACGATCTGAGAGTGTTGTCTCATCTCTTGTCTACGAGGTGCAATTTAGTGCAAGTATCTTGCTCTACAAGAGGCTCGGTAATCAGTTTGTCTGGCGAACTGGATTCTGCATGAAAGGAGAGAACGGACACATAGCAAACAGTCGACACTGGTATTTGTTCAATTAAATATCCGGCTGATGGCGGAATGTTGCTACGGTATTTTTCATTTTATTTTATTCTCGTTTGTTTTATTTCGAGAGAATCATCTCCTCTTGAAAAACAATTTTACGCACTTTGTAAATCGTTCGTTATTGATTATTGCCCTGCATAGTAAATCACATGTTCGCATCAATTCCCGTGAAACGCATTTAATTGCAATAAATTCGTTCGCAGAGAAACTCAAAGCAATGCCAATTAGAGTTTATTTAATTAACTTGTATTTATCGGCTGGATTTAATTAGCCTAAAATTTGGAGCAGGTCCTACCGTGTGCAGTTGATATATAATTTTATATAAACTGTTCGATACGATTAGGCTACGGATCTTTATGCAATTTATATGGTATAAACAAAATTTTGACTACTTCATTTTTTATTACTTCATATTCATTACAAGAAATTTTCGGATCGCAGAAAGTGACGACTTTCTAACTTGCGTGAAAGAAATTAGAAAAACGAGTTCTCATGAAAATCCGTAGCCTAATGACAATTTAATTTCTCCGCGAACTGACTGGCAATTTTTTTAAATAAATGAACCTACGATTTTTACACACTGATCTCTGAGCTGATCGAGGCAAATTCATCAAGCACCATAAATCATTTTCCATCTGTAAAACATTCAAGGAGAAAATTTGACGACAAAAAACTGAAAAAAAAAGATACATAAAAGATGAGTTACCTACGATAGTAAGTGAAACTGTCTTCGTTATTTATGATCGTGTAAAAACCTGCTTGCAATAATTTTCCACTGCCTTGAACGCCGCGCGTGCACCGATAAAAAAAATTATTTTCTTGGAGCCATTTTTCCGATAGCCCTCTTTTTGCTTTAGCCTTTCGCAGTGGCAATTCCGAGGCACTGCTAAACTATTACTGCTACAATTTAAAGCCATTTTCGCATTACGCATGTAATAATTTTGATATTATAGATACATTGCTGCTATTACTACAAAGTAGATGATTGTAAGCAGCGAGAAATCATCGGGAACAGAATGCCGATAAAAACTGACGTCGATGAAACCATATTTTATGGAAACGGCGTCGTTATGGTCTAAACCCAACTCAGCTATTGCTAATAGATTTCTTTTAAATTGAATATTGGAAAAATCATGTGAAAGGAGACAATTTCTTAATTTTTTCCTCAAACTTTGCCGGCCTCCTGTGGGTCGTGGTGGGGGATAACAAATTTTTCTTTCGGATTCGCTACCTTTGGAATGTTCTTGAAACATCCCCGTCACTCATTTATTTTAAAAACAAAAGAATTTCCATTTTTTCACTTTTTGAGATGTTGAAACTTTTTTGCGAATATCTCGGAAACTAAAGCTGAGCGGCGGTAACATGTATAGGAAAAAGTTGTTCAGAATTATGACCTTGACAACGTATTTCAAGGTGATCAAAATCGGTGAGGAAGCCCCTAATGTAAATAATTACCAAAAATTCTTAAGTTACTTCAAACTATGATAAAAGTAATTATAATGTTGATTTTTTGTTATTCTTCTATATTCCTAGTAAATAAATAATGATTTATACAAAACTTGTGGTTATCGGATCAGTTTTGCTTCTTACTGTAAGTGTGCGTGCAAAAAGTCGAAAAACGTCGGTGCGCTCGGATTTTTCAGGATCGCGCGCAAATCATCCCCGTCATCATCGCGAACGCTCCACTTTCCGCGGCGCGTCGGTTCGAATACCAGTTTTCTGGCAAAAAGACACCGCTGAGTCGCGGAATCCTTTAACGTTCGAATTTTTCGCGGCGCGAAAGACGACGGCGGCGGCGTCGGCGCAAAGAAAAATATCTGCGAGCGAATAATATTGTGGGGTGAAAATCACTGGACGGCCGGGCGGATGCTGCTGCGGGACATAATTTGCGCGGTCGTCCTTTAATCTAATGCCCCCTCGCGACCGATTAATGATTGGGAAAACGATCGTGTCGGGTAGCTCGTACGCGATCGTACACGCCGGTGCATTATGCATTAACGACACGGCCGCACGAACAGATATACACAGGCTGTGCTCGGCACCGTGGGACGTGGTATTACGGATTTTTCGCGATTACGCGATGAAGTCGTTTGCCCATCGACCTCGCGCGCGTTAATTTATTCCAATATAGGCCCCCGGACGGTGATAACAATTTTCTATCCACCTTTCGTCGGATCTCCCCGCAACCAGCCGCCGCAGCCGATGCAAATTGAAATTGCTGACTATATCGCGTTCGAGCCACGATCGCCTTTTCTTCGACCACTTTGTTGCTGATAGCCGCGCACGGCCCGACATGTACGTCGCCGATTAATTTTTATGGTTCGTTATTTAAATAACCCGATCGGTCCGGGGATATGATTTAGATGCGCCTGATAATTCCTGGAATCATCCGCATGGTTTCGAGGGTCTTGTTTACTGGAGATTTTCAGCAAAAATTTTTTAATCCGTCAATTTTTCCGTTTTTATCGTACCGAGAAAGAAAAAAATCGACAATTTCACTTCCAAATATGATGCCGTTTTTATTTAATTCAATAATATAAGGTATAACATTAATAAACGATTTAATTTTTTCTGCTTCCCAATCAATAGAAAAATCGAAATCGTGAGAACCATTGACCCATGTTTTAAAAAAAAACATGCTCTGAAAGAAGAATATGGAACACGTGTAATTTTCATTATTTTTGCTTCAAAAAAATCACACATATACATCAAGTACCTGTAAATATGTGTGTTTAAAAATTCCTAAAAGTTCAACAACGAAACAACCGTGTCCAACATACTTCTAAACGTTTTTGTGAAACACGTCCGAAAGTTTAAATTCTTCTAAATATTGCGGCATATTTGCATAGATTGTACAATGAAAATGCGCTTATTAAAAAACATGAGTTCAAACTTGTTATTTCATGCTTTATAACGAGTTCTACGAGTAATTGCTTTCACTTTGAATTTCTACATTATTTCTTGACGTCAGCGCAGCACATAACGATCTAAACCGGCTAATATTTTGTGTTTCGGGGGTTAATTAACACGTTGACTGCCACGTCACCCATATATGGGTGACGGAATTATTTGTTCAGGTTTTAAAATGAATTTTTACGTTAATATATATTGATTGTACCAAATTTCATTAGGATCTGTAAAATGCAAGAAAGTTGGAGAACTACACAATATCATACATTTGATTTTTTTCAATTTCTATTTCATTAAATAACTTACTGCGATTTCATGGAATTTTTTAGGTTTATTGTTCGGCAATCACAGTGCTAATGCGTACGAAAGCTTCTTAAAAAATCGAATGACAAACTGGTTCGAAATTCGAAAGCACCGGCGCACAGTGTTCTGAAACGCGAAATTTAGTGACATTTTGGTATAACTTCGAAACTATTAGGTTGTCCCGAAAGTTCTTTCCGTTTTTTAAACAGGTATTATGAATTGGATCAAACGACCTGACATTTTTTGAGCAACTAGAAGAATTGGTTTTTGAAATGATGTGTAAAAAAGATTTTGAAAAAATTGCAATTGGTAAGAATTACATGAGAAATTAAAAATGGCACTTTTCACAACTTTTTTATTTGAACATGTGGTGAAAATTTAAAATATGCGTTTGGTAGATCTATGTTAATTATACACATGCTGAAAAGTTCATCGAAATCGATTAATATACCTACACATGAGCTACGAGTAGTTAAAAGTGGTGAAAATCGTGACTTTTGGTCACTTTTCGCTTAAAATCCACAAATTCTAACATCTTTAGACGCGTGTCGTTTTTATCTGCATCAACCGATTTCGATGAAATTTTCAGTATGTTTATAATTAACATAGATCTACAAAATGCATATTTTAAATTTTCATTACAGGCTCAAATAAAAAAGTTTTGGAAAGTGCCTTTTTTATTTGCTCTTATAATTCCTAGCAATTGCAATTTTTTCAAAATCTTTTTTGCACATCATTTGGAAAACCAATTCTTTTAATTGCTCAAAAAATGTCGGGTCGTTTGATCCAATTTATAATACCTGTTAAAAAAAACGGAAAGAACATTCGGGACAACCTAATATTAAAATAGTCGAAGCGATTTCAAAATGTCGTTTTAGACCAGTATGCGCCAGATCCGAGGGGAGGTTCGATCGATCGGATCTCGTGCATTCCGTGGCTCCGGGGCTGCGATCCGCTGTTGAACGACAATAACAGCACGTACGTTACAATGTTACGGTACGATGGACATCGCGACGTCCGTTAGAGGAACGCTCGTGTGACCGCAGCCCGCGGGCTCCGGTGACGGGCCGTGAGCGGGTTTCAATCCGCTTGAGAATTCTATTTCGCCCATTACGAAATGCCGGTAGTGCTTGTGATCAGCGCGCGATCACCGCTCGGCTCGGGATTCCATACCGGCGATTTTCTCAAAGTTCATTTCGATTTCATGGGCCGGTGCGAAAAATCGCAGGGGAGGAACGGCGAGCCTCGGAAGAAAGCAAAACGGACACGGAAGGAGAAACATAGAGAGAGAGAGAGAGGTGGGGGGAAAGGTAGAAAGGAGATGTTGTTGAAGCCGCGCAGTTAACCGATGAAAATTCAGGATTAACGTCCGTTAAAAGCCGTGAGAATATTTTCCGTTGCGGCCGGCATGCGACCGCGGACCGATAAGAATCCCGATTTTAATTTCCCCTCCTGGATGCTTTCGATTTCCATCCCGTGTACACACACAGGCGCGCGCACACGGACACACCGACTCCCGTGATCTACAGGTTCTCCGGTGCAGAGTGTGCGTGGACGCGCGCGTATGTCTGCGTGCGTGTATCGTTAAGGGCGGGACTAACTAACGTCTAATCGGCTGGCCTAACGACCCCACTAACTATACGCGATACGCAGCCCCGCTAACAGCGGCAGCATCCTCGCATAACGATCCCTACCTTACTGCCTGTTAGTCATCGTTGAATCATGATCCAGTGATACACGACCTTTCCTTTGCAACCGGAGAGAGAAAGAGAGAGAGAGAGAGAGAGAGAGAGAGAGAGAAAAAACCAGCCCCCTGGAAGACTTACGATACACGCGATAGATACACCTCGTAGTTTGTCTTTTCAGACCACTTCCGTGCGTGTTCTATAGCGGCTCGTACCATTCCCCATTGCTGGGACCAACAACCCGGGGACCGTTTCTGACGTCCACTCTCCGGCCACTTGATTAACACGTTCCCGTGTCCGGAGACGGTTCCACCCGAGCTTTCCTTCGGGACGTTTCATATGATCGAGTAAAGGTCGATATATCGGGGAAAAATAGTTTGCTATACCCTCGATTGACAAGTGATCAAATATGGTGCAATACTGTCCTCTCGATATTGCAGAATGTACCCTCTTCCGGGACTCAGAAGTTCGATGATTGATGATAAGTAGACAGCGGATCTTTATGCAAAATAAAAAATATTTGCATTTTGACTGCAAGGCACAGGAGCGAAAACAAAATTTCTTCCTTCCTTTAATTATTTGATCAAGCTAAAACCAATACGCTGGCACCCTAATATCTTTTTAACCGTGTGTACACGTCAATCCAAAACTGTATTGAGTTGCCGTTAACGTTAAGGAATTGTTAATTTCTTATCGAATAAAACTGTAATTTTTGAACCCTTGCCCTGCCCCCCCCCCCCTTTGAACCTTTTTTTTATTTTTTTTTTTTCGTGTATATTCCGCATTGCATGATTTTAATTCCGCGCCGTGGGGGATTTCTGAAATTGAGCTCCACAGTTAACTGGTTATGTCTACTGCTTTAAATTGTACTTACCCATTTTTGTCATAAACGCATAAAGATCCGCAGTCTAATGATAAGGGACTAGACTCGGTGACAAAACATTTTTCCTTTCATTTATTTTTTGTTTATGAAACGTTGTCCGACGTATTGGTGACATTTTTCCGGTCAGAACGAGCCCAAACACGATATTATTTTAACGTTAACGTTACATTATTATTACGCTACGTTACGTTACGTTTTTCACGTTATCATTATATTCTTTAAATTATTTTCCCTCCCCCGAAGCTTTCAATAAACGAGGCATGAAGTAGCATTAAGATCTATTAGAACCTGCGCTCTAGAATTTCAAGAAGATTCGCGCTGTAAATTCGTAGATATCTGTAGTGTAATTACAACTAATAATCAGAGCAATTGCTTCGAAACCAGAATGACCAGAACATAGTCACAGTAAAGTCGCTTTCGTGGGAAACGATTAACACTTTGAGTGCCAAACCAGAACCCTAAAAAATTCCATGAATACAAAGTAAGTTATTTAATGAAATAAAAATTGAAAATAATTATATGTGTGATATTGAGTAGTCTTCCAACTTTCTTGCATTTTACACATCCCAATCAAATTTGGTACAATGAATATATTAACCTAAAAATTAATTTTAAAACCTGAACAAATAACTCCGTCACCCACATCTGGGTGACATGGCGATCAACGTGTTAAAGAAATTATCAATTTTCAGAGAAATTATAATTCGTTTAGTATCTCATTGATCGCCATCGTTTGGTCTGTCAAAAAACGCTAATCTTTTGTCTATTTTTCCGTTCAAAACTGCTGTATGTCGTTTTAAAAAATATTTTTGCACCGCTCTATATCGCGTTACTCCACTGTATTTTCGAATGAAATAGCGCACAGGTCGGTAAAGTTCAATCCAATAAATTGAAGAGCGCCATTGAATTTTCAGAGGAAATGCTAGAAGACTTTTTTTTGCTTTAATATTTTTCCCAGCAACGATGGCAGAGACGTGTTTTTGATTTATGGGACAACAGATCGTACCCTCGTCGACAATCGCGACGCGATATTCGTCATTTTAACGCTGGTACGCTCTCAGGACAAATGAAAAATGGAGTCTTTATTTTCTGCAAAGACGCATCCTCCTCTCTCTCTCTCTCTCGCTCTCTCTCTCTCGCGCGCGCACGCGCGATCTGCTCCGGCGACTCTAATATTAACTCCGTGATATTAAACGAATTACGCGCGGCTCGTCTTTAATTGCACACGGCTGATTGTTCCGGTGTGACTTTGAGGAAGTTGATCAATCTCGTAGCAGGAGAGATACCACCGTGCAGCTGGCCGCGAAACATTCATTGCGAATGGAGATTTATGCGACACTCGTCTTTTTATTCGGGGTTTAACGAACTAATAGAACTGTTAGAACTGAATCGGCTATACGTTTCGGCCTGCCCTCGAGAAATACCGTTCCTTCCGCCATTATTTTTACGCTCGCACCTGTCTCCTCTATTTCGAATCGCATATTCTCAGCGCGGCTTATTTCTATTCTTTCCGAAAGTATTTTCGTCCGAGATCGATGGGAACAAGTGGTTCAGGAAGCTTCCCGAGTATCTTCGATACTTTTCCTAATTATGGTCTCACGAGCAGGCAGCAAAATAAAAATTGTAACAATTGGTTTGTTAGTTTTTGAAATTTTCATATTTAACACGTTCACTGCCATGTCACCCATACGTGGGTGACGGAATTATTTGTTCAGGTTTTAAAATGAATTTTTACGTTAACACATTCATTGTACCAAATTCGATTAGAATCCGTAAAATTGAAGAAAGTTGGAGGACTACTCAGTATCATACATTTAATTGTTTCCATTTTTTATTTCATTAAATAACTTACTTTGATTTCATGAAATTTTTTACGTTCCTAGTTTGGCAGTCAAAGTGTTAAATGAAATGTTTTTCTTGTTCTAAGTGAATGAATGAAATATAAAGCTGAAAAAAAAAACATTAAAAGAATATTAGTATATCATTCCGAATTTATTAAAATTGTTCAACCGATTGAATTATTGCAAAAGATTCCACTAGTGATTTTCAAACTGCGGAGCTTTATGCGTTTATGGTGTTTACACATTTTTTAAATACAAGGGAACACGAACGTTAATAACATCTTTACGCTATTCTTACCGTAAGGAATTTTTCTAGTTGATAAGTTGAACATGTTCCTGATCTTGGTTTTTATAAAACAATCTATGAAAGTTGGCATTTGCATGAGCATCCGCAGTCCAGCGATTACACATTTTCGACTTTCATATTGAAAGTCTAGAAGCGGAATTGTGTTAAAATAAAGTCTTACTTCCTGCATCAACAATTTTAATAAATGAAAAACTATACAAAAAGAGTGAAATTCTATGGAAACTACTACTGCATTTGCTCTCGAAGATTTTTATACGCGATGAACGCATGGTACACTGACCACGCTAACGATTTTGATTCATCTTTTCACAGAACTATAGCATAATTGAAAAATTTCTTCGTTCCTCTTCACAGTGATTGCACACAATTCCAATATTTAAAATTCAGAAACACTGGATCAGCGTGGTTGTTAATCTTTTCGGTAATCGAGACCCCCTTGAAAAATGTGTTTCTATTTCTTTATTTAGAAAATTAAGTCCATCACAAGATAATCTATTTACTGAAAAATAAATTCTTCAAGAAACTTCTCTCGCATCCCCAGGCATCCCCAAAAATTTTAGTAGTCTTTCAGTGTATTTATTTATTGTTAATCAATCTAGCGACGGTGGTTCTTCCACCGTCGCTAGATTGATTAACAATAAATAAATACACTGAAAGACTACTAAAATTTTTACCCTAGAAAAATGTATTTTATCAAGCTAAAGTTTAAATTGCGAAACTGTTACGTCTGCTGCAGTTTCATTAATTAAAAATCTTCTTTCAGAGGTGGAATAAATGGGAGAGATAAAAATGATTTTATATTGTATTTGATAAAGGGCATTTGTTTTGCGGGCTTGAAAAGGGTTTGAACAATCGCTTTTAGCAGCTGAATTGCAGACTGACGGATACAGTTGAACGGTTAAAGATGGCATTGAGCACGAAAGTGCCGAGAAATCCTTGAATGGCGCAACTTCCGGTCGCCTTCCGGCTTTCTAGCCGCCGAGAGATTATTTTCACGGAAAATCGATCGTCTCTCCTTGGATTCGTCGCATGGTTTCTAGAAACGGTCGCATTGTTCCTCGGAATAAAGGCTCCTTTCAAACGCTGAAAGAAAACGACGCAGGGTTTTCGAAGAAATTCCGTATTCATGCCAGCAAACTTTCTAACGTTACTCTTTTTTTTTTCTAATCGCAGCCTAAACCGTCGCTAATATTAAAAACAGAGCTCGAAACAGATTCGGAATTTCTTTAACGATAGGGAAACGCTCGCATATTCAAACGATACGGCGAATCTGTGCCACGCGAGGGAAACGCGTGGATTTTCATTGAAGTGCAAGTGAAATTATCGGAGAAAATTTTAATGTGCGTGCAACGATTTTACTCGGTTCTTGTAAATCGATCCCGTAAAAACATCAATTAAGACTATTATTCTGCTTGAATATAGTTCTATCGCGGCAAGTAGACCGAGGAAGATTATGCAAATGTCGTGAGTGAATTTTATAGAAATGGTTTGCATTGCGATTACCCGATTGCGTGCGATCGTGAATAATTCACTAGTTGGGCGAATTTGTCGGACATTTCTGAACACGGTACAATTGCACAATTAAAATTTAATCAATATTAAATATTGAAGCAAAAGGATAAAAAGAACTGAAATCCATTGTGAAACTATTGCGGTTTACTAAGCATTATTTCTTTCTGTACAGGGTGAGTCGAAAATGTTGTAATTGAGAGGTCTGACTCTTGAGGTGATTTCAAGCAACTTTTTCCTTTGCGAAAATGTTCTGCGCGGCTTCGTTAACGAGTTATCAACGAAAAACCACGGACCAATCACTGCGCGGCTGCAGGGGACTGATTCCGACTCGGCCAATGCCAGCGCCACGCTCAGTGGGACCTACCGCCCTGCCGGACTCCGTCTGCTACAGCCGCGCTCTGATTGGTCCGCGTTTTTCGTTAATAACTCCGTAACAAAGCCTCGGAGAACATTTTCGCAAAGGAAAAAGTTGTTTTAAATGATCTCAGGAATCCCCTTTCAAAGAATTACATTTTTGGGACACACTGTACATATATATATATATATATATTCCTTATTGTCATTTAATTTTTTTCTAATTTTTGACACAAAGTATAACATCCTACATTGTTTCACAGTATTGCACAATTTTTAAAAAATCCAGCATATTGTGAAATCGATGAATTAATTATCTGCAGGACAGAAGGCTAATGAAAGGTCTTAATTTGTTTCAGGTAACGCATTTCGAGTAGGCTAGCCCCCGCCGACCAGAATGTGCACGAGTCACATCGACATCTGAGCATCGCGAGCGAAGAAATTAACCGTACACGTGTAAGTGTCATTATTAACTGCGCACACGCGTGCGCGCACGCGAATCTGACTAGAAATCGCGCACGATAAAATCGCGCGTTCCGGGTTGCGCGGTTACACGATATCAGTCTGCCACATTTTACGAGCCCGACTCGCGTTCATCGCGCGAAGGAACCACCCGGTGCATACCGAATCGCCTGAAAACTTATGCGACAGAACTATTAATGACACCTTCCTGTCAGGTGCGAACATGGCGAATCCCGCGCCTAAGGCGCAGCTGCGACCGGAAAAAGATTAACGGAGTTCAGTCACGGGGCTCCGGTCTCTTGCGCGTTTTCTAATGCGTTTCTGCAACTCCTCGCGTCACTATGTTAACGCATCGGGAAGTGTCGAGGCGCGTACGCGTTATTGGGGAAAGTCCCTTGAGGAAACGGAGCGAGCCATCTTCTTTTTCCCGCCTGCGAACCTAATTTCTTCGAATCTTCACAGCCTAATAATATCTGGAAAATCGTAATGAAGATTGTCCAATTTTTTAGAATCTCCACGGGCTTTCTATAGAAGGAAAATCGCGAAGTATGCATAAGCATTCTATAAGCTGTTTTTATTTAGCTACATTTCCTATTCTTCTTCTCAATTCTTCAACATCTTCATTTCAATTATAGAGACCTTGACTATGAGCTGTTTTTATTTAGCCACATTTCCTATTCTTCTTCTCAATTCTTCAATATCTTTATTTCAATTATAGAGACACAATTAGTTAGTCACATTTGCTATTCTTCTTCTCAATTTTTCAGTATCTTTTTTCCAATTACAGAGACCTTGACTATAAGGTGTTTTTATTTAGTCACAATTACAATTTCTTGTACATTCTCTGTCTGATTAATATCGTAGGTTGTCTGTTTCTACTGCGGTTCTATATTGCCTCAAGATAAAATTTGTACTTGTTTATTAACGCAATAGAAAATGAAATAAAAAACTTTATTTGGCCACAATTATCTGCATTTGCGAGTCACAAATCTAAATCGTTAAAATTAGAAGGTGGCAGGTCCAAAAGTCGTGTTAGACCACTTAGAATTTGCTTATGAAAGAATAAAATCTGAATCTTGAAAAACTAAAAAAGTGATTTCATTTTGAAATGGTTCGGTAACTATGGACCAGCCTATTTATATTTGAAACCGAACGAACCGTTACAAAAATGAATATGTCAATATGTCAGAGTGATTTTTCGACGTTTTGTCAAACGTTACGACGGCTAAACATTTTCTGTGAATTCAACGGTTTCGAGATTGCTATATGCTAACTGTTCAATGAATCAGGCGGTTACGTTTGACCATCAATTTTCTGAAGTTGCGTAGACACTGACAAATGTCTCGCTTCATTGACAGCAAAACGCTGTCTCAGTCAATTTTCTCGCGACAATCTAATGCTCAATTGCCCGCGGTCTGCAGATTCTATTACTGAATGACATGGTCGTCAATGGTTCGTACAGAGTAAAATATTTCTTCAATTTTACAGAAGTATACTATAATCTCATTGAATAAAAGAGACGAGATTTTGAATACCGTTTCGTTACTCCACTTTGTACATTTTTGTGGTGAACACTGTTGGCTCGCTACCGAAAAGTAATTCTTATAAAATTGTTAAACAGACTAAAATTCCTAAAATAAAAATTATTTTTAATTATATAACTTATTCGTGTAATTTATCCTATTATCTCTGGTAAAAGATTCTCGAAGCACAGAATCGTATGGGAAACAATTCCTCTTATTTTCCTACTTCTCGCTGAGTTATTTTAACACTTTGATCGCCAAACAAGGAAGCTCAAAAATTCCATGAAATCAAAGTAAGTTATTTAATAAAATAGAAATTGAAAAAAATTAAATCTATGATATTGTGTAGTACTCCAACATTCTTGCATTTTACAGATCCTAATCAAATTTGGTACAACGAATATATTAACGTAAAAATTGATTTTAAAGCCTTGACAAATAATTCCGTCACCCATATATAGTTGACATGGCAGTCAACGTGTTAAACAATTGTGCCGTACAACGCAAAAATGGTGCGAGTGAAAATAGTTAAAGATCGAATAACGAGGAACGTTGAGATTTGTCTTAACACTAGAACTACCGAACCAGTCAAAATGACTGGTTACTAATTTTTTCTTTCACAATTACTGAAATTATAAAAATCTTTTCATCATAATTTTTTGAATGACCTTTTTCATTGAAACACATATTAGAATAAAAATGGTATTAGGTTTGAATAGATGTAGTCTTGTCATTATTACTAAGCAATATTCATCAGTTGTATTTATTACTCGGTAGTTCTAGTGTTGAGCAATCTAAAATGATATTACAGCATTATATACCAGCTGTTCAGCCAAACAAACAAAAATATTAATTTCCATAATTCTAGCATTAAACGGCTCGATGAAACCGGACGGTCTCCAATGGTGAGAGATGAGAAAAATGTTTGCGCAACTCGACCGAAATGCAAATGAGCACTATCACCGTGGTCGGTGCATCAAAGGATAGAAAAATCGGAACAGCCTTGGATCGCCGGTGGTTCGGCAGCTCCTATTAAACGTTACAAAGTAACGTCATTAACGGGCGTCCGAATTAATAAAATTTCCATAGCACGCGTTTCACAGTTGAATTCGTCCGTCATCCCGATTCAATCTCCCAAGGCCTTTGATTCTGCGGATCAAAGTTTTACGGGCGAGTGCCCGACCTTCGCCTCGCAATAGTTCGCCGCGCGAATTTAGCCAATCACGGTTGTCGAGTGACAACGACGAAGAGAGGGTCCTTTGAATGAGCGTATTAACATCAATAAAATCGAATGCAAACTCGAGCGCGCGCGCGCGGCCGCGAGCGCTAACCGACGCCGGGATGCGCTGCGCTGCTCCGCGTTGCGCTGCGACGAGGAGAGTAGAAACTCGCAGAAACGGCACCGAAGAATGGCGGCCAACCACGGATGGACGCGTACAATTGCCCGACAATAAACCACGTAGACATTTTACTTGCGTGACACACTTGACATTCATTCTTTCGCTTCCCTCGTTACGGAACATTGCTCGCGTCCACCTGCACACAACCACTTTAATGCCAACATCGGAGCAACTGACAGAGAACGGGGCCCACGGAACACATTTTCCCGACTGTCATTATTTTCCTTTTTTCGCAACGACCCTGGCACGTCGATGCAAATACAAGCTTTGAGAAAAATTCGCAAGGGCACTTCATCAAGGGCCTGTTCACCTTTGAACGGCTGACGAACAAGAGATATTCTCAACAATTCTTTTCATATATAAAATTATCCTTCCTCGAAAAATTAATGTACACGTCTTGTGGTCTGATACTTAAGTAGTACTTTCCAAAAAAATTCAACTTCCTCAAGGTCACCGTCTTTCAGACTTTCGTGCTTGAAGATGCTAAAGAGTACGCACGTTTAAACGGTAAATTTAATAATTTTTTCACATTCAAAATGAGTTTCCCTTAAAAAAATTCATCTTATCGTATTTGCTTGAAAATTTTGCTAAATATCCTAAACTGGAAGGACGTGGCGGCCATCTTCCCGAAGCCATTTCTGTAAAACACTTTCATCCCCATCCACCAGAATTCTGCACTGAAGGGTGCATTTAGGAATTAATTTGAAGAAGACGGTAGAACCTAGTAAGCTGGAATTTCGTATGTGTGTTTGTACGTGTCTGAAGCAGTACCATAAATTTGTATACAAAGTTTTATTCAAAATCGTAGGAGTTACACTACCGGCCATAAGTGTTTACCCACCTTCAAATTTCGTTACTATTCAAATAATAGGTATTTTATTGTTATGAAAATGTCCGTAGCATTAAATCCTAATTATAAGGCTAATAAAAAATCATCCAAAATATTCTGTACATACACAATCAGGTACTGTAAATGAGTTTACAGCTTTTTATGAAAAACGACAATTTTGGAGTTCAGGTAAAGAAACCCATTTTTCTGAAATTTTTATAACGGTCAGTAGGGAATATGAACGCAGGTAATACAGGTATCTTAGTCTTCTCAAATTTCATACTGCATTAAGCTTTCATACAGTAAACAGTTGATTTTCACGTGCCTAAAGAATTTTGCGAAAATTTCAAATAATGTTAGGGAGAAAAGAATTATCGATTGAAACGCGCGCTCTAATAGTGTCCCATCATAGCATCGGAAAAAGTAACAGAGAAATAGCAAAGTTATTGAAGCTGAACCGTAGAACCGTGGACTACAATGTTAAAAAATATGTGGGTGGGTAAACACTTATGGCCGGTAGTGTATTAATAAAACCTCAGTGACTTCTTTATTGGAGCAGGTACGATCAAAATGCACTCGAAAATGATTTTTGCTCGGGTAATTAAATGTATTTGATCGTTCTGAATTAATCGAGGGTCACGAGTCGAAAGGAAAGTACTGCAACATGATATTTTCATGGTTAATCCGTGGTCCTGTAAAAGTCAGCGAACAAGGTTACGGGAGTCCGTGCGTTCGGGTTCGTCGACCCCGTGCGCGCGCGCGCGCGCGGATCTTTTCGCAGCCTTGCCGTGATTCGGAATATGTGTACCGAAAGAAAGTCCGTCGAAAATGATCTTGACCCTCCGTTCGAGGTCAAGCAGCGCGAACGTTCAACGTTCAACCGCAACATATTTTTCTTTTTCATCTTTTCCTCCGCGACGCAAATTGCTTGCCATGATTTGCCTGTTTATTGCACGCCACGTGAACTCGCCGCTTTGAAATATCATACAGCCGAACCGGTATTTCCGTTCCCCTCTTTCCCCGATTTTTACGTAATAAATCGCCTAAAATAAATATAAAGACGTTGTTTAACGAACCTCTCCCGAAGCCACTCGAGGGTGAAGGGAACCGCGACTCCGTGTCTCGTAGCTCGTGTTTTTGCACGATATGATCCATGATCTTGCACCTTTTGATCGCTTTATAACCGCACAGAGACGCTCCGTGTACGCCCGATTGTAACTGGAGCAACGTTGTAGAAAGTAGTCTTGATTTTTTATCGTCCTGGCCCGAGAGCAACTTCTTTATAAGCGGCTTGTTGTACGATTTTTTGAATCGAGGACATCCGATCGCCGAGATCGATCCCGATCCGAGCTCGTCGAACAATCGGATGGATGCTGCTTCGCGAGAGTACAGCAATTTGTTCGACTTGAACGCGTTCACCCTTTCATTACCATTATCTACGGCAGCAAAAGTGACTAAATAATTTCTAACGATTTTAAATTTCCCATAAATGCGTCTTTATAATTTCACCAACCGCAAGCTAAAAAATTTTGAGGCGCAATATAATTTAAATATTTTATTGTTGGAACAATAATTAGCGTAGACAACGGTCGAATTTGAAGACTTTTCAATTTTCAGGGTTCACGCTAAAGCTAAAATGAAGGCGTAATAAATTCCCATCGCGAACGGACGGAATGTTGTATGTTTGTTGGGTTAGTATTATGGATACAGTGATTAATGCTGTGCGTCGACACTATGTTTCTTTAAGTGTCGTGTCGTGCTATGAGATGTTTTCCACGCTATTTATACGTCGAGTTTATAGAGGTCGATGACACTTGTTATTCTCGGGACGCGATAGAAAAAAATCCACAGAATTTCTAGAGATCGAGCCACGTAACAAGAATGCGGCTCTCACAATCCTACAATCAATTCCCTTTCACGATAAGAATTATTTCTGTTTCTCGGTTTTTTTCTCTCGTTCGCGTTACATAAATCGCCGCGCATCGAACCCGATTACCCAATTAAGGATCACTCGAAGAAAGTAAGCTAACGGCGCACGGTGTGGTTTCGATCGGGGGATTTAGCGGTATTTCTGTATAGCCCGTGAACCGTGAAGCCATCGAAGCGAACTTTTAATTGGGCAATATTTTAAAATAGCCATTTTATAATGCTAGTCCTCATACGCCGTTCTACGAATCCTAGAACTGTATTCGTTCACTAACAATTCCGCGATAACAATAAAATAGAAATGTCTTCGCTATTGTAATATTACTGAAATATGAATAAATGCTGTACCAGTATTTCATATAGGTCATATTACTCATTTTGGACTGTAATAATTTATGTTATATCAAGTAAAAGTACTCCTCTATAACTCGTTGAATGGTAAATGTTAACAAGACGTCATTAGATTAAAGTAAGGCGCCACTAAAAATTGCTGTATCATTATCGAAAATATTTCTTACATTATTAAAGTTGTTTGTATTTAATAAATTATTAAACATTTTCTACCATTTTCGTATGTATATAACTCGAAGAAAAATATATACAGGGTGTTCATGCTATTACTAGCCAGCGTTTTTCTTGCAAATAGTAAATATTAGAAAAAAATGAAAGAGGAAACAGTAGTACTGTTTTTTATACACAATACGATGGTGTATGTAATTTTGTTGTGTTTATACTATTTTGTTAGATGTGAAGGTGACCTTTAATTATTTAAATGGAATGCTGTATATTTTTTTATATTGCATGAAAGCGCGTGTCTAGACGAATTCATCCGTATACTGCACAGTGACTTTTCAAGGTCATGCAAGGTCAGAAATGGAAGAAACATTTTGAATATTTCATACCCATGTGTTTACATGTGTTCCTTATTTATACGAATCAGATGATGTTGTCATTCACATTCAGAGTGTTTATGTACTACTAGTTTCTACTATGACGAGACAATTTAAGTGTTACTTCCGAATGTATCGTTATTCAGTGGACGGAAAGATGGATATGGTACGCATTTATTAGCAGTGCAATGGAAATAAAAGACGAAGTAAATTGAAATACCTAGAAGAATATCCGAACAGAATGTAACCAAATGAAAATCAGTTTGTTTTGTGTGCAAAGCGTTTGAAGGAAACAGGGTCTTTCCAGAATAAGTGTCATAATTGGAAGTGTCTTCTTTCTGAGGATAAAAAGTTAAGAAGTTCTCTTACATTTTCAAGAAAATCCGACAACTTCGGTACGAAAAAGTAGCCTTACATTGCTATGAAATATTCAAAATGTTTCTTCCATTTCTGACCTTGCATGACCTTGAAAAGTCACTGTGCAGTATACGGATGAATTCGTCTAGACACGCGCTTTCCATTTAAATAATTGAAGGTCACCTTCATATCTAACAAAAAATAGTATAAACACAACAAAATTATATACGCCATTGTGTTGTGTATAAAAAACAGTACTACTTTTTCTTCTTCCATTTCTTTCGAATATTTACTATTTACAAGGAAAACGCTGGCTAGTAATAGCGTGAAAACCCTGTATAGAAGGGAAATATTCGGGAGAAATGTTTCGTTTTGGAGTTAAAATAGCTTCGTGTGCAGAGGGTTAAAGATGTCAGCCCTACATGGGCTGCAATAACGTAGACGACATGTTAATCTACCGGGTGTCCGTTACTCTGATGCGCGAGGCGTGCATCGTGCGAATCGGTGAAGGCTTCCGACCGCGGAATGTTCTCGTTGGTTTTGACGGTTGGTCGTCCCACGTCACAGGAACGCGGTGCGTCGTACACGCGGTACGTATAATGGCACAAATTTAAATGGCTGCGGTTGCTCGTAGGTGGCCCGTAAGAGATTGCGGAGGAGCCTAGGATCCCGCGAAGCGAGAGAGAAGAGATTCGCGATAGCGAGCACACGATGCGGCCTCGTGAGAAAGTCTCCCGGCACGAACCTCTCGGTTTTTCCTTTCCCTTGTTCCTTCCGTCCGTCGCCCGTCGGGGCCCGTTCCTTCTTCCTTACTTCCTTCTTTTCTTCTTCCTTGAGAAGATTCACGTCCAGACCGCTGCCGCCGACGCCGCCATCGCAACGAAGAAACTTCTTCTTCTTCGTTCTTCGGCGCGGTTAACTCTTCTCCTTTCGCGGCGGTTTAATTGATTACGTCAGGGTCAGAGTTTATTTCTTAACGCCATCGTCGATTCGACACCCGATGGGCCTTGATTAATTTTAAGCCTTTCAACCAGACGTCCGACGATTGGCCGAGAGAGAGCTCTCCGCTGCAGATATTCGAAGAGCATCGGAGCGGCTCTCGGTGTTTAGCGATGCAATCAAGCTGTTGCATTCCGCGGGAACCGAACGAGTCACCTCTCCGCTTTAATCAATGTTGTGTCGGCGATTTTACGCAGCCTTTGTGTGCCCCTCCCCCCGAGGGACAAGCAACGTGTGCTTCGATCGATCAGCCTTCTTTTTCTCGCGATCTTATGCAAATACACTTTGCGTGGGAGTTTCGAGCGTGGCGGGACCCGATTAGGGGATTAAGCACACCTCGAGCGCCGCACACTGGACGAAAACCGAGATTTCGGCCCTCGAAAATGGAAATCTTTGTTTGTTTTTAAATAAATGAGTGATGGGCATGTTTTAACCGTTTGAGTCCCAGGGGGTATTGAGAAAACACTGTCGAAGAATCCCAAACAGCGCGACCGCGCTTTCTCTAAATGAGAATTTTTATTTTGTAATGTTTTATTGCATTATTATAGTATTGTTCTAGCTATTGTAAAATGTACTATTTACATTAAAAGGAGCTGTGACGTACTTGCGTCAGTTTTCCACAATGCTCGAAATGTGCTGGGTTTTCTCGACATAAAATCTCAACAGCGCGATCGCGTCGCTTGGGACTCAAACGGTTAAGAACGGTTCCAACGGAAGCAAATTCGAGAAAAAAATTTTTATCCCCTTGCACGACCCACAGGAGGCCTTGAGGAAAAAATTAAGAAATTGTCTCCTTTCACATGATTTTTCGAATATTCAAACGCAATTTAAAAGAAAACTGTTAGATGTGGCCGAGTTGGGTTTAGACAATACGAAAATCTTCCGGGATTCAAACGATTTTGAAATTAGTAATTGCTATTACATTTTGAAAATTATAGCTTTTTCATGCGAGCACAAGTTTTTCACCTAAATTTGAACTTTAAGTATGCACATGTTAGCCGGAACCTAATAGAACCTAGCAACGACTACGCTATGCTAAACTATGATTTGTTGACCAAACAATGCAAAAAAGAATTCATTTTCGACAACTTGCAACAAATCTACCAGAGATTACAGATTTAGTCCAGGAATATTAATGCAGAGAAACATCTAGTAAATAAACTTTTGTTGGAACAAAACTTCGTTTAAAATTAAAATTAGATATGTAAATAAAAATTGAAGATGCGACTTTAAAAGTCAGCGTCATATCTTTAATTGGTAATAATAAACCTGCAGATATAATAGTACGTATTTCCTGGTCAAGATCTTTGCAACTCAAAAATCATGTGCAACAACCTAATAATTCTCGCACGAACTGACGCAACAATTTAAAGTTGATTTAAAAAGATAATTTGAAGTGATGTAAATTTTCACCCAAACTTTGACTACCAAATACCGAACTCGCTGCTTTTGACGCGCGTACTAATTATGAGAGAACTTGATGAAGGAAAGGTTCTATATATAAAATTACTTCACGCTTGTGTATACGAACTGAACAGTATCATAGTCAACGTATTACGCTGCTCGTGAGATTGAGTGTGCGAATATGCTTCGTTGAGAATATAGTTAGCAAATGTGTTGCTCGGTATATTGTTAACTCACAGCGGCGATCATTATCGGGTTCCCTACGCAACTGATTGGTTGATTTCACTGCTCTGAATTCGATAATTATTGCGTGTAACTTTGATAATTACGTGGTATATTATACCGAACATAACTTTCGTTTCTAGCCTTTAAATTTCCTCCTGTCGAAGAGAATCGAAACGTATCTCTTTTTTATCAAACATTCTTCATTCTTCGTAACCATCAACCGTAGAAGTTATTAGAAAGCTGTAGAATTTTTATTATTGCCAAACGCGATGCATTGTCTATTTAACTTTCACTATTTATCAGAAATTATAGCTCGAAGTTGGTGCTCCTTGTAACATGAAAAGTGAAAAATAATAAACTTCTGGCTAAAATTTCGAAAATCGGCCTAATCGGATTCAGCTGAAATTTTGCGCATAACCTCATTTTGCGTTAAAAACATGTTTCTCGAAAGGATTTTTGACGACTCGAAAGAAAAATTTTTATCATAGTATCATTTTCTACCTTACCGACGAACTTTAGTTCGGTCTTGATTACACGTGTTCCGTCAATTAAAAGGGGCAGAATTCGCTGTAATGAGTGTTCGATAACTTGTTAGGAAATTATATAGTACGATAAAAATAGTTGTTTCGACTCGCCGAAAATCCTTTTGGGAAACATGTTTTGAATGTAAAGTGAACCTATTCTCCAAATTTCAGCTCAATCGAATTTGGCCGATTTTCGGAACTTCGGCCCATAATTATGTAACATTATTTTCGTCCGGAGAAATAACTTGTATACTGTATATACACAATTTCCACTAACACGCGCCCAAGAACCGCTTCAAACCCTAAAAACCGTGATATTCATTTCGCGAGTGTTCAGTGTAGGAGAAAATTTAATCTCGTTGATTAAACAATTCCTCCAGGTGAAAGTGAAGTAGAAATGTCGTCGATTTTGTCGTATTTCGTGTCCGAGTCCATTAGTTAATGCAAACACGGTTAAGTGTTTAGAAGTTTCGCAACAATGGTAGCACAGCGAAGGAACATTCGAGGAAAATGAATTTCGCGCATTACGCCGCGTCTCGGAGAATTAAAAATCGGAGAATTTTTCGCGTGTCCGCTAATTGATGCGTGTGTATTCAACCCAGATGCACCGGAGAGAATTTCACAAACGTAAATTCACCGGCGAGAGTCGTTTTGTTTACAAAGAAAGTTGAGCCCCGACGATCGTGAATTTTGGTGCTGCAATCCGAGGGTCGTGGACTTTTTTACCGTGCTCCCTGGCAAGCCTTTATGTCTGCTCCACATGAAAGCGCCGGGCGAAAGTTTCGCAGAGTCAACGGCCTTCGAGCGAGCCCCGACAACGCTCGTTACACGTGCATATTTGCTTGTTACTTTTTTCCTTTTTTTTTTCATCTTTATTGCGTCCATCTATGCTGCTCCTTTCTTATGCACAAGCTTCCTTATTCGTCATTTCGCGACAGAATATTTATTCGGTGTTCGGTTGGCAACGAGAAAGTTATTCGGTGTATCTGAATTAATTTCTGCCATTTAATAAACGTCGGAGCTAATGGTGCTTGTGTGTAATTTGAGATGGAGTAGTATGCACTCGGTGGATCCAGTATTTGAACATTAAATTTTGAATTTTGACTCCATATTTAAACTGTGGTAATTTCGTTGAAAAAATATCTCCAACTGAATTTAATGAGAAAAATTTAATATTTCTTTTTTAAAATTCATTATTTAAGGCGCCTCCACGGTGATTGGGTCCCTTGCCTTTTAACCCCTTGCACTACTATTTTCTTTTTGTGATTGTAATGATTAGAAATTCTTCATCGTTCAGAATTTCAATGAAAAAAAGGATAGTTTATGTTTATTGTATGCCTATGTTTACTCCAAAGGATATATATCAACTACAATAAAATAGAATTTTAGTTCGATTTAAAGGAAATTAATAACATATATATTTATCAGACTCTGTTCATAATCTTCATCACGAGTCTGACACGATATTGTAGGGCAAGGGGTTAAACAAGCGAAGATGAAAAATATTCTGTATTTTTCTATTCAAACACCAAAAGAACGGTAAAATCGTTTTATCAAGTACCTAATAAAAAGACTTTGTTGTGGTGTCTATGTATCCAGTCACATATTTTACTGTGACAGTGTTTTACTGTGCCATCCAAATAACACGTTTTTTTCAAGGTAAGTCACATTTTCTGGTCAAGGTGAAATTCTCAAGGACACAACAGCTTCGAACGATCTATTTCCTTATGGTGGAGTTTCGTTTAACGATTCGTGTAGAAACAGTACTTTTGCAAAATTCCTCTTATAATGGCAATGCAAGCAAAAATAGCATATTCGGTGAACAAAAACAAGTTTCAAAATAATGAGTGGAAAAACGAAAATGTGGATAAAAAACAAAACTTCGGTATTCCGTAAACAAAAGTAGCGAGTTCGTAGTTAAGTTAATTAATAAATTAGTTAATTATTCTCGCTGGTGGACGTATACGCATATTGACATGTTCTTGGTACTTACTTTTTTATCGATAGATAAAGTACATGGTAACAATGATTGGTATTGCTATTAGAAACAAACGATGGGACAATTTTTATATATTTATCAGACTCTATACTATAATATCGTATATGAAATTTTTTATTGCTTTCTGCCGTCACTTTGCCAACAAGAATTTTGTTAGAAAAATTTAGCAAATAGAATTCAGTGAAATGAATTTAGCAAGAAAAATGTATGAACAGAAATTTAGTAAGAAGAACTTGGGAACAAGACTTTTGTTGTCGAAGTAATTGAATTAAAATGTAGTTCACTCTCCAGGTTGGATTCGTATCTAGCATTTAGAAAAACGGCTCTGTCTGCACGACCGCAATAGATAATTTTAATAATTCATTTTCCCTGGCATAATAGCCTCGATTTTTTCCCCGGAGTGTACTCGAAGAAGAACATGGACTGTGCTCTCGGAACACGTTTTCTACGCGGCTTCCTTGAAGAAATCTTACTCCTCGCGATGAGGACATCCGACTCCGCATCTTCATAGATCCGAGGGATGACGCAATAGCACGGGTCGAGTTTTCCGCGGCAGATAGAGATGCGAATTTTCTGTTTCAGTCTGGCTGCTCTCGCAACCGCCGTTTTACCATACAATCGTGGGAGGTTCCGGGCGCAGGGCTATGCTCCATTTCCCTTTGTCTCATCTTCCTTTCTTTCCGCGTTTTCTATCTCTTTTCCAACCGCCCGGGATAATTACCCGCGACCGTATACGCTTTTCCCGTTTCTTTCATCCTTCTCTTTTTCCCCAGTTCTCTTTTTGCTCCAGCGGACCAGCCATTTTCGCGCGAAACAACCAACTGGCGAACGCGTCTCGACGTACACCGGCTCACGAAAGTATTCGAACGTCCTTTAAATCAGTATAACTTTTTTTTTAAATTCGACCAAACGACCTGACATTTTTTGACCAATTAGAAGAATCGGTTTATCGAATTCGACGTGCAAAAAAGAATTTGAAAAAATTGCAATTGCTAGGAATTATAAAAGCAAATAAAAAAGGCACTTCACCAAAATTTTTTATTTGAGCCTGTAATGAAAATTTCAAATATGCGCTTTGTAGATCTATGTTAGTTCTAAACATACTGAAAATTTCATCAAAATCGGTTGATGCAGATAAAAAAAGATAGCATCGAAAGATGTTAGAATTTGTGGATTTTAAGCAGAAACTGACAGAAAGTCGTGAAAAACTACGATTTTCACTACTTTTAACTATTTGGAGCTCGTGTGTATATTAGTCGATTCCGATGAAATTTTCAGCATGTGTATAACTAACGTAGATCTACGAAACGCATATTTTAAATTTTCATTACAGGCTCAAATAAAAAAAGTTGTGAAAAGTGCCATTTTTATTTTCTCATGTAATTCTTACCAATTGCAATGTTTTCAAAATCATGTTTGCACATCACTTTGGAAAACCTATTTTTCTAATTGCTCAAAAATGTCAGGTTGTTTGATGCTGTTTAAAAAAAGGTATACTAGTTTAAAGGGCGTTCGAATATTTTTGTGAGCCTGTGTACACTACTGTTCAACAACTTGTTTTTGGATCCAGTCGGTCCAAATTTCAATTTCGACCGTTCGATTTTAATAAAATAATAAAAACACTTCTGTTTGGTTAACTTAACCCTTTGCACCCTGAAGCGCCACTAGAAATTGTTGTGGCATTATTTCAAAGAAATTACAAAAAAATTTGTTAGATTACAACATTTGTATTCAATAGATTACTAAACATTTAAATACTATATGTGTTGATCAGAGTATTTTCGTACGAATGAAATGAAAATATTCCAGGACGGAAGAAAAATTTAGAATTAAAATAGCGCCGAGTGGAAAGAGTTAATATCAAAATGTTAGGGGGACCCATAAGTAATCAATTATTTTCAAGTCTAAAACAAAGATGGAGTTTTAAAAAATTCCAGAAAAATCGAAATCCATCGAAGCATTACTTTGATTTTCCTTTCGCCGAATCCGTTAGCTGGAAAAATGAAATACTGCGATATTCGTCTTGCAAAAATATGAATTTGCATGAACATCCGCAACCTACCCGCGATAAACATAATCATAATACGTTACTGTACTCGGAGCAAAATAGAAGCGGAAGTCGGACAAGTATGAGACTTCTTTTCTAATTTAACGTTCCCCGTGCAATTACTATTCGCTTTTAAATATTATCTACCGTGTCTGACAGGTTAACAACCATATTTTTAAAAGAAGCGCCTAATCGACATGAATTACGGTTTCTCTGTCGGCGCGATAATCATTCTCCCACCAGGGAATTTTTCAGTTACCGTGTTGTACAATACCGTAAGCGTACGCAACACCGTTCACGCGATTTGTTTATTCGCCGCGGTTTTTCGTCGAGTTGGAAAACGCCTGCATACCATTCTCATTACCAACATGGAAGAAACTGGATTCCTCGCGGAAATCATTCGGACAGATCTCGTTAATAGTGAAAGGATTAAAGCCGACTTAATGGCGAAGCTGTAACGATGAAAAAAATTAGTTACTTCTGGCGCGAACTTTCTCCAGAAGACTCGCTTGATAATACAAATTTCACGCGACGCGATACTATCTCACAACACGCACGCGCGCGCACACACACACATTGTCAGTATTATATTTGAGTCGTTGAGCTCGTAAACCGATTTTTCGTCGAGTTAATAACGGCGAGAATTTATGCACCCGTCGTTCGAGTGTTCATTAAACGGACGTGGAATGTTAATTCGAAGATACTGCACCAAAACTAAGTGGCCAGTTCGAGGGAATCAGGAAATGCTTCGGATTGAAGCTGTCAGGTGCGTCGTTCTTGGAAACGTAATGATTCGTTCACGATTTGTTCGTTAAACTGTTACTACACATTCTTAGTTCAGCCATTTTTGCTTTATTATTAGAATGCGGATCTTTGTACAATGTAAAAATTGTCTGCGTTAAGTTCAAGACACGATACAGACATTTAGCTATTTTATTAATAACTTTAATAGGCGGAAAATGATACAACGGTATTTTATTAAATTTTTTTTCTGCATTGCGGTTTCTCATATTTATCATAAATGCATAAATTCCACAGACTATAATACAAGATCAAAAGTATTACTAATTTTTTAAGTAGAAATACAACTCCGGATAAAATTAAGTAACGAATAGAAATAATGCACGAACAACAATGTTAATAAATTTGTTAATGCGATAAATAAATAATTACGCTCTAAGCCTCCGTTGAATTTTATTGCGGTTACTGATTAGAATTCAAAGATTTAACGAAGCAGAAGCAGGCATATTGTTTACAAATACGCTGACGCTATGTACCATTTAGTAGCGCAGTAATTAACGGAGACAAATCTAATTAACAGAAAAATCAGTGTTCGGAATGATGCTTGTATATTCATTGCGTTCTGTTACGAGTAGAGATTCAAGAGATGCAGGGGCCGCGAATGATAAAATGCGAACGAGGAGGAGCATAACAATAATTCATTAGAATTCGGATGATGAACTCGGAAAAAAATTGAGGATGCGACACGGTATTAATGACAGTATCATAGCTCGAGTAATGCCTAATATCTACGTAAAAGAGTTCTGCAATTAACCGAGCGCCAAGGAAAGAAACAAAGCTTTTCCCAGACTGTTTCTCTCGGGGGATCGCTTAACACTTTTTCTCGCGGCACGACAAGAACTTTCCTCGGTCTTTGATTAGTCCAACCACGCTATGACAGTGTCTCACGATGCTCGCGCAACGAGAGAGCGTGGCCGAGCACAATGTAACTTGGGAGTGTTCAACAAATAGAGGATTTTTTCTCTGAAAATTCTGATCTTCTGTCGCCCGAAACAATTTTTCGACAACTCGCAATTTATTCAATTCGCTCCGTCCGTTTCATTTGGTCAATTTATTGTGCGTGGCTTCATTTATTCAATCTATTCTGCCCATTTTATTTGATCAATTTATTGCCCGAGGTTCATTTATTCCATTTACACTGTCTGTTTTGTTAATTCAATTTTATTCCGTGTTTTATTCGGTCAACTTGTTTGTTTAATTTATTGCGCTTCGTTTATTCAATTTATTCGGTTCTCTTTAATTATTCGATTCGTTCAGCGCGTGCCAATCGATTGTTTTTCGAATTCGAACAAAAATTAAATGATCGAAACATATCAGGGGTACCCACAAGTAATCAATTATTTGCTAAGAATTTTTGTGATTTTCCAACTCCAAATCGCAGGTTCGATTTTCGAATCAAGAGCGAAATTGCAATGAAATTTTCCTGGGGATCGACAAGTGGCGTCAAAGTCCGACGCGACGATCGTATTTTAACCTTTTGACAAGCTTTTAAGACGACACAATGAGCGAGAAGTGTCGGGAAGCACTACGAGCGTTAATCCGATTCGAAGAGGTCAACGAAGATAGAAGCCATTCGTATAAACTTGTCTCCGATAGGTTCGCTCCCCTCTGCTGCTGAACATGGAGGACCGAGGAAACGTAAAATGAAATTCTCTCGTGATTCTCTCAGATTACGATCTCTTGATATTCTCACAGCTGAAAAACACGAAACTGGCCCCGAATAACCGACATTTGACTAGCGTGTTGTGTTCCCTTCTGACACATTTCTCACAACGCCGTCGTTTGCCGATCCGAAGCACGTTCGAGGTCACCTGAATTTTACGAGTACGCGTCTTGTTTCACGGAAAACGCAAAATTGGAGGTCAACCTCGACTTTATTGTCATGCAACAGGGAAGCGGAGCCATCGTTTATCGTTTAGACGAAAAACTGAGGGCGTCCGGAAAATGTAACACTTGTTTAAAAAATCTGATTCCCGAGGTGATTTCAAGTAACTTTTTCCTTTGCGAAAATGTTCTCCGCGGCTTTGTTAACGAGTTATTAACGAAATACACGGACCAATCAGCGCGAGGATACAGCGGACGACTCGCGGCTCGGCCAATGACAACGCCACGCTCAGCGGGGGGGCGTCGCCGAGACGGAATCCCTCTTCTATAGTCGTGCTCTGATTGGTCCACGTTTTTCATCAATAACTCCTTAACGAAGCCACGGAGAACATTTCCACAAAGGAAAAAGTTACTTGAAATGATCTCAAAAATCACCTATTTTAAAGAAATACAATTTCTAGGCACCCTGTATGCTAACTTTGTAGTTTTTTTAACAATCCACTTTGTTGCTCGACTCTCACGATATCGACTGCTATTAATGAATATTTACCGAACGTTTTCTCGATGGCTTATTTACATCTCGTCTCCTACCATTTTCTCGAGAAAGCCTTGCTACTATCTCAGTCAATAAAAATTAACGATCACTCACAGCACACGAATACAAACGGACCGAAAATTTAGGATCGAGGTCCCATTCGTTTAATTATGGATCGTTCAAGGTTTTAATGAAGCGTTTTCGAAAGGCATGATAGAATCATGGTAGGAATGATTCTTCCACAGAATTTTATAGGTTAGCGTCGACAGAAAGCAATGAAATATATTTTCTGACTGAAATTACATATTTCGTTTTTTTTTTTTGTGGAACAAACGAATCGCTACTGAATTAAATTGAATTCGTCCTAACAATTCAATAAACTATTTATTTATTTATGTTTATAGGCGCTTATTTGAAATAATATAAAATTGAATACCATTGTAAAATCTGTGTTTATATCAATTTTTATTGAACTACCTTTTCCTGTAATCGATAACCTTTATTTTACACAAAAGCCCGCAGTTTAGTAATGAATAATCGCAACTCGCCAAGTGTAGTCATAACAAACACGTGCTCGACTAATCATTCGGTTATTCGAATGACTATTTTTCCTGAAACTAAAGGTTACTTGCCTCCTGCCAATTCCATTTATGCTTATCTACCGAACCAACGATGACAGTTTCACAAATCGTTGTATTATACACTTGAATGTGAAATTTTGCTAGTTTTCATTATCTTCGTACTACGTAACATTTAAATTTCAATGCTGACAAAAAAAAAACGGAAATAATTAAATTCGGTAATTATTTACATTAGGGGCTTCCTCACCGATTTTGATTACCTTGAAATATGTTGTCAAGGCCATCATTCTGAACAACTTTTTCCTATACATGTTACCGCCGCTCAATTTTAGTTTCCGAGATATTCGCAAAAAAGTTTTGACATCTCAAAAAGTGATCGGAGTAGGTGTGGGTTAGATTTGAAGGTAAATATTTACATTAGAGGTTTTTACATTAGAGAAGACGTATCCATGGGGAATTATTCAACAGAATTATTTTTTTGGGTATATATTATTTAAAAACTTGATACAAATGTGGATATAGACGTTCTTGTTATTTTTGTAAAATAATGTTAAGTAGTCAGTTTTAGTGCTTTGTAAATCTAGTGTTGAAGGGACACTGAAGTTGCAAAATATGAAAGAAAACCTTGCATCCAATATTCTACATACGAATAATAAAATATAAAACTAATGTACTACAAACTACATTATAAAATACTAATGTAAAGTGTACTTACTTCTGAATCTTCTGTACCTCCGTCGGATCCACAGCACACAATTATTGAATCACGGGAATAGATCCGAATAATTGAACAACAATCACTAAACAACACACACACACAACACATTTTATAAAATCGTGACAACGAACGAGAAGATGTCACTCCGACCACGAACAAAATAATACTGCGATTTTAACAATGATCCCTTCCACGGAGGTGCTTCGGATCCACGGAGGTGTGATACGAAAACAGGGAATTCCGGGAAATAGGGTCGGCGCCCCGCTATAATTTGTTTACCTAGGTTTTGTATCTAGTTTTTATAGACCCTCAGCGTCTAACCTGCCTAGGATAACCTGACCGTACCAACTCCGTGGAAGGGATCATTGTTCAAATCGCAGTAGTGACATCTCGTTCGTTGTCACGATTTTATAAAATGTGTTGTGTGTGTGTGTATTGTGTGTGTTGTTTAGTGATTGTTGTTCAATTATTCTGTGGATCCGACAGAGGTAAATACAGAAGATTCAGAAGTAAGTACACTTTACATTAGTATTTTATAATGTACGATTAAGTATTCGTATGTGGAACATTGGATACAAGGTTTTCTATCATATTTTGCAACGTATGTTAACGATCATTAATGATTTGGTATATAGTATAATTTAATGTGGTTCAAATAAGATACTACTTTAAATCAAATACTTTTATTTTGATAACCAGATAGATAAAATGAAATATTTTTATTTTGTATTTCAAATATTTCCTTACAAGGAAAATAAGTTGAGCAAGTAGTTAATATTATAATTTATAATTTTTGACATGAGAAGCTATAATAGTTAGCAAAGTATTATTTGTAGTTTAATTACGAATATGTAACATGTTGATAAAGACACTACAATATAGTAATAACATTACAGGCAACAAAATATAAAAATATAAGTTACTGTCAACTATTTGAAATACTATTTTACACACAGTCCTACACACACCTACTCCGATCATTTTTTGAGATGTTGAAACTTTTTTGCGAATATCTCGGAAACTAAAGCTGAGCGGCGGTAACACGTATAGGAAAAAGTTGTTCAGAATGACGACCTTGACAACATATTTTAAGGTCATCAAAATCGGTGAGGATTAGCCCCTAATGTAAATAATTACCTTAAATTGTAGTAAGAAATCAAATTAAATAAAAATAACCTTTTTGAATTTGTTTATATAATAAAAATTTGGAAACCGAACGAATTTTTTGTACCGAACGTTTTTCCTAAAAATAGGAGAATAAAAAAATGATTAGTGAAAGAAATGTTTGTTTGGCTCGTCTGTTTCGCAAATTGATGGAGTTTTGTCTTTTACACGAAGATGGTGAGTAGGAAGATGCGCAGTTTGTTTATGGGGGATATTTATCGAGCAAGTTTTACGGTGTCGGACAGAAGCTACGAAAAAGTTCGGCAACTGTTTCGACGGCAGTTTAAAAGCGATTCGGATCGTTTTCCACAAATTGTCGAGGTTTCGTGAACCACAGAGGCGTGGAAAAAGGAAACGATTACAAGGATGAACGAGGGTAAGCGGAAAAGTTGGTAAATACACGGCTTGCTGAATTTCGAGCCCAAGGCTCCCGGGCTCGCACATCGGAGCGGGCGCAGGGCCGTACAAATCGTGTATGCTTTTTGTCCGGTTAACTTATCTTACCGGAAATTACGGCTTTCAACGGAAGTCTTGCGGTCAGTCTAGTACGAAACGTTGCACAAGCTCTCCTTTCCTTAGAATTCCTCGTCTCGTTGTATCCTCGCTCGGAACCGTGATCGTCCGACGGGAATAGATCTCGAGAGAGTGTTCCTGGATCACCGTTGTATAACATTTCAATCGGGAGAAAGGTCCTGATTAACGTGCGCTTTAAAAGGCACTTTTGCTACCAAGCTACGTGGCTGTCAAGCCACTCTTCTTAGTCCTTGAGCCCTTCCAAAATCGAACAGCTCAATTAACATCTTCAATATTAATTTTTACCGAAGCGGGAAATACAATTTAGTTTAGTCCTTTCAAAATGCAACAGTGCTCAATTAATATACAGTGACTCCCACTCATGTTCGGACGCTTTTAAAAATCGCATTACTTTGTTAACACGTCGAACGCCATGTCACCCAGATGTGGGTGACGGAATTATTTGTACAGGTTTTAAAATGAATTTTTACGTTAATACATTCATTGTACCGATTGGGATCTGTAAAATGCAAGAAAGTTGGAAGACTACTCAATATCACACATATAATTATTTTCAATTTTTATTTCATTAAATAACACTTTGGTTTCAAAAAAATTCCAATTTTTTAGGGTTCTGGTTTGGTACTCAAAGTGTTAATATTGGATCATGCGTCTTGGCTTTTTTTTAAAGAAGTTAGAACAATTGGTTTGCTATGTGAAGTGAAAAATTTTTTTGACCAATTGCAATTTTAATCAAACATTTTTTTTTGCGTTATGTAGCGATCCAATTGTTGTAACTTCTCAAAAAAATTCAAGTAGTATACTCTAACATTGACAAAGTCGTGCTATTTTTAAGAGCGTTCGAATATTAGTGGAAGTCACTGTAGTTCAGTCTTCACTTTTATCTAATTGCAGTATTTTTACAGTTGTCATTGCTATTTTCTCTTAATGCAATATTTATTTGAAAAAGGAGGAATTCAAATTTCTAAATATTCCTTGTCAATATTTTCTCTTTATTCTTGAAGGTTATGTACTAGGGTTAAAATATTAATACATGTCGATTATTTTATCTAAAAAAGAATCGAAGAAAGTTTTCAAGAATCTTTTATTAGCCAAGTACTCCGTTATTTTCTTGAATATAGTAATCCATTTAATTAAATTACTCCGTCGAATACTCTTTAGTGAACCGAACAATAGTAACAATAGTAAACATGGCAAACTATTATTACTAAAAACGAAATTCGTCGTATTGCTAAACAAAACCTTACGGTGCCGTAGGCTAAATATAGAACGCATTATTTACAAGTACTTTTGAAAGAGATAATGGTGCAGTATGTGCATCAGGTATTCATTTGCGCGAAACATTCGTGTTTCGACGATAACTGGTACGCTTAATTAGGGGTATACAACAATGTGATGACTCGTGAACATTTATCTGATCACATGTCACCGCACCGTTTAACAAAAGCGGAAAAACGATATTCACAAACACGACACGCTGCTCACCTTTATTTATAATCCAGAAGAACTCGTCGAAGAAAAGCGCATGGATTAGAGCATCGACTCATAAATAATCATTCGAACAACCCGAGCGTCGCCATCTTGCAATTGCGCGGTGCCTCGCCTTCCTGGTTTTCTTTAAAAAAATATCGTTCGAAGACAAATTGCTTGTGCCCGCCGATTAACTGATATTAAAAAAAAAAAAAAAAAAATTCATTGAAGAAGATTGCAAATGAGGATCAGCGAGATCAATATTTTTTATGCTTCGTTTGCTACATTTTTTGTCGGCGATCACAAAAAAAATAAATTGACGGCCGTTCTGTTTGTAAATATGTTTCTTTGAAACTGTACCTTTCTTTTCGATTAGGTGTGATTTTCGCTGAAACATTATCGTAGTAAATACAAATATAATACATTATACACTGACTGCTCGCGTTTTTATAGTCTTTTATGTTTAGACCCCGAGGGTCTTTGGGCAGAATAATATTTTTCAACCTTGACTGCAACAAATCCGAGCGAAATAAACATTGTTTTCCCTCTTCTTAACAGATATAACAAATCGAAAATCGAGCGAACCGAAGTCGGTTGAAATATTCAAAGAAATTCTTCGAACGTTTTATCTACACTCGTCTTTGACACGAATACATAAAATTCGCATAATTTATTGTCGCATCCTTGTACGGTAACAATGTAAAATGATGAGAATAATGGTACATATTTTTATTATGCAAGAGCGAAGAAATAAATATAAAATCTACAGGAGAATAACGAACAAGGTCGTGTTTCGTCTGAACATAATCGAAAATCCTCTAGTGGTGCCTACGGTAATGTGAAATGAATCATTTTGTCGGTTTTTTTTTTTGTGCTTCGTGATTTGTACGAGTGTGCAGCTACGCCGGCAATAGAGAAAATTACAAACAAATTGCGTTTCTTCGTGCTCGCTGTAAAACTGTTTTACTGCGACTTTTACGGACGGGAATTCAATCCACGCGATTTCGTGCAACAATAATGAGGCACCGTTGTAAAGCAAACATAAAATTGGTTGCTTTCGGCTTAATAGATGCTGACGAAACACGCAATTCTCGCGTAACGCGTTAGAATAAAGACACGGTGAAAGTACAATTTAATGCATCGCTGATTGTAGACTGAAACAAAGATTACATTGTTCACGAACTCCTCGAAAAAAATTGGGTCCTGCGTCAATTCTTTCCGACGAATTAAACAGCGCGGGGAGATCTTTAAAAAATTAAACGGAAGTATCATTCATACGTATATAGTATGTTAAACGTTTCCTTCAGTTCACAAACTCACGGATGCCATGAATGGCGTTTCATTCACTGATTCATTTCAAAGTTTCCTCCCGAGTTTTTTTTTATATTTATTCGAGTTTGTAAGATGTACAGCAAAACACAAATCGTGCTCGTTATTTTATTAAACGGACTATTTTAATTTCAGCATCGATTGCGAAAAGAAAGAGCCAATTAGAAGTTTCTTCTTTAACTGTTTTAGTCCGTTAAAAATAGTATTTCATTACGAAATTTTACCTACTTGTTTTTCCCATAAACGCATAAAATTTGCAATCTATTAGTTAACGTCCATGAAGAGGCAATGCAATTTTCTGGCAAGCATTCCACGAAAGACAGCTCACCTCGATCCAATAAAAATATTATTTTCTGACTCCAAGAGTAACCGATTTACACCTGAAACCAATTCGTTTTAATGGAGTATAAATATAATTATAAAAATAAATATCTCAGTCGAAAATAAATATTTTTATACTCCAAGATTATAATTCGTCTGTAACGAAAATTTAGAACGGTGGAAAATACCAAAATAATTTGCAATCGTTCCACCGAAAGCAGCTTTTCTCGATCCAAAATAAATCACGTTGTTACACTCCAAGATTATAATTCGTCTGTAACGAAAATTTATAACGGTGGAAAATACCAAAATAATTTGCAATCGTTCCACCGAAAGCAGCTTTTCTCGATCCAAAATAAATCATGTTGTTACACTCCAAAATTATAATTCGTTTCTAGCAAAGATTTATAACGGTGGAAAATTTCCGGAAAATACCAAAATAATTTGCAATATTATTTTCTGACTCCAAGAGTAACCGATTTACACCTGAAACCAATTCGTTTTATTGGAGTATAAATATAATTATAAAAATAAATATCTCAATCGAAAATAACTATTTTTGTACTCCAAGATTATAATTCGTCTGTAACGAAAATTTATAACGGTGGAAAATACCAAAATAATTTGCAATCGTTCCACCGAAAGCAGCTTTTCTCGATCCAAAATAAATCATGTTGTTACACTCCAAGATTATAATTCGTTTCTAGCAAAGATTTATAACGGTGGAAAATTTCCGGAAAATACCAAAATAATTTGCAATATTATTTTCTGACTCCAAGAGTAACCGATTTACACCTGAAACCAATTCGTTTTATTGGAGTATAAATATAATTATAAAAATAAATATCTCAATCGAAAATAAATATTTTTGCACTCCAAGATTATAATTCGTCTGTAACGAAAATTTATAACGGTG
This sequence comes from Seladonia tumulorum, assembly GCA_913789895.3. Classification (NCBI taxonomy): domain Eukaryota; kingdom Metazoa; phylum Arthropoda; class Insecta; order Hymenoptera; family Halictidae; genus Seladonia; species Seladonia tumulorum. The sequence goes on from OU565276.1 coordinate 9,894,777, forward strand.
GAAAATACCAAAATAATTTGCAATCGTTCCACCGAAAGCAGCTTTTCTCGATCCAAAATAAATCATGTTGTTACACTCCAAAATTATAATTCGTTTCTAGCAAAGATTTATAACGGTGGAAAATTTCCGGAAAATACCAAAATAATTTGCAATATTATTTTTTGACTCCAAGAGTAACCGATTAACACCTGAAACCAATTCGTTTTATTGGAGTATAAATATAATTATAAAAATAAATATCTCAATCGAAAATAAATATTTTTGTACTCCAAGATTATAATTCGTCTGTAACGAAAATTTATAACGGTGGAAAATACCAAAATAATTTGCAATCGTTCCACCGAAAGCAGCTTTTCTCGATCCAAAATAAATCATGTTGTTACACTCCAAGATTATAATTCGTTTCTAGCAAAGATTTATAACGGTGGAAAATTTCCGGAAAATACCAAAATAATTTGCAATATTATTTTCTGACTCCAAGAGTAACCGATTTACACCTGAAACCAATTCGTTTTATTGGAGTATAAATATAATTATAAAAATAAATATCTCAATCGAAAATAAATATTTTTGCACTCCAAGATTATAATTCGTCTGTAACGAAAATTTATAACGGTGGAAAATACCAAAATAATTTGCAATCGTTCCACCGAAAGCAGCTTTTCTCGATCCAAAATAAATCATATTGTTACACTCCAAGATCCGCTTGCAAATATAATTCATAGCTTTCGAAACTCGTCAGAAAAATACGCGAATAATTGTTTTTAATTAGCAGTGCAGCACAGAAAAACAACACCACTGTGTCGTTAGTTTCGACCGTTGGACGAGCGAAGATTAAATAATTTGCGGTAACATTTCCGTGGAAAATTTTCGCGCGTCGGTTAGTTTTTCAATTTTTGCCGTACAGAAATGGCGAAAATGATTCACGCGGAACATACTTTGTCCCGATTAAGTCACGTTTGCCTGCTTATCATTCGTGCGCCCGCAGCAATGGGCCATCGCAATAATAAACGTTGTCGCCGAGCGACGCAAAATCGAGAAGGACGCTCGAAAAAAAACTACATTATGCTTTCGACTTCTTGTTAGACGGTCGCGTGCGCTATTGACAACGATGGCGTACGTAAAAGAGCACTTCGCGGGCTAAGGATCTTCAGTGTCTCTCGCGACTACTTGCTATACACAACTATACTCCGAGCGTTGTTTCCTTACTACGCGAACAAAAGTGTTGTTAAATATCCGAGTCGGACGATTCTCAGTGGAACGTTAAAATTATACATTAATTCTGTTGTGCTACTCAAGTTTTCCCAAATTGGAGTTACATTACCGCTTCTGAGGTTTTCGAAACTTAGGTGAGCGTCTGAGAGAGTGAATTAATGCCAGTTTTATGTGGAGGAAGAAGAAACAAGAAGCTTTGTTGTTTTTTCACATTTTATGTACCGACACAAGGTGTTATTTAAGACATATATCAGCAATATAATGTGCGAATTTTTATTATTTATTTACTTTGAGTGTTCGATCGTTGGATCATCCTCTTGTGACCGTTTCTAATAATTTTGTGCTCGAAACGAATTTTTCTTCAACACTTTATTCTTTATTTACTTTACTTTAATTTTGTGCTTGAAACGAATTTTTATTTAACACTTTATTATTTATTTACTTTGAGTGTTCGATCGTTGGATCATCCTCTTGTGACCGTTTCTAATAATTTTGTGCTTGAAACGAATTTTTCTTCAACACTTTATTATTTATTTACTTTAATTTACTTTACTTTAATTTTGTGCATGAAACGAATTTTTATTTAACACTTTATTATTTATTCACTTTGAGTGTTCGATCGTTGGATCATCCTCTTGTGACCGTTTCTAATAATTTTGTGATTGAAACGAATTTTTATTCAACAGTTTACGTTTAGCGGAGTGTTGCGAGAATTTTTTATTATTATAGTGTTAGGAATGAGGCTTTTATTTGGTATTTTTATTCATCACTTTAGATTCGTTTAGCTACGAGAATTTTTTATTATTATATTGTTAGGAATGAGGCTTTTATTCGGTATTTTTATTCTCAGCACATTAAATTCTTTTAGTACCGCGAGAACAATATTTTTTAGTATTATAATATTAGCAATTTTTCTTTCTCTTTCCTCGCACAGAAATGTTCAATTCAATTTTATATAGTGTTAGTATATTTTATGGAGATCGTGTAAACGCAAGAAATACTTTGGGAAATTTATTTATTTTAATAGAGTGATTTAATTTTATTCGACTCAGTCGAACGAGGAGTGTGTAATAAGTTAAGTTAAAAATTCTCCCCCATTTGCAAAACATTAAGAATTGAAATTCAAAGAATTCTGCAGACCATCAACAAAGTAGATAATACGGGATTCCTATATTTCACACTTCCTCAGATAACAGAGTCGAAAAGCACCATCGTTATGCTCGGTTCTTTATTTATCCGCATTCGACAACGTAACAATCTTATTTTTTTTTTCTCGATGTCAATGTCAGAACCAACACACAGACGATATTGTAATACGTTATGTAAAACGTTAAGAGAATAGACTAATATGCTTACATAAAAGCACTTTGCAGAATTTGCAACAAAGAGTGTCTCTCCAATGGCTAACTTGAATCATTCGAACATGTTCGATCATTTGCATTTGCACAGCGTAAAAAGTGATCAGCTGATTATAATATAATCGGTGTTTAGCATGCTCGGTAATTCTCGTGTTTTTATACAATCGGGAAAATTCAAATTATTCGATGATCAATCTTTTTCCCCACCGGACAGGTTTGCAAAAAGCCTAATGACAACGATTACAGTGTACAGGATGGAAGGAGATATAAACGCGTTTTTTTTTTATAAACGCAGGATGAACTACTTTTGGTTAACGTCTTGTTAAGAAACTTGTTGCGGGTAATTATATGTTCCATTCGAACGGAACGATATCATCGTCGCGAATGATTTTAATTAAGAGTCATTATCCCCCGTGTCGCCGATGAAACACTTAAACGTCGATCAAGTTTGATACTCGTAGAATGGGTATAATGACGTGAATATGCATGTCCGGCGCTATTGACGTACACGATCGGAACATAAACAATCTTCCTTGTACGTGTCTCGTTTGTTGCGAAGAAGCGTGCGGGAAAGTTGATGCGGATTTATTGCGTTCGGGGAGACACGGAGAAATTTTTAAAAATAGCGCCTCCGACCACGAAGCGCTTCGATCGTGAAGCAATACACCTCCCACATCGATTTCTAGCAACGCCAACATGAAGTTTTCCTCCCACCGCACGAGTGCTTAGACACTTCGAGAAACGAAGTGGCTGGAGAGCCCGATAAAATCTAGAAATTCTTTAGAAAACGCCGGTTTTTAGTGTTTATTCCAACGTGTGTAATGTGAAACAATTTCTTCTGTGTTGCAACTTAATGGCCGGCGGGGAGGTATGGAATAAAAAAAAAAAAAGCGAATGTTCGCGCGGCGGCAATATTTCGAATTTTTCCTTCATCGCATTTGTGACGAGGCAAAATTTACGCTCGTAGAAAGATTAACTATGATGCGCGGAGATAACGACGTCAATTAGAAACGTGAACATAATCGGACGCTTTTTATTTAGCGGCAAAAACGCTCTGAGAGGAAAATGTAAAAGTTGTACATTTAATTCGATCAAAGTGAATCAAATAACTATTTATTTAAAAAAATATATATATATTATATAATATAATATATGATAGATATGTTATATTATATATTATATATTATATATTTATTATTATTATTATTTTTTTTTTTTAATATATTATATTTTTATTTTTAAAATAAATAGTCATTTGATTCACTTTGATCGAATTAAATGTACAACTTTTACATTTTCCTTTCAGAGCGTTTTATATATACAATATATATGTATCGAACTAGTAGGATTCGCGGCAAACTATAATTTTGATTTGATCAGCTCCTTTTATGAATTTTGGCTGGTTTCTTTTTAAAGTCACCGATTCTGCTTCCTTAAACTTTGCGACTAATTGTAACACGTATGAGAAACATGTGTATCTCTCTCATTAAACGTAGCAACAGTTCGACGAGCACGCTCATCAGCTCCATAAATAAAAATTATTTCTACTCGTTCTTCTAAAGAATACACCATCTTATACAATTAATTGTACCAGGATATAGTATCTCTTGTTACGATAGATTCACACTTGACTAAATAGCAAGCGAGTTGTGCTAATTCAGTTACGTTGTAATTCAATTGCATATTTGAATTACATTGTATTTCAGTTACATTGTAGTTCAACTACGTCATAATTGAATCAAGTAATTCAAACCTTTCAATTAACTCAATTAATAATTATTTTAATCGGATGTGTAATTAAAATACAATATAATTGAAATATTTTAATCGGATCGAAAAAAGATTTGGATTATAAATTATAACGTGATCGAATTACAATGTAATTCAATTACTTTATAATTATAATTCCTGGAGTAATTCAATTGTAATTCTGCACAACTCTGTTAAATAGTACAATCTTATATGTGAAAGACAGACAACATAAACAAGGGATCGATAGAAGACAATTTTGTTTTGAAACGGTAGGTGCTGGTACAACTGGAAAACATCAACGATTTGCCTCAAAGAAATTTACACAATGCCTCGCTCTATTTCTCTTTAAATATCTCCGAAGCTAGTGGGCGGATAAGAAAAAGTATCGCACGAAAATTGCTGGTTTTTTTTACGTACAATAAGATCCCATAATAAGAAATATAGGTTTCCATTTGAAAAAACAAAGTTGACCTTGAAAACGTCACCCAAATTGAAAGCTGATACTGTCTCCCTCTTTCCCCCTCGAAATCCTTGAACACGTGTTTTACAAATAAACACTCTGTGTAGAGAAATCACTGTGTTCCCCTCGAGTCCCACAATAGGGGGTTGATAATTTTATACACAAGCCGGCTTGTGAATATTTTCACAAATCTGGACTCACCCGGGACTCGTTTTTTCGCACGAAGATCGCAGATCCGCAGATCCCGATGATCCTGCCGGCTCCCATAGGCTCTTGATCCGCAAACAACGCGACAACGTTGCAACAAATCTCCGCTCGTCGGACACCTGACACGTCAGAGTCCCCGGTTCTCTCTTAGCACTAGATTTACCAGTACCAGTGAAAATGACTGGTTTTGCAATTTCAATTCAAAATTCCTACTGCATGTAACATTTTCTTTCCGAAATGATATCACGACTTTTGTAGCCATAACTAAAGAATCAGTTTTATGAACTTTATATTATTTTATATCTATTCGTATCAAATATATTTTTTGTTATTGACACTTATACCAGTACCAGTCGAAATGACTGGTTTCGCAATTTCAATTCAAAATTCCTACTGCATGTAACATTTTCTTTCCGAAATGATATCACGACTTTTGTAGCCATAACTAAAGAATCAGTTTTATGAACTTTATATTATTTTATATCTATTCGTATCAAATATATTTTTTGTTATTGACACGTATACCAGTACCAGTCAAAATTACTGGTGCATGTTTCTATGCGATGAAATGACATTAGGGCAGCTACAACAATTGAGAAGTACTGCAACGTTTTTTCGGGTCAGAATATATGATTCCGAGAAAATCATGATTCTGATGCAGTTCGCTAGCGGCCCTTGGAATTGTATATTTACTCAGGGTTTTGGACCGCACATAAGGTTTTCCTTGGGTCCCGGACACTTGGCTATCTGTAAGTGCGAACTCGATACTCGGGGTTTCTGAGTGTCTTGGCCGTGCTCGGTCGTGCCAATGTCTATAAATCTATTTTTCTATTACACTTAATATTATTCAACTTTTTTTGTCATTTTTTAAAAGTAAATGAAGACTTGAAACACCACTAAGCATTTTTTCTGAAGACCAGTCATTCTGACTGGAAATAGATATACTTAACACTAGAACTACCAGATAAGTCAATATGACTTGCTCCGAATTTTTTCTTTTAGAAATAACGAAATTGTAAATATGCTTTCATGGGAAAATGTTTAATAAACTTCTCTATCGAAGTAGATATTTGAACAAAACTGGTATGAAATCTAAACAACTGCAATTTTGTTGTTGTCATAAGGCAATGTAACTTAAAATTGTTCGACACGAGGACTTTCTATTGAACAAACTGGCAATCGTTTAATACGAGAACCTCGCGTTAAACAATTATTTGAGAAGAAGATCTCCATTAACACTAGAACTACCAGATAAGTCAAAATGACTTGCTCCTAATTTTTTCTTTTAGAAATAACGAAATTGTAAATATATGCTTTCATGGGAAAATTTTTAATAAACTTCTCTATCGAAGTAGATATTTGAACAAAACTGGTATAAAATCGAAACAACTGCAATTTTGTTGTTGTTATAAGGCAATGTATGCCAGTTGCATTTACTGCTTGGTAGTTCTAGTGTTAAATAGCCGGTAAATCTAGTGTTGGTGATCCGTCACGTGTCCCCAGAAATCACGTCCGATAATTACCGGGTCGCTTAATTAACGCTTACCCCGGCCTCTCTCGGGTTTACATGCTCACAATGGTGATTCGCAGCTGGTCTAATCTGCTCGATCGTTTTCGTTCCAGGAACCGAGGAACCGTCGTTCGCAGCAGCAAGAAGAAGAAGAAGCGACGGGTGGTGGTCCCGGAAGGTATCTCCGGCTTTCCATGAGAAGAAGCTCCGCCGACCTTTCCTCGTACGTGAGAATAACGACGAGAGCCCGGCCTTGAGGTGCGGAGAAGAAGAAGAAGAAGAAGAAGAAACAGAGTTGGCAGAAGCAGCAGAACAGAAGAAGAAGAAGAAGAAGAAGAAGAGTGGTCGTCGTGCAGAGAGGGAACACGGGGCACCGGGAGAGATTTATTCGAGTTTCACAACCTCTCTCGATCAGCAGCGACGGTCGTGACCTCGATAGAGCTCATCCACCTGGCTGGATAGCTCCGTTCGCCGTCGAGTAGCCGAAAAGGTCGGGGAACAGGTCTCTGGAAGAAAAAGTATCCGAGTCGCGCCGTGGTACCTGCCATCATCGTTGGCTGCCAAGTGCCACCGGAAGTCGCGCGATGTAGTGGTCCCGTGGTGTATTTTTTTTTTTCTTTTCGTCGAGGAGATTCGGGACTCTTGAGCGAGAAACAGTGTTTTCGAGGAAGCAACTAGATTTTCGTTGCACGGTCCCTCCCACGTGTCCCAGCAACATGAAGACCATGTGCGACGAGGATCCCGTCGACGAGCAGAGCAACGCCGGTACGCAAACGGCCACGGCCAGCAAGGAGTTCGGTCAAAGGACACTGAGGTCCTTGAAGAAAGGCCTCGGCAGATTGTGGAGGAGGCACAGGGGTAACGCCTCCATCACCGAGTACGACCCCTGCTATAAGGTCGCTTATCTTGGGAACGTTCTCACTGGATGGGCCAAGGGTACGTGAATTGGTTTATCTGATTTTCTTTGTGTCTCGCGATGCGCTGCCGACCGGGCCCGGTCATTAAGTTCCTGGCTAAGCCTAAGCGAGCTATAGCCGCGCTAGCCTAACGTTCCTGCCGAGTCGCAACGCGTCTGATTCTCCTAATTGATGACATTCACTTTTCAAAGCGATCCTCTAGCGCTCGCTTTTCCTCCTCCGACGGCCAACGATCGCGTGAAAGCGTTACAGCGTCGGTTTTCGTCGGCGCCGACAGCGAAACCGATCGTTTTAGGGGATCTGCCTAGGGGAATCGCCTAGGGAAGTTGCGAAAATCTCTAATCATGGGATTAGATGTCGCGAAAATATTTATTATAGTGGTTATAGTCCTCATATACCAGCAAAATGCTGTGTGGAACTTCTTTATTTTTAATAATGTTATTATGGTACTTTTATCGGCATATTCGTCACTTTTTCGTGATTAACACGTTGACTGCCGTGTCATCCATATGTGGGTGACGGAATTATTTGTCCAAGTTTTAAAATGAATTTTTACGCTAATATATTAATCGTATCAAATTTTTCAAGGATCTGTAAAATGCCAGAAAGTTGGTGGACTGCTCAATACCATACATATAATTTTTTTCAATTTTTATTTCATTAAATAACACATTGATTTGATGGAATTTTTGAGGTTTCTAGCTTGGCAGTCAAAGTGTTAATCGTACCAAATTAGGACCTGTAAAATGCCAGAAAGTTTTAGGACTACTCAATACCAGACATATAATTTTTTTCAATTTTTATTTCATTAAATAACACATTGATTTGATGGAATTTTTGAGGTTTCTAGTTTGGCAGTCAAAGCGTTAATATTACACCAAACACACACGACACAGTTTGGATTATATTTGTCAGTTTAATCCGTGATACTGTAAAACCTAATCGAACTACACAGAAAAAGATTGCTACCTGAGTTACATAATTGTAAAGGTTAAATCTTTATTGCCTTGTACAAGGAATCTTGTTGTATATTTGCATCTTTAGACTGGACTATTTGCACGTAAAACACGATAATGATGTGGAGAATTTATAAATCATACGACTGGAGGATAAGCACAAAATAATTACGAATTCCCATTTGTAGCTGAAACTCCGTTTCGTTTACGAAACAACGTCGGTGTTTATGAAACACTTCATTCACGTTGCTGAGTTCATCTGCGGAATGTGTTTAAACGATGCTTCTCTATTCTCTGTCTGTCTAACATTGTAGGCTGTCTCATTCTACTGCGACTTTACACCGGGAAAAAATTTGCCATCGTTAAATTCTCTTTTCATTTGTCAACAAAATGGAAAATTGCCCGATTATAAGATCGGTGGATATAAATAGTTTTTCTTCATTTGCAACGAGTTAGAACTATAAGAGGGACCCATAATTATTTTGAAATCTAAATCAAGCTTTGTAGTGAATTCAGGTTTTCATTTCTTAATTTATTGTATAATCTCCATCATTATCAAGGACAGCTATCTTAAAATCGGAAGGTATTCGTATTTACAACCGAACAAGTTCATATAATATTACAGCTCGACACAAATGTTTTCTCTTCCAATGAAAAAACATTTTGCCATCTCGATTTTGCTGCAGTATTTATTCTCGCAAATAATACTATCAAAAAATTAACAGCTCTCATTTTGCTATACCAAAAGGACAATTGCAAAAGCATTTGGAACCGAACAAGTTCATATAATATTACAGCTCGACACAAATGTTTTCTCTTACAATCAAAAAACATTTTGCCATCTCGGTTTTGCTGCAATATTTATTCTCGCAAATAATACTATCAAAAAATTAAGAGCTCTCATTTTGCTATACCAAAAGGACAATTGCAAAAGCATTTGGAACCGAACAAGTTCATATAATATTACAGCTCGACACAAATGTTTTCTCTTACAATCAAAAAACATTTTGCCATCTCGGTTTTGCTGCAATATTTATTCTCGCAAATAATACTATCAAAAAATTAAGAGCTCTCATTTTGCTATACCAAAAGGACAATTGCAAAAGCATTTGCAACCGAACAAGTTCATGTAATATTACAGCTCGACACAAATGCTTTCTCTTACAATCAAAAAACATTTTGCCATCTCGGTTTTGCTGCAATATTTATTCTCGCAAATAATACTATCAAAAAATTAACAGCTCTCATTTTGCTATACCAAGAGGACAATTGCAAAAGCATTTGCAACCGAACAAGTTCATATAATATTACAGCTCGACACAAATGTTTTCTCTTACAATCAAAAAACATTTTGCCATCTTGGTTTTGCTGCAATATTTATTCTCGCAAATAATACTATCAAAAAATTAACAGCTCTCATTTTGCTATACCAAAAGGACAATTGCAAAAGCATTTGCAACCGAACAAGTTCATATAATATTACAGCTCGACACAAATGTTTTCTCTTACAATCAAAAAACATTTTGCCATCTTGGTTTTGCTGCAATATTTATTCTCGCAAATAATACTGCCAAAAAATTAAGAGCTCTCATTTTGCTATACCAAAAGGACAATTACAAAAGCATTGTCGCTAGCCAATAATAACGTGGTTTAACCTGTCAATTATGTCTCGTTAGTTGATCATCGTGAAGATCTCCTAAATCCAATTCTACTATTAAACGGGTCAGTAAAGTTTACGAGTGCCGACAAGAAAGTTAGTTATTCACTCTTGTCGCACCGGCGATTAAGTGAACGCGGTTGGTCTCGTTTGTTTGCGGATCTTCCGGCCAACGAAGGCCACGTCACGTCCGGGAACGTCACCTGGCCCGTTTCGGTGGGAAATTGAAAATTTGGCTGATCCTCGAATTCCACGGTGTATAGACAAATAAGGTGCTAGCGAGATAATGAAGTGGTCAGCGGCCTCTGACGCGGAATACTAACAATTCTCTGTTAATCACCGCTGTTGCCAACCGCTTTCTCACCCGTATCTGGTGTACGCAAACGTGTCTCGTGTTCCTTTTACGAAACCGCTCGAACGAACTGCAGCCTTGTCTTCTTTCCAGCTTTAATGGGGGATCTTGAATATTTTATAAGCCATTAAACGTCAATAACGATTCCGAAATAACTATTAATCGTAGGTTACTCAATGAACAATATTGACAGTGCTGGCGGACCGGTGAGAGGGACAGATTTATTTTCATATCGTCGAACGATCTCGTCATTTGTTTTCAAACCGGTATTCGGCACCGGTCGTTTAACCCAGTTACCAAGACGGCTGCGATAGCTAACAATTATTCTTTTTCTTTTTTTTTTACAAGAGTAATTTTTTTATCATTATTAACGCACTATGAATAATAAACGAAGCGATGCCTCCATTTCGAATCGAACCGATTGTATTTGCTAATTAAATTAAAACGGAAATTGACGGTCTTCAAATTTTACAATCGCTTCGACGCCGCTGAATTTATTGCTTATGGTTGTGCATTTCGTTCGACATCAATTATCGTGACGGAACCTTGACAGTTTAATGACCGTTTGCAATCGATAGAGACAAAATGTAAATTCGAGTATTCAGAAATTCTGAAATTCATATCTTCTGAATAATCGTGTGTTTATTTTTTCTTTTTGAATCGGAAATTAGTTTCGCAAGACAGAAATAACAGCTGGGTAAAGTGGCCGGTTTAAATAGTGAATAGTAAATGTAATCCTATTTATTTTAAAGTGTACGTACAACTTTGAAAATTAAAGTATTTTACTATAAATACAAATATTTTAGTGTAAAATATTAAATAGTACCTACTTGAAATATTTATTTCGCCAACTATTGCCCACCTCTGACAGAAAGGAAATTGCAAAGCAACCCGAATGCCTTGCAAATTGCAAGAAACGCTAAACATACTATTAATTGTACGAGGAGTGCCACTTTAATGCAAACGAACCGGTAACGTCGATGCAAATGCTCTTTTTCACTGATTGAAGCATCGAAATAATCATCGTTCACGATCAGTGTCATACGATCCTTAATATATGCAGAACGATCGAGAATCTGGGAAATCTGCGTCGTTTCCCGAACACGAACGAAAGTGAACTATCCCAACGGTCGCGCGAGAGGATCATAATGAAATTCAGCAAAAAAAGAACCAGTTTTGTTAATTAACAGAGAAAACGCGGTTCGGAGTGGTTTTCTGCGGTCGACAGACGTTTCCTGGGGATTCTAATTATTACGTAGGACGAAGAAATTCCCGGCGTGGCACGTGTAGGATACAGTCGCCTCGGAAAGTAAGTTAACGATCGTAATTTATCGGGGAATGAACGTAATTATGTTCGATAATAACGATACTGATGTTTCACGGGACTTTTTCCTCCTTTTGGTGTCGCGCGTCAATAAAAACGGAACGACCATTCGAGTTCACAGGAATGAACACAAATATGAGAAAATATGGAAACGGGTCAAAATGCGCAATGATTAGAAAAATGAAATAAAAGACGGTAAATGTGGCATTCTTTTACGTCCGCTACAGCTTGAACTCGTTCGTGTAAATAAGAAAGATGAGAAGTAATGTCGGTGTCATTTTCTTTTATTATATTTAGAATAATATCACATGGTTTAATATCGCAAATTCAATCTGCCAGAATGATTAAAAAATATATAAAATAGAGAAAATCTGCGGTAAATAGGGGTGTGTATAGGGAACATGAAATTTTTTTGGGGTTTTGGAACGGGTACCCGAAAATTTCGAGATTCTCGAAATAATGGGGATTCCTTAAAGGAAAATCGAAATTTCCGGGAAACCCGATTTTTTCGGGGATCTCGAAATTTTCGGGGAACCCGATTCTTTAATCTCGGAATTTTCCGGAAACCCGATTCTTTAATCTCGGAATTTTCCGGAAACTCGATTTTTTAATCTCGGAATTTTCCGGAAACTCGATTCTTTAATCTCGGAATTTTCGGGAAACCCGATTCTTTCAGGAAACTCGAAATTTTCGGGAAACCCGATTCTTTAATCTCTGAATTTTCCGGAAACCCGATTCTTTCAGGAATCTCGGAATTTTCGGGAAACCCGATTTTTTCGGGGATCTCAAAATTTTCGGGGAACCCGATTCTTTAATCTCGGAATTTTCCGGAAACCCGATTCTTTAATCTCGGAATTTTCCGGAAACTCGATTCTTTAATCTCGGAATTTTCGGGAAACCCGATTCTTTCAGGAAACTCGAAATTTTCGGGAAACCCGATTCTTTAATCTCTGAATTTTCCGGAAACCCGATTCTTTCAGGAATCTCGGAATTTTCGGGAAACCCGATTCTTTAATCTCGGTATTTTCCGGAAACCCGATTCTTTCAGGAATCTCGGAATTTTCGGGAAACCCGATTCTTTCAGGAAACTCGAAATTTTCGGGAAACCCGATTCTTTCGGGAAGTCGACTCCACCCTTCCCGACTCACCCCGATTCATCAGGATTCCGATATATTTCGGGGGGTTCTCTCTCGCACACACCCCCTGCGGTAACCCATATCTTTATCTTGTACCGCGATGTACGTTGCTTAAACTGTAAATATCACACAAGGAACCACACCTCGACTCCACTCACTGTACCGTTGCCAGAATGATTAAAGAAACACATTTTTACATCCTTTTTCTCGTGACGAAGGAAATTTCAATTTTGTCCGAAGGTCCGCCCGATCAAAAAAGACAACGCATAAAAATGGCTGTCATTTCTATCGGACGCTCCTTGCATCAAACGTGCTCGGCTCGAGAAAAATCAAAGTTTTCGGGTCAACGAATACGGGTTACCTTGTCGGCGTCCCCGTTACACGAAAACGAGCCGAACGTCATGGCAGAGAGTGTCGGGATTATTTATAGTGTTCGCGGGTCTTTTTCCAGGCCGACCTTACCCGTCACCGTTGAATCGAATCCGCGATTTAGGCTAGTTAGACACGGGCGACCTTGCTCTCCGGCCGGCTAGCCGCAAGAAGTATTGCGCACTTCCGGTTGGTCGTTCACGTATCCCGTGGCCCGAGATCGGAAGTACTCACGTTTATCCTCGGTGCCGCCTTTAATTGCCGTTCCTCGGCAGAGCTTAATTGCGGTCGCCTCGGACTGCAAGCTAACTATCGTAATTTCTGATATTAATATAATTGTGTCGCGCGAACCGGTAAACACGCGCAGTTTTTAGAAAATCATTATACAGAGCTCATTATAAATGATCTGTCGACTGAGAATTTTTATACAAAATAACAATCTCCACGAAACAGCATCCAAGAAGATTGTTTCTTTTTCTAAAGAATTTTTGTGCATTTGCAGTTACTGCATCTGCGAGAAACAAGAGCCACTGAAAAATTTCTTTTGTTTAATCATTTCAGTGTACAGTCATAACTAGACTACGGATTTTTATACAAAATAATAATCTCCAAGAAACAGCAACCACAAGAAGATTATTTCTTTTTCTAAAGAATTTTTGTGCATTTGCAGCTACTGCATCTGCGAGAAACAAGAGCCACTGAAAAATTTCTTTTGTTCAATCATTTCAGTGTACAGTCATAACTAGACTACGGATTTTTATACAAAATAATAATCTCCAAGAAACAGCAACCAAGAAGATTGTTTCATTTCTAAAGAATTTTTGTGCATTTGCAGTTACTGCATCTGCGAGAAACAAGAGCCACTGAAAAATTTCTTTTGTTCAATCATTTCAGTATACAGTAATAACTAGACTGTGGATCTTTGTGCAAAATAAAAATGTTCCACCTGAATTGCAACAAACTCTCGAGTGAAATAGCTATTCTTTCTCAATATGCTTAACAGGTTTAAAATACTGTAACAGCATTTAAAAATTTTCCCCATGTTTTTACTGTTTCAAAATACGCCTGTCAATTTTTGTCATAAATGCATAAAATCCGCAGTCTAGTAATTACCGTTGTATCTTCAATAATTATGCTGTACCAAAAGGGAGGTTGCGCCGATCCCGGAGCGTAACGGTTCTAGCTGGTGGGATCGGATGATCGTGTGCTGGAACAAAAAGACATTTTCCTATTGTAGATCTTTCCCGCGGGTGAAAGTATCGATCGCGCTTATCCGGTTGCGTTGCGGTCGATTATCCGAATGATTTTCATCTTTTGTTCCCCGGGTACAGGCAGCGTCAGCGGCGCGCGGTCGATTTTGCGGGAAAACGAGTCACGATCGATCGGGTCCGATCCGATCCGCGACTGACGACCTTCCATTATGGAAAACAGTAAATAGTCCGGTGGCCGGGGACAGCCAGGAATTAATTAATCACGGCGAAGTAGGCGGTTGCGAATAAACGTACCGTAATAATGACGTTCCCGATGATTGAGGCCGACCCAGTCGGAGGCGAAGGTATGCAGAGAAAGTAGGAGCCCCCTCCGTATACGCCTATGTCCGGTCGTTGCACCGAGAGCAATACTTCTTTCTTTCGGATCTCTCCGTAACATTGGCCAGTGTGAATTTCAACCCAGACGTTCGATCGATTCTTTTTTAAACAGTCTGGCACGGGCCGACGCGACGCGCGACGGCGCGCAGTGGGCAAAATCGGCATTTTTGGATTCAAAATCAAAGAACTTTCGATAGGAACGAGGTAGAGCGATGAAATTTTTTTTAAACGAAAGCTGCAACCTTGTAGAATATGGGAAAAAATAGGGAGATTACGGTACGAACGTTTTTTAACCTTGAGAAAATTCGTTAAACGTGCACAATTTCGAGAAAATTTTAGTTTTTCCACTGCCACGCGCGGAAAACATTTTTTTTTTTTAACATGCTATATATCGTTTCCCATAGATTTTTTCACGCTGATTTCAAATCTGTTTTCAAAATTTGTCCACGACCTCTGGTTTTTGCAAAAAAATAGATTTTTGTGACAGAAAAAGTAATGAAATCATTTTTTCGTTAAAACGATTTAATAACACACTAGTTTGAAGGTTTATCGTATTCTCATATGTAAAACACAATAAAAATAACAATAATGACGTATTTGAACGTTCTCAGTTCACGAAACATGAAACACTTCACATCTCGTCATCACTTGACGTATCGCTGCCATTGCTACTAGCACTACTTTCTGCAGGCTGTGTGTGGCTGTAATGTAATATAAATTAGATATCATAATTATATTTTCATTTACAGAGGAAGTAAGGTAAGTATTTAATCTTTTTAACTTGCTTAACATTTTTCCGCGCGTGGTAGTGGAAAACCGAAAATTTTCTTGAAATTGTGCACGTTTAACGAATTTTCTCAAGGTTAAAAAACGTTCGTACCGTAATCTCCCTATTTTTCCCATATTCTACAAAGTTGAAACTTTCATTTAAAAAAAAATTCATCGCTCTACCTCATTTCTATCGAAAGTTCTTTGATTTTGAATCTATGACTAAAACACGAAATTTAGTAAAATTTGGCCAAAAAATCAACCGTTGAATGCATATTGCTTTCTAAATATTCATCCACCTTGAAAATAAAAAATTAATAAATAACATTACTGTAACAAATGGTTAAAGTTGGAAGTTTTGAAGATAGCCTTCCTCATGGAAAAAATTGCTTCTCTTCTTTGAGATGCCCTGACGATCCTTTTTAATATTTTCCTTCCAATTTTTTTTTTTTTATAAATGAAAGGTTTATCTTTAAGCTGTTAATTACCATTGTCGATTAAAAATTACTATTCATAATGTACAGAACGTACATTACCGTTAAACATACGTGTCTATTCGTAATGTACATGTATTAAACGTGTTATGCCGAATGCAATGTAGAAAATTTTCAAAATTCTCAAGACTTCGCAAGGAATATCTTCTGTATCATACGAGATCATAGAATTTTACAAAATGGAGTATTCTCAGCATACTTTCTTCTACACAATCATGTAAGAATTATTTGCCATCTCGTCCAACATCACGCGTTATTATTGCTTAAAGTCTCCCGCAAAAAAATGTTGTATCGATCGCTGTCACATCCAGTTCCAAACAATTGTTGCTATTCTCTCCAGTAGTGCAACCATTAAGGATATATCTAAAAGAGAAATTAGATTTCTTTCCACCGAGTCGTCGAGCATTTTCTCTAACTGCTTTTACCATTTTCGAAACCGAACCTATATAATTTAATGTTCCGATACACATTTCCGTTCGATTATTGATGCTCCAGCAGTTTAGCGTCGAACATAATTATAGTAAATATTTCATCGTATCTGAATAGAAAGTGGATGCGACATTAATAGGAAACTGCGTTTCTAATCCTGATTTAGATTTATCGAATTGATCCAGGATTAACCCTGGATATCTAAGCTTTAAAAAAAAAAAGTGAAAATTGCAACTTTCGCATCCTGTCAGACGATTTATCAAATGCTCCAAATTAAAAAATTCAACACCAAAAATATTTTTCACAGTATTTATTTTTATTTCGTTGTAAAGCATTTTTCTGCCAAATAGAAAGCGTGTTTCTAATTCGCATTTAAATTTCCTTCAGTTTTCGCAGTTATTGGTCGCGTTCGAATTTATAAAGATGGCGGACATAGTGAAACCAGAACAGGTCAGAGTACGAATTCAGGTGACACTTCTAATGGACGGTGTCCGCAAAGAATGAAGATCAAGAATTCTACTTGTTCGCGAGTGACGCGTGACTCGAATTAAATGATTGAACTGCATTCAGCCGTGCTTTCATGATCTATACGCTGCTCCAATGATCCTTGGCCTCTTGTGGGTAGTAGATGGCCGATGAATGGCAAAAATCGTTGTTCTTTGTTTGCTCACAATAAATGGATCACGCAAGAGCAGTCCTCGTTTTGTGCCATTTATGTCCGCGCGGTTGGATAATTACGATGCTCGGACAATAAGCACAATTAGACGTGTGTTCGTTTACGCATTGAGCTCAATTTGAAACGCTTACTATTACGTTTTTCCAAAGCTGCAATCATTTTGTATTATTTAACGTTCTCTATCTCTCGACGCAGTTCTCAAATTAGTCTTCATTTACCCAATTTATGCTGCTAATTTATACAAAAATATACAATAGTATTAATAATGGTAACAATGATCTGTGTGTAACAAAAATGAGAAATAATTCCTTTTTTTTTTCGTAAATATTTTTCCTGATAAATATTTATTGGTCGCCAAGCGTTACAGAAATTCTTTTAAAGCAGATAAAATTAGAAAAATGATTTGTAATACACAAAGTGAAATCGATCGGTCAGTAATAATTTGTAATATAAATCGTGAAGATTTCGGAAAATGATTGAATTGTTATCGCAGGGACACGGTGCAACAGTTACAGAGAGCAATCGCATATTTTATTAGGCGAGATGTTCTGCGCATAAATGGCGTCGTATAAGGTCACTGCAAAACTCAATATTTTACGAGATACTTCGCACCATTACCGATCGCGCGTACAATACTATGCCTATGTATAAAAATAATTTGCCATGTCGCTAACGTGTTCGGTAACACCTAAATGTTTACAGTTTATCACCAATACCGTCATAGTTCTTGAGAAATTAAATCAAATTCCGTCTGTTCTCAATGACTTAACCTTACGTTGTTTACGCTCGTTGTTCAAGGAATTGATTTGTGCAGAGGAGACGAGACAACGCCATTTTGAAACGGTCGCGTTAAATCGTGCCAACTGCATTTTCCTGATTAGCGATCTCAATAGAGCACAAATGGAAGAACGTTGTAGCCGAGTTTATTTTCTAATTTCAAGTCTCTTGCGTTCCGAAGAATGTTTTTACTCTGTGTAAAATAAGTAAATCTGTAAATAATAAGTAAATAATTTCAATATGAAAGAGAGGATACGGGGAACGGATTTTTACAGAGCGTATTAGCGGAGGATTAATTTTTCGAGAAAAGGGATTATAGGACGGGATGACATCAGGATCTATTCGCATGCGTTCTGGAAGTAGCGCGAAGGTCAGCGAGATCAAGATCCAGGTAAAACTGGAAACTGTTAACGCGATTTCGAGGGACCTGCGCCACCGGATGGCATGCCATTACCTTCGAAGCACGAAATCTGATGTTCTTTCGTCCACAATATTCATTTACTGCGAAGAAAACGAACAAGTAACGACACTTCCACGCTCCACATTACCATGTAAATTATAAATGTTAATGGAAGATCATTTTTAAGGAAGTCTCAATGAACCATAGCAAGCTAACTGGACTGCGGATTTTATGCGCTCGTGACAGAAATGTGCAAATGAAATACGAAATCGAAAACATATAAAAAACATTTCGAACTAAGAGAACTTATTAAAATGATTAAGAGAAGTAAACAACCGAGATACTATTGCCCAATATATATTCTACGTACCAACAATACGAGTACACTGGGTCCATATTTTCTGCAATTATGCAAATGAACTGAGGGTTTTATGCGTTTACATAAGAAATGTCTACGTGCAGGGAACTGTTAAAGCACCAGAAAAATATGCACATGTTATTTTTGAATATACACTACCGCTCAAAAGTATCCGGACACTCTTATAAACTCAAATATCTTTGTTGTTTCTAAAGATACGTAAAATATGGTAAGGACAAAGTTGAATGGTACAATGGGGCTGACACGATGCTATAAGAAAATTTTGAATGACCTTCGAATAATTATTGTCACTGAATTCCTAATGAAAGGGACTATTATTGTAGGTGTTTAAAAAATGGTGGTTCCATTTTTAAAAAAGTCAAGGTGACCTCTTGATATCTCTAAAAAAATCACATAAAAACAAAATTTTTTTATAGCATCGTGTCAGCCCCATTATACCATTCAACTTTGTCCTTACCATACTTTACATATCTTTAGAAACAACAAAGATATTTGAGGTGCAAACTTTAGGTGACACCCTGTATATACGTAATTTTTAATTTAGAACGTCAGATATTTCACGAGAAACTAATAAAAATCGATTTTGGTCCCTATTTTAGGCACTGAAATCTTTGATGCAATGCTAATAACGATATTTCGCAATTGTCCGAATACTTTTGAGCGGTAGTGTACATAAAATTGTCAAGGAGATATATTGTAATTGGTGGAGAAACTTAAAGTTTTGCACAAAGATCTGCAGTTTAGATGGAACTGAGCTTATTATTATTATTATTGCAGAAATATTACTTTCAGCAACGAACGAATTGATCTTTCTTTCGTCCGTGTTTTATAAAATAAAATTTTATTCCAAAGAATATTCTTAGAACTGTAAGTGTACGGTCGACTCGAGAGGATTTTCCAAGAAAATGGTGCAATAACCGAGTCTTCCAGAAGTCCTGGTGGAATTAACATTGACATTAAACGTCGCTTCCGAGCATCGAGCAGAACTATATTTAGCCTCGCCGAAAATAGCTGGAAAATTAAATCCCCGGCGATTTATTTATTCGCTCGACAGAAAAGTACGGCGAAAAATTATACAACACTGTCACCGTCCGTCTCGTTCCTCGTTTTCATAGAACCATTGATCTTCCGTCGAACCTAATCTCCTGGCAGATTTTTTTCGCCGCATTCCAGACCGTGTAAAACACTTGGGAAACACGTCTCACCGGAGACTTCCTTTGTAAAAACGGAGATAAATGCACGCGATTACGTGCAGAACGAGCGATTACGCGTTGAATAACGCATCGGATGAAAATGAGGATAATCCTTTGACACCTCCGAGGCCCTATCTATCATGGCTGCCAATGCGGAGTGACGGAACGTTCGTGTTCCAAGAACTCTTATTGCTACTCGGTTACGCGAGCCTGAGAAATCGTAGCGTTAGCTTCGAGGAAATTATGCGAACGTGTTTGTGTGTAGACGCTAACGAGATGAGTCTACAATGTTTCAACACCGGTAAAAATGTAACAGTGCTTGCTAACGCGAGCCCATTTCTGCGTACGAGTGTAGCCAATGGCATTCGAGACGACCTCGGAAGCGTCACACTCAGTTCGTATTGTTTACAAATTTGTCGAATCAAATTTCTCTGAAATTAAAAAATTTGTATTTGACTGAGAAACATCGACACACCCTGTATTTCTAATAATAGATTAGAGGAATATGGAATTTTAATTTAACTCTGGATAATTTTGTGACAATTTAAAAAAAAAATGTTGAGAATAATTTTGCCACGATTTAAAAATGTGTGCATTTGTTTGTTAATATTATTTTCATTTGGACGATCGTGCCTCGATTTGTGGGAAGGTGACAATGCAGTAATGGCATGCTAAACGCTGCAGTCATTCACGGTATAATTTACATAGCTCTCGTAATACGTTTCCATTAAAGTTATTATGCGCGTAAACAGTATGCGTTTACGATCAGTGCGTGTAAATACAGTGCATTAACTACATATTACGCGGTGCGACGTGAAATATGCAGAACCGTGTGACATAATAATCAGAGTCGTTTGCGAGAACCTTGATACATCGATAAAATTGTATAACAATCGATCGTAAATGAGACTTCCGAATGGATAACCTTTATTCCTTCTAAACATTTTGAAATATTGATGAACCCCTTCGCGACATCTGTTAAGCGGTAAACAAATTGAATATCGAGGAAAATTGACAAGAGAAATTTGGAACATTTACGGAGACCGTTTTTATTGCCACTGAACATTATGGAAATGTTGATAAATCTCGTTATGGATTCGTGTGAAACGTCGTAATACACGTGCGGTAACATTAGTGGCATAAATTCAACATTTCGAGATGTTCGTAAGTCCCATTGTGAATTTTGCAATTTTTAAAACTGTAAAAAGAAAAACGTTTATGTGTATTGACAAGTATTAATGGCGTATGCCCAAAATATTCATAGAAACAGTCCTTATCGTTGCTGAACAGTTTAAACTGTTGATAAAAGTTATTATAGATTATGAATTTTTAGACTTGCAAAACAGCTGATGACACGTGCATAAACGTCGCAGTTACCTACTTAATTTTTGACATAAAACATATTTCAATCAACAAAAGCAATTATCCTTTGACGTTGGAATTTTATAAATTTCACAGTTTCAAACATTTAATCGTTCAAAACATTTTTTAAAGTTACTTTAACCTGTTTGGGGACCTCTAACCTCCAAAAATGAAAGAATTGATGCAGTACAAGTAACATAATTATAAACATCATAATAATATATATATACTTATATAGCCATCTTTAATATTACCGGTCAAATTACCGATTTTACATTTTTTATTTTACAATTATTGGAACTACATGCTTCCATTAAAGAGATTATTCAATAAATTTTGTTCATTTAGACTGGTACCAATCGAGGGACTCTCCTTTAGAGCACATTTCGAATAAACCACTTAAAATGGCAGGTGGGTGGCAAAATTGAAAACAAGGGGGTGCAAAAAGATTAAAATAAATATAATCGTTAATTATACAAACAATCTAGTAAACAAGGAACGTTAAAAAGATTTAATTTTTGCCATAGTATTATCGAAAAACTTGCAATTCATTGACAGACATACGTTGATGTCTACAATAAAAATGTTATTTGGAGAAAAGTTAAAATTGTTTTTTAAAGATGTTGTAAATCGGACGTTTCGTATGCAGCAATCGAATAAAATAGCATTTCGGCCGGCTCTGATTGGAGCAAAGTGAAACAGTTGTGCGGATAATCCGCGATAAAGGATCGACAAGATGGCGGCGGGGGATTTCGAGCTCGACGCGGGGAGTATGCGAGTCGGCCTATGCTCTATCATTGAATTAAGCACATTGTTATCTGACAAATACACGTCATCCCGACGCACGGATAATTTTAGACTCCTGTCGGCGCGGCGGTGCTCAAGGGTAAAACGCAAAATTGTCGCCGGCTCTATTATACAAGCAAATGACGCTACTCCTTCGCGTTTAAAATAAGACGGCACCACGTACATATGTACATACACACGTGCGCGGTATAAACACGCGCGTGCGAAGCGCGCAGCGCATCTGGAAGCTGCACACTCGCCCGACTCGTTCGATTATAATCGAAGATTATAACGCCCCGGCCCGTTGATTGCCGCCGCGGCAATAGTTCGTAGCCCGATCATTTCGTGTCGTTAATATTAATTCTATTAAAGGGAGAATTAATCGATCTACCGGGCCAGTTTATCGCGATCTCCACCGGCGATGTTTTTATCGATCTACCCGCATAGATATCGCAAAAATATTACCAGCCTACAAGCGTTTCTTTTTTTTTTCAAATTGTTGTTACACCGTCTTATAATCTGATCGGTATTATAATCTGAAAAATAAACGGGCAATCTTCGTTTTCCGTCGCGATGCGCTATTATTCGTCAAAACTGCCCTGATCACGTTCATTTGGGGACTATGATCCGCATAAGCACCGCTCTCGGATAACAGTATTTTCGATTTTACGAGTAACGGAGGCTGTACAATTAATTCGAACAGATACATTTCTTTTTCTTCGTTTTACAAATTGAATATTCAAGAAATATAGCACACACCGAGTCTCGAAAACTTTTCAATGCAGAAGTATAGAATATTTTGTAACAACATTTGAAATATTTTGCCGGGAAGAGCGCTCAAAATTGAAGTCTGAAACAAGAACAAAAATACTTTTGCTTTTCAAAACATTGTAAAACGTGGAAAGAAATTATTGGATGGAATTATATTACATGGAATGAAAATGATTTACAACTTCCGTGCGCTGCAATTAGAGATACAATTTTCGAGGGCAATTAGAAAAATATTTTGCCACACGCAGAGACTTCAGAAGCGCATGATAGAGAGCGTAATCGGCGTGTAAACATTCCCGGCAGATAAATCACGTTTGTCGCGTTCGAAATTTCAGTTTCGAGGTTTATCTAATCGTTCGTGCGACGGGAATTCTTCCGGAGGTGTTCCGCGGCCGGAACACGACACGAATCCGAGGTTTTTCCCAGCCGTTCGTTACGTAAATAGAAGAATGGAGAATTAAATCTCCGCGGATGAGACGAGGATGAAAAAAGAGCGAAACACCTCCGCGAGGCGAGATTGAAGCAACAAAACACGGAACTATAGTTAAAAGCCGCGAGGTGTTTGGGGTCGGTCTTCGTTCGCGTGTACGTAATTGACGACGTCTGTGACTTTAATTGTGGGAACGCTACCCACACACCGAAATAATAATAACGACGCCGGTAATTAAAAGAAACTCGCTAGAAAGCATCGAAAGTCGTCTAGATTAAAATCGTTGGGGTACAGTAAAGTCTTGATCTAAGCCGAACGAAGCTGCACGATCTTAGGCAATTCGCCTAAACCCCTCCACTAGGACCGAGAAGCTCATCTAGTAGTATAAACATGGCGCGTAATACCGGGTCGGGCATATCGGTGTGATCCGATCACAAAACTTCTTGAGTTTTAATTATTTTTTTATGAGGTCTTCATCAATTTATTTTTGGCATTTTTCTGATTAACACGTTGACTGCCATGTCATCCATATGTGGGTGACGGAATTATTTGTCCAGGTTTTAAAATGAATGTTTACGTTAATATATTCATTGTGCCAAATTTGATTGGGATCTGTAAAATGCAAGAAAGTTGGAAGACTACTCGGTATCACGCATATAATTATTTTCAATTTTTATTTCATTAAATAACTTACTTTGATTTCATGGAATTTTTTAGGGTTCTGGTTTGGCACTCAAAGTGTTAAAATGACACTAAACACGATTTCATTTGAACTGTATTTCAAAACTGTATTTCAAAACAGTAGTCCTACACGATCTATGTCGCGGACCCGAGGATTCGGCTTAGATCGAGACTATGCTGTACAAATCTTGCAGAGCTACGAGATGGCAAATGTTTTTCTAAAGTCGGTTGGTTCAAGTGGAATTTTTCTTTTCGTTTTTGTGTAGTCCGTGCAGGAAACGACGCGGGTGAATTTTTTTCCAATGACAAGCAGATTTATTTGCCGATGTAAATGAATTATTATTATTGTCAGCGTGCACAAACAAGCCTGCAGAAACCAGAACCTTTGCAGCAGAAAACGATTAACAATAATGAATGCCTTTGAGGATCAATTATTCAGCAGGTTAGTCATGCGCCATTTCTGAAGACGAGCTACCGTATAAATATTCCGAACGTTGCCGAGCCGCTTTTTAACAAATTTATGAAGCCGACGTTTTACGATGTCCAGCCTCTAAGAATACAGTTTGCAATTTTCCAAATGCTTTGCATAGGTCCATTTGCACATGAACACTTTTTGAAAGACTATAAGAGATGGCTTTACAGCGGAGGTGTTACGACTGTTAATGCTGAATGAACATTCTCTGCCATAATTGAAGTGAAGCAAAATAGGAAATTTTGTTTAGATTGTTTTTACAGGTTGAAAATGATGTAACAGGACTTTTAAATTCTTCTTTTTTCTTTCTATTATTCTTTCTTTTCTCAAGCTTGGAAAAACGTATCAGAAAATTGGCGAGACCCGCACAATTACCGATAACAATGTCCGTACTGTCACTATCAACGTTACATATCAACGGTAAATTATTTTTTGTGATAATGACCGAGGGACATAACCATTTTTATTTATTATAATGAAGCGTGCAAGTTACCCAAGAGAAACACGATAAAGCGCGTCTCAAGCTTGAAAAAACGTATCAGAAAATTGGCGAGACCCGCGAAATTACCGATAACAATGTCCGGTACTGTCACTATCAACGTTAGATATCAACGGTAAATTATTTTTTGTGATAATGACCGAGGGACATAATCATCTTTATTTATTATAATGAAGCGTGCAAGTTACCCAAGAGAAACACGATAAAGCGCATCTCAAGCTTGAAAAAACATATCAGAAAATTGCCGAGACCCGCGAAATTACCGATAACAATGTCCGGTACTGTCTCTATCAACGCTAGACAGTGCGAGCCACGGTTATCTCGTGGAAATTACGTGGAAACTGGCGTTTTATCGGGGCGTTACGTAAAAACAATCGACGCCGTGGGGATCAACGATAAATAAAAACGACAGAAATCCTTATCACGGCGTTGATCTTGATACATCTCTATTAAGTATGATCGATCGTGGGAAAATTTGTTGGTTCAGCGTTATTTTCGGCAACGACGACGTTTGTCGGTTTATCCGTCGGATCGGCAACAGGCGATACCTTATTTAATACTTGAGATTACCGGGGATCCGACATCGGGAAGCTTTCAAGAATTTATCGGTCACGCGTGCAGCGGCCGAAGATACCGCGAAATACTAATTTTCCATTAAAGATACGGCCCACGGCTGGTTACACGCGCCGAAAATCGCGAGCCCGACGAGAAATAATAAACGTCGTGTCGATTCGACGATGATTTCTACTTGGCCAGCCAGTTTTCTCGCGCGGCGGACAATGTTTTTCCCGGTATAGTCGGAGGCTTAAACTAACAAGGGAACATATTCAGATGCGAATTTCCGATTTTGATGAAACTTATGTGACATATACACTACCGGCCATAAGTGTTTACCCACCTTCAAATTTCGTTACTATTCAAATAATAGGTATTTTATTGTTATGAAAATGTCCGTAGCATTAAATCCTAATTATAAGGCTAATAAAAAACACCCAAAATATTCTGTACATACACAATCAGGTACTGTAAATGAGTTTACAGCTTTTTTATGAAAAACGACAATTTTGGAGTTCAAGTAAAGAAACCCATTTTTCTGAAATTTTTATAAAGGTCAATAGGGAATATGAACGCAGGTAATACAGGTATCTTAGTCTTCTCAAATTTCATACTGCATTAAGCTTTCATACAGTAAACAGTTGATTTTCACGTGCCTAAAGAATTTTGCGAAAATTTCAAATGATGTCAGGGAGAAAAGAATTATCGATTGAAACGCGCGCTCTAATAGTGTCCCATCATAGCATCGGAAAAAGTAACAGAGAAATAGCAAAGTTATTGAAGCTGAACCGTAGAACCGTGGACTACAATGTTAAAAAATCTGTGGGTGGGTAAACACTTATGGCCGGTAGTGTAGTTCTTTGAAAAATATTTGACACGTATTTTTTTTTATCGGCAACCATCCACTTTGAAGGGGTGAAAACAGCCCTCAAAGTTGGGGGTCAAAACCATATTTTTTGAGATATCTCGGAAACCAGAGGTTGAAAAATTTGAATTTTTTTTTTAAATTGTGTGTTTTTCAATGAGAAATGTAGTCGCGCAAGAAAATTTTAACAAAAGTCTTTTGTTTAAACAATATATTAAAAATTTGATTTTTTTTTGCAGTTTCTCTTATTTATTGTTAGTTCATTTTAATGTAAACTTGGGTGTGCGATCTTTGATCAAAAATAGGGGATACATGTTTCAGGATTTTCTTTTTTTTTTTGCCATTTAACAATAATTATGCATAATGGAACGTAGTCTTGCATCTGCCGTGCGTAGGAAGGAATTGTGGCTTGTTTCATCGAAATATAAGCATTTAGTATAAACGTGTATAGTATTTTAAACAATACCACTGGGTTATGTATCGTTTATTGTTTTATTAGTAGCTAAAGAAGGTGGCGCGGGTACACGCATGAGCGCCGTTAGGCGAGAGACCCTTCTGCAAACCGTAAACCGACACCGCACACTTTCGAGAAAAGCGATAAATGACCGCGCCGGATTGTTGACTCGCGAGTCTCCCGGGTTTCGGGAAGTTCGAATTGGAAATAGCAATGGCGTCGGTGAGATGTTATCTGCACGAGAATGGCAAAATTTAGCATTCAAAAGTTATCATTAGACTATAATTAGATTCGAAGACACGGGAGCGAGAAATAAACATTTCTTTCTTCTTTTAAGTATTTTGTTAAGCTGAAATCAATATTCTGGTGCCCTTAACACCTTGCACTACTATTTATTTTGTGATTTTAATGATTAGAAATTCTTGATCGTTCAGAATTTCAAAGAAAAAATAGATAGTTTATATTTATTCTATGTGTCTATGTTTTTCTACAAAGGATATATATCAACTACAACGAAATAGAATTTTATTCTGGTTTAAAGGAAAGTGATAACATGCATATTTATTAGATTTTGTTCAGAATCTTCATCGCGAGTCTGACTCGATATTGTAGGGCAAGGGGTTAAATCTTTTCAATATATGGACATATATGAACGTTTATTTTGAAAGTGGTGCAAGTCCAATTTCTTTTGTTTCGAGAAAATTAAATGTTAGCAGATCTGACAATTAAAAAATATAGGTTAATTATGCGAAGTCTGGGAATGTTTGTACTAATTTATCAATATGTAATTTGATTGTATAAATTTCTTTTAGGCGAATTTAACTAGAATAATATATATTTCCAGGCTGCAAATGGACTTACACCACTTTCATAATCAATGGTTACGCAATTTCTTTTACCGGCCAATTTAAAATTGAACAAAGCATTGGCATTTTTTAAGATATTAAATAGTAACTAGTTATAAACAAAAAGTTTACACTAAATTAAGCATAAATTACGTCATATCTCATTTTTTTTTTTAAAAAGGACTTACACCACTTTCAAAATAAACGGTCCATATCTACTGTTTCAAATTACATATTTTTACCATCAAAAAATGTGTCATACTTGAGTGTATCTAAAAGAGTTTCTACAGTTCCAATTAAAATAATAGCAATTATTAAGCGAATATGTGTTTCCTTACTAAAAATGGAGTTAAGCTGCTTTCAAAGTTAACAACCAGATTCGTTAAAAAATGTGAAAGATCTCTGAAATGCTCACCCATTTTTGTCATAAATGCATAAAATTCGCAGTCTAGTTGCTATTATGAAAATTGTGCAGAATTTATGAAAGCGTTGCGCGACTTACGAAAATATTTGAGAATGTATGAAATTAAAAATTATAATGATTGTTTGATATCATTGAACGAATAGCAGGATGACTTCGCACGCATTTTCCTCGCATACTTCGCGTTGGTATGCGAGCGGGAAGGGGATCCTTCTGCGGCCCGCGCTTTATCTAGGGCGGAACGAATCGAGTCAACTCATTGTCAGACCACAATAAGCATAATCGCAACGGTATATGTTCGCTCGCGGGGTTTTCCGAGTGTCAATGTGTTGCAGACTCCATTTCCGCGGCGCAAACTTGTTTCTATTTTTAAATAAAAACGCTTCTGTTACAGTTGCAACTCAATTTCATTTTTAATCATTTCCACATTTTTAAAGGAGCACTCATATATTATATTCAGCTACATATAATATATTCAGTTCACTTTGACTGATCTTCCCAAACTGCTTCTGATCAAATTTCAGATAAAAAAAAATAGTGTACATACATGCCATGTTGATTTCTGAAGTCGCCAACTATAGTTAACTATAGCTTATAAATCAGAAAATTAATGAATTTTCACTGGAGAAACACGTGATCAGGAAATAGATGCTTCATCGGTTCCAACGATATTCGATTAACTAAGGAATAGACAACAATAATCATAATTTACGACATAAAAAAATACACTTTAAATTGTCAAATAAAATACAATTTCAGTTAAATTGTAGACAATTGTGAGTAATTGTTCTAGCTACTTAAATGCTCGTCACAGTACAATTACATTTACATATTGTACATAAATTAACTTGTCGATGCACATAAATGAGCATAAATGTACTTACGTCTGTGATCGGGTCAGGTCTTCGGTGTGAAAGAATTCATTAGGTTAAAATCGTTTCTTAATTAAGCAGTTTTTGTACACGTGTATAATCGACAGATTTGATGTATTTATGATAAGAATAGAAAATACGTAACAGCAAAGACATTAGAATTTGTCAAATTATTCTCAACTAATTGAAATGATTAAAAGAGGAAATGCATTTTTAACTTCTGTTTGGTACACTTGACGTGGCCAATTTTTCTTTAACATAAAGACCCGCACTTAAACAATCGATTTTCCATTCTAAACAACACTATTTCAACAGCTCCTCGCCAACAATAAGCTCGTACAACAAGCGCAACGAAACACGCAATACCTCTAAAACTCGCTTTAGAACAAACATACTCGAAGCGTCTATCCTAAAGACCAATCACCGCAAACTAAGCCGCACTAATTAAAACTTCGAATCAGACCATCGAAGTTTATCATTTCCCAGCTGCATTCTGTGTATTTTCAAGGACTCCGTGATCGCGCAAATCGTTCTGGATTGTTCGCCGAGCAATTTACAGCCGCCCGGTACGATCAAGCGCGGATCTATACCGGTGTCGTACGAATCGATCGATCATCCTCTTTAGCCTGGCCGCGCTCGACGCGATAATGGACCGGTCGAAACTTTTCATTTCCTGCGAGTCGCAAATGGAGTCGAACGGAAGAGCTTCGGCCAGCGATGGGAACGATCCGATATTCCTTCTCGTGATTTTCGAGTAATTCGGTAATCGAACACTTCCATGGAAAAATCGGAGCGTATCGAAAAGTAAAGTACTGGATATCGGCAGCTGATATCGATACTTGTCAACATGAACACCGAATGATAATCGCAATAGCAACGCGTGTATCGATACTGTTCAAATATATTCAAGAATAATATCTTCAAGTACTTCACCAGCATTTCGTGAAAACTGAGATTCTTATGATAATTTCTTTTCTAATTTTTTTATAAGTAAAAATTATACATATTTATTTTATTTATTTAATTTATTTATTAGTCGACTCCTTTCTTTTTTACTAATTGTCACATTTAGAAGACACTCTTTCCGAAGGAACGGACGTTGGCATCACAGAAACCATTTCTTTTGCTAGCTTTGACAGTGTTGGATATTTAAATACACAGGTTTTCTAATACGCCAGTGGATTGTTGCTTCTAAGAAAACATTCGTTCCCCAACGAAACTCCTAAGTCGTGCAGTGACACATTCAAAATAAGAATGTGAGTACGAGGAAAACAGAAGGAATAAATAAATGACGATGGCGTTGTAGGTATGTGAACATTTTGTCCAGAGAATTGTATCGATACCCATTCCATGTACAGTGAATTCTCGATATATACTACCGCTCAAAAGTATCCGGACACTTGTAAACTCAAGTATCTTTGTTGTTTTTAAAGATACGTAAAATATGGTAAGAACAAAGTTGAATGGTACAATGGGGCTGACACGATGCTATAAACAAATTTTGAATGACATGGAATAATTATTGTCACTGAATTCCTAATGAAAAGGACTATTATTGTAGGTGTTTAAAAAGGGTGGTTCTATTTTTAAAAAATCAAGGTGACCTTGATATCTCTAAAAAAAATGACATAAAAACAAAATTTTTTTATAGCATCGTGTCAGAGCCCCACTATACCATTCAACTTTGTCCTTACCATACTTTACGTATCTTTAGAAACGACAAAGATATTTGAGGTGCAAACTTTAGGTGACTCACCCTGTATCTACGTAATTTTTAATTTAGAACGTCAGATATTTCACAAGATACTAATAAAAATCGATTTTAGTCACTATTTTAGGCACTGAAATAACTTTGATGCAATGCTGATAACGATACTTCGCAATTGTCCGGATACTTTTGAGCGGTCGTGTATGTCAACAAAACATGAGTCTTGTCAGCGTCAGGAGCCGTGTTATGTTTACACTCCTCGGTGGTTCACCCCCCGGTAGTGGGGATAATTCCGCCACGTTTATCCTCTGGGCCTTGGCGACATATATAGAGAACTCACTGTACATACCTACGGAGAATCGATGTTTTCGCGTAGGTACCGTTTGGAAACCGATACTAGTATACTTTGCCGTTAGGAATCGATACTAATCGAGCAGAGGATCATGCCCATCGCTAGTGTCGGCCGTCCGTGGTTCTCATTTTCTGGAAAACGTTGCGATACCGGGGGGCCGGCACAATGGCCAAGAGCTAACGGAAGAAAAATTAACGGGCTGCCGGCATTACCTTTAATTGGATAATACCGAACGGAGTGTTACGGCCTAGCGGTCGTTCTCTCGCTATACCTCTTGCTATACCCGTCCTGGAACCGGCGGCGGCACTCTCGACGCCGCTTCCTGTTCCGCGTCGTTCCAGATCGTCCGTTTTTCCGCCCGCGATCCGATACCGCCGACGTGCATGATACCTGCACCATGTGTGCACCGTGTGTGCACCGTGTACAAGTGTCGTTCGATCGTGACGATCACTGTCAACAATGCCGTTCGCTTTCCCCCGACGTGCGCCGAATGAATACACTCCGCGACAAAAAGATAGCACATTGTACAAATAAATGGTATTTAGATTTTCAAGTAGTATATCACATTGTTTGTGACCGGTATACCGCGTAATAAGAATAACCAATTACTTCAATACGTTTTAACGCATTTATTACGCGAAGAAACAATTCTGTTGGAGAATGTGTAACATCAACACTTTGATCGCGAAACAAGAAAGCTGAAAAATTCCAAGAAATCAAAGTAAGTCATTTGACACTAGATTTACGGGACCCGTCAAAATGACGGGTTCTGGTAGGGGAGAGTTGCCGAATGCGTACCACTTAATTTCGCGAAGGCAGTTTATATATTTTCTTTAGTAGGAATTTGAGCAAAAATTATGTTTTGCATCTGTGTATTAACTATCGAGAAGTTGCAATTTAATATGATTTTTTAAATATTTATTGATAGATCATTGTGATATGAACACTTTTATAAGATCATGCAAACAGTACGATTTAGGCAACCGGTATCCTAAATGGTACCAGCCGGTTTCCAAAATTGTACTTCATGTGTTGGATTAAAAAGATAAAAAAAATTATAAGAGAAACTGTATTTTGCGTTTAATTTCAGTTTAATATACAATACAACATAAAAATAAAATGAAATATTACATTACTTAACTTAAATACAACTAGGACAATAATAAATATTGTCTTTTTTCAAAACTCCTCCACAACCTTCATGTACCCACTTTTGGAACTTTAAGCATTGGATCATGTCTTCTAAATAAGAATTATTGCAAAGAAAACAGAACCAATCGTTTTCATTGTCTACTTCTACGAGAACTGGAGCAGCGGAGCTGGTTGAAGGCGTGAAATCAATTTTTCTTTGTTTCATTTGTTTTGTTTTCATTGCAACTAATTCCTTTTTATAGGGGCTACTGTAAGCTACTTTCCTATGCTAAAAAAATTTGAAATATTGTAAATCGTTTATTTTCACGGTAAAATTTGAATAACAGTATCTTAAATCGTACTGGTACGATTTAGGAAACCACAGTGTGGTACGATTTAGGAAAAAGACGTCCCGCTAAATAATTGAAGCTAACCTTTAAAACATTATCAGCATGTTTTATAAACTAAATAGAAATAAATAATATAACATAGCTAGTTTTCAAAAATATATAAAACTACCTCAGAAACTGTAGATTTATATTTAATTCAGCCGATTAAAATCGTTTAAAATTGACATCAGACTTGCCTGATTTCTTTGTGCTTCTGTCATTCACAAAACAACACTTCATGCGAATGACTTTTTGGTCCTACTTTATCGACATAAATAAAAGTTCATATCTTTACCACCAAGAGGCATCAAAATGCATTAATTTTTAAATAAAAGAGGTGGTACGATTTAGGTGACCAGTACGCATTTGGCAACTCTCCCCTACCTCTTAATTCACAATTATCGAAATTGTAAGTATGCATGAAGAAGATATTATTCAACAAATTGGTTTCTTTGGGTATATATTGTAAAAGAAAGTGCTATAAATTTGGATACATACATATTTGTTATTTTAATAAAGTAATGTAGAGTAGGCACATTTAGTGCCCCGTAAACCTAATGT
The DNA here is from genome assembly GCA_913789895.3 of Seladonia tumulorum. Classification (NCBI taxonomy): domain Eukaryota; kingdom Metazoa; phylum Arthropoda; class Insecta; order Hymenoptera; family Halictidae; genus Seladonia; species Seladonia tumulorum. Next base: position 9,927,849 of record OU565276.1, read on the forward strand.
TAATAAAATAGAAATTGAAAAAAATTAAATGTATGATATTGTGTAGTTGTCCAACTTTCTTGCATTTTACAGATCCTAATCAAAGGTACAATGAATATATTAACGTAAAAATTAATTTTAAAGCCTGAACAAATTAATTCCGTCATCCATATATGGGTGACATGGCAGCCAACGTGTTAATTCCTCAATGACGCATGTAAAATTTTTCGTCTGTAACAACGTATAATATCGAAACATTGCGAGCTCAGAACGTGCGGCTTGCTGGAAATAAGTCAAAATGTCGTAGATGTTTGTATAGAACAAGGAAAAACTGTTCCATACTAAGGTCGAAATGATAGCACACTCTGTTAACCCATTTGCATCATTAGCGTTGGTATATGCGCTCAATTTTCCTGGTTACTATCATTATTCGTTAGCCAAAAAATAGAAATGGAGAGTGTTGTTGGAGATGAAAAAGTAGTAATTCTGATCTTTTCTTATAATGCTGAAATATGAAGTTCTGTTGCTTGAAGTCATTTTTGTACTTAAATATGATAATAAAAAAAAGTTTGGTGATAAAGGCCTTCCATTTTCATATTTCCTTATGATGCAAATGGGTTAATATGTTTAGAAATTGTTCAGTATCTCATGGTACCTTTTTTTTAAATGGAATGATATATGTTTATTATCGCTATACGATAGCCAAAGTTAAGAATTTGTATGAGTGTTTACAATTTATTGCGAGCGTGTTTACAGTCATTGATCAAGGTTCGAGAACATTTCTTGGAACCCTAGGGAGATAGTGTCATCGTTATTTCATTATTTGAGGACTCGGATCAGCATCTAAAAATCATTTTACAATTTCTGACTGACATTCAGCAATTATGCGGTTCCGCTGAGAAAACGTTCCGCAATTAAATTCGCGGTGGCGATTATAACACGACCAGCTTTCATTTGTATGCGATTTGCATGTAATGGCACTTGCCGACACCCGCGATAAATATTAAACATTTCGAACGTGTGCGCAATCTAGATTTTTCATCGAGATACGAACGATGGGAGGGGAGGGGGTGAAAATTAGCTATCCGCGACAGAACTCATCGGAGCAGACTTTGCAGTATTTGCCACGCTGTTGGGAGAAATTTCTTTATCTGATACATTCATTATTTCGCGGGCAACGCGAACGTGATTACCTTCTTCGTTTCGGCGGCCGCGATAACGAATGATTTATTATTCGAAATAACGGCAGTCTCTAATTAACCGTATCGCGTATAATACGCGGATTGGCGCCCGATAATACGGCTCGTAATTATCAATTAGACACGGCGCTCGCGATGTGCGTGGTTCGCGGGAGCGCGGGAAAAATATGGACTGAACCGAGGTAATCGATTCGCAACATTTTTGCGTGAACGTGAAAAGATCTCGAAGAGAAGAAACACGATGCATGCGCAACCTTTTTGAAAAGGCCGCGCAAACGATAAAGGCGCGCACGTCGAACGGAATGACGAGCGCAATTGCATTTATCGGCGCGATTAACGTTATCTTTTGCGAAATAAATTATCGATTGATATACCGATTGCAGACAATGTGCTCCTTCCTGGACCAGTGATTGGATTTTGACCTTGACCTTCGCTCCACGATTAATTGAAGTGTAATGTTCTTTAATTTATCCATCCGAGAGATCCAGCGCGATTTCTCGCGATCAACTATGCAGACAATTGAACAAGTCTTTGTAATTCGTGCAGATTTGCAAGATGCTCGTACACATTTCACTCGAATTTCGTATATTCGGTGTAATTTGCAATATTTCATAAATGTTTATACAGTCAAAATTCCAAGCTGATCGGTAGATACTTTTTTTACTAATGTACTCAGCTAGCTAATATCGTTTAGAGTTAAATAAATCCCTTCCTAACCTTCAAAAAATGCACCTTCATACAAAAGTGTGCGATCGAGAAAATTATTAGGACAACTGGTAGGTTTCTTGCGATAAAGATAAAATGAAAATGTTGCTGATTTTTGTGTATGAACACGTTTTCTTCCAATCACCAGGCATGAATACGCATAATTGCATACAGACCCGCAATATTGCAATAAGTAATGTGGTCTGGAAAAATGTTTGCGCGATATAAAGCACCCTTTTCCCAATAATTTCAGGCGGCATAGTTATAATTTGTTGAATAAAGTATTTCGATGAGTTATTGCATCGCATCGTCGGTTGCAAAGAAAATATGGAGACCGGTGACCGGTCCGGCATGTTTCGATCTATCAGGGTCTCCGGGACAAGATATTGATGTTAATTGATGCGTTTAAACGCATGCAAACTACACTGTCGACTGTGATTACAATATTTATGCCACTGTAGGGACCCGCGTTACTATCCAGGGAACGTTTTTTACGGCATAGTAATTACGAGTTCACCTCGTTGATACATTGACGACTGCCGGCGAATACGCCGCCATTATATCATACAAAGCCAGCCGACGTGCTTTTACAAATTATCTATAATGCAATGTTTTATCGTTAATAGCGTCGAATCACGTTACCCTAATTGCAGATAATGTTATTATGTGCTGTGTCTGTTCGAATTTTTTTTTTCTGCGAAATTAGCACTGCACGGCTCGGGGTCAGCGTTGCAGTGCAATGTATGTATGTGTTTGTTGCACGCGACGTTTGGAGCGGGTCAATTTTTATAAATCTTGAAACGCTGTTCCTCTGTGGGCAAAACATATGCACGATATGTGTAAAAAATTTATCCCCGCTGCCAAAAGTCCAGAAACTCGATTGAAAGGAAATGCAACATTATTCGAGATAATCAAACGTTATTGTTGTTAACTATTTTCTTATGAAACTTTTGCCAAAACGTCCGTGACATTTTTCCGATTAAAATGAGTCCAAACACGATACCATTTGGATCGTTTTTACTTGCTTAATCCACGATTTAGTGGGACCTCGATTATCCGAACCGACGATACCCAAATTCTTCGTTATCCAAATACGTGTATCGCGTGTAAAGTTTCGGTATCGCGGCACAATGTATACGTTACACGTGACGTTTGAAGTTTTGTTGCGCTTTGTTAAATGCAGCTTGAAAATATTATTGCCATATACATGCACGTGACCACCGTTTAACTGGCACAGGGCAAACGCGTTCTTCGGATAGTTAAAAATAACAAACATGCATGAATGTTTGTTTATTTGCCAGTAATTCCTCTCTCGTTGAACGGACTTTAATTTCCCAATCGATTTCCCACTCTTAATCCCTATTATTATCCTCGATAAGTCAATTGACATGTATGTTCCTGTCCAGTCCGTTTGGCATTTGACCGCTGGCTGGTGTTTGTGACAGAAGCTGTTTACATCTCTCGATGCAAATATTCAGATTCATTCGTTCGATCCTCACGGTTTAGAGTCATAGGTTGACATTTTGTTGTTGTTGTCTTTAAAATATTTATTACTTGAACTTTGACAATAACATATTTCCAAGCTGTAATTTATTGTATTGAAGCGAATAGAGTATATTTAGATTGAATAAATAGCTTTTGAAAAAAGATATGCAGAGTTTTATACAGGGTGGGGCACCACATTTTGCCATCTAGATTTATGTCATTATTATTACGCATAGCAAACAATTTTTTAGGTGAAGCTGAATGGTTTTGAGAGGGGCACATTCTGATGGTATATTTTTTTTGTAGGTGGACGTGTAAAGGACATATGAAGGTCATTCATGTTTTTTAAAATGTAATCATATATTTTTTATTGCGTCAGCTGATGCTCCTTCATATTCTTTAAAAAAAAGTATTAATCTATTTGTGTAAAAAAATCATTAGTTTAGGAGATATTTAGCTAAAAAATAGGAGATATTTGAGTATGCGTAAAATGCTTTTGCGGCTATAATTCCAGCTTGTCTTTCGATTTCGCGAGAGCTAACGGATGGATTTAACGTAATTGCGGCTAACACTACAATTTCGTTTGCTTCATTTGTTATTGTTTTATTACGAATTGCCTTTTTGCGTAATAATTGCCCCGTCTGGTGAAATTGTTTAAAAACATAATCAAAGGTACGACGTGATGGATGATTTCGTTGAGGAAATCTATTGGCGTATAATGATTCTGCACGTGTAGCACTTTTCCCAGCTTCAAAATAAATTGATAACATGTCTGTCTTTTCTTCTTTAGAATACTTCATTATGAAGTGATTCACCGTATCGCCGTATTCACCGTATCAGAGACGTAACGGAGACTAAATTTCACAATGAGTAGGAGAGCAAGAATTATCAACACAGGAAATGTAAATATTTACAATGGTAATTCTTGCTCTCCTACTACATTATCACATTGAATTCATAATATTGACCAGAAAGTGGAGATTTCCTAACAATTTAGAATTAAAATATCTCCTAAACTAATGATTTTTTTACACAAATAGATTAATACTTTTTTGTAAAGAATATGAAGGAGCATCAGCTGATGCAATAAAAAATATATGATTCCATTTAAAAAAACATGAATGACCTTCATATGTCCTTTACACGTCCACCTACAAAAAAAAATGTACCATCAGAATGTGCCCCTCTCAAAACCATTCAACTTCACCTAAAAAATTGTTTGCTATGCGTAATAATAATGACGTAAATCTAGATGGCAAAATGTGGTGCCCCACCCTGTATATTCACTTAAAAATCCGACATTTCATACGCACCAACCTAATAGTTGAAAATGGCGGACAGCGTTGCAGCGCGGAACGGATTCCCTTGAACGTTAGAACTCGTTCCAAGGCGAGCGTGGATCGGCGAGATCGCGAACGATCGCGATGACTGCTGAAAAATTTCCGCTCGCGAAACAACGTTCTACCCTATTGCGCGTAAACAAACAAGATATTATCGGACGGCCGACGTCCGACGAAATGAGTCGACGCGATGGAAAACGCGCGCGGAAGAAAATCCGCGAAAGAGATTCGCGTTAAATCTTCCTCCCACCGTTGCGGATTAATCTGATCCTAGAAACGAAGTAACTAACGATAGTCCCGTGTTACACGTCTGCGATCACTTCGCACGGTTAACTTTTATCTGTTGCATTCAATTGCTCGATCGGTAAGGTGGCTCCTCGTGATCCCCCGCCCCGCGATAGATCCCGATTACGGTTAGATCGCCGGCGAATTGTTTGAAGAGTACCGTTTTCCCCGTTGTCCTCGCGACCCAACGCTGAATTCAAGGGCTCGCGAAAACACGATCCCGCCGTCGTCGTCGTCGTCGTCGTGCGAGTTCAGAAAGTTCATAACTCGGTGCATAATTAATTAATCCCCGTCTACGGTGGACGTACTTGGCCGATGGATTAAAATTCTTGCATAATACGACCGTGAGAGACTTTTACGCATAAATCGTTCCATTATGTCTGCGATAGCGTCGGGACCAGACAGAATTTTAAACGCCGATATTTATAGTTGTGAATCGGTCTTTCGATATTTATGCTAATCGCTGTTTCGCGCAGTAGCTGGTCGGTCTCGATCGTGCCGAAATATTCATGGCGATTTTTCTGAATAACTTATCTGTGTTGGCATTATTTTACACCGAGTTGGGATTTCTGTCAATATTATTCACTTGTCTTTCCCTGAAATCAACGTGCATACATAGTGCAGTGGTTAATGTTTGTCAACATGTGTCGTTGGCAGTAGACTGGAAAGCGCTTTTTTGTATACAAAATTTGAAATAAATAAATAGACTGAAGAAAGTGTTTCCTCTTCTCACTAATTGCACCAGTTCCTAAATGATTCAGCGTGGAATTACATTCTCGAAAAATTGTTCTGAAACAAAAAAGGCTGACTCTATTAAAGAAAGGAAGAAAAATGATAGACCAACGATAAAAACGGAACAGGTGTGATGGCTTTCTATGTTCTTCGTTTCTCCAGTCTGCCATTATTGTAAACGACCAAACACTTATATCATGTATAGTATGATACATAAACAAGTAGGTTTATGTTCGCTGCCATTCGCTGCACCTGTGCCTCGTATTTATATCTTGCTCTATTTTGCCATATTCTGCGTTATAATATCGGCCAAACAAACAAAACAGCATAGCGATTGTTACAGTGGTGCGTACATATTTTTACAGACGTATGATCCTACCATAAATTTTCGAGGGAAACTTCACGATGGACTATACATTCAGGTTGCCTCATGTTCTATACGCAGGCGCCATGTGTCTCTGTTGTTATTTCATTTTAATTCTATTCTTATTCATTTTATTCTCTGCTGCGTGTTAAGCCTAGGCGATAAACAGATTTTTGCAGTCGTATTACGAAGGAAATAAATTTTCCTATGGCAACACCGATTTCCCTACAGACGTGTTAGGCAATAAATAAATTTTCCTGCAGTCGTATCAGGCCATCGATAAATTTTCATAGACGTGCAGTAATAGAAGCGCACAAAAATTTATTTGTTGGCCCCTTAAGACTGTCGTTCCTTTCCGACAAATAAATTTCCCTACAGTCTTAAGGGACCAACAAATAAATTTTTTAGCGCATCGATTGCTGTAAAATAAATTTTTCTAGATTCGTATTAAGCAACGAATCAATTTTCCCACAGTCGTATTAGGCAACAAATATAGTGTAGCATATATTATAGTGGTGTTAAGCAACAACGAAATTTTCCTGGAGTCATCTTAAGCATTCCTATATTCATATTATTATGAAATAAATTTTCCTGCAGTTCTAGTAGACAAGAAACAAATAGGTTATGGGTAATATTACAAATTGTCCGATTATAAAATGTAAGCCCGAAGACGCGGAGTGCTGAAAGCAATTTGAAGCATCACAATGGCCGACTCTGGTGGAGAAGTTTGCAAGAAACGGCACCGAATGTCCGTTACCATTGGATGCCACGACATATATGTTGTGGCCAGGCATTCCGCGGGACTTGTACACGCGACTAGAATACACCGACGGAACTAAATCGAGGGACAAGCATATCCCGACCTTCGATACAGTTTGATTCGCCGTTGCCCGTTGTACCTGAGATCGCGTTACCAATTAAGAGATACAGGAAACGCTGGTACAGTTACTTAGAGTTCAAAACCGATGGGAGGGAACGTTCTAGCTGCGGAGCGAGCGAAACGCCAATTTTTTGTCCTACTTTCAACCCTAATCGAAATATTAAACAGCCTTCTTGTCCCTTTTGACTATGCATACACTTCAGGGTGGAAACAATCCCTCAAACATTACTCTTACTTTACCATTTACTTATACAGGGTGGGTCACCACATTTTGCCATCTAGATTTACGTCATTATTATTACGTATTGCAAACAATGTTTTAGACGAAGTTGAATGGTTTTGAGAGGGGCACATTCTGATGGTACATTTTTTTTTTTTGTAGGTGAACGTGTAAAGGACATATGAAGGTCATTAATGTTTTTTTTAAATTGAATCATATATTTTTTATTACATCAGCTGATGTTCCTTCATATTCTTTACAAAAAAGTATTAATCTATTTGTGCAAAAAAATCATTAGTTTAGGAGATAGAATGTGCCCCTCTCAAAACTATACGTAATAATAATGACGTAAATCTAGATGGCAAAATGTGGTGACCCACCCTGTATACGTCAAACACAATTTAAAAGGCATAAGAGTGATCCCACAATCGTGATTTTTAACATTATTTATTTCCAAATACCGTAAACTCACTACATAAATTAGAAATTGTTGCAAAATGTACCTGTTTATACCGTGATGTTATAAATGTAACACTAACATAATATTTCACTATAATTGTATATACGAACATGTATACAATTACAATTATACACATATACAATTACATATATAGAATAATATATGGACACTTTAAATTAACAAATCGTGTTTCTTTTATGTGTCTCTAAAAAGATATGTTATTTTCTAATAATATTCCATAAAATATTCGACACAGAAAGTGACCAAAAAGTGAGAATAATTGTCTGACACTCCCACCGAAGTCTCGAATAAATAAAAATATTGTGTTGCACTTAACAAGCTGATATTGTTGCTGAACAGTGTCGGGAAATTTTGAAAACCGCAGAAACCTCGCAACTCGGTGAAAGTCTCGGGAGAAAGGATCGAAAGCGTTGAATGTTTGGAAGCTATTGAGCATCCACGTAGTAAATTGTTAATCATTTTCCCTCCACGAAAACGTTGAAACTTCGATGTTTTTCATATTTTTCCGCGACCAATATTTTTTTATTAAAATCTATTCAGACCTGCGACTTGTTTGGCGCTTGCAGAAGATTTGTTGACTGTCGGTTTCCAGGGTGCAGTGATGACGTGCAACGAGAAAGAAGTTTATGAATAAGTTAATCGAGTTCTTTTGTAGGTTATAAATCACAGAACAGAACAGAAACTGCTTTTTTTTTTAAATAATCACCTGTCGCGTTTCCATTGCGGGAACATTGTTGAAAAGTCACCTGGCACGTTAAAGGCCGTGCAAAAGCAGCTGTTTGAGCTATAAATATGTTTTCATAAAAGAATATCGTTTAAAAAAAAAAAAAGAAAATGAGATATCTGCATTTTAGAATTATGCGAATAGAACTACTGAGAGCGTGTTTACTCGAGCAAGATCTCCGTCGTGATCAAAGTAGCATTTTTTCTTAAAATCAGTTCACTTTTTCCTCGCAAACGAGACACAATATGCCTTCGAGCAATATGTCGTTAAAACAGTTATACGCGCTGCTAAATTGACGATGAATTATGCAATTAATACGCTAACGTCGCTACTGTTCCTGCCATAATTGCTGTAAATGTTTTCAACTTTCAAAGTTCGATCTTGCATATTAATCATACTTGCACGTCGCGACGGGGAAATAAAGTTCCACAAAGTAACATTCATAAATCCACATTTCATAAATATTTGTAATTATTACTGACAACAATTACCAATTTCGTCTGTAGATGAGTTGGTATATTTTAATATCATAACAATATTTCAATATTGAACTCTTGAATGAACTTATTACGTTGTGTATAAGTTATGATAAAAATTGCGGAAAAAATCGGAATAAATAATCCCATTATTTTGTATAAACTAATACAAAATAATCGCTGTTAGCACAAAACGCAACTCAACCGTGAAAGATTTAAAGTTTCCCCGTGACGGCTGGCAACGTTCGAATTTGCGCTCGCATAATTCTCGTCTGCGGCGTTAACCCTGACGGGGAACCATTTTGTGTCCACCTCGGTAATACAAGTAATAAGCTATTATACACCGAGAGCAATTGTACCGCGTGTAATTGTACGCGGAAACGAGCGGCGAAACTCGTGTACACGTACACATAGACGAGAGAGATATATATATATACCTTCTGTCTCGATTACGGTTACTTGTTGATGCTATCCTAAATAATAGTGCAATGGCGGCATTGAATACTAATAGCCCGGTATAACAGTAGCATGATTATTACCTTTCGAATAGGTAGCAGCAGTGTCTACAGCATTAAGACATTACTCCTCGCGCAAAAACCAATTACAATGATCGAATGTGCGTAATACGGTAACAACGCGTATGTACATACAATTAGTATTAGATTCCGGATTTGATGCATTCGTTTTACGTACTAGAGCGTGCCTCGGAACAATATCAATGGGGGGAACCTAATCACTGCTTGGGAGCCTTTACGATCATGTGACCTTCAAACGAAATTTCAATGTTCCTCTCGTTTTATGTTCGCTAAAAGAATTTTCATGAGGAAACATTTTCATTGCGACAAACACATTTATGTCACGCCTCACACTTTCAGCAAGAGAATCACAATTTTCTTGACAATATTTAAATTAAAGCTAAACCAATCATTTTTCGACGCGCATGGGTCGATACTTTTTTTATGGAGTACAAAAAATTGCATCGATACCATACTTCCAGTTAGAAAAATAAAAGTGATAAAATTTAGACCGATTGTTCTACAAATTGAATTGACGTCACGGAGAAGAATTGGCAGGGGGGACGGATGGGGGTTAAAAGACAATTGTTGGAGAAATCGTTTGGGTATATTGGTATTCGTGGCGTCTAGTTTAACACTGAACCTACCAACTGGTGAAATGACCGGTTTTATATTTTACAATTATTGAAATTATAAGAATTCGTTTATGGAAAATAGTGAAATCCTTGTACAAGCATTCGTTATATGGAATATTGCCATTTTTATAAGGCAATATTTACCAGATACTGTTAACGCTTGGTAGGTTTGGTGTTGAGCGAGAGTTGTTATAGAAATCGTTTGGGTAGCACCTGATATTCGCGGCGTCTGGTTCAACACTGAACCTACTTCACGATGAAATGACCGGTTTTATATTTTACAATTATTGTAATTATAAGAATTCGTTTATGGAAAATAGTGAAATCCTTGTCCAAGCATTCGTTATATGGAATATTGCCATTTTTATAAGGCAATATTTACCAGATACTGTTAACGCTTGGTAGGTTTGGTGTTGAGCGAGAGTTGTTATAGAAATCGTTTGGGTAGCACCTGATATTCGCGGCGTCTGGTTTAATAGCGAGGAGGATGGGAGTCGAGACAATGGCCGGAGCTAGATTGAGAAGGAACGTCTGATTGAAATTGCAGGCGAGGGCTGCGTGGAGAAACCGGTGTCGACCTTATGGCGCAATTACGTTACCAGCAACAGGCCGGACGTGTCGATGAGGTTGACGGTCACGAACGGTGGTTTGACCGCGACGACGAAGGACCACGGTCTGACGGAGTACTGGGCGCACAGAGTCACCTATTGTACAGCACCTGCTTCCCACCCGCGCCTCTTCGTCTGGGTCTACAGACACGAGGGTCGCAGGCTGAGGCCCGAGCTCAGGTGCCACGCCGCCCTCTGCAGCAAGGAGTCCACCGCCAGGAGGCTGGCCTCGACCTTAAACGCCAGGCTACAGCAGGCGCTCCTGGAATTCCGACGGGACAAGGTCTCCAGGCAAAATGCTAGGTAAGGATATCGATCATGAATCCATTCCGGGAAATTGTCTTTGGTTATTTGCTCTTTTCACCCCCTTTGCTCGAGACACTGCCGTGCCGCCGGCTACCGCCACTTTTCTCTCTTCATTTTTCTCTCTCTCTCTCTCTACACCAATCACACGTGGCAAAAACGAGAACAAAAGAGAGCCGATGCGATTCATTTTTGTTTCGGTCGACGACTTCGGAAACTACGCGAGTCACTGTCTACATATTTACTTTTTAGGTAGAAGAACAAATTTTTCTTGGGGGACAAATGCTTCCTAATTTTTGTTACACGCATTTTTACATTTTTGCATGTTTAATTGCATATATTTCGGAGTTGTTGTTGGTTCTGCAGCTTTTTTGTTGTTGTGTATTATTTTATATTCTAGGACAGTATAGTATATTCTATATTCTAGTATATTATAGTATATTCTATAAAATAAAAATTAACCCTTTGCACTCCGATGTCCCGTCTCAGGAGACATTATGAACCTAGAATCGATGGCTCGGAGTGCAAAGGGTTAAAAATAAAATTAGGAAAATAAAATAAAAATAAAAATTAGGAATAACATTTTTAATTTAGACTAAATTAAACAATAAATTAAAAATGTTACTCCTACTTTTTATTTTGAGTGTTTCAGTCTCTGGATAGTTCTTTTTACAATAAATGTTGCGTTCTATATTTACTTTCATTTGCTACAATTATTATGGGACAGTAGTATATTATAGAATATTATAGTACATCTTACACTTTTCGCTAATATCAATACCATACACCAATATTTCCATCACTAAAAATCAAAGTCAGATTAGTCTGAAGATTTCAATTGTACATCCAACGAATTAGTCTTCTCACAATGTCTGATCTTCTATATTTGAACAAAATGTGTCTCGCGCGCGTGCTGTCTAAAATAATCGATATTGCACATTGAGTTCTTCTCGGAACCATCTGTCGTCAAGCGACCATTAATCATCAATTGACATCGTCCGATAATAAATCCGTCACGAGTACTTCTCGCAGAACGTTACGTACAAGTGAATCTGCCAAACACGATTTCTACCCGAGGAAAGCGTGTACAGTAAATTTCATTAATCCGACGACGAGGAAAGCGATTGTTTTTCTACTGTCTGGTAAACACGAGCCGCAGCGAGAGAGAGAGAGAGAGAGAGAGAGAGAGAGACCTCTTCTCAAACGGACAATTTGGGTCATGTCCATAGATCACAGAGTGCACGATCGAGTCGCGATTCAGGTCGTGTTGATCGTCGTTTGATTCAATGTTCCGAAGAATACTGCGAGTCAATAAGAGGACAATATATATTTCTGAATATATATATACACATATCGTCACTGTGTTCCTAAATTACTCGTCCTGAATATGTAAGCTGAATAGTTCTCAAAGATAAATGGGAAAGAAACTTTCTCTATGACTCCATCGCTTACCACTCTAACTTCCCAAATTCTCTGAGCCTTCTGTACTTTGAATTTCCTCCATTTCATTTCTTCAAGTGTCTCGTTATGCTCGAAGGTTTTTGACTGTGATGAAACTTTCAAATGTGACTCTTTATGGGAAATTATGTCGACGCGACATAGAGAACTTTATGTGGTAAACACACTTTGAAAGTTGAAGTATAGAGAAGCTGAAAACTCGTTTAGGGTGTGTGTGTGTGTGTTTCGTTAGAGTTTAATGGGACAAGTTTTCTTCTGCAACCTTGTCTAATTTTGAAGTAGCACTTGTGAAATACGCTTGTATAAAAGTACAGAGTTTTCTCTGTATATGTCGCCAAGGCTTGGACGATAAACGTCGCGGAATTATCCCCGTGATGAAATTAAATTAAGAAAAATTCTAACGATAACTTAAATTTTTATTTTGAATTTAGCGGAACATTCAAAGTAACATTAAATTTTAGAAGAATTAATATGATGAAATCAAATTAAGAGAAATTTTAATAATAACTTATTTTTATATATTTCAAAGTGGGGGCCTCTGACACCAAAGAGTGTAAACATAACTAGAGAATTTACTGTACTGTTTCCAACATATTAAAATTGTTAAGACGTAAAATAATTTTCTGTTGATCTTCTGTTTCCGTTGCTAATAAATAAATGCGTCGCTGGTAGATCCAAGAAAAGCCTAGTTAAAGATAGTTTAATTAAAAAATCAATTACTACATGTTTGAATAGACTGTAATATAATCGTTGTACGCATTTTCTTTCGCAGATTGTCGCTAGCAAACGCTCTGTACGAGAACCCATCGTTACCACGGCGGAAGTTGCTTCTGAGCACCGGTGGTCAGAATTACCGACCGCCATTGGAAAGATCGAAAAGCGCACCGAAATTGTCTGCGATCGAGGAGGATATCGTTGCCGAAGAAGTCGAACAGAAGAGGATCCTGGAGGAGCTGAGGACCCTGGAAACTGTTGCTAGCAGCTGGCAGGATCAAGACAGCTGGAGGATCGCTCGACTTCTCGAAGCTTTGAATCGCGAGTCGTCCGATGAAAATGGAAGCATCTCCAGCGGTTGCGAAACTGCTAGCACTGCAACCAGCGAGGAACGGGCTCCTGGACCGGAAGACAATCATGCTGCAGGTCATTAGACTCCTCGTTTCTCAAAACTTGAAAATTCATTCTTCCAGACTCGTCTAAATTCTTGTGACAAAAAATGAATTTACGTTGATCGAGAAAAGTGATGTTTACGAATTTTTTTTCTCGACAATTGTAAGACTGGTCGGAAAATATTTTCGTATGCGAATTGGATTATTTCCGAGAGTATCTCGTAATTTTGTTTGTCTAAAAATATTTATCTGTTATACAGTTCTGGCTGACTTGAAGTGCTGTTGTTCTTGACAAGCTTAATTGTTGCGTTTGCCTTTCACGTTAGTGAAAACACTTTTTAAGTCAAATTCACGAATAGTTATAACTAGACTGTGGAGTTTATGCATTTATTAATGTAAAATTGGTTGGGCGACATTTGGAATATAATGATAGGAAGATTAAATGAATTTAGAAATATCGATACATTATTATCAATCTTTAATAAAACTAGTGATTGTTAAATGTCGTAGATAATTTTGCATAAATAACCATATTCTTGTTATAATGACAGATACTTGATTTCGTTGAATACTTTTTGCTAAAGGTGTAGATAGAAAAATCCTGTACCATTTATCAAACTGAGAAACGTTTATTTAAATCGTGCTGTTCTCTTTCTGTCTGCACCAATGAATTCTTGACCATTACTAGACAAACTTGTATTATAACAAATATGTGGTCAACACAATGTTGCTGGTTGTATTACTGAGAAAGATGAATGTTTGAATATCTATGTACAAGTATTTAGTACATGAAAGTATTTTTAAAACTGTTAAATATTTCAAATATTTTTGACTAGTATACTTGCACACTAGTACATAAAAGTATTTTTAAAGCAACAGCTATAAAGCAAAACCTTTGCAAAAGAGAATTCAAAAAATGCGATTAAAGTATACAAGGAAAACAAAAATGCAACTCAACCAGGTATTTAACCCCTTACCCCTTCAAATCAAGTAACTGGTCCGAAATGTCAATATTATCGGTAAAATGGTAGCATGTATTTTAAAAAAATTTTTAAGTGGCGTACAAAATATACACAAAAAGTAAGGGGTTAATATTAGCTCGTCCCATAAGTTCGTGCCGAGTACTCTTGCACCATTTAAATTCTAAAAATAAAATATGCAATCACCCTTTCATTCCACAACCTCTTCTGACCTTTTTGACAAGGACATCGTACCGTCGCTATAAAATTTTTGCTTGGTTTTTCATTAAAATACTTTTCAATACACGAACTTACGGAACGACCTAATATAAACAGTGTAATCGGATAGTTGTTTGCGTTGAAACGCTTACGGTACTGACTGTAACGTTTTCGATTCTGAACAGGTGAGCCGGAACAGAGGTCAGAGAGACGAGTGATGTTCTCGGACGACGTGGTCCGGATGGGTCCGGGGCCTCGAAGGAACTCGGACGGTTCCCCAAACTTCATGACCTGCGCGGGAAGCCCGCGTTTCCACCTGCGGAGTGCGCAGACGAACCGGAAGAGGTTTTCAGCCCGGTCCGAGGAGGACGAGTCGATGGAGGAAGAGGACGAGGAGATGGAGGACCCGAGCTCCCACGTGTTCGACTTCGAAGACGCCGAGGATTTCGACGACGTGGTCGACTACAGGCCCCGGGGCGAGATCATGCTGCGTAGGATCGATAATCCGCAGGACAGAGAAAGAAGAGTGATGGAGACTTACCCGGGCAGAACGAGCCACGAGCTTCTCCAAAACGACGAGTCGCCGTTTTTAACCTTGGACTCTCTGGACGAGGAAATGGACAGCGACGAAAGCGGCTACGTGGAGGCGCCGCCGAAGTGTCTTCTGGGCCAGGACGACCGCAAAGAGGAGGAAGAGTCCAACGATGGTCGCGTGGATGCGTGTCAAGGACAGCCTGAGTCATCGGACTCGATGTGTAGGAGGTCGAAGGCTGTTCAGGAGAAGCTCGCCGATCCCAAAGAGTCGAAGGAGGAGAAGAAAACGAAAGAAGAGCCCGAGCCGAAGGACCCTCTGACCCTCGAAGAGCGTGTCAAGGACAAGGAGAGGGAACGATCAGATTTCATCAAGTGTCCCATCTCGGAGACCATCAAGAAGCTGGCGAACGCCTCCCTGAAGAGCTCCAAGTCCCTGGAGATGACCACGAACAGCTGTCTGAAGGCCCTGAACAACCTGAAGACCTCCAAGTCGTTCGACGGCGTGAAGACCATCGAGATCGACGCGGAGTCGCCCAGTCTTCATCAGAGGAAGCAACTGCTGGCTCAGCATGGTGTTGTTGTGTGAACGTTCCCCGACAACGAACATAATCCCCGAGAGTTCCGACACGGTATGTCCTTTTCTGATCTTTGAAACGGCAATAACCGGACTGGACGGACTGATTAGCGTTAGAGTCGTTCGTTGGCCGATCGATGGAGGATTTTGATCCTCGGAAATCGTGTTGATTAGAGACGTTGCGTTTGGCACCCTTTTAGTTGTTGCGAAATACGCATTTAGAGGACGAACTGTGGTGCGTAGAGAGATAGAGGATTTTTTTGTTGGTACTTGTTCAGACGAGTTTGACATCCTCGCATATGTCCAATATGGCTGACGAGTGTTTAATGATGAATTGATTTTTCAATGTGCGGGATACCCCAGGATAATGAATTTGAAGGACGCTAGGAGATCTCGAGTTGATAGTATTTGAAATTGTGAAAGATTTGTTATTGGTACCAACGCCTTGGGATCGTTTAATTCCGACCCTGTTTCTATTATGTTAACAATCTCGATGTTTTAGGGTCGTTTGAAGTAATGTTGCTACACAGTTTTGCGTTAAATTGTGTCGTATAACTTAACAGAGAAAAATTCCTACACAATGATACCTTATCATGATATTTTCCGATAAGCTATCGCTAATTTTATGGTAATTAAGCAGCGATGTTCAAGCTAATAGCTAGAATTAACAGAAATTAATATCTTTTTATCGTTGTCATAAATCAAAAAGATAAACAGTCTTGCAACCCCTTGGAACCTGGGATATTCTGCGAACTGTTTGACGAAACTGCTGCGAACGCAAATTGATCATTGTACTGAAAGAGAGAGAGAGAGAGAGTGGATTTATGGTTTTAATTCGGATTTATGGTTGTCATGAGTCTCGGTTAATTACGACTGAAGTTGTTCGTTACATGTCATCCGATTTCTACGATGATTGGTCTGAGAGTGAATTTCTGGAGTGTGCTTTTCGTTTAGAGAACTTTCCGGGAACTAGGTAAAATTATGGAAAATCGAATAAACGTCTCCGTGTAAGGTTACTGCAATATTCGCACAAATTAGGTGAAGCAGATTTTGTAAATACGTTAAGCGACCGTTGAGAGTATATAAATTCAGCATCGGGGATTTGAACACTGGAACCAAATTCGAGTCGTGCTCGAATAGAAAATTATTATGGAAAACGTAACGTGAAGCAAGAACGTGCCATAGACAGTTTGAAACCATCGTGAAAAATTTGTGAAAAAAACGTTAAAACCAGTAAACACTTTAACGATGTTACAGCGGACTGAATACATACAGTGATTTCTCTATATATGTCGCCAAGGTCTGGACGATAAACGTCACGGGATTATCCCCACTTCCTCCGGGTATACTCGAGAGCCTCATATATAAGGAATTCACTGTAGAGCGACGTTTATTGTTGAGAAGATGTTTGCAACTCGCGTGAGCGAATCCTGCACGTATTTTAAAAGAGTTTATGTGTGTTCCGTGAACGATTCCGTTCGTTCAGTTCCTCCGATGCGCAAGGAGAATAGAATAGGAGAGAGTGACTATGTGTGCGCAATATTTCCCAGGAACAGGATCGTACAGTTTCTAGAAGGATCGAATCCTGCGACCAGAGACGTCACGCGAGAACTGTCGAGATGTAGAACGATGTATACGAGAGAGTCTTAAAAATTGATCGCAACTGGGAAATGCTCTTCGCAGTGTTGTCGAGCCACGTACGAAATCGCAACCGTACAAGACCTGTACCGCTACAGGTAGCCCGGTAATTACAGATCGCGTGCAAAACCGGCAGAAAACTCGAATTGCAACTCTGCAAGGTGCATCTCCTCGCTTGGATCCGGGTCAATCGATAGAATAGGAACTTCTCCGCGGCCATCAACCCCGCGTTCGTCTTTTTACCAAGGGCTGAGCGGCCATCTTGTTTGTCGACCGGGAGGCGCTCAGCTTGCGTGAAAACATAATATTCGGAGAGATTTTGGGTGAACTGTTTCTGAAAACACATGTGTAATATATTTGAATTTAGAGAATTTTCTAATAAATTGTATCACAAATATTCACCGAGATTTTTCTCACTGTAACAAAAACACATCTACACATTTAGCGCATTTCAAGATTATACGTTTAATACTTTTTTTCTTTTTATTACATGAGAGAATGGATTAAATAACTGTTGCTTTTATTGAAAACATTTTCTGGACAAAGCTACGTATTTTATATAATTATTAGTGTAGCATTTAAATGTTTATTCCTATTTTTTTAGAGTGGATCTCCTCCATCCAAAATAATATAACTCCAGAAAAATAGTATTTTCAACTCTCCACGTACAATTTTACGTTAATTCATGTAAAACTAATTTTCTTCTAGGCATGTAGAATTCTTGTATACATATAAAATAGATTGCAATTATCTCTGACACAGTTTTCTACAACAATAGAGAAATACATAACAGAGAAATAGAAAATTAATTTTAGAAATACCTCGCGGCACGGAATTAAAATCAACAATGACGAATATACACGTCGAACGCAGGCGAAATGCCGCTACTATAAATTTTACGAAAAAACTAAAGCAAAGTGTGAAAGAGTTATATTTTTATTCGATAAGAAATTAACAATTCATCAACGTTAATCACACCGCAATACAGATTTGGTTCGACGTGTATGCACGTCAAACACGCTTAACTGGTTAAGTCAAGAGAAAATTTTTTTGAGTTTTACAAATTTCATAAGGACGACTGCAAATTTAGTAATCTTGAAATTACTGTTCCTGTCAAAAACAGTCATGAAATTGTTTTAATATGTGTTGTTGAGCGAGCACATTTACTTGAAAGTTTACTTGAATGTAACGAGAGCCATTATTTTGTGGATCTTGTATTGTAAACAGATTGTTGGAAAAGGACGCTGGTAAATTTCCATCATGAACATTCTCTACGTGAAATGTGATTCGTTACGCGAAACGTGGTGTTATCTACATACAGCGGCGCTGCGAATCGTTTATTCAAATTTTGGCCTTCCAGATATCATCTACACTGGCATGCAAAAACTGGGCGTAAGAAGAGTATCATCGATTACATTGCATAGGAATGTATGCAAATGTACCGTGCATGTAGCTCTTCCGGAGTTCCTTCAAGATTCACGTTAGTAGAGAACGTTCCCGTCAGATGGCAGCAACGGTTCTTCATCGAAGCATCGCGTGATACCGCAGGATATCTGCTGGAAACAATAAGCAACACGCAAATAAAACACACGATTTTCAAGTAGTAATTTACTAATAAAAATATATTTTCACCTTACATTCCAAAATTTTTAAAATTAATACAGTTAGTATTTTTGGACAATTTACAAACAAACTGTACAATTTTCTGTATACTAATTCATGGGTAAAAATTTTTGCTGATTATTATTAGTAAAAATTCAGTTAATTCAAGAATTCGAAGTTAATCGCTCTAAGGATAACCGATTGAACGAAATAAAAATTATGTCTGGCATGAAAACCGGTTTATCAAAAATTCTAGTCGTTCCAAAAGAAAGTTGAAACAACTAACAGTGAGTAAATAACAATAAGTAGATCACATCTCTTTATTCTTCATACCACAATCTCTTAATTTCATTATAAATATTTGCGAAATATATTGTATAGAGAGTTTGTCGATTAAACTGCAATAAATAAGAGCAAACTGTGTCTTTAAAAAATTAAGCAAACTTTTAAAAACAGACACAATAGTTGTCCAAGATTTTATTTAGTTATTAAGATACAAAATGAATATTTATCTAATTTTCGTGCCTTGCAACTGACACAGAACATTTTTGTTTCTTTAAATCAGTGTTGAATACTTATTTTTGTTTTCTGCTGATTTGATATTAAAGCAATATTAGGTGCCATGCTTCTGTAAAATCGTAATCCAAACTGTGAAAAAGAGTTATAATAAGTACA